>JARGCV010000589.1:12782500-13382500 GCA_034064705.1 Bothrops alternatus
ATCCAATTAATTATCATACCTTATCACATCTATATTATCATATAAAAACATCATCCACTAATTTAAAACACTCAATTATCCAAATCTAAAAAACCACCATTTTTTCCATTCCAATACTTAATAATTTTCATCAAAATAAACCTATTATTCCACCAATTACATTCTTAATCTATTTTAAGATATCTGTTCTAATAATCACCCCCTATTTTTTTTCTTATTTCTAAGTCTGAATCTTAATCCTTGAAACAGTCCATAAATCAATAGTGCCTTTTAATCCATTACACATCATTTTAAATTTTTCTTTTCAGTCTTATTCTGGCCTTCCTTCTATGCCAGGCCGGTTTCCATAACCAACCTTCCCATTCAACCAATAGATCTCTCTTTATTGCTTGCAGTGTCCTTTGAAATGATAGGAATCCCATTCTCTGTAATTAGCCCTCTGTTTCTCTCATTCTTAAAGTTCCGTTGCTTTAAAGTCTCAAGTCTTAATCTTTGGTTCTTCTGATCCTCAAAACTATAAATGCCATGTTTATAAGATAAAATCTCTTTTATCTTGATTGTTTCCTCTTCTAATAAGTTTTGATTTGTGGAATGGTCAGATATGGTCTGGAGATCAGTTTGATGGGTTGAAGTGGAACTTCTGATTCTTAATTCTGTAGTAAAGTCTTTTATTGTAGCACATATTTCTTCAGTAGCTTCATAAATCTTTTCCAAGACAAGTTTGCAGTTTAATTGTAGCTGAGCTTTCTCCATATTGATAGAAATTGAAGAGATTCTCTTTTTTCCTTTTTTATCCTTTTTTGTGGAGGCTGTATTTAATAACAGTTGAGCAGTATTTACCCCCACAATTCCCACTGCTACATCAGTTTATATTTTCTCTTGAAAAAATTTGAAGGTCAGGTCTATTCCACAAAGAATAACCAGGGGTTGCAATATTAGGTTTTTGCCACTAGATGTCCTCAATAGATTTAAAAAAAATATTTTCCAGACCCCATTTTCCCCCTTTTTTATCTTTTAAAATATGATCTGAAAAAAGAAATAATCTTCCAGCATAAAGTAATAGTACAGCTCTTTAAAAAGAATTTTTTCTGTACCCCAAAAACAGATGAAAATAAAATATAGTCTCTAAAATTTTATTCTATTCTTTTGTTCCACGCCTTTCTTTCCAAACATATAGAAGCTGCTTTTTCCAAGACAGGGAAATAATTCCAACAAAACTCTTACAGGCAAAAAAAACACACACAACAAAGTAGAGTGAAGAGAGGAGCCAAGAAAAAGTCTCACCTGGGTTCACCATGGTGGTTCTCAATGCTTAGATGTTCTTTGACTTGTGGTTTGAAGCAGCTGGGTGATCGGCCATTTTACTGGCTGATCTTCCTTCTCCATCGGCCCTCAGAGATAGCTCGGACAGCTGGAGGAGCCGCTGCTCCTCCGCAGCCGAGCGAAGCCTCGTCGACAGAAGTCGCACCCTCCAGGGCGACTTTCGACCTGCATAAGGGTCTACCTGCAGAGGGAAAACTAGCCGACAAGGAGACGAGTCTCTTCGTATGACTAGGGACACTGCGATCCGGAACCAGAAGTCCATTCCTCTCTTTCTCTTGAGTAATCTGACTGTCTTACATTAAATCTCTGACTCCAGTATATATTTCCTCAGGTTGTTTTCCTCTGTTCATCACCTCCTTTTCTCTTTTGAGCCATTTCCTCTAGGCTTGCCCTTTCTGAAGTCCATCTGCATCAGGCACAGTTTCTAGGTCTATGTTTGGCCTCAGAGTGTTTCTTTTGCTAGGTCTGCTCTTGTATCACAAGTCCACATCTTTTATCCTGCCCCAAACTCTTCAGTTTCATTTCTTCTTATTGGTTCTGTCCTCCCTCCTTTTCAAAAAGTCTCCAATTATGTGATTTCCTTACAGGCCTCACTCCTTCTAAGAAGGTTTTCATTCAGCATTTATCCTCATCCTATTTCCCACTGTTTAACTTCATGTTCAAGATCGCTTTCCTCTCTCCTGTTGATTTCTAAAGCTGGGTGCCCTAGGCCCAAGATATTTCTTTGCTTCCCAGGGCAAACTTTTACTGCTGTGTACCAACTCATTTCCAAGCCAAATTACCTTTTTGCTCCCATCAGAGAAAGTCACTTATTTACTCCATCAGTGTAATTAGTGTAATTGGAATCCTTGTAAATATTTACAAGCATATGATGACAGGAATGAAGACAGCATGCCATTTAAGTTGCATTTTTTTCTTATTCTTGTCACAACAGTGTTGTATCTATTGGTAGCAGCACTATTTCCTCCACCATGACATAGAACTTTCATTTTTCAATGTTAAAATTAAGGGGGGGGAATCTCAATGAATATAGAAAGCTCCTTGATGTGGGCAATCTTCTTCCATATGCAAAAGGCCTCAAGAATGACAGTAAGATTGAGAAAGCTGACAGAAATAATACATTCATCTACATTCTCCTTTTAGACATGACTAGACATGGCTTCAGACTGCTCAAATTTGTATTTTATGACCTTGCAACAATGTCTTTCTGTGTGGAAGTTGAGTGATTAAAGATAGCAGATAACAAAAAAAAACACGAGATTTTTATCTCTATCGTATAACAACTATTCTTTGATATCTTAGTAATAAAAAGCTATAAATATATTAGTTAGTAATTATGTGTTTGATCTTTCCATTAAGATTTTTAATCATTTTTCTGAGTTGCATCCCTTCAAACTTTTCTACATATATGAGAGGAAGCAATGATCCTTTTAATTTAAAACTTCTGTCTTCTATACTGCACTGCCATTTATTGAAGCAGGAATGTAAATGCTTTTGTGGCTGAGTTCTATACTGATTGAGTGTTATTAACCAGCGCTGTCATTCCTAGTCACAGTTTGCCTTGAAAGCCATTCTATTAGTTCTTCCTTATTAGGTTCTATCTCATTAGACTTTGTCTATTCATAATAAGAATGCTATACAAGTTGGAGCAGCCATTGTTGTCTATGAAGAAACAATTGCAAAGTAATTATAAACATCATGTATCTTCTGAATTCTGCTTTTCTATAGCAGATAAAATGATCAATATTCATCGTTGTCATTCTTCATTACCTTATTCTGAAACTTGGATGCCATTGGCATTCTAAACATCTCCATTTAAAACAGGTCTCCAAATACTACCTTGTCATAATTCTAATATCCCTCAAAATTCCATATTGGCAAAGTGCAACTTGTTATTTCCATATTATTTTATCGCGTATATCAGTGAATATAATAAACCTAAGACAGATAAGAATTTTAATCTAGCTAACAACTACTCACATTTTATTATGTGTGGCCAAACATGACCTATTTTTGAATCTGTTTCCAGAGTATAAACATGTATACATGTTGCATACAACATGTATATCACATTTTGTTTTTCTTTGTCAATCAAGTCAGGTGTATTTGCAGAATTATTTGTTTATTTAAAAAATGTATAAGGTCGCCTGTATCAACCCGGATAGTTAACAACACATAAAAAATAAAGTAGAACAAATTCAAAGAAAAACATTAAATGTGATTGTGGTAATCTTTTTGACCATCTTTTGACAGTTTCTGCATTCGTGGTCCCTCATTCAGCATCTTATCAAGAGAAAGCTGTGAATTATCTAAATGCATTTTATCCCAAGAATGAATATACCATTTTAATCAGGCATTTATTATCTTATTGATACTGGAATAACATAGTGTTTCTGATGAAAAATACTTCTGTGTCTGGTAATTTGCAATATCCTTTTCTGTACCAAAAATTATAGTTCTACAGGCAGAAATCTACTATGGATTTCTACAGAACAATTTTTAACAATTATCTAAATTTAGAATATCTTGTTTATAAAACAATATAATTGATGATAAGAAAGCTCTAGG
This sequence comes from Bothrops alternatus, assembly GCA_034064705.1. Lineage (NCBI taxonomy): Eukaryota > Metazoa > Chordata > Lepidosauria > Squamata > Viperidae > Bothrops > Bothrops alternatus. The sequence goes on from JARGCV010000589.1 coordinate 12,786,392, forward strand.
TGGTCTAGATGAACAAGGAAGAACTTTGGGAAAAAGTACACCCTAGTCCAAACACAGTAGCAAAAAAAACTATTATGTGTGTGATAAAGTTTCACTGCAAGAATTAAACAGTTGTTTAATTTCTTGTTATATGCTATATTGTGGATTTTCTAGATATATTTTATATATAGGTCCAGTTTTGTTGCTCATTTGATATTTTTAGTCCACTGATTATATAAATCTGCCGAAGATGCACTAATTAAGTTTGCAAGGCCCAAGGCATAGAAAATTCAATGGATTTTGAACTGGGCATTCAAACTGCTTGTTGTTATTTTGGACTGACTGAAACATTCAGGAAAAGACAAACAGTTGAAACTAATTGCTGTGTTGCTTGCAATTGAAAGTTACCAGGCTCCTGCAGAGCTATGATTTGAAAGGCAGCAGCTTGGTAAAAGAAAAGTGGAGTGGACCTCTTTATCCTCAAGGAATCCTGCTTCAGCACTTTCTCAGCATTTTCTTCAGCGAGGGTAGGGGCAAGGAAAGAAAGGGAAACACAACTCTGCCCAACCCTCTCATTCCTGTCACTTCAAATTCTGAATGTTGAGAAGGAGATCTGAAAAGTGAAACTTTGAACTTGAATAAACAAACCTGCTTTCGATCTGCCAAATAGCTGGAAAACTGTTCTATTGAAATCCCTCACTTCAGGGAAGATTTTAAGAACACCAAGACATGAATGCACACAGAAATTCTCACCTAGAATTTCCTGCCCAGCCAACAGTGAAATGCAGTTAAAACCAAACTGAGACAAAATCTTTTGTCAACAGGCTATCTAGATCCTTTCAGTCAAAATTCAGATCTGAGTATGGAATGGCAACTGCACTGGTCACACTTTTGAAAGATTTCTGGCATGGTCAGGACGAGGGATGTCCATCCTTGACCTCTCAGTGGCTTTTAATACTTCAACCAGTGGCCATGTCCAGAGCCTCCTAATGGAGCTGGCATATATGATCTATATCTATGGAGTTTCTCAATCATCCATGTCATAGTTATCCCAAAGATGCTTTTTCAGGAGGCAACTAGACTTCCTTGTTTTTCTTTGAAGACCTTTTCGCTTCTCAGCAAAGAGGCCATCTATATCAAAATTGAACAGCTGTCTCTCAACAGAGGGGGAGGGATCTGACATCATCTATCTCCAGTTTATAACACAACAGTTTCAAGAAGGCTCCACACCTATTTACACTACTCAAGTGACCCTAAAGACACAGATAAACTTCCAGGTAGCATTAATGACTTTTATTTTATTTTATTTATTTTATATTTAAACTTATATGCCGCCCTTCTCCCAGGATCCAGGGTGGCTCACAATAACAATACAAGTAAAAACATAAACATAAAATCAATTAAAATTACTACTTACAATGCTATAACCATATACAAGATTTACCTCAGGTTATTAAACTTTTACCTCAGGATTTTTGATAAGGGACCATAAAAGATTGTACTAATACTGAGATGAATAATATGTGATAGACTAGAAACTGTGGATAGACTACAGAAAAGAAAAACACCAATCAAATAAATTGTAACAGGCGTCTAGTTGAGGCTTGATGTGAGGAGTGAAAAATGTTTACCAAACCAGACGTTTATAAAGATTAATACTTAGTGATGTATATCAGGGGCTATGATGATTGATGCATACTATGATTTTATGTTCAATGCTGATTGTATGAATGTAAATAGACTATATACAAGAGAGGTATTTTTGGGTCTTATGAGGACAGCTTATTAATATGAACCCAGATTTAATGTTGATTGCTCTAATATTGGGAAAGCGTACTGAATTTCTACCTCAGGAATTTTGGTTAGGGATCATAAAAGATTGTACTAATACTGAGATGAATAATATGTGATAGACTAGGAACTGTGGATAGACTATAGAAAAGAGAAACACCAAGCAAATAAATCGTAACAGGCGTTTAGTTGAGGCTTGATGGGCGGAGTGAAAAATGTTTACCAAACCAGACGATTATAAAGATTAATACTTAGTGATGTATATCAGGTGCTATGATGATTGATGCATACTATGATTTTATGTTCAATGCTGATTGTTTTAATAAAAGAATTTTTTCTTTAAAAAAAAGCCTTAAACCTAGTTAGGAAACCCTATGATGCCCTACTAATATTAATAATCTTTTAATAATAAAGAATAACCTTATAATGCCAAAAAAAAAACTAGATAAATTTATTACACTGATACAACACACAATCACAGTCAAAGGCCCAGGGGCAGATGCAGCTCACACGACTTGCTAAAAGAATGCAAATGAACCACTGTCTGTAGGAATATAAATCTTTCCATTCCCCACTATCCAGTAAGAACTGAAGCAGCTTCTTGGATGAGAAGCGAAACGTCTTCAAAGAAAAACAAGAAAGCCCAGTTGCCTTGTGAAAAAGCATCTTTGGAACATACATGATCTAATTGTGCAAAAACCTTCTGGACATGGTCATTATGTGTTATTCATGGAGATGTCTGTCAAGGTTCCGACAGACAGAGACAAATAAAGCAGAACTCCAAGCCTTGCAATTCCTCAAAGAACATGCTTTCTTTACAAAGTATCAGCTCTCCAAAAGTGAAACCAAGTCTGAAGAGATGCATAACAATTCCCCAATACAAAGTTAAAAATGAGCCATGCTCATTCTAAAGTTGACAATGTCTTAGCCTTGGAATATCTTCCTTATATGCTTACAATTTGTTTAAATTAAGAATCTTTTTTTTTTTTTAATAATTTTTTTTATTAAATTTTTTAAAAACTTTTAACAATTATAACATAGTAACCTATTAACTCAACTGAAAACAAACAAACAAATTACATAATAGAAATAAACAATACAAAAAACTGCTCGGAACCCCCCTCCACAACACCCTCCACCAGCCCACTCCTCTTGTATTTTCGCTCCTCCTCCTCGCCATCCAAAACGCTAACTAAAATTCTACCGAGCATCCTAAAAAAATTATCTAATCCCTAAGCCCCCAACTACAGTTGAGAAACATAAACTAATGTATATTATCTCCCTCCCCCCTCCCCCCCAGGCTTCCCAGAATGAATACAGGGTAAAAACACAAGAAACCCCACTAAACTACTATATTAAACTATTTAACTATATATCAAATCTAATTCTTTCAACTGATATTTCTTTTGCATATAATCAATCCATTTCTTCCAGTCCATCAAAAACGTTTCATTTGAGTCGTTCTTCAGGTATGCCGAAATCTTAGCCATCTCCACAAGATGGGTAACTTTTAATGTCCATTCTTCAATAGATGGTATTTCAGGTGACTTCCAATATTGTCCCACCAACAGTCTTGCAGCAGTAATCAAGTTCAAAATCAACTTAGTCTCTGTGGTGGAACAGTCCTTTGTAATACCCAACAAAAACAACTGTGGTACAAACTCAATACGCTTTTTCAGGATATTTTGAAGAATCCACCATATTTTTATCCAAAAAGCCTTAATTTTTTTGCAAGACCACCAAATGTGAAAGTAAGTAGCGTCCATAGAATCACATCGCCAACATTTGGGTTGCAAATTTGGATACATAGACGATAATTTTTTGGGATCTAAGTGCCATCTGTAAAACATTTTATAAAAATTTTCTCTTAGATGCTGAGCTTGTGTAAATTTAACATTTTTCACCCATATTCTTTTCCAAATTTCCATCATAATTGGGTGACCGAAGTTACCTTCCCACTTAATCATACAGTCTTTAATTAATTCAGTTCCAGAATCAATTTCAATTAAAGCATCATATATTCTTTTAATATGCATCTTTCTTTGATCTCTAATTTGTATAATTAATTTTTCATCATCCTTTAGAGAAAAACCCATCTTGACATCTTTTTGCCATCTGGCTTGAAGTTGTGCGTGATAAAACCAATTATGAGCTATACCTTCCTCCCTTAATTTATCTAATGATTTCAGTTCTAGGCTATTCCCTTCTTTATTTAAAAGTTTATCATAGGGCACCACGTCTTGGATTTGTTGTATACCTATGCTCTGTATTGCGTGTCTGGGAACTGTCCATAAAGGAATTTTACCATTTAACTTATAATAATACTTTTTCCAGACTCGCAAGACAGAGTTTCTTATTATATGCTCTTTAAAACCCCTATCCAGTTTTTTATCATAAACTAAATACGCGTGGAGCCCATATACTAACCCATATCCTTCTATATTTAATTGTTTAAATTAAGAATCTTGAATGATTGTATAAGCAGTGGTAATGCCTGGCTTCTGACACTATAAATAATAAACAAACAAATACATTGCATAGCAAAACCTATGAAAGGAAGTCATATATCTTGTGCCTGTGTGCATTTATATTTATTTGTTATATATTTGTTTCACACACACACACACACACACACACACAACACACACACACACACACACAGAATATATATGAGAAAGATAAAATGTCCATTTAACAAGACATCTGTTTAACCTCAAGATAAGAAGACATTTGTTTTAATTATAAATAAGGAGGCATCTGCTTTAAGTCTAAGATAAAGACACATTTGTTTGTAATAGTAATACATTCCATTCCATTGATAATGAATGGCTAAATTTTAAACTTATATATATAAGTTTATATATATATGTGGTTATTTTATATATATATAGTGGTTATTTTATATATATATAGTGGTTATTTTTTAGATTGCACCCTGTAAACCCAAATATGGGAGGAAGAAATCATTCTTTCCTTTGCTTGTTTCAGCTCAACCCAGAGCCATCTGCAAGCACAAATATATATATGTTTTTAAAATTGTTAACAAAGAAATAAGGGATTTCTGAGATAGCTATTTCGAGTTATTTAACTCTCTTCAGTCAGAACTCACCCTTTCCGGGATTCGAACCTGGGCAGTCTGCATGCTAGGCAGAAGCTTTAGCCTCAAGCCACAGGCTCTCTCCCGCTTTGTTAATAGTCAGGGAGTGAAGATGTGTGTCAAGTGGTTATTTTTTAGATTGCACCCTGTAAACCCTGTATATATATATACACGTGTCAAGTGTTTATTTTTTTAGATTGCACCCTGTAAACCCAAATATGGGAGGAAGGAATCATTCTTTCCTTTTGCTTGTTTCAGCTCAACCCAGAGCCATCCTGCAAGCACAAATATATATATGTTGTTTAAAATTGTTGACAAAGAAATAAGGGATTTCTGATATAGCTATTTCGAGTTTCTTAACTCTCTTCAGTCAGAACTCACCCTTCCAGGATTCGAACCTGGGCAGTCTGCATGCTAAGCAGATGCTTTAACCTATTGAGCCACAAGTTCTCTCCCGCTTTGTCAGTAGTCAGGGAGTAAGGATATGTGTCAAGTGTTTATTTTTTTAGATTGCACCCTGTAAACCCAAATATGGGAGGAAGGAGTCATTCTTTCCTTTTGCTTGTTTCAGCTCAACCCAGAGCCATCCTGCAAGCACAAATATATATATGTTGTTTAAAATTGTTGACAAAGAAATAAGGGATTTCTGATATAGCTATTTCGAGTTTCTTAACTCTCTTCAGTCAGAACTCACCCTTCCGGGATTCGAACCTGGGCAGTCTGCATGCTAAGCAGATGCTTTAACCTATTGAGCCACATATATATATATATTTACTGAAGCAAGCCCTCCACAGGCTTCTCCAATCTTGGGTGGGTCAAACATGGAGGCCGAATATTAGAGACAAGACATGACATGAGTCAGGTTTCTCTCTGAGGTGTAAGACAACAGACAAAAGGCTGCCTCCCCTTTTATTACCTGTTACAGTGGGCGGTTACACAAGGCATCACATGGTTACAAACAGCCAATGACAATGTTATAGCTGTGGCCAATGGCAAGGTTACACTGGCAAAGTTACATCTGTGGCCAATGGATTCAAATCTTGGTACAACGTTCCTCCACCTATTAGCCCCTCCCTCATTTCCTGTTGTTCCAAAACCGCATGGTCAAGCCACATGGCCTTTGTTCCTTTGTTCCAAGCCACATGGCAACTTGCTAGGGTGCGTTACAACATATCCTCTGTTTTTATTTCTTTAGCAATTGTGACCTTTCTTTGTTCCTTTGTTCCACCTATGCACCGTCCAGCTCTTACACGATCCTAGGGCATAGGCCATCAGTCAATGTGAATTTGTTCTGTCATCAGAGGCTGCAGTTGGTTCTTGGTTCTTTATCCAGGAGATGGATAGAAGAGGGAGGCCTACACAGGTTCAACAGGGGAGGAATACATTGTACACAGCAATAGATTGTTATACAGAAGACTTCAAACATTATAATACTAAAAACCAATTTTTTGAGCCATACTTTCCATGTGAGCGACTGTGGCAGTAATGTTGGGTGTGTTGTCAGAAATGTAAATGTACCAGACCAATTCTGGGGTATTGACCAATATGCATATTTTTTCCACATAAGAACTACATTGTCTTTAGAGAAGTTATACAAAGTTTTCAAAGATTTCAGCAAAATCAAACAAGGGAACACAATCAGCACATGCTTTCCTATTGTCATTGTTTGTCTCATTATAATATTTAGCTTTATAGTCTAGCTGCCAAGGGATAGTTATTTTACAAGATTGCCAAATACCTAGAAAGGTGCTATTACTAACTGATGAAGCTGTGTGATTAATGCATACTTGAGCAGGGTAACACAAAGCAAGAGAGAACTGTAAGGAAGGATTTCAAAGTGAAAGAGAAAGAGATTTCATTCATCCATGTGAACATATTAAGGAAAAAATTGTGAGGCAAGGCAAACTCATAAGGCACGCCATGAAGGGGAAAACATGTTTGTTCTGTGCTGGCATGTATATCAAATCCAACAATTGGATGCATTCAGCAACATAGCATGGTGAGAAACATAACATACAAAACAGCAAAGATTGTCACAAAAATAAAATCATTAACAAGACTAGAAAACATAAATTCAAAATAGGCAAATCACAAAAATAAAAATCATTAACAAGACTAGAAAACATAAATTCAAAATAGGCAAATAGAAATAAGAAAGGGAGGGGGGCATGGTTTATTAAACAAAACAACGGGGGGGAGGGTGTATGAGAGAGAGAAGGTAACACAAACAGATTCAAATGCAGATGGCAAAAACAAAATGCAGTCATATGTAGATGGAGTCTCGTCACAGCCACCCTTTGTTACTTGGAAAGAAAAAAAGAAAGCTGGCTAGTTTGGCTGGTTTTAAACTGGCCTTAGTTGATGGTCTTTATTGCAACAAACAAGGTCTTCAGATCTGGCAACCAGCGATAATAAACCTGCAATTTCAAAAGAAGAGGGGGGGGGAATGGCTCTGCTGCAAAAGAAAAGGGGGGAGAGAAGAGGGGGAGGAAATGGCTCTCTGCTGCAGGGGAAAAAAGTTTTTTAACAGTGAGCAAGGCATTATTAAGGCAGTTTTGAATCAATGGAAGGCCAGGAAATATTTTCTCCTTTTCCAATTATAAAGAATAGAAACAACAGACTTAAGATTTTTTAGCAAGTTAAAAGGTAAGGGAGTAAAGACTGGATTAGCATAAAGAGAATCCTGATTACAATGACTATGTTCCAAGCCAATAGCTACAGGAGAAGAAAAGGAAGAAGGCAGATCTTTAAAATAGACCTGCAAACAATTCTTCCACATAAGGAGAATTTGGGAAGGAGCAGAAGGCTCCTCACATAAGCCAAGTTTAATCCAATCAGCAATTTTTAATGGTCCCTTTAAGGTGTATGAGGGACAATGCCAAATAAACATTAACAATTCTTTTAACTTCTTACGTGAAGGCAATTTGTGAATCTTTTTTAGTTGCATAATTGAGGTCCTGACAATTACACCAAGCCCTCCCCTTTGGTCCTTGGAGAATTCTGCCCACATACTCACGGGGGGGTAGATCCTTGCTGAAGACGCCACGAGGGTAGGTCCTTGGTAGTTCATCAAATGGGGTAAATTTAGAGTCAGATTGTTATTTTTTTGATGTCTCAGAGCTTGTTTTTAACGCCTGAGGATGTGGCAAATTAGCTTGCTTTGTTTTTGCATAGAGTAATGCCAGCATGGACATTACAGCCTTCCATGGGGCTAGGACACCTGGCGGAGCTTTTGGCGGTGTTTGGAGCCAGGTACCTATGTGTCTCCATGTGGCAAGGTCTAATTGCCCCTCCTCCGGGTAGGAGGGATAAAATTTTTTTCAAAAAAGCCAATAAAAGATATAAATCTTTCTGAGTGACAGGGAAAACAGTCTAATTATTAAGTTTCTGAATATAATTTGCTCTCCTGACTAAACTAAGCAATTCTTTCAGGTGCTCAGCCCGGGTTTTGCATAATTTCTGTCCCATACTTACTAAAAAGCATGCACGTGGTCTATTCCAGACGTAGTAAGTAGTAGGCTGTCAGAAGGACGTGACTTCGCATCACGTCGGGGTCACCATTTCAAGCAAGCCCTCCGCAGGCTTCTCCAATCTCGGGTGGGTCAAACATGGAGGCCGAATATTAGAGACAAGACATGACACGAGTCAGGTTTCTCTCTGAGGTGTAAGACAACAGACAAAAGGCTGCCTCCCCTTTTATTACCTGTTACAGTGGGTGGTTACACAAGGCATCACATGGTTACAAACAGCCAATGACAATGTTATAGCTGTGGCCAATGGCAAGGTTACACTGGCAAAGTTACATCTGTGGCCAATGGATTCAAATCTTGGTACAACGTTCCTCCACCTATTAGCCCCTCCCTCATTTCCTGTTGTTCCAAAACTGCATGGTCAAGCCACATGGCCTTTGTTCCTTTGTTCCAAGCCACATGGCGACTTGCTAGGGTGCGTTACAACAATTTACCTTCACTGAAAGTTTGGGGTGTTTTATTGGAATTTCTGGCCTGGAAATAAACCAGGAAGGAGTTTGATTCTTCAGGCATTACAACCGAGTTCCATTCAAGGGTACACAACCTCATTTGATGGACTGTTTCTGACATTAGTCCATCTCTGTATCCATAGTCTTCCTTATTAGAATTTAGCTTCAGATAGTTTTTCTCCATCCAGATCTTAACAGTGTACACACCCTGAAACAGAACCTCCACTACATCTCCTGTATGTCCCAGAATGAATATATATATCTAAATATCATCCATATATTGATGATCCATCTCCCAGAAGTTTCATGTAGATATTAAACAACTTATGGAAAGGTTTAAGCTCTGTAATATTTCATTTAGGCTACTTGAGGGATTAATGCTCTTCACACCAACTGAGCTGACCATTTAGGAAAAAGTATCCATTGCTGACAGCCTAGAAGGATCAGCCTAAATCAGGGGTAGTCAACCTTGGCTCTTTTATGACTCGTGGACTTCAACTCCCAGAATTCCTGAGCCAGCTAATTCTGGGAATTGAAGTCCATGAGTCATAAAAGAGCCAAGGTTGACTACCCCTGGCCTAAATGGTATCAAAACCTACTGCAACAACCAGTAGAGGATGGAGGGTTGAACTTCTGCTATACCAATATACCAAAGGTACATTTTTCATCTTTTCCCCAGTCCCAAAATCTTACTGATAAAGGTCTAGAACAGCGGTTCTCAACCTGTGGGTCGCGACCCCATTTGGGGTCGAATGACCATTTCACGGGGGTCGCCAAGCACTGCAGTCCGCCATTTTTTATTTTTTGGTCGGCCATTTTTTTTTGTCGGCCATTTTTTTCCTATCGCGATGCGGGCCGTCGCTCCGTGCATGCGCGATGCGCCCCATTGTGCCATGCATGCATGATGCATCCCATCGCACTGTGCATGCGCGATGCGCCCCATTGCGCCACGCATGCGTGGTGCAGGCCCGCCATTCTTTGGGGGGGTCGGCCAATTTTTTTTACTATCGCGATGCGGGCCGTCGCGCCGTGCATGCACGATGCGCCCCGTCACGCCGCTCATGCACGGTGCAGGCCCGCCATTTTTTTTTGGTCGGCCATTTTTTTGGGGGGGTCGGCCATTTTTTCCCTATCGCGATGCGGGCCGTCGCGCCGCGCATGCGTGGTGAGGGCCCACCATTTTTTTTGCGCGATGCGGGCCGGGGTCGAGCCCCGGAAAAGGTTGAGAACTGCTGGTCTAGAAAATCTGCTCCGTATAGAATTTTTGTAATTGTAGGCCCACCGCCTTCTCAACAACCTGCCTTAAAAAATATTGGAGATGATATTATAGTTGTCTAAAATAGCTTGATTGAGCAGTTGGTTCTCAAGGAGGGACACACCACTGCCACTTTCAGAATAGGGGGCAGGCAACCCTCACTCAAGAATGTAAATACTACAAACTGAATCCCAGCCTCTTGTCATCTCCCTGGAAGCTTTCACCAGCACACAATACCAACAGAAATCCAATCCCCAAGGGGCCAGGGTAACATAAAAAAACCTGTCCATTTCCTCAGGGTCTCATAAGTTAAAACTGATTCCAGATAACCACACACAATGAGGTGTTTATGTCAGCTAGACTTCAGTTGGACTTGACCAACTAATGTCCATATTTCCAAATGTGAGTATTTTTTTCTAGAAACTGAGCAAATTCCTCAGAATGAACCAGCTGCAGATCTTGTGGTCTGGTTTTCTCCAAAAGGATGGAAAGACTTAAACAGTTCACTAGGGCAGATGTCCATAGATGCAAGGAGCAATGAATTAGGGCCTCTTTGCTGGCCTTGCTGCCATTGAAGAAACAGGAGGACTGGAAAAGATTTTGGAGATAGAAAATGGAAATATTTATAGATAAAACTTCCATGATTTTTCAACTGTATCTGAAAGAATACTGATAAACATAACTGATTTCTGAGAAAACAAATCAGTTGGATTTGCTCCGGGCAAAGAGGACACAGGCCTTACTTGTGCATTTTAGTTAAGGAATAATAATTGTTTGCTTCTTGCCTGATATGTTTTGTTGTTTCTAAAGAAAACATTTTGAAAAGCTACATGAGAAAACAAGTCATGTGCATCTACAACATGCTGTCTTTTCTTTTCTAATGGTAGCTTGTTCAAGACTGGGTGCATGTTATTCTATGTCTCTAATAGTAAAAGGATAAAACGATAGGAAAGACACAATGCTCTGAGCTGACCAGTTCTGTACTTAAAAAACCAAATAACTTACAGGAGTATTTTGAACTGAGCCTTGTTGAACCAAGTAGATGGTTAGTTGGCATGAGCCCTGACAAAGAAATGTATCCTGAAGATTGTCACGGCTGGCCTCAGCAGGATGCTGAAAAAGGACATAAACCTCAAATGAGAAAGCAATGGATGCCAAGGGAAAGAAATCCTGTCGGAGTGAAAGAAAAATCATCAAAGTCGATGTACATAAAGCTGCTGTAATATTACCACAGGAATGTTGCGCAGTTTCTTCGAAACAATGTGCCAAAAAGCTCATTGGGGCAGGGAAAAAGAGAAGCGTCTCATTGAAACAGCTGCCATCTCACATGGAATCAGCTGCTCTGCACCACCAGCCAGTCCATGTTCTCCAAGGGCAATTAAGCACAGAAAAGAACATCATAACAGCTGGGGAACAGAAGAGAAATCCTGAAGCTTTCCTTTCTTCTTCTTCTTCTTCTTCTTCTTCTTCTTCTTCTTCTTCTTCTTCTTCTTCTTCTTCTTCTTCTTCTTCTTCTTCTTCTTCTTCTTCTTCTTCTTCTTCTTCTTCTTCTTCTTCTTCTTCTTCTTCTTCTTCTTCTTCTTCTTCTTCTTCTTCTTCTTCTTCTTCTTCTCCTCCTCCTCCTCCTCCTCCTCCTCCTCCTCCTCCTCCTCCTCGTTATCCTCCTCCTCCTCCTCCTTTTCCTTCTTCTCCTCCTCCTCCTCGTTATCCTCCTCCTCCTCCTTCTCCTTCCACAGAAATAGTGAAATAGTGCACTTTCAAAATGACAAAAAGACCAATACATTTTTCAGCTGAGTCTGAGCTGTCTTTTTTTTCTTAAATTTTATAGCTAGGTATTTCATAATTAAATCTTCTATTACTTTACATTTTGTAGATTTAGATACAACTTTTTGATGTCTATCAAGCCGAAGCAAACATTTTCACAAGTCTGATAGCAACCTGAAATCTTTGCAAAACTGCAAGAGACTTTTGAGAAAGAAAAAAAAAATCAGGCACACACACATATCCCAAGCTGCCATTTCTTTTTCAGTTGGATGAAATAAATGAATGAATGAAATATAAGATTATTATGCAATAAAAAATATCTTGTTGAAAATATCTTAGTCAACAAACAAATAACAATTAAATAGTTTAAAATGTTACAAATTGTGCAGGACTATGGTATGGCATTTGTTAACACTTAGTATTTAACATAGGCTTACAATTTGTTTCTTGTTAACTTTTATCTTGTTAGTTTACTATACAATCTTAAATGTATTTAGACAGAAGTTAGGCTCTTTGATTTTAATAGATGTATTACCACATAAACATGTTGAGGATTAAACTCAGTGGAACTTCCTTTCAAGAATACACACATGGGATAAAATTACTATTGTTTGGAGTGTTAGGCTCAGATTTTTAAAAGACACACACTCACTCGGGATTCCAGGAACAGAGTTTATTTAAATTATAACTTTTGCAAAGTTGGTAGTCTCTTGCAGGAGATCAAGCCACACCAATAATTTTAAAAACCAGATATTTATACCCTTTCATGATGCTGGTTTCCCCCCACCTGCTTACCCCCAATCAGCTAATCTGAAGCACCTAAACAGAATAAATTTTGTTCCTACCCTCCCAGGAAAAAGCCCCTCCAGGAAAAAGTCCCTCACACCTGTTACAACTGTACCACTTAACCATAACCTTTTGTTGGCATAAGCTCTATCTTTATTTTTGTGTTTCCTCTGCTTGCGGTTATGTCTAGCTTCTGTTGACCTATATGTACCACAACAGCTATCCTGCATGTGCCAACTCTCCTACTGTTAAAAGCTTAAGTTACTCCATTTTATAATTGTTAAACTGACTCCTTAAATTTTAGCTAGGATTATTAAGATTAAATGTCATTAAGCAATTTCTAATATATAATTTGATGAGGAAATTTCACTCATTCCACTTTAAAGAGCTTTAAAGAAAAGTGATACATACATTGCATTATGCTTTCGGTGACTTTTATCAAGAGGTATTGCCAGCCACTATACTTAGACCATGGGATAGTCTTTTATTCTTAAACTGCCAAATTTAGGGGAGATATGGGTGGTGTTTAATAACTGAGTTGGCACTATCAATGTTAATAATCATAGCATAAAAGAAGAACAGGGTAATACAGCAATTGCATTTAGAAAAATAAGATCCTTGTTATCTACTACCATTCATTCCCAAACCCACAAATCCTGGCAAGTAAGTTGGGTTCCTATTTCCTTCTGTCTTTTTTGTACCAGGATGTAGATGTATTGTTTTATTGTAAAGTCAGGAGAGGTTATCATGCTAATAATAAATGTAAAGTGCAAGGTAAATATATAAGTGTGGGTATGTATGTATAGATGTGCATAGGCACATGGGATTTGCTTAATGCTGGTGGGGAGCCCTCTTGCCTGGACAGAAGGAAATGTTTTCCTTATGATTCTCTCCACAGGCAAGCAGGAGAACATGCATATATTTTAAACGCTGAGGAGTTTGGCTGCCAAAGAAAGACGTTATTGTTATGATTTTCTCCTCCTTCCCTCGCTCCCACCCGCCCTCTCTAAGAGAATCTCCAAGGAACAAAACCAGAGAAAACACACACGGCTTGGAAGAGGCTCACATTTGTATCAGGACTGGATCAGAGTGAGGAGGAGGAAGAAGGAGAAGGAGGAGGAGGAGAAAAGGGGGGGAGGAAGAGCCTGGAAGTTAAAGCAAGCAAAGACAGGCAGGAGGAGGGCAGGTGTCAACAGGTAAGCCTGGACTAAGTGTCTTCTTTGGGAAATAGCCACATCTAGCAGGCACTGTTTCTTTCACCACCAGTCAAATGGGATGCTTCTCTCTCCACTTACCTCTGTTATTTTGTAGAGTTTCATGTCTGATTCTTTTAAAGGCTAATTTTCTTACTCATATAACTTCTAACAACCAGAGAGACTTGCTTGTGAAGTTTGTGATTAAAAAGCTGAAACTGTTTTCATGGGATTTAAAGATTTTCCCCCTTCCCTCCTTTGTTTTGTTTTTGTTTTTCTGTGCATGTCAGTCTTATGCTTATGAAACCCACACTAAAGCAAGGTTTGTTTTCAAAAGCTGCATCATTAATAAAACTTATTTACAATAATAACTTTAGTAGATGGGATAAAGAGGGCTAGACTCCAAGTCTATGAGTTCTACATTCTTAAGAATGTCGATTTGCATGACATTTAAAGTAGTTTTTATCAAAGCTATATATCTGTTTGAAGGAAGAAAGTTTCAGAGTTTCTTTGAATAGCCAAGGATGAAGATTTGCTTCTCTATAAAACAATATATTGGGAAAAAAAATCTTGTGATGTTTGCTTTCTCTCAAAGCAAAAGAATACCCAGGTTTTTCATTTCTTAAACTAATTTTCCTTTGTAACAAGAAACTGAAGTTTAGAAGAGGAGGAACCAAACAAGCATTTAAATACTCATAAATTAGGATCTTAGTTTTCAATACCCCCCTATTTTTCTAAACCTAAAGGTGAGACTTAAAGGATTTAACTAACCGCAATTCATACTTTACCTGGAAATCCTCTTAATTTAGAATTATTTACCTCTGAGTAAATATGTGCAAAATTGTTCTGCTGCCTAGTAATATTAATGTATTTACTTGGAAGCAAGTCCCACTGGTTGTTGTATTTGTTATCCTTAAATAAATAGAAGCAAATTGCTCCCCAATGTAAGTTAGACTTCCTTATAGCACAGCCCTAAATGTGTCTAACTTGGACATAAATTCCATTCAGTAAATTCAATTTTATTTCCAGTGACAGATTAATCTTTATTTCTTTATTAAATTTATATGCTACTCATCTCACTGTCAAAGCGACTCTTTTCTGGTTTATTGACTGATTGATTGAATTTTAGGTATAATGTATGTGTTGAATTTGGGCTTCCTTAGGGACATGCCCTTCCAAAGAACATTATGATTTAGCATTTCTTTGGACCAAACAACCTCTCATTACTTGTTCCTATAATGATTGGAGAATTGGGAAATATGACATTCTCCAGAATTACTTCACAAGCCCTCAGATTTGCTCAGGGGCCTGGGCATTACTTTCACTGGACCTTTGTCCATTGCAGTGGAAGACAATCCCATCAAAACAAGTACATGAAATATATCTTGTAATCACTCTTCTTGATGGGTAACAGGTCTATTCTTGATAGATTGAGGTCAAGTGCTTTCCAAAAGAAAAACTGTTTTCCTGCAACATGCATACTTTGTGCCTTGCTTTTCCAAGTGAATCTAGTAACTCATGTGATTTTGTGAGAAACTAAGAAATGTTGCTGAAGGGAAGGGCAGGAACATTTTCTTACACAGTAAAAACAAAAAGTTGGGGAACGCAAGATAGATAAATGAGATTGAAATGTGAGAAGGATATAAGCAATTATGAGAACTCATGCAGGCATTCACCTCCCGGGGAAATAGCTGGATTGAATTATAAACTGCACAAACAAACTTCACAAGTATACAAGTTAAACTGATCATGCTTTGAAATGTTCCATCATTTTTACAATATTCTATTGGAAGCAACAAAAACTGTAACTTCCAAAGAGATCACTGGTACAAAAGCCAGTCATGAGAATAAGATGGATGGCTACTTTATCAAAAGTTACCATGATAGACTATATGGTTAATGGATTGCAGGTTTCTAATCCATCTCAATCTGGTCATACAAATGGTCACATAAAAGGCTCTATTTCTTATCCCAAGTTATGCAAGATAGAAATTGTGTTGAACTCCTTTACAAGGCTCTAGGCAGATCACTAAAAATTATGTAATGAACTGCTTCAGTGTAGATAAATTCAGGAGACTTATATATTCTGGGAGAGATGTGCTCTTTTAGGATATGTCAGTCAACTTTCCTTAGGAGGCTGATAGCCTTGGTCAGCACTGCCCAGGCCTGAAATCCGCAAGTATAAACTTCAGCCTTCAGAGGTTTTAATGGAGATAGTTCATGGCTGTTGAAAGCTGTAAATTGGACTGTGGTTCCTGAGCTTTGTGACGTGTTTTAAATGGGGGAAGATCTTTTTAAAAGGATTTTTACACTCCCAATTATGCATTTTATATTAGCAGTTCCAAAGAGCAGGAAATTCCATTGGAAAATTATGTTCTCAAGGGAAATAGCTAGAAGACTGGGCAGTGTTAATTCTTCTTTATAATATGAAACTGGGTGGGGAAGAGACAACTTACAATTCTTACAGCTTTTCATCCTGTTTTTGTGTTCTTTGGCCAAGAACTGTAAATGAACCCCATAAATGCATAATCATGCTATTGTTTTCGAAATCTGGATTTAGGCATCTGGAAATATAAAATTAGCTATAAAGGGGCAAGTATTAACAAAGAGAGGTTCTCCCCTGGTATACTGCAGTATCGCAGAAATTAACAGACTGGTTGGTCCCAAATGCTTTCTACACTGGACACACCCTATCTGTGCACAGCACCTTCCCTAAAGAATGCAGTTGAGGTTACTTTCTTAACTCAGCCCATACATAATTTGGACTGGTTAACAGTATAATGGCACTGGCCCAGTGCAGGCACTTTCCTGCTTGGCTTTTTGAATTTGCTGGTCTATGGGGAGAGAAGATCTTTCAGCATTGCCTCTTTTTCTGCATTTGAAAACAGAGCTGAACATCTGGTGCTATTGTGAAATCCATATGGCCCTCAGTGCTCTGTTATCATGATGGCACAAAATGGGGAGTGGAACCAGACAATCCACTAAATTCACCAGCTAAAGTTTTGGATGGATGTTTTTTTCTTCAAATATAAATGGATTACTAATATTGACTACCACATGTGGATTGTAAGCCTTTACTTTGGCTGTTTGGAATGTTTGGTTCCTACTTAGCCTGTTCTGTTGATGTTTTTAAGTCCAAATTATTTTATTTTAATAGCGAAAAAAAAGAAGAAGAAGAAGATTATGACTCATATAAACACTGGCAAGCAGAGGAAGTATGAAAACAAATAGTCAAGACTTAAACATTTGGTTAGAATCCAGAATATGTTCTGATAGAAGAAACAAAATTTCCAGTTTTTTATTACTATGAGCTTTGGCCCAATATGGAGAACAAACTAATTTGTCCAAGGCTACTGCCTATGAAATGTACTTCATCAACATTTGGAAAACCAGGGATTGACCTAGCCCAGGGGTAGGCAACCTTGGCTCTTTTATGACTCATGGACTTCAATTCCCAGAATTCCTGAGCCAGCACAGCTGGCTCAGGAATTCTGGGAGTTGAAGTCCATGAGTCATAAAAGAGCCAAGGTTGCCTACCCCTGACCTAGCCAGACAGCAATCCGTTTAGCAATAAAGGCCACTGAGAGTCTTCTTCTCCAATCATATGTACAACTGGGTCTTTGGTTGCAAATCAGGCAGTGGGCAGATGCTGAAGCCAAAAGAGACTAATGTTCATATGTAAAGCATATCTTTGCATGCAAAAATCCTGTTCAAATGTTCAATTCCTGACATTTACAGGAAGGATTGGGAATGCTCCAAGTTCATATCCAGACTCAGAACTATGGCCTATCAAAACAAACAATATTGAGTTAGGTAAAGGGACTGATGTTCTATCAGATAATAATTTGGATTTATGTATTCACTTATCTATGCAGCATCTTTCTGAGCCATGTTTCTGAGCTAGCTAGAGTCATGGGGTTCATGGGGGGAAATCCTTGGAAATTTTCTTTCACACTTCTCTGAGAAGGAAGTGATTGGCTTTTATATGAAATTCCTGTATAATTAGACCAACTTGTGTTTATAGACATGGGTCTACTGCCACATGTTGTTAGCTTTAAACTTCTATTTTTTTTAGGCAAAATTGTCAGAGTATTATCTTATTTATCTTCTTAAATGTATGAGGTAGCCTATATCAAAGATAAAGAGAATAAGAAGGTTTTCATCCAATACTCTATCCAGTGATTCATTACTATTTAATTAACACATATTATATGGATATCTATGGAGATTCTCAGTCATCCAGATCATGGTTGTCCCAAAAGTTCTTTTACAAAAGGCAGCTGGACTTTGTTTTTCCTTGAAGATGTTTCTCTTCTCATCCAAGAAGCTTCTTCAGTTCTGAACTGAACTGAAAAAGCTTCTTGCATGAAAAGCGAAATTTCGAGGAAAAACAAAGTCCAGTTGCCTTTTGAAAAAGCACCTTTGGGACATATTATATGGAATCAATTCCATGAGAAAAATTGAATTTAGAAGCAAGGTATTAGTTTAGAAGAGAAACATTATTTGGAAAACACCATAGAATTGTTCTATGAAGGAGATGGATAAAATAAATAAACTATTTTGAACCAGTTTTTAGTTGGATATTAGAAGTTAGTCAGGACCCTTTGGATTACAAATCTGGGCTGATAACTCTCGATTTTTGGATAATTGTTTAGAATTGAGATTGAAAGACAGAAGTAGATTACAAATTTTTCTTCCTTTCTTCCCCATTTGGGGGAGTTTATTAGATTATTGAGACTATAGATAAAGATCACAAGAACTATCTGAGATGAACTTAAATGGCATATTGTGATATTGATTATAAGATTGTTGGTTTTGCATAAGGCTGGTAACTAGGGAATATGCTAGAGTTGAGAAGGTCTGTAGGGTGGGAATAAAAATGAGTGTTTCTAACCTAGCTAAAACTAGCAAAAAACCATCCTCAGCTCTGTCTTCTACTACCCTCAATCCTGTGTATCAGAGATCAATTGAATAAATGCTTCAGCAAGAAAAAACCAATAATTTTTAGAAGGAAATGCAAGCCACACTACAATTAATTCAGGAGGCAATTACCTCACATAAAGAAGAAACAAAAAGAAACCATGAAGAGACAAAAGGTAATTTGGATAAAATGAATGCACAAATTCATAACTTGAACTCCCAGTTAGAAAACTTTCAGCAGATGATTACAAAAAATGAGCAAAGGATTCAGAAAATAGAAGACAAACAAGTAGAAATCAATCAAAGATGGAAGAAATTAAAGACAAAAGCAAAGATTGATGCAGGTGAATAAAGAATTGGAAGATTCAGTGGTGGTTTTGGAAATGGAAAAGGCACCCTATTTTTTAAGATTTCAGAACATAATGGAAGATAAGGAAGAAGATTTTGCTGATTTGATGACAGAGCTGTTGCCTGGAGCATTGGAAATGGAGAGATAGATCAGATATTTAGTGTGAATTCAAGTTACACAAGGAGAAATAAAATCCCTAGAGGGTACATGTTAGATTTGTTAAAAAATCAATAAGATATGAGATATTGAGAAGAGTGAGAGATGATCCATTGCAATACAAGGAAAAGGAAATTGTAGTTCTGAAGCAGATACCTAGGAGGATAAGGGACTCATGAAGAGAATATCAATTTCTGACCAAAAAATTAATTAAAAAAGCAGTGAACTTTAGATGGCTGATGCTGGACGGGATACTAATCAATTGGGACACAAAAAGATACAGATTGGACTCTGTTTTTAAATTTCATGACAGACATAGAGCTTTTCTCGAAGAAAGAAGTTCAGAATTCCAACCGGAATGGGAATCTTGAAAACAGGAAGTGATAGCAATAGAAGGGGCAGATAAACAAAGGGAAAAAGAAGAAATAGAAAACATAAATCAAGAAGGGGCAAAGAGAAGAGAACAGAGACAGATAAGAACAGCTAGGAGAATAAAACCTAAATATAACTGAAAAAGATGGAGAAGGACAATGGATTCTCTCAATGAACATAAACGGATTGAACTCCCCCTCAAAAAGGAAAAAAATTATATGATTACAAAAACTAAAAATGGATATAGTCTGTTTCCAAGAAACACATATTAAAAGACAACATTATAAATTTTTGGAATGTCCAAAAATTGGGAAGCTTTATTTTTCATCAGCACACACACACAAAAAAGAGGAATTGCTCTCTATAGTAAAGAAACAATGAATCCTAAACAAATCTATTCAGATGAAGAAGGAAGAATACTAATGGTGGAAATAAATCAAAACCAGACATCGATGGTAGCAATTTATACACCGAATAATAAACAAGAAGAATTTTACCCAAAATTACATAAGAAAATAGTGGAAACGGAATATCAAAATATTTGCTTAGTAGGAGATTTTAATGCAATTGTAGCTGGAAAGCTAGATTATAAAAGTAGTAAAATAGGGAAAAAAGGAAGGAATATTTTACCTAAGGCCTATTTTAAAATGGTAGAAAAAGTTAGTAAGAAAAAGGTAATATGCACTATATGCACTCCAGAAAAAAGCATGCTAGGAGAGATTCTCAATTTGTATGAATTGTTTCTACTCTGGATGGATTTGCCTACATAAACTCAGCATAGACATTTTGCTTGGCAAATTGATGGGATTATTTTAAGGAATGTCGTAACTGTTTAATCTTCCTTTGGGAAGGTTTATTTGCTAATGTACTTGGCCAGACCCAGTGGCTTTCAGCTGATTTGTTCTATTTTATTAAATAAATTAATTTGTGTAAATATATAATTTATATAAATGCTAGCCACCTTGGGTGAAAAAAGTCAAACTATAGCAGAGATATTATTTGTTAATTCTCTAAAAAACAGGAGGGAAAAATTTATGAAGCTGGCCTTACCAGAAGTAGACTCTTTTTTTAGGACAGTCCATATAGCAGAAGCAATTACTGGCATGATCCATGGCATTTAGGGATTTCTGTGTAAGAACAAGCACCTTGAATTTGACCTGGAAACCTGTTGGAAGCCAGAATGGCTTAGCTAGAATTTAAGGACATCCACACATACAAAATGCCAAAATAATTTAAATGTTATACTAAATAATTCATTTATACTAACAATATGAACCCCTCATCATTTGTAGTTTAGCTACATTATTATTACATTAGCAATAAAGTGTCCTGGCAACTTTGGTGTTCTACTTTGATTACATAACCCTAAACTGCCTCATCTCTATCTCATGACAGAATATTGTGCAATACTTTTATGTCTTACAAAATTATTATTTTTTTTCCTGATAACCAGTGTGGAACAATGGTATGTAAAGTTTCCTTCCCTTTTCAGAGATTGTTGTTGTATGACCTTGATTAGTTACTGATAGATTTCTGAATGAGAAATAAAAAAACAATGGCTACTCATCCACCAATTGGAACCTTCAAAATATTTGCCTCTCCTCACTTGTTGCAGTGAGGGTAATACATACCATTAGCAAGCCAGGATATCAAGGATACTATAATTATCCTAGAAAAAAGCTATATTGATACATAAATAGCTGGTTATGTTAAGCATGAGGAAATGATTTAATATACTCATTTGGTTGATGAAAAACTGGATAGTTGAAGAGTAGAATTTGCCAAATCATCAAAGCTGGACTTTCCTAACATCAGGATGTCTCAAGCAATAACAATGAAATGTGCTCTTGGTATTTGTAACTAAGGTTCCTGCCATATAAACAAGAAATACCATAGTTAATGTTGGAAATGAAAAGGAGTCATTCCCTGTGGTGAGCTGTTTGTATGCAATGACTTTCCATGTACATATTCATTGCCACAGTTTCCTGATGGAGAAAATGGCAGCCACCCAGTGAGATGAGTGTCTCAATTCATACAGTAGAACAGCTACCTTCTTGATTCTGTTTCCACTAATCTCCACAATTATTATTCAAGTGCTGGGAGGAAAAGCCAAACATGCCATTAAGCAAAAGGCTGGGAGGTAGGATAAGACCTTCTACATTAGGGGTGTCAAACTCAATTTCATTGAGGGCCGCATCAGCATTGTGGTTGCCCTCAGGGGGCTGGGTGGGTGCGGCCAGGGTGGGTGCGCCCTACTGGGTGGGCGTGGATGGAGTGGATGTGGCCTACTGGGTGGGCATGGTCAGCTCTACATCGTTCTTGTCAAGGGTCCCTGTGGGGGCCTGGGCAGGAGTGGGATAGATCTGAGGGTCTCTGACAGAAGGGGGTGGGACTGGGGCAAGCGCCAAGGCATGGTCCATTTCTTCATTCCTCACAAAGGTTGACACCTCCCCACCATGCAGCCAGGGGGCAGGGCCGACACAGCAAAGGCTGGTTCCTCGCTGTTTCTAGACAGCCTTGTGGCGCTCAGACTGAATGTGTTTCAGCATAACAAAGCACAAAATTGTACATTGGCTCCCAGCCAGCCTGGGCCAGAGCCAAGGCAGTGGGGACCGTTCCCTCACTGTTTCCACGATGGCTTCGTGGGCCACATGAAACCACTTTGCAGGCTGCATCTGGCCCCCTGGCCTTGTGTTTTACATGTCTGCTCTACATTATTTCCCTCCCTTTCTGCATGCCCATTCTTTTGAACTAGCAACCATCCTTCCTTGCTACTGGCTTGGTCTTGCTGGTGGCTTTACTTAATCACCTTTCTCTAGTGAATTACAGATCAGTTTTTGGGAAAAGGTGGTAACTAAAGGTGGTAACTAAATGAACAGGCAAGGACAAATTCCTGTTTAGGCCAGCAAGTATTATGGGGGATTGTCCATGCCTTGCCTGTTTCTGTGATTTACACTGGTGTCATTATGCTTACATAGTGCTGGAAGTCAGAACTATACATCTCTGCATCACATAAGTTAGACTGCTGATGTCAACTGTAGTTGAAGATGTATTTTTTTGTCCTTGTGTTAATATAAGATTCAGCTGTTGCTCCAGTCACCTTCCATAAAGGAAAATACGGATGTCTGTGTGTCATTAAGCAAAAAAAAAAAAGTCTTTCCAAGTCTTGAAAATAGACTTTTATAACAACAAAGTGAGGAACACAGCTGGTGGCTGCCACTGCCTCCTCATAGATAAGGGTCAAGGCAGATGAAAAGTAAACAGCCACCACACTATATATAAAGACTTGATGCTGTCTTATGTCATCCCATTATTTCATTTTAGCTTGTAGTTTATCTTCTTTTGAAATCAAACAGTGACTTCTTGACACATCAGGAAACTAACTTACGTGTCTCATTAAACAGGGAGGAATGGATTATCTCTTCTTTTACTTTTTCTGAATGTGTTCTTTTATGATAGCAAGGATTCAAAGTAGATATATAAAATGGCCTAATATCTATTAGCTTGCAGTATAGCTATCAATAGTGTCTATTGCCCTCTTGACCAGGGAAAAATGTATTCTCTTAGTTTGGAGTCTCTATTTCCATTTTCTCAGTAATGGTCTATTGTGTAAACTTCTGGAGCTTCTTTGTACTGAAGTGAAAACATGTCTTGTACATAAGCATCTGTTACAAGGAGTACCAGGTTTTTTCCCTCAGTGTTTGTTTACATATTATCAGCCTGGTCAATGCTGAAAGAAGGGGATAATACAAGTAAGGGAAAATTTGAAAAAACTGCTCAAAGGTTTGTCAGTTGTCACATCTGCCCCATTTCTACTTGAAAATCCCCTTATCTTGGCTAATGCAGAGATTGGATGTCATCCTAGTAATAGCTTTTCTGCAAAATGTAAGTGCTTGCCAAAAACTCACAAGAAAAAGGGAGTGGGGTAGGGGAAGAAAAGCACAAATTGGTTGTTCTTCTTCCATTGTCCATTAACTTGTTTCCTGGATGTGAGTGACATACAGGGATAAAAAAAATCTATAGTAAAGTAAATAAAAACACACAAAATCAGCCGAGTTATTCTTATTTTCTTCTTGTTGCATTTTAAAACCAAGTAAAATAATGAATGTAGAATTTATCTTATTAAAATTATTTAAGAATCAATTGGTATATGGGGTACTAGTTGAATGTCAAACAGATGTTTAAAATCTTAAAAATACAAATTTTAATAAAGAAAGTATCTAACAAAAGTCTGTTAGCATATGTTCAATTTGTTTAGGCTACTTTTTTATATCCCATTAATTTAAACCAGTTTCACCAATATTGTTTCTCCACGTTGACTGAGAATTCTAGGGAGATGCAGTCTCAACAGATTTAGAAAATTTACTTGTATACTGCTCAGAGTTCCTCTATGATGATGGGTGGGTTCCTAAATTTGATGATAAATAAATTAATAAACCAATAAAATGCCAAATTGGAAAAAGTTGACTTACACCACAGATTGCCACCACTTGTCTGAATATAAGAATCACTTAATTCTCTAAGACTCAATCAAGACAGTACAACGTCTCCCAAGCTGCTGCAGAATTGCACATGAGATTAGTTCTAACAATGACATCACAGGAAGTTATACTGGTAGCTTAGTTTGATATGTTTTTCCATTTCTGGCATTTTTTTAAAAAAGATAGGAATGGAAATTGGCAAACTCTATTCCAATTTCCATGCTTAAAAATCCAAAGACCATAAAATCACACAATTTCAGGTTACTGCTGTGGTTTCAGACAGTCTCTTAAATATGAAAATTTCAAAAGGTTGATTGTTTCTATTTTGTTCTTATTTTGGAAAAAAAATGACCATTTGGGAGCATAATTACAAGAAGATATGCAATCTGAGGTTTGCCCATGCCTTGGTTT
The DNA here is from genome assembly GCA_034064705.1 of Bothrops alternatus. Classification (NCBI taxonomy): domain Eukaryota; kingdom Metazoa; phylum Chordata; class Lepidosauria; order Squamata; family Viperidae; genus Bothrops; species Bothrops alternatus. The sequence goes on from JARGCV010000589.1 coordinate 12,810,925, forward strand.
TTTCTGCACAAACTAACCCATTGGCTCCATAGTAGAAATGCAACAATGATCTCACAACATAATTATGAAGCAAATGTATATAACCATACCAGTGCTTAGACATGTATCATCATCTTACAAAAACATACTAAAATATAGAATGTCTTGTTTCTTATATAACTGTTGCTCTGATGGTAGAACCAAATCTAATGTTATACATTCAAAAGATGTTCATTACAATTAGATAAATGGTTTCAAAAAAAGATGCAACTCAAGGAGCAGCAGTTGACCATCTTTAATTTCAGCACTAGGAGCTAAATATAACTGTGACCTCCTCTGGATTCTACTTTAGCATATATAAATTGTGTTTATGTGTAACTTGCTCACTCTTAATTTTGCTTTTTGCCCTTTATAATTTGCAGCTCAGCTCACAATATGTTATTTAAACTAGTAGACAAATGTGTAGTATATTATTGAAAATCCAACTACATAAATATAGAAAAACATGACATAATCACAGATTTCATCATCATAAATGAAACTATTCTAAACAAATTCAAAATAGATTAGCAGCTCTCCCATAACTGTTGCTTCTATGGGAAAACTCTAAATGAAATATTTACATTTTACATGCAGTTGTTTGTTCATAACATGTTCAGTTACATTATTGCCTCAAAGATGACATACATTAAAACAGAACTTCATATTTTCATTTGTTTACATATATATATACATATGCAGATTTACAATTACAATCTATTGTATTACAATCCTGTACAGACATAGAAGATTCGGACTTGGTTATTTGTATACTTCAAGAATGAAACACGAGTAGCAATTTCAAAATCTTTGGTGTTGAAAAGTTTTTAAAATAGAGCATTGTCCTCTGGCTACCCTTCAGTTAAAAGACTCCTGGGTAACATAAAGCATTTGGACATGTTATTTATTCACCTCAAGGATGAGCTACAATTCAAAGGATGTAAGAAGAACAAGGCTGGTTCAGCCCAAGTATCCAGAGAGTCCAGCTGTCAAGCTTCAGGGAAATCAGGAGATCCAGGCAATCCAACTGTGTCTAAAGATTTATTTCAAGTTTAAGCTCTCTACAAGAACGGTTGAAGCAATTTGGCAGGAGATAAGGAATGGACGGTAGACTGGACTTAGATCTCTTGTGGGCGGGAAGGGATTCATGACTGATGACATGTTTGACTCCTCCCTCGGGCTCAATCTGGCCATCTCCTACACCAGCATTTTGGATGGGACATGGCTAGCCATTTGGAAAGCTCAATGCACATGCAGAAAGAATGAAACCCTTTTTACACTCTAACACCTGGTATCCAAGACATAGGATATATCCATCAAGCCTACTAGCTATTGATAGCCCAATCCTATCTAAATTAGCAGCCATCATCAAATCACTGTTGAGTCTAAATGCATTCTCTGGTAAAATAATGCTATTTTGATGCTTTTCATGTATCTGAAAAACTCTAGAGAAGGGAGCCAGAATGAAAAAACTCCTAGATTTTGCTGGAAAAATACGTCAAATATATAAAAATAGTAATGTTTTTATAGCATTTTGCTACTTTCACATATTTTTTTCCTTTGCTTACTACAGGTCAAATATGTAGGGTGCAAGAACAGAAAAGCAAGGTTTTATGGTATTATTAGTAAGTCTTAACACACAACTATTTCTGTGCTAAGATTAGCGTCCACTTCCAAGTCTTCCTACTGGGAACAGCAGGAATCAAAGAGTTCTAGGTTAGAGTGAGACAAATGTCTAGCAAATTTAGAAAGGGGAGGGACAAGAGGTACAGAATCTCTTCATCGAAGAAGTCAGTCAGTTATTTAGAGTCCCAGGAATGTATTACATCAGCTTAGTCAAAATATGTTAAAAGTAGCCAAGCTTTCTGCTAATGCAATATGACATCAGTCCCAAGGTTCTTTATTTCTCCCCTCTGTATATACGCATTTCTTCTTAGACAAACAATTTTGCAATTTATCAGTGTGAATTTAGATTAACAACTGGAATGGGAAATGGATCGTTATTTTAATACTGCAACAACAAAACAGGGAGCTCCCATTCCATTGTATGAGGGAAAAAGTGGACTCTGAAGCACATGGGAATAGGTTCTTTCTCCACTGAAGGGATCTCTTGCTTCACCTTTCTTTCCAGTTCCAAATATTCTTGTCAGCCTACTAAGGACAATGTTGGCTTCACAGCTCCCCTTTAGTAATTCAGATAAAGCTGCAGGGATGAAATGAGCAAGATTCCATTGATCCCTCTCTTTTTTTGGGCAGGAGACTAGAAACCCATAGACACCATAACCATGTTAATAATTTTATTTCATTCCATTTTGGATGGAAGGTTCTTGTGCCTATAGCGCCTGCAACAACTCAAAGTAGTAAATGGTGATGGAATGGAGCTTCTTCAAATATCACAAATGTTCTACTAATATAATAAATGTTTGCAAAAAAGGAAAGATTTCTTTTTCTATCAAAATGTAAAAAGCTATCCACCAGTAAAATTATTTCATTCAAGATATATATATATATATATATTCTCCCACGTACAATTTGAAGTATCTTGGCGACATTTCGATGAAGTCTCATTCATCATTTCTTTCTCCCATATTTGGGTTTACAGGGTGCAATTTAAAAAGAAACACTCGATATACATCTCTTCCCTCCCTGATACTGCTAACAAAGTGAGACAGAGCCTGTGGTCTAGAGGTTAATACAACTGCCTAACATGCAGACAGCCCAGGTTCGAATCTCAGAAGGGTAAGTTCTGGCTGAGGAGAGTTAAGAAACTCAAAATAGCTATCCCAGTTCTCCCTTATTCTTTGTTAAATAAATTTAAATAAAAATAAATAAAATTTATTTTTATTTAAATAAAACATATATATATACTTGTTCCTGCGGATAGCTATATCAGAAATTCCCTTATTTCTTTGTCAACAATTTTAAACAATATATATATATATATATATATATATATATATATATATATATATATATATATATATATATATATATATATATATATATATATATATATATATATATATATATATATATATATATATATATATATATATATATATATATATATATATATATATATATATATATATATATATATATATATATATATATATATATATATATATATATATATATATATATATATATATATATATATATATATATATATATATATATATAAATAACTCTCTTCAGTCAGAACTCACCCTTTCCGGGGTTCGAACCTGGGCAGTCTGCATGCTAGGCAGAAGCTTTAGTCTCAAGCCACAGGCTCTCTGGGTTGAGCTGAAACAAGCAAAGGAAAGAATGATTTCTTCCTCCCATATTTGGGTTTACAGGGTGCAATCTAAAAAATAACCACTTGACACACACACACACACACACACACACACACATATATATATTCTGAGGTTTTCGCGGGTGTTTGTATGTAGGTGTTTGGTTCTTCGGGTTTTCTCCCACGTAGAATTTGAAGTGTCTTGGCAACGTTTCGACGAAGTCTCATTCGTCATCTTCAGGCTGGTGCTTTCGGCTTCTGCAATGTGAGATTTTAGCTGTTTCTTCCTTTTAATCACAAACCAGAAGCCAGACCACAGCTGCATCATTAGCCACCTTAAACCCCTCCAATCCATACACGAAGCAAACTGACACCCACCATGAAGATGAGGCACGACCACGAACGCAAAGCCAAACAGCTACACAGTTCACCATCTCTAATCCCCTTGACTAACCTGAGCACAACAAAGCCCCCACCCAAACAGAACACTCCCCCAGCCAATCAGAGCACAGCCAACCCCCCATCCAATCAGAGCACAGCCAAGCCCCTAACCAATCAGAACACACCTCCACCCAATCAGAACACAGCTGAGCTCCCAGCCAATCAGTTCAAACCCCCACTGGCAGTTAAAAGGAAGAAACAGCTAAAATCTCACATTGCTCCTAGAAGCAGAAGCTGAAAGCACCAGCCTGAAGATGACGAATGAGACTTTGTCGAAACGTCGCCAAGACACTTCAAATTGTACGTGGGAGAAAACCCGAAGAACCAAAGACCTACATATGTGTGTGTGTGTGTGTGTGTGTGTGTGTGTGTGTGTGTGTACTGTATATGTGCATATATCTGTATTGTGTGTCTGTTTCACTGGTTAATTGTCCTCATTGTCAGGAAGCTTCTCCTTAATTCCAGGTTGCTTCTCTCCTCGATCAGTTTGCAACCATTGTTTCTTGTTCTGCCCTCTGATGTTTCGGAGAATAGTTTGACCCCTTCTTCTTTTTGGCAGCCCCTCAAATACTGGAACACTGCTATCATGTCTCCTCTATTTCTTCTTTTCTTTAGACTAGCCGAACCCAAGTCCTGCAGCCGTTCTTCATATGTTTTAGTCTCCAGGCCTTCGATCATTTTAGTTGCTCTTGTCTGAATTTTTTCTAAACTGTCAACATCTTTTTTGTGATATGGTGACCAAAATTGGCTGCAGTATTCCAGGTGTGGTCTTACTAGGGTTTTATAAAGCGGTACTAATACTTTGTGTGATCTTGATTCTATGCCTCTGTTTATACAACCCAGGATTTTATTAACTTTTTTGGCTGCTGCTGCACACTTCTGGCTCATAGTCAAGTGATCGTCCACTAGGACTCCAAGGTCCCTCTCACAGTTGCTGTTTTTAAGCCAGGTCTTGCCTAATCTGTACTTGTACCTTTGATTTTTTTCCTGCCTAAATGTAAAACTGTGCTTTTTTCCACACTGAAACTCATTTTGTTGGATAGGACCCATTGTTCAAGTTTATCAAGATCTTTTTGGATCCTGAGTTTGTCTTCTGGGGCATTGGCTACTCCTGTCAGTTTGGTGTCATCTGCAAATTTGATGAGTTCCCCTTCTATTCCCTCATCTAAGTCATTGATGAAGATATCAGAACTTTGTGATACCCTCCTACTTACCTCTCTCCATGTGGATGTAGTGCCATTGAGGACTACTTGTGGAGTACGATTTGCCAGCCAGCTACAGATTCATCTGGTGGTGATGTTGTCTACTCCACCTTTTTCTAGCTTACCAAGAACCCACTATGCCATTTGAGTAATATATATATCCAGAATGGGGCAAAAAGTCTAAACGTATATGTTTCTTTTGCTTGAATGAACTTGTTGTATATGATCAGTCATGAACAATGTCAAGCTACATTTTATTATTTCAATTACCAATTACAGACTTATATTCTACCTTTCCAACTTAAGTGAGACAGACAGCATAATTAAGAACAATTGTCTAATAACTAGAAATAACAAAGAAAACACAGGACCAATGAAGCTTCTTGGATGAGAAGCAAAACATCTTATTTTTCCTCCAGGAAAAAATCAATCCAGTTGCCTTTTGAAAAAGCACCTTTGAGGCAACTATGACCTGGATGACTGAGAATCTCCACAAAAGCACGAGATACAAAACAATATGCATAAACATGCAAACTAGAAGTCAGACAAACCATAAGTTTGTTAGAATAAAAATGTGGTGATCTGGCATTTAAACTGATTGGGGGAAAGAGTCAACATGTTATCTTGGAGCAGGAAATACCATTGCCTGAATGTCATGGACACAGTCTTCTTCTGCCTTTTGGCTAGGATCAAGTAGATCCTCTCCAGATGAACTGAATTGGGGTCTCCAGCAGGCCAGGATTTTCAAAAGAAGATCATTTATAAAAAATCTGGACTCTTGTGGAAACTTGGAAGAAATATTTTTTAAAAAGATCTGTCCTTGTCTCTCCATATTTTGTAATTAGGGATTTAATTCAGCCTTGATCCTTATTAGAAGGGATCCCTGCCGAGCATGGCATCCAGTTTTTCTCCTTCCCAAATTACAAACCCAAGAGGATTTCCCCCTTTTTGCCTTACCTGCCATAAGGTCATGATTTAGAACATAGCAGAACTCCAAAATGCAAAGCAGGTTTGGGACTTTGTACAGTTTTTTGAATTAGACAGGTTGGTTTGAGCCTTTTTAAAATTACTGAGATTTGCCTCTAAATTTGTACTCTGTCCAAGACCAGTCTATGGATCTATTATAAATTATTCTCAATAATAAGGAACCTGTCTGCTGACTTGGAAATTTTGTTCAAAAGATGTCATTTGTTGTTAAATTCCACATACCTAGGTTTTATTGTAAATGCACTTTGTAATTGCAAATCTATTATCCATTATATTTAAGAACTTATAATGAGAAATTGTTGGGTTTCATATTGTGCCTTTCATTATCATTGGAGTTATCTGAAAACATATCATGTGTCGGGAATATTTAGGAAAAATCATTTTATCCTGCATATATTTTTAAACTTCAATAAACTCAAAAGATAATTGAATCCAGATTAAGCTATTTAGCTAAATAAATTATAGTGTTGTATGCCATGCCCCCTGCTGTATTCTATTTAGATTATCATACTTATGAATATTGGAATACAGTCTTCTCTGCATAACAGAAACACTAATTTTAAAATCCATTAAAATATCTTTGTTTATGACTTCTTGGCTTCTTCATTTATTTAATTTCATATAGACAGGTTTTTTTCATTCAAGTCTTTTACCATTACATTTCATCCATCATGTGAACAAAAAATGTCAAGTTGAAAAAACATTTTGCTTGATGTAAATCTTATGGAAGCAAGATTGTGGCTTTTCAATACTTTTTTTAGTCCTATGTTTATATGCATTGTGGGAGCAATAGATTTTTAAATTTTAGATAAAATTGTTGGATTTTTCTGACAGTTTCTGCAAGTATTTCATGGCAAGTAACATCTAGTGATTTTTCCCCCCAGATGCCTGCATATTTCTCAGAGAATAACTCTGCTTCTTATCATACTCCTTTCTGATGTATATCAAAGTGAGAGGTCCAGCTAAATTTATAACTAGAGTCATACTGTACAGATAATGTAAAAATAGAGGTTAAACTAAAGTCATATTCATAATAGCACACAATTGGAAGGCAGGAAAGCAGAACTGAGATAAACTGAAGGTCAGGAGTAACTGGGGAAAAACAGTAGATGACAGATTGTCCCCAGTTTATTTTGGAAAAAATACTAAGTAGGAGCTTAAGTAGGTCAAATAGTAAAGGAGGAAAAACTCACTATTTTCAATTTTTAAATTGTCCAACTTTATGTATCCTCTCCCCAAACCCTTTTAACTCAGTTTAAATACATTTCTGGGAATTCTTAAACTGACTGAAACATTATTTGAAATAAGAGCTGTGGTATCAGCTCTTCCATGCCTATATTTTCTGAATAAATGAACTCAAATAGGATACAATATTGGATGGTGTTTTTCAAACCTGCAGGTGTTGTGAAAGTGAATTTAATTTCAGCATCAATCTGCATTTTAAAATAGTGGGATTTCAGACTTTGGCATAGTTCCAAGGCAGCATTGATCACACATGTTGATGAATTCTTTGGTGAAACTGGGATGATGATTTTCCATCCATCCTGGCCCTTCTTGGTGTCTTAATAATCATCAATCCTATTGATTCTGATTTAGGGAGCTAAGAATGAAGATGTGGTGTTGTTATGGCCCTTCTTCCACTGAGTTTCCTTCCAGCAAGTGGTTATTAGAGGGAGAGATTCAGTTCTAACTCCCTGTTTTGGGAAATTTTTCACTGTCTCCCCACTCCTATACAATTATTATGGTTGATCACACACACTTTGATTGGATTTGTCTCCCTATTGAATCCTTCCCAAGGACCTGGGATAGGTAGATATTGTTGTTTAATAATATTAAAGGTTTAATAATATTAAAGGAACAGCAGGATGTAAGCTGTTCCATGCAAAGCTGCCTTTTTCAATTACTTTGGTAGTGATTTTGTCAATGCTAATGGTGTCTAAGTGGAGTATAACTTCTTCAGTTCTGGATGAGAAGAAAAACATTTTCAAAGAAAAATCAAGAAAGTCCAGTTGCCCCTTAGAAAAAGCAACTTTGGGACACCTATAACCTGGATGATTGAGAATCTCCATAGATTTCTTGATTTTGTCCTTATCTGTCAGTTTAATTTCTTTGGTATTCAATAAGCTTTCCTGACGTACTAGATTCAAGATGTCTTTTTTACTGTCCTTCAAATATTCTACCAATGCCATTTTTTTCTTCTTCAACTATCTGGTGTAATTGCAATATTCCTTAGCCACCTAAGTTCTTTGGTAACTAGAATGTCAATATCATTGCATGGATGAAGGGCATGGTTCATTGTCATTGTTTTTCTGGTCTTTCTATCTAGGGTTTCTATTACTTCTCCATGATTCTAGCTTGATCCCAATGCACTATATGTGCTCTATATCTAATGACTGGAATTGCCAAGTGTAAATCCTCTAGATGGTATTCACTTTTGTACAGCAATTGTGTCTTTAATTGTATCATTGCTTCTGATGTTGCCATTGACCCCTATTATTTTTAGGTATTTGATTGAATCATGTGGCAGGAAGTCAAATATTTTCTTTAATCAACGCAAGCTACATTCAAGTTGGTCTTCTCATCCCCGAGATCTGGAGATTTTTTACCATTAATTATGGGAGGGGTAGCACTTCCCAGACATAAAGAATATGCAATTTAGGATAATCCTGGACTTGTACAAGGGGAGTGGTAGGGTGCTTACTTCACTTGTGAAGAGTCCAGGTCCTGGCATTATTCATAAGGAGCATTGCTAATATTGAGGAGTATAAGATACTATGTTAGTAATAGTAGAGAAGAATGCTTGCAAGTGTTGTATAGGGACCTGTGCAATTGATGATTCTTATGGGTCTTGAGTCCACCAAATTGGATATAGTTGAAAAAGAAGCTGTGGCATACTTATCTCCAACTATTTTGTCCCATATCACAAGATTCAACAGGGCAGATATGTTTTGGGGTTCATCTGTTAACAAATGTCATATGATAGGACCTAGGATATTTTATTGTTGTCCAGTCACTAAATCATGTTTGACTCTTTGCCAGGCACCCCTGTCCTCCCCATCTCCTGCAGTTTGCCCAAACTCATGCTCATTGTATCAATGACCCTTTCTAACCATCTCATCCTCTGCTGTCCCCTTCTCCTTTTGCCTTCAATCTTTCCCAATCTTTCCCAAAGACTCCTCTCTTGGAATTAGGTGGCCAAAGTATTTGAGCTTCAGCTTCAGTATCTATCTTTCCAATGAACAGTCAGGGTTGATTTCCTTCCTTCCTCATTTGAGCTCCATGCAGTCCAAGGGACTTCAAGTATCTTCTCCAGCACCATAATTCAAAAGCATCAATTATTTGGTACTCAGCCTTTCTTATAGCCCAACTCTTACAGCCATACATTACTACTGGGAAAACCATAGATTTGACTATATGGACCTGCTTTTTAATATGCTGTCTAGATTTGCCATAGCTTTCCTCCCAAGGAGCAAACATGTTTTAATTTCATGGCTGCAGTCACCACTTGCAGTGATCTTGGAGCCCAAGAAAATAAAATCTATCACTGCTTCCATTTCTTCCCTATTTTCCAGGAAGTGATGGGACTGGATGCCATGATCTTAAATTTTTAATGTTGAGTTTCAAAATAACTTTTGCACTCTCCTCTTTTAACTCATTAAGAGGCTCTTTAGTTCATCTGCACTTTCTGTCACTAGAGCGGTATCGTCTGCATATCTGAGGTTGTTGAAATTTCTCCTGGCAATTTAATTCCAGTGTGTGATTCATCTGTACCTAGGATTTGTGCTTCTCTGTTGAGAGTGGGTCCCTATAAGTCACCAAAGCCATATTTCCATGAATGAAGTTCAAAGTTTCACAAACCAATTAGACAATATTTCCAATGGCTAAAATCTCCTGGCACAATCTGGAATTTCTAATTACTTTCTTTTTGTACATTTTCATTACAGATTTTTAAGCAATGTGAATTTCAGTACAAACACTTGATAACAGTGCTATTAAAATATCTATTTGTGTGAAGAAAAAAACCTAGCTTCAGAACTAATTTTACATGCATGGTAGGAGAATGCCAGGAACACAAGAAAGTAACCCTACTGAACTCATTATATCCTAACTAGGCAATACACTGTACCCTTTCTTCATAATGCACGCTATCATTTGCCAAATACACATAGCATTGGAATATTTCCAGTGTGAGCATTGTTTTGTCTTGCTAAGACTATAAGTTGTTGGTTGTGAAAGCTTTTGGACACAAAAAAACCCATCTATTTTCTTCACATATCTCTAAAAGATAAACACAATGTCTATTAGGAGTAAAATGCTTTGATTTTTGCAGCTAGAGTAATATTCTTTCCTCTTTGTGATCACAAGTGGTGCTATGTTTATGTATGCTTAAACATCTCCCACTAAATGAATATTAGACATTGCAGAAAGCCTGACAAAATGAAATTTGAATAGCAGCATAGGCCTACAATATGACTCAAAAGTATATGAGTTGGAATCATTCCATGAGTAAGAGATCAGTTTAAATCTTACACATGTGTCTTGTGGTCCCATAGTGGAAGGAAGAGTGAAGTATAACTATACTTACAGAAATAATCCATCAACATTAAATCAGTTTTTTGTAGCAGATGTCACCCTCTAGTAGAAAAAAAAAGAAAAACTCAAATGTTTAGCAGAGCAAACTCAAAATTGGGAGAAATAACAAAATTCCATCTTGAGGTCACATAAAACACCCAGAATCAGATTAGGAACCAGATCTGGGCAGCAGAAAGCTGAACACCCAGTAAAGAATTTGGTACTCTTAACTTGGCATACTCCTTAATTAGAGCATACCTAACAAACAGAACAAGAGCAAATGATGGAACACAAGACACAAGAAGAATAAACATCGTATTCTTCGTACAGAATTGTTTTTCCTGCTGCCACATTTGTTTTCTTTGGCTCTAGCTTTGCTGTGTGAACCTTTTGTACTGGATGCAAGATTAGATTAGAAATAAGAATCCCTGAATTATGCACTGAGTTCACAGACAGGAAGATGAGAAATTAAAGCACTTCCTATCACAAAATGAAAACACTAAAAGCATTGGTGCATAGTGTACATTCAAGTAAGTTTTTAGGGTTTTTTTTTTGCTAGCCAAAGCTAACTGCTGCTGCTTTTCTTACAGATTCTTTTCAACTTTAAAGGAACTTGCTATGCTGATTTTAATTTGCTTGCATTTTCTTCACAGCTGTGATTATAAGTCTCAAATATTTGTTTGAATGGATTTTAATGTTCTGTTATCAGGGCCTTTCCTGATCATTTGATGTTTTGAAAATTCTATGCTAAATGAGATGTTTGCACTAATTTGACTTAGGCAGCCAAATGTTTGAGCTTTGGGTGATGGAAAGGACTGGAAACCTGTCACTAGAGTTGTTAGCCACATTATCATCTTTATGCTAGAGGTGAAAAGGTGAAAAGAAAAAAAATACATTAATGAAGAAAATGCAATTACATTCAGAGAATGGCAAAATTGATAATGGATGCTACAAGAATGCAAACAAAGTTTTCCAGGTTTGAAGATAAAAATAGCATAGTTGATAAACTCAATTTGTCTTTTCCATAAAATGCAAAAAGGAAGGACAGATAAAGACATCTATGGGAATAATGGAAGGGGGAAGGCTTAATTATTTATGTCCCTTTTTTCATCTAGCTGGATCAATTAAAGACACATTTTCTAAACTTTGACTTTCTAACACTAAAGATCAGGGATTACAAAAGGCTGAACTCACCTGTGCTTTTATAGAGTATGAAGGCTGAATTTATTTACATGCTACATTTGATCCCTATATCAGGATTAAGAATAATTTTCAGTAAAAATGACACCACTTCATACTTTTATTTGATGACAAGTATTCTATTTATTCACTTACTTAATTATAAATGACAGTGGATGTATTGACATTTTAGAAATTAATGTTTCTCCAGAAATTGAGATTTAGTCAATATTTAAGAGCATCTAATATGATAATGACATGCAACATCTATCAGTATGCAACATTACTTGAAAAGAAAAGGAAAGAAAATTAACATATTCAGAGTGGTGGGCAATCTTGGATGGATTCAGGTGGCAGAGAGATCCATCCTCAGTGACTGATGAGAAGAACTAATGAGCATCATGAGATGGAATGTAGAAACTTGACTGGACAGGGGCTGAGGAGGGTATTAAATTTAGGTTAGTAAGTTGGAGGAAATGAGCGTGTTGGAAGATGATTGAACAGAGCATGATGGCCTCTGACTGGATAATATTATATGAAAAGTATGTACAAATAAGTGTCTGTCTTTTAAGTGTAGTGGTGGGAAAGTCTTTTAAGTGTAGTGGTGGGGAATCTGAAAGAGAGACAAAACATGCATATTTTGCTTTGGAAGTGTGAAAGAGAAAAATAATTTTTTGAGAAATCCTCATGGAGGTAGAACTGTGAATAGTATTGTTAATTTGAAAATCAGACATCACTTTCCCTTCATTCTCAGAATCTAGAGCAAATTGTTTCTCTTTTTCCCTCACCAATTTGTTTTTTTATATCATTTTGTGATGGACCAACTAAGCTTGCTAGATGGACTTTCCATGTCACAAAAAGTGAACATTCTATTTCATTAAAGTAATAAAAACCATTTGAACACTTTTCATGTAAAATATAAACTACAATTATTTTCTAAATTTAAAAATGTAAAGCAATTGAACATAAAACTTGATATTTTTTATTGACTAACATTGCTAAAACTGTAGGTAAAGGCCATCACATCTTAAAATGAATTACTGGGATGAAATTAGCTTTAAGAATAGAAGGATCCTGTAAAAGCAAGAACATCATGATAGGGCAGGTCATTCTTTGTAGGCTTCTGGAGAGGCTATGTATGAATAAGCATAAAAACTAATGAATATATGTGATTCTTCTTAAGATCACATAAACAAATTATTTGATATGACTCTCAGCTCTGAAAAAGAAGTAGGGAAAATGCTGTTGTCATAAAAATAATGTACTTTGGCATCAAAGACTTTGAGAGACAAGATTTGTTGTGGCCCTACCATATTGATGACATTTGTCATACATCAGCAAAATTACCAGATTTGCTGTCAAAAATGTTGAAATCATGGAAGAAAGGGAGATAACACATGAGGAAAATCCATGTCTATTTAACTTCATCTTACCCTGCACCTTTTAATGGCATAAAAAAATCCAGAAGTGTATCTCCTATTGATTTACTTGGAGGAAATATATATTTAAAAGAACAGCAACATTTCTTTCATAGAAAAGAAGACATCACATATTTCAATTCCCAGTAATGACACTCTAGCAGTATAACTATATCACATATAGCCATCTGGCTTTATATTGCTCGGATATATAATTCACTAGAATTAATGTTAAAATAATTAAAATTTGCTCCCAAAGGGAGCATTTAGCAAAACAGTCTCCAGAGAACAACTGGGAACTTAAACAATTGCTAATGTCTCTTTGCTCAGCATCCTTACAGTCATGCTGTTTTTTTTATGCCAAACAATATCCCAACTGCAAGACTCATGTCGCTCCAGTTGGATACCTGGATGAAGCACCTGACACAGTTAAGCCTATGAAGGAGAGAGGGGACCATGTTAGATTTGCTATAGATTTTGTCTTAACTTACCTGAGTGCAACCATCCCCACATATGCCTGCTGTGACATCAGCAGGATGCTGAAGCCTGCCTGGAACAGTGATCCCATGGAGGACTAAGCAGAGGCACCCTGGCAACTGCTGTTGAGATTGCAGGGATCTTTCTTCTAAATGCATGGAATTTGATGTGCCACGAGCCCTTTGCCTTTTGGAAGAAGTCTCTGCTGGCAGTAGTCACAGCTTTGTTTCTCATTGACTAAATCAGTGACTAAGCTGAAAATCTCAGGCCTCAGATTCTTGTGAGCACTTTGGCCATATCTGGATGTCTAGAGCAGAACATGAAATTCCATTATGATATCCATACATATAAATAATCCCCAAGGAATAGGGCTAAATAGGCAGTCAAAGTATGAGCAATAATCCGTCATTCAAGTGGTGCCATTCTGTCTTCAGACTTTTTTCTTAGGATGAAAACCTCCCAAACACTGACATTGTCTGGCTACTGGCTACTGCTAATTTTACTTTCTCTCTTCTCTGTTTCCTGTTCATGGACTTTTTTCCAAAAGGCAAAGAGCTCATGGCACATCATATTCCATGCATTTAGAAGAAAGAACCCTGCAATCTCAACAGCAGTTGCCAGGGTGCTTCTGCTTAGTCCTCCATGGATCACTGTTCCAGGTAGGTTTCAGCAACTGGAACCCTAAGAGGAATTGCCCTTACAGCTTTATTGATGGAGCAATTCCCAATACAATTCCAGGGAATTGTTTGGTATGTAAGTCTTTTTCTTTCAAGATCCACTTTTCTTCAGCTACAATATGCTTTTGCCTTTGGAGAGGAGCGGCATAAAAATCTAAATAAATAAATAAATAAATGTGTGCCATTGTGTTTTTGTTGGTAATGGATGAGGCACAGAAGCTTTTTGAGGCACAGAAATGAAATAGATATTTCTGCCAGGATCCTGAGGCATGTTGATTGGAATATTTAATGGGAAGAATTAAAATTAGGAAGATAAATAAAGCATAGTGAGTCTTGCCAGGCAATGCCCTGAAGAACTTCCTAACTGTGATCATAGAATCTGGTCCTTTGATTGCCAAAGAGCAATGAACCAAAAAGGATGGTTGGTTGGGCCATGCAGAGGTCTGCTGTCCATGTAGTATTCTGATAAATTAAGTTGTGCAAACTATGGATTAATATCCCTCCTGCCCTCCCACCCATTTATCAAATGTCATCCTTTTGAGCTTGAACTAGGGCATGTTGGTCTAAGTTCATAAAAAAGTGATATCACTATTCTTGAAATATTTTCTGTAGAAAACATGAGATTTTTCCATCCAGAACATAATTCAGGCAGCTTCTGAATTATTAGCAGGAGTGTTTGAGTTTGGAGTTGGAGGCAAAAACCAAAAAGGCCATTTCCCTTAGCGTGACTTTGCTATTATATGGAGTCTCCCCTAAGGGCCTCAGAGACCTCCTCTTTCATTTGTTTGTGCTTAAGACATGATGGCTTATGTTTTTATATATATTCCAGACCTGCAAACTACCATCACTACCCCTTCCAACTTCTGTTTCTCATTTCCTGCTTTCCATTATCACATCTCTTGCTTCCCTGCCCTTATTTATACTTCACAGTTGATGGTGGAAGCTGAAGTCACCATCCACCTCTCTGCTTTAGTCTGTTTTGTCCTCATCAGTGTGGACTTTTCTCTCTGAATAGATCTCTAATCTTTATCCCAGGAAGGCAATGTGTTTTCCTTGCAGGCCTCCTCCCTTTTGTATCCTGTGCTCCAAACAAATGGCTGAGAACAAGAACAAATACAGGTAGTCCTTGACTTATGACCATTTCTGAGCCCAAAATTTCTGTTGCCAGCAAGACAGTTGTTAAGTGAAATTTGCCCCATTTTATAACCTTTCTTGCCACAGTTGTTAACTGAACCACTACAGTTGTTAATTTAGTAACATGGTTGTTAAGTGAATCTGGCTTCTCCATTGACTTTGCTTGTCAGAAGGTCACAAAAGATGATCACATAATCCAGGACACTGCAACCATCATAAATATGAGTCAGTAGCTAAGGGTCTGAAATTTGAACGTGTGACTGTGGGGATACTGCAACGGTTGTAAGTGTGAAAAACAGTCATAAGTCACTTTTTCAGTGCTGTTGTAACTACAGTCAGTAAACAAACTATTGTAAGTTGAGGATTACCTCTAGGGCCAGCAGAAGACAATGTGATGCATGATATGGGAGTGATGTTCTACAGTTGTGTTGTATTCTCTATGAACTGATCCAAGAGGGTTCATTAGTAGTGCATCCCCCTCTTTGTTAACTCCCTGCAACTACTGGAAATATGTGACTAGCGTTCTCATTGACTCCATTCCTCATGGGTGTTTTTTCCCCCCAGCATTGGGTTTGTATATTCCAAAATTTTTGTCCCATCCCAGATGGATCACACTTAAGTTGTAACAGGTGGCTGACTCCTAAGTTCAAACATTTCATTGCAGATTTCTCCAGCCTGTTGTTATCCAATATTTCGAATTGTTGTCTTTGCCAGCTCTCAAAATTCTATTTACAAACATAAATGCAAAGCAAAAGAAGAACAGTCTATGTAGGAAAATATTGTTTAAATATTGAATGAATGAATGAATGGAGTATATTTTTTGATGTTTGCTTTTTTTTCTCTTGTTGTTCTATTTAGACATGAAGAGGATTGCCAGACTGATTTTCCCACTCATTTTTGTGCTGATCTGTGAGGTGAATGGAGCGAGGCGCACCAAACCTCCAAAGAAGCGCCCAACTCCTTCCCTCCCTGAGCCAGTTGAACCGACTGAGTTCCCTCCACCTCTGCCCCCAGGACCCCCCTCAGTTTTTCCAGATTGTCCCCGAGAATGCTTCTGCCCCCCAGATTTTCCTTTAGCCATTTACTGTGATAGTCGCAACCTGAGAAAAGTCCCACTTATCCCACCCAGGGCCCAACATTTGTACCTACAAAACAATTTCATTGACAAGCTCTCTGAAGAATCTTTCAAGAATGCGACAGGGCTGCGGTGGATCAGTTTGGACAACAACCGCATTGATTCAGTGGGATCCCAAGTACTGCAGAAGTTGGAAAACCTTGTCTTTCTATACATGGAAAAAAATTTCCTTAAGGAAGTGCCCAACAACTTGCCTCCCAATCTTGAGCAACTTAGGCTGAGCAGAAACCGTATCTCCAAAATCCCTGAAAATGTATTCAGCAAATTAGATCACCTCCTCCTTTTAGATCTTCATCATAATCAATTGGATAATGGAGACTTCAAAAAGAATACTTTCAAGGGGCTCAAGAACCTCATGCAACTCAACCTGGCTCATAACCGGCTAAGTAAGATGCCTCCTGGGGTCCCCAAAGCCATTCATCAGCTCTTTCTCGATAAGAATCAAATTGATAATATCCCCAACAATTACTTCAAAGATTTCTCCAATTTGGCTTTCATCAGGCTTAACTATAATAAACTGTCTGACAAAGGATTGCCTTTGGACACTTTCAACATCACCAATTTGCTGGTTTTGCATTTGGCATACAACAATCTCACCAGCATCCCCTACATCAGCCCCAGGTTGGAGCACCTCTACTTGAATGACAATTCAATTCAAAGTGAGTCAGCACAAATCTATAACTGGTTTAGACCTACAAGAGGACCTGTTTGTGGGGGAGAAAGGGAGTGGGAAGAGTAGATTATCTCATGATTCAACATTCATTTTAAAAGCTCCAAAATGACTTACTTTTATTGATGTTTCCAAGAGAACTTCAGTATTAAATCTTATTCTCCCTCTTTGTTCTTAAGTCATACTCCATGGGATTCCATAAAATTATAAATTCCATCTTGCCCGAAGCTGTAACTTTATGACTGTTAGGACAGATGACTGAACAGAACAGGGTGGGTGGCTGGGTAGAGAGGAGTCAGGCTGAGAGCAAATTGTTCTTTTCCATGCAAATTATACTATTTCCATATGAAGAAACATTTAGATCTTTCCACATAACAAAAAGGGAAATTATTTTTATGTTTCTTTGATATAGGAAGAGAGAGGAAGGGAGGGGAAAAACTCAGCATCCTTCCATTTACTTTTCTGCTGCTTCTGTCAATCTATAGCTAATAGATTTTGGCTTGTAGGACTGACTTGTTTTCCAAAGACTTTTTTCTTTGCTGAGAAAGCACTGCAAATCAAAGCAATTTTAATTTTTTTGCACACTATTTTTACATTAATTTAAATTAATGAGTAACTGTGTAAAGGAAGTGCGGAGATAAAACATCAATGAGTTTTCACATTTTGTGTCTTTAGATATTTAAATGTGATTTTTTTTTATCAACAGATATTTCTCCTACTTTTGGGTAAAGCCTTAATAATTTCATAGATTAGTTTGTATCCTTCAGAATACAACATAGTTAAGAAAAATAAAACATTTCTCCTTCCTGTTCCCAGGAGTATGTTCAGCAGGAGTTCCCAACATCTGTTGCCTTAATTGAAAACATCTACATTTAAGAAATGCAGAATTCTTTCCAGAACGTCTTAACAAGGAAGTAATAAAGAAAATAATGAGCCGCTGTACTTCAAACCAACCCCAAAAGCTTGGATTTTTCTTTCAAGTTAAATTTTTGGCAACTCAGGAATGACAACCATGTAGGCCAATAAAATGTCCTTATAAGATAGGCCTCATATAGGAAGGACCTGACTCCTACTTCAAAACCAGGATTTTAGTAGATAATCATAACACTCTTTAACATCTTAAATTAAAAGGACTGAGGATTTATTTTAAAAAGCTATGCATATGTTTCTGAGCATTAGTCTGAATAGTAAGGATAAAAATTTTTCTTGCAGCAGATTAATTTATATATAGGTCTTTGGTTCTTCGGGTTTTCTCCCACGTAGAATTTGAAGTGTCTTGGCGACGTTTCGACGAAGTCCCATTCGTCATCTTCAGGCTGGTGCTTTCGGCTTCGTGCTTCTAGGAGCAATGTGTGACTGTAGCTGTTTCTTCCTTTTAACTGCCAGTGGGGGTTTGAACTGATTGGCTGGGAGCTCAGCTGTGTTCTGATTGGGTGAAGGTGTGTTCTGATTGGTTAGGGGCTTGGCTGTGCTCTGATTGGATGGGGGGTTGGCTGTGCTCTGATTGGATGGGGGAGTGTTCTGTTTGGGTGGGGGCTTTGTTGTGCTCAAGTTAGTCTGAGTTACAGGGGGATTAGAGATGGTTAGAGCACAGCCAACCCCCCCATCCAATCAGAGCACAGCCAAGCCCCTAACCAATCAGAACACACCTTCACCCAATCAGAACACAGCTGAGCTCCCAGCCAATCAATATATATGTAGGTCTTTGGTTCGTGCTTCTAGGAGCAGTGTGTGATTGTAGCTGTTTCTTCCTTTTAACTGCCAGTGGGGGTTTGAACTGATTGGCTGGGAGTGATTGTAGCTGTTTCTTCCTTTTAACTGCCAGTGGGAGTTTGAACTGATTGGCTGGGAGCTCGGCTGTGTTCTGATTGGGTGGAGGTGTGTTCTGATTGGTTAGGGGCTTGGCTGTGCTCTGATTGGATGGAAAACATACTTAATATTAGTGACATAAATATAATGAAAGCTATACCCTTTTGGCTCCATGCTTTAACAGAGCTGATTGAACAGGGTAGGATTATCTTATATATGCTTTAAAAATTGAATGACCACTTACTTTAAACAAACAATTACAGTTTTCTGTTCCTCTTTGATGTTATGTTTAATGTAGTTTTTTGCAGTCCAGACAAAAAAGGCCAAATGCAAGGCCCAGATAAAAAGTATGCCAGAAGCAGAGCAAGGTAGAGAGAAAGAGGAAGAAGGGAGAGTTACCTCTACTACTGCCATTCCCAACCCATCCATTGTGTTGGAAACAGGCTGTGGAAATCCTGGAGGCTTCCTGGAGGCTGCGGAAATCCTGGAGGCTGGTTTCTTTCTCTTCTTCCTGTTATTTTTTTCCTGTATATAAACGAATAAGGAAAGAAAGGATAGGCATATCCATCTGAAAAACTATGTGAACATCTTTCGCCAGTCAAGTCTAAATGAACACACGAAATGTACACACATATAAAGGGGTTGGAATCATGATACCATGATGCTGTCTTGCACATTTTGATTCCCCAGTCCAAATCTGCAAGATGGTATTGTGGCATCTCAATCAGAGCCCCACCCTGTTTGTGTATGGGTGTGGCTTACTATGTTGCTGCTGGACTAAATAATGTGAAATGTGCTATCAGAACAGGAAACAAATAATTTTGACCTCTTCAATGGGTTCCTTCACCATTGGTTGTACTGGCTAGGGTGTTTAGGTGTACAGACAAGCATCATCCAAAGAGTTGCAGGTTCTGTGCCCCTATCTTAGAGCCATGTTTCTACAACACATTCTTCAAATATTACCAACCCAGCTAGCATGTCCATTGGTACAGCATGATTGGTGCTGAACTGTAACAAAGTATGCGATACTATAAAACCAAAAATATATGTTAGCAGCTTTTCAGACTGATTTATATTTAAAAGGCATAAGGTTTTGTGAACTACAGCTCACTTTTATCAGATGCATAGAGCAGTTAAATTCATGTAGGAGTTAAATTAGAATAAGGTAGGGGGAGAAAAGGGGCAGGATAAACAAGTTGGTTATGCTGAGGCAAGCTACATATAAAACAGATTACCGTACTTTCTCAATTAACAAGTATAATGTGTTAAAAATGTTGATTTTGTTGAGTTCTTATGAGATAGCCTGATTTTTTTTAATGTATGTGAGTTCAAGAAATTCTTACTCAAGTACACTGTAAAGTTTATTTTTTCCAAAATGGTTATTCAAATTTGTAATCTTGAAGGACTGAAATGTCTTGTTATTATTTTATGCTTGTTTTGAACCTGGTGTCAGTGGTTAAAATGCAGTAATGCAGGATAATTTTGCGGACTGCCAATTGCCAGCAGTTTGGCAGTTCGAGTCTCACCGCTCAAGGTTGACTCAGCCTTCCATCTTTCTGAGGTCGGTAAAATGGGGACCCAGATTGTGGGGGGCAATATGCTGACTCTGTAAACCACTTAAGGCAGTGGTTCTCAACCTTGCGCCACCCATGCGCGCCGTGATCCCGACGCACACGCGCGCACGCGCGACGGGCCAGTCCGCGCATGCGCACGCGATGGGCCGATCTGCGCATGCGTGGTGCACGCGTGATGGCCGATCCGCGCATGCGTGTGTGACGGGGCGATCCACGCATGCGCGGTGTGCGTGCGACGAAGAAAAAACAAACAACAAAAAAATAACAAAATGGCGGACCGCGACGGGCCGAACCGCACATGTGTGGTGCGCGCACGGCGGCCCGAACCATGCATGCGCAGCGTGTGCTCGGCGGGAGAAAAAAAATGGCGGACCGCAGTGTCCGGCGACCCCCGTGAAACAGTCGTTCGACCCCAAATGGGGTCGCGACCCATAGATTGAGAACCGCTGACTTAAGGAGTACTACAAAGCACTATGAAGCAGTATATAAGTCTAACTGCTATTGGTATTTTGGGCAAAGTTTGTTCTGTTTGTTCTATGTAGACTCCAGAGGGGCAATGCTGGCAGATGATGGTATAGATTACATTGGAGGAAGAACATGTAATGGTGCCTCTAATCATATGTGTGAACTTGCTGGGATCTGTATGGCACTGCTGGTGTAAAATAGACATCTGGGCTTGTTACATGGTCTTGTTTGCTTGTTAACATAATTTTCTTGTTGTTTCTTGTTGCATGTGAAAATCTGCTTCAAATTGGGTGGTTATTTATTTTATTTATTTATTTTATTTTACGATTTTTATACCGCCCCCCCTCCTGAAGAACTCGGGGCAGTGTACAACCCAATTAAAATGACAACATACAAAAATTAAAATTATTAAAAATAAATTAAATAATTTGGCCCGATATTTAAAAACCCAATACATAATCTAAAAACACAATCCCCTAAAAACAATTATGGCCATTGTTGGAGCTGGAGCTATTATCCCAGGCCGGCTTGTCGGAATAAGTATGTTTTTAATTCTCGACGGAAGGAACGCAATTCCGTCATTGTACGGAGTTCGGGGGGGAGCTCGTTCCAAAGCGTTGGAGCTCCCACAGAGAAGGCCCTCCCCCTGGGGGTCACCAGCCGACATTGTTTGGCCGACGGCACCCTGAGGAGACCCTCTCTGTGGGAGCCTACCGGACGGTGGGAGGTATTTGCTGGCAGAAGGCGGTCCTGTAGATATCTGGGTCCGATGCCATGGAGCGTTTTAAAGATGGTCACTAACACCTTGAAACGCACCCGGAAGGCCACCGGCAACCAGTGCAGCTCACGCAGGAGCGATGTTACATGGGAGCGCCATGGTGCTCCGGTTACTACCCGCGCGGCCGCATTCTGGGCCAGCTGAAGCCTCCGGGTGCACCTCAAGGGGAGCCCCATGTAGACAGCATTACAGTAGTCCAGCCTGGAAGTGACGAAGGCATGAGTAACTGTGCATAGCGAGTCCCGGTCTAGGAAGGGACGCAACTGGCGTACCAGGCGAACCTGGTAGAACATCCTCCCGGCCACGGCCGTCAAATGGTCCTCTAAAGACAGCCGTGAATCCAGGAGGACTCCCAAATTGTGAACCCTTTCCACGGGGGCCACTGTTTTGCCCCCAATGGACAACGAAGGAGTCAATTGACTAAACCAGGACGATGGTAGCCACAGCCACTCGGTCTTGGAAGGGTTGAGCTTGAGTCCGTTCTTCCCCATCGAAACCCGCATGGCCTCCAGGCACTGGGTCAGCACGGCAAGAGCATCGTTGGGGTGGTTCGACGTGGAAATGTACAGCTGAGTATCATCAGAGTACAGATGGTACTCCACACCAAAACCACGGATGATCTCACCCAGCGGTTTTACATAAATGTTGAACAGTAGGGGCGAGAGGACCGATCCCTGAGGTACCCCACATACGAGGGGTCTCGGGGTCGACCTCTGGCCCCCTGTCAACACAGACTGCATCCGGCCGGAGAGGAAGGCGGAGAACCACCGCAAAACAGTGCCCTCCATACCTAGCCCCTCCAATCGTTGCAGTATGATACCATGATCGATGGTATCAAAAGCCGCCGAGAGGTCCAATAGCACCAGAGCAGAGGAACAACCTCTCTCCCGGGCGCGCCAGAGGTCATCAACCAACGCGACCAATGCTGTTTCCGTGCTGTAACCAGGCCTGAAGCCCGACTGGTATGGATCCAAGTATATCGATTCCTCCAGGTGTCGCGGGAACTGTCGGGCAACCACGCTCTCGACAACCTTTGCAAGAAAGCAAAGGTTGGAGACAGAATGATAATTTGATAAAACAGCTGGATCCAGGGTAGGCTTCTTGAGGAGGGGCCTCACTACCACCTCTTTCAAGGCAGCAGGGAAGACACCCTCACTTAACGAAGCAGCCTCGTACCACCTCCCGGGATGCCAACACCAGCCAGGAGGGGCACGGGTCCAATAAACAAGTGGTCACCCTAAGTCCCCCGAGCAACCTGTCCACGTCCTCGGGAGTCACGGGGTCAAACTCAGCCCAGATAGCAGTCTCAAGACCAGACTCCGTCTCTCCCACCAGACATACCCAGTTGAAATCAAAGCCTTCCCGTATCTGAGCGATTTTATCATGCAGATATTTTCCAAAATCCTCAGCTCTACCCTCCAAGGGGTCTCCTCTCACCTCCTGATGAAGGAGGGAGCGGGTCACCCTAAACAAGGAGGCTGGGCGGTTATCTGATGACGCGATAAGAACAGTGAGGTAAGAACACTTCTCTGCTTTTATCGCCGCTAGGTAGGACCTAATATGGTCTCTTACTAGTGTTCGGTCAGATTCGGCACGGCTCGATCTCCAACTGCTCTCTAGGCATCTTTTCCGGCGTTTCATCTCTCTCAGCCCCTCAGTGAACCAAGGGGCCGATCGAGACGTACGTCGAATCAGAGGCCGCAAAGGCACGACCAGATCTAGAGCACCGGCCGCAGCCCTATCCCAGGCTGCCGCCAACTCTTCGACCGAGTCGTGTATCCGAACCTCAGGAATTGGCCCAAGCTCCATCTGGAACCGCTCGGGTTCCATCAGTCACCTGGGGCGGTACCATCTCACTGGTTCCGCCTCCCTGCGGCGGGGTGCAGCGGTCAGAAAGTCCAAGCGAAGGAGAGAGTGGTCAGACCATGACAGGGGCTCAATAACTATATCCCCTATATTCTGACCTCTCAGCCACTGTCCAGAGACAAAAACCAGGTCAAGCATGTTCCCCCCTGTATGTGTGGGGCCTTGAATTACCTGGGTCAGGTCCATGGCTGCCATGGAAGCCATGAACTCTCGAGCTCCCCCGGACATCCCGCCCACAGATGGCAGGTTGAAGTCACCCATGACTATTAGCCTGGGAACCTCAACCGCCACTGCGGCGAAAACGTCCAGGAGCTCGAGCAGGGCGGTTGACACGTGGCAGGGAGCCAGGTACGTAATCAACACTGCCCTCGGACCCCCAAGGTCCCACTTCACCAGGAGAGATTCACAGTCTGCCGTCTGAGGAACAGTAATCTTCCCGAATCATGACCGCCACTCCCCCACCCCTGCCCTGTGCTCTCAGCCGATGGAATGCAAGGAAACCCGGTGGGCACATTTCCACCAGAGGGACACTGCCCTACGGTCCTAACCAGGTCTCCGTAATACCTGCCAGGTCTGCTCCCCCCTCTGAAATTAAATCTTGGATGAGGGGGGCCTTGTTTACCACAGACCTGGCATTGCACAACATCAGCCTACAGCCAGGGCCCTGTGGTTCTGAATAACCCCGAGAACAGGTAGAGCCTTGGGGGTTGGAGCGCATGACCACTCGTAAACAGTGGGTACGCGCTCCCCTATTATGATACGGCCCCCTGCTCCCGCCATATCTGCCCCTCCCGCTTACGGTACTAATTGGAACTAAATCAGTCTTAATCAGCTCCCCGTCCGAACCCACAGGATTACGTCCCCTTCCATTGTCAGGCCTATCTTCTAGCTCCCCTCCAACAATTCCTTCCCCCGCCCTAAGCACCCCTTCCCCACCTCTACCCTCCCTTAAAACTTTAGTTTAAAAAACGGTTTAAAAAACCCCAAAGCCCCTTATTTAACGCATGCCATCTCTCAGGACTCCAAAGTACATCCTCGAGATAGGCCCTTGATAGAGTGGAGGGCCATGATTGCGAGAGGGGGAAATCTCGCAATGCAAGAAGAGTTAATCTCTGATAGGGAGCCAGTCAGATAAGATACGTTGATGGGGTACGGCGAGAACCAGGCAGTTCGATCTAAGGTAAGGACCAAAATTCCAGAGTTCCAAAAGTGATTCCACTTTCCTATTCCGTATATAAGCAGACAGGACGGGGGAGGCCACTACGATTCTTTCATTTGACCTCATAGTTAATCACGCTTCATCAAGGAGGGGGAGGCATGAAACGCTGTTTCCCTCACCGTAGACAACAGTCCAAGCTCCATGCTGCCCCCCTCCATCACCCACAGCCTCCAGCTGTCTTCCCAGAAACCGCCGGCTGGCAAAATGGGGAGGGGGGAGGGGGAGGGGGCCACCGAGCTGTTCCCTTTTTTTGGGCGGCCACCAACACCTCTCAGCTGCTCCACCAAAGTCACACGTTCACATGGTGAATAACAACAACAACAACAACAACAATAACAATAACAATAACAATAACAACAACAACAACAACAACAACAACAACAACAACAACAACAACAATAATAATAATAATAATAATAATAATAATAATAATAATAATAATAATAATAATAATAATAATAATAATAAAGTTGGAAGGGACCTTGGAGGTTATCAAGTCCAACCCCTTGCTCAGGCAGGAAACCCTACACCATTTCGGACAAATGGCTGTCCAGTCTTTTCTTAAAAACTTCCAGTGTTGGAGCATTCCCCGCTTCTGGAGGCAGGTTGTTCCATTGGTTAATTGTTCTGTCAGGAAGTTTCTCCTTAGTTCTAGGTTGCTTCTCTCCTTGATTAGCTTCCATCCATTGCTTTTTGTCCTACCCTCAGGTGCTTTGGAGAATAGAATATGGATATGGGTCCTGTGACTCTATCTGAGAAAGTATAATGTCATTTGGCATGTAGCTTATTAATAATGTGCTTGAGTGGCCCATTTCAATAGGAATTCTTGTCCATTGGTCTATATGGTCAGTACGGCATAATCTTGCATAATGTCCTGCAAGTTTATTGCACTTCAGCTCCATACTGGTTAGAGGATTATATAATTTATCATGTTTGATAAGGATGATGTAGAAGGTTCAGAATTCAGAGCTATCCAGAGAAGGAAACTCCAGATCCAGTTCTTGGCCTTCCCTTCTGTCTCTTTCTCTTAGTTTTGTCCACATTGCAGTCAGTCAACAAAAAGTACTTGATTGATTCCATGATGATTATACAAAGGGCACAGCAATAGCCAAGTTGGTTTCCATGGGAATAGCTTAGTGAAAATTTCTGAGTTATCAGTATCATTCACAATTAATACGTCTTATAAATTTTGAGTATAACAGCATTCTAGTAATGAAATATGAATCAAATGCACACCTGAAGACAAGCATTCAGTTAAGTATACTGTGTAACAAATATACTTGTTAGAAAGGCAGGCCATAAATGTTTTGTGTTTTAGGCTGTAATGCATAGATATGAAGAAAGATGATGGCAGTAACTTTTCTTTCCATCTTCATTCACTCTGTGGAGTTCTGCAACAGGGAACCTTTGTATCCCTGGAAGTTCAGTGTGCAATTTAGAATTCTAAGATACTGTATGTAGGAAGCCTCCATGGAAACAAAAGACTTTGTATTACAGTTTTCCATCACTGTGTGTAGAGGGAAGGGATAATGAAAGCAAGAAAGTGCATGTACTAGATCATTCATCCCTGGTCTTCACTGCACATTTCTAATTTTTTAAAGCAGTACAGAACCATATAGCTTGTAAAGTTATAGAGAAGATTAAAATAACCATTCTAACAATTATAAAACATTCTTACAAATGCAGGTTTTCTAAGGAGCTTTAATACGTTGGTTTTATACTTGGATTTCACACTCAATGTTAGCCACTTTTTTAGATACTCAGTATTTAGGAGTGATTTATAGAGACCCTTTATTAAATGAATGTGGAAAAAAAACATGGGAATTAAAAACTGAATAGGAAAGGCTTTGCTTACTGCAGGCAAGGGAAGTTTCTTCCATGATTTCATACAGAGGAGTAGAATTATAAATATCTTTAAGCCGGAAGGGACTATTGCAATAATACAATATTGTATTTGAATAATTCTGTCAATAGTTAATTGATGAATAATGAATACTGAAAGAGCAGAATGGAATATGAAACTGATGATCTCTGCAACTTCCCTGTCCCCAGCTTATTGCTTAATTCTGTTTTTTTTTTCTTTCTTCTTTTTTGCCTTTAGAAATCAATGGGTCTCAGATATGCCCCACTGGTCTGGTCTCCCTTCATGCAGCATCTTCAGATCTTGAAAATGTGCCACGTCTTCGCTACCTGCGCCTCGATGGCAACCTGCTGAAGCCACCCATCCCTTTGGACCTGATGCTATGTTTCCGACTCTTGCAATCAGTTATATTTTAAGCCTTGCAGCAATTACCACTCCTTGGGACTTTGGCTTTGTGCAGTGACTTGATTCCAGTCTATGTTAGACAAGGGGAATATACCTAAGCATCTCTACCCAGGCCCTTGCCTTGCCTTTCCTGCTCCACTCTGCTTCATTCTTCTTTGGCTACAGGAAGCTCTGTGCTTTGTGCAGCTCTCTTTTATACAGCGTTTTATGGATGCTCTGTGCCCATAAAATGTTGCATAGAGTCTTCTGAGATATGTGCAGCCTTCACAGAAGATAATGGCAATACTGCAATATTGATTTCTGCTACATTGCCCTTTATCTGTATATTAAAGAGAGAGAGAAGGAAGCATACCTAAATGCATCTAGCATGCAGCATTTCTTTTACTGCCTGGCTGTCTAGAGCTTCACAGAGCGTTACTGATTTTCCAACATCACCAGGCGTACAAAATAAGTTAGATTTGTTATTACTGTCAGAGAGACAGTCAATATAATTTCATTTAAATGGGTACAATGTTAACGTGCCATTGTCTAACGATGCTGAATTAACAGGTAAGGGATAGTCAGGCTAACAGGTAGCAATAAGTAGCTTTAGCAAGTGTGACCAAATGCATAATGTACTGTACATAGCAGGTTGCATACTGTGCAGGCAAGTCAGTATGTAGGAGATGAAATGAAGAATGATAGAGAACTTCTTTCTGTTTGGACTCTTCGGGAATTAAACAGCTGGTGCAGTTTTACACTGTGAGTTGTAATGAGCAACTAAATACAGCATGACCTTCAGGACTGGTGATGACATGCTTAGCAGCAATAAGTTAGATGACCTCCTCCTCTTCATAATTTAACTCCACAAAAGTGGTTAAAACTCAAATGCAGTGCTAAAGAGGAATAAAGCAAATCCAGTACTAGACAGAAATTGCCACCGAATAGGTGACATATTTGAACAGGACAGATGCATCATTATCATGATGATTTCAAGGGTATCTTTACATCTGATTTTATTTCCAAATTGCACCTAGGATTATGTCATTAATCAATGGAGCAATCTGTAGCTCTTGAGGACCCAGGGCTTTGCTAGCTTTCTATGCATGGTAATCAGCAGCCTTAGCAACAGTTATCCAGGCATAATGAAGGAAATTATCCTCCCCCTCTGTTACTTCCCTCCCAGAAAAGTCATACAAGTGGAGGTTCAGTAAATAAATGTTAAATTTTACTTGAAAAATACTTTAGCAGTGGCTGAAACCACAGTACCTATGGTTGATATGGTGTCCACAATAACAAAACATGGCATACATGTTTAAAACTAATCAACATTTCTAATGCAGAATCTTGCAAGATCACAGCATTTATGCCTTTAGTCATTTTTATTTTTATTTTTTTAAAATTGGGAGTATTGTGCAAAATCATATGATGGTACTTGAAAAGGTTGTTGATTTGTGAGCCCTAACAGTGTGCAAATGTAAGTAAATGTAAGTAATCAAGCATTAGCAGATTTACCCTATGGTGTACATCCGAGGTTCTCAACCTTTTTCAGGCTACGACCCCGACCTGCGCCACGCATGCGCGGCGCGACCCCGACCTGCACCGCGTATGCGTGGTGCGACGGCCCGCATCGTGCATGCGTGGCGCACGTGCAACGGCCTGCATCATGCATGCGCGGTGCGACTGCCCGCATTGCACATGCGTGATGCGACAGCCCGCATTGCGCATGCGTGGCACAATGGCCTGCATCGCGCATGCGCAGCACAATGGCCCGCATCGCGCATGCGCAGCGCACTTGTGATGGTCCGCATCGCGCATGCGCGGCGTGATGGTCCGCATCGCGCATGCGCGGTGCTACCCCACGCATGCGTGGTGCTGCCCCCTGTGCCGGCCGAGTGGAAAAGGGGAAAAAATGGCGGACTGCATTGTTTGGCGACCCCCGTGAAATGGTCGTTCGATCCCAAATGGGGTCGCGACCCACAGGTTGAGAACCGCTGGTGTACATGGATGAAAATCTCTGTTATAGCAAAGCCAGAAGGAACTATTCAACATAGTCTTCCCATTTCTTGTGCTGTTCTTTGTTTGTGTTATATTTTGAATATACAAAGAATAAAGCTGTTCAGTAACAGGCAATGAAGTACAAAGTAACTAATCCTTTTTTAAAAAAAACACTTGCAGAGTATTAATTCAGAGACATACCCAAACAATGTGAGCTCTTTTCCTGTACTCCGGATAACATTATGAAAAACATATAGATCACATAAAAGAAAACGTTTCTGCTTGGGAGTTTTATGAAAACTCATCTGGGAGCAAAGGCTTCAGGACTCACTGAGAAAATCTCTGAGTAAAAGTAAGGCTTTTTGAAAGTATTACCCTGTACAAAAAGCAAAATACATGTTTACCTTTTTTTTTTTTAGCACAGTATGCATTCTTACTGGATCAGCAAAATCAAAGACAAACCAGAAACAAAACTACAAGAACCACTGTCACATGGTCACTTATTTACCGGATGAATTTGATATCACACAGCCCTCACTGTATGTTATTTACTCTCCCAGTTGGGCTCAAACAGATTTCTACAAATAAATATGATGCTAGAAGGTAGTGTTTTAGTTTAAACCAGTGCTTTTCAAGTTGTTTTTAAAACATTGCTTTAAAATAGAACAGCTTCCTAATATTTTACATCAATCTTTTCTTTTTCAAAAGTGAGAATGGACTGGTGTAAGGTCTCTGGGCACTATTGTGGCCCCAGGTATCCATTCATTTTCCCTATTTCATTAGCTTCCCATTTCCCCATTAGATCAGTTTGCCTGTTTTGAAGTCAACAGAGTCTTCTCTGAGTCTCCAAATGTCAATTGTCCCTTCCTGAGGAGAACACTACACTTTGCATTACACGTTGCAATATTTTGCAACTTAAAGTGGCTTCACAACTAAGATTGTTATTATATTATGGTTGGTTACAGAGTTGGCCAGTTGTTTAGACTGGATTTGGCTTTTTATCCATCTTCCCATATTGTTTGATGGTGTTGAGGGTATGTATTATTATTGGTACTATCTTTGCTTTCTTTTGCCACTGTCATTCTACTTCAATTTGCAGGTCTTTGTATTTTATGATTTTCTCCAGGTTTTGTCTTCTATGTTGCTGCTCTTACATACTGCAACATCCAATATCCGAATTTTTATTTATCTTTCTTAATTGTCATTGTGTTATATGACAAGAGCATTTTAATCTTTTTAATATAGTGGTCATATAATACTTTGTCTTCCCGTGTCTCTTTTCTGTTCTTCATTTGGTCTTCCTTGTAAGCCAATTTGGTCTCTCCAGTATGCAGTAAGACTTCTTGGTATATTAGCTTCTGTGCATCTTCTTCACTGTCCTTCAGATATTCTTCCAATGCCCTTTTTTCTTCTTCTACATCTGATGTAATTACAACATTCCATGCCCACCCATTTTATTTGGTAAGTAGAGTCTGTCAATGTCACTCTAAGGGTGAAGAGCATGATTCATTGTCATTATTTTCCTAGCCTTACTATCCAGAGCTTTTACTCTGCTTGATTCTAATTCATTATTCTATTTGTGTATCTAAGGACTGGAATTGCCTAGATGTTAATTGTGTTGGTGCTATTTCCTCCACTGATTTTGGATACATCCATGTAAAGGCGGTAGGATAGCCTGGCAAATGTTTTTAATGTTTGATAGCCATGGCTTGAGTTATTCAGTATCATTGACAAAGGTATCAGTGCAATGACAAAGAGTAGTGGTGATACCGAGTCTCCTTGAAAGATTCGTCTCTTGATATTAATCTGCCTCAATCTATCACAATTGACCAGGAACTCTGTCTTCCATTGATCTTTGCACAAAGCTTCTGAGGTTTCTACTGACTCCTGTTATTTCTAGGCATTTGCTTATCCAATCATGTGGCAGGATAAAATGCCTTCTTGTATTCAATTCACACTACATTCAAGTTGGTTATCCTTCTTTTGTAGTTTTCCATCTTGTCAGTTAGAAGCTGATCTTTTATTCCTCTGCTGCTTGGGTGATTTCCTTTCTGCTCAGGTGAAAAGAGTTTGTTTTCAGTTAGATGTTGGAGTGCATCAGATACCACATCAATTAGTAATTTGAAAGTTGTTGGTAAGCAGTTAATTGGCCTATAGTTTCTTGGTCTACTCCTTTTTCTGAATCATTATCAGCAGGTTTTCCAGATGTTAACCAGTCTTCAATTTCACCTTGCACTAAGTTGTGTTATTTTTCCACAGCAATTCTTATGCATATATAGTATAAATCCTTATCTTGATGGCAATTTTATGCAATGCTAGATGTGCTCTTTATGTGTGAAAAGTTAGATAATATATCTAATCTGAGCCTCAGTAAACCCTTAGTCAGGTCTGCAGGATGCATTTTTATTTCTCCTGCATTATGCTAAAAAGAATTAAAATTGGGAAGTGACAGCACACTCAAGGCAATAGAATAAGAACCTTTAAGTTATCCAGGTTTAATAAGCAAATCATCAAATCCAACATCTATGTTGAAGGTTACATATTGGCTTTTATAGTTACACACTCCTAGATGTCTGACAGGTAAAGTTGCAAAGTGAGTTTTCTAGAACTTCCGTATGCTATACTCACAAAAGAATAACTTCTGTCCATAGGAAAGGTTGCTATATATCCTTAGGCATCTTGTTCTAACCATCAAGATAAATGAAAGTATGTAGTACTGATTTTATGCAGCATGAATAGATGTGTTATTGTCCTTCAATGTCCATAGGAAAATGCTGATTGCCTACTCTTTTTCATCTCCCTCAGACTTTAAAACCCAGGAATATCTTCCTTACACTTCCTTCTTTCCCTCTTTTTGAACCCATCAGCCCAGTATGGAAATCATCAATTGTTCTAAAATCAAATAGATCTACTTCTGCTCCTTTCCAAACCATGGTTTAGATATATCCTTATCTAAAGCCCCTGTAAAGCAGCAGGGAACTCTAGATTTTGCCCCATTGACTTAACACCTCAGTTCATTGGATACATTCTCTGAAAAAAAATGTAACAAATCCCATTGGTACCTATCTAGGGGCTGAGTAAGTTTGATCCTTTAGATCTACCCAAAAGTTCTTATTTAGTCTTCTATTGTATCACTGTAAACTATCATAGCCCCATTTATCCTTGTTAAAAACTTAGGATTTATACTTGTAGCCTTTGGAACCTGGTCTGCTAGTTTCTCTTTATACCCTATTAAATCTGTTGTATAAGTTTTAACTTCATTTGCTTAAAACTTACTGTTGTCACATGAAACCTCCCCTGTATACAAAGTTGGAATTTCCTGATCATCTTTCATCCAGGTTCGATCAAGTTCTGATCTTGCTTTGCTTTGAGGGATCAACCAAGACTGGCTAGAATTGGTTTTCTGATATGGTCAAGTGATATAGTACAAAAAAGAAAAGGTAAATTAAACACTAACAGTAAACTAGATTACTGTAATCTATACCTCTATTACCCTAAAGCAGAGCAAACTATAGATCTCCATTAAGTAAATATTCAGATACCAAATTATATTCTCTGCTCTTTTTGACAGTTCATTTGTAAAATCTGGGTCAAAGTATGAAGTTAGATATTATATTAAAATATGTTTGTAAAAGACATCCACGATGTCTTTCGTCCATTTCATAAAGCACGGAGACAGCATCAGTCATTGGTTTTATTATCATAGTAGAATAAGGTTCAGCAGTCAAAGCAGCAAATTTTATGCTGGAATACTTTTCTAGTGGTTCAAGGATTGGTGGATAGCATAACACAGATTGGTGGATAACACAGATGGCTGGTTCTGCTCTCAATAATTATAGTATAATGAGAAAAGTTTGCAGTCTTTTTTCAAGACATTTTATTAATCTCTCTTTTTAAATATAAATGCACAATCTATCTGCATGCAAATATATGTGTCCATGTGATTTTATTTAGACATTTACTTATTTATTATTTGGGTGTGATAGCTCAGTGGTTAAAGATGCTGAGCTTGTCAGCTGTAAAGCTAATAGCCCAGGTTCAAGACCTGAGTGCCACACAATGGATTGAGCTCCTGTCCTTTCTCCAGCTCTTGCCAACCTAGCAATTTGAAAGAATGCAAATGCGAGTAGATAAGTAAGTATCATTTTGGTGGGAAGGTAACAGTGTTCCATTTGCCTCGGCATATAGTCATGTTGGCCACATGACTACAGAAATATCTTTCGACAACGCTGACTCCCTCGGCTAAGAAACAGAAAGGAGTACCAATCCCTAGAGTCAGACACAAATGTAAAAAAAAAACAAAAACCCTTACCTTTTATTACTTAGGCTTTTATGCTTCAGTCAAAATTTCTCTGGGGTGATTGTGTGTACAATTCCCCTGCACAGTAGTAAGGCAGCAGATAATCCAAACTCACACTTCAGCAGTGTTTGCATCACATATTCCACTTAACATTACTTCCTTGGGAGCATCTATCAACATTCCATTCCTTTCCCCAACATTTCCTGGTAGACTAAAGTGAAGTGGCTGAACTTACCTTTGGAGGTAGGAAATTTCAGAGAAGGGGGCCTTCACTGAGAAGACTTGTCCTTGAATGCATGTCATCAAAATTCCTTCACAATAAGAATTTGTAGCAAACCTCTCTGTTCTTTTCTGCATTCAACATGATTGTTTATTTGAAAGTTGGCAACAGTTCTTCTGTGCAAATTGCGTAGGTGTTTCTTATTTTGTAGGTTATTGCATAGGTGTTTCTTATTTTGTTTCTATACATTTGACTACTTTTAAAGATAACATTATGTGGTGTATGGGTACTCAAACTTACACATTAATGATCCCACAAAGGTACCATACAATATGAAATCCATTCAAAAAAATGATCACTAAAGTCTAGTAAAAATTAAATAATGTTATGATAAAAACATGGATTTTATTTTGACTTTGGAGTGACCCTAAATTTGAATGCTCTGTTTACTTGGCTGGGGAAGGGAATTCCATGAGTGAGGGCCAAATGTTAGAAGGCCTTTCTACCTTCTCTTCACAAAGGCCAAGCATCTGCTCAGCCAGCTGGGCAGGTTTAACTATCCAAATTGTACAGAATGTCCAAATGCTAAAGTAAAAATCAAAATCTTGATTTGTATCTTAAACATGTGATAATATATATATTATATGTTGAGACTATATGCATATGTTCTAATGTGTATGCTTGCACTATTGGACATCATTTGAGCATATATGAATTTGCATTTGTGCATACACACCTAAATTTGTGGAAATTGCATGTGCGTTTATGGAAATTTGTAGATAATAAATATTTTTAACCCTAAATCCAAGAACAGATGGAAGAAGTACTTTGGCAAACACATTACAAATGCAATCCTATTATGGCTGCTATCCAAGCACCAGCATCTTCTGCATGCAACAGATTTTTCTTTCTTTTTGTTTTAAAAACATTTTATTAAACTGTTTTAAAGAGAACATAAAAACTAGCAAACTAATACAAAATGGATAGAGCAAAAGATTACAGAATTATTTCGCTCTGTGATTACAAAAAAGCTTACTTTTTTCTATTATCCATTTTCCCTTAATCATTAAAAACATATTTTACTTTGAAAAAAAAATCATTCAGGTTAGTCTACTCCCCCCCATCACTGACATTGTACAAATTTGCAGAAGAATTAGAATATTTCTGAAATCTCTTCTCATTAAGTGGTCATTTATAGTTTAGATGTATGTATGTGTTTTCACGTTTTTGCAATTGAACTGGTTCCTTATTCTGGCAGCAGCAGCAGTTTATAGCAACAGCATTTAGAGTCATATACCACTTCATAGTGCTTTACATCACACTCTAACCAGTTTACAGAGTCTGCATATTGTCCCCAACAATTTGGGTCTTTGCTTTACAGACCTCGGAAGGATGGAAGTCTGAATCAACCTTGAGCCAGTTAGGATCGAACTTGTGGGCAGAGTCAGCCTGCAATACCACATTTTAACCACTGTGCCACCACAGTTTATGTGCATACTTCTTAATGCCTAACATAAACAAGGAGAATGACTCCATAAAACACCTCAACAACAATGAATTGATTTTGTATATGTCTGCCTTATGGGAATTGTAATACACAAATAATATAATTCTTTACTTTTAAATTGTGATACCCATTTTAGCAAAATCTGGGGATGTCAGGATGGAAATGATATGTTTGCACACTAGATGATTAAGTAGCATTTCAGTATTGGATAAAATAAGTAAAAGTGCTACTAGTTTAACTGAGTTTTTGTCTTCATATTTTTCTTTAGTTCCATTTGATTTTGATTACTTTGAATGCTAGCAAAGCAGCACTTTTTAAAATAAATATATTACCATTGAATATTTTAGAGAGACTAAACATTCTTCCCTCCATACTGCTTCGTAGTAGTTGAAAAGAAGTACATTTTTCCTTGGGTACATAAATTGGCTGTAGTTCTGATCTAGGACATGTGAAAAACTTGAGAAAGAAGCTTCATGGAAATAAACAAAAAACCCAGCAAAGCAGCAACACTTTAATGAGCAAAGATGTAGCAAGAATCGGACAGAGTAGCAATTAGATTAGTGACAATTAAAACCCTGTAGCGAGGGATAAATATCTTTATTCATTTTTTGTCATTCTGAACTGGGACAAATTAAGTAGTAGGCTGAGCATAATTGCTGCTTTTCTGCTTTGATGTCCTCCACTAACAGACCTGGAGTTTGTTTAGTATTTTGAAAAGAGAGTGGGTTTTTTGACAATAAAAAATAGTCACAGCATTTTTAATTGGTGCTTGAAATCTTGTCATGTTTCCGCTGACACTTTGACTCTGGGCTTCTGGCTCCAGACTTAGCACAACATATTTTCTGTGCAAAAAATAACTCAATTTCTTTTAGTTTTGCTTTCTTGTATAGGAGACTCCAAATAAAGGCTCAAGCATTGTTAGCTTAACAAGAACGGCACCCACTGAACTGGAGGCAGCCTGAGTTGATTCATGTTTAAGTAGCTCTTTGGAAAAATAGTTTGTAATCTAGTTGTTAATCAAAATTGACTCATTTGTTTCTCTTTTTATCTTTTACCATTGTAGTTCAGAACTCAGGATTGTTCACAGCATGAACTAGTCAAACCTACATGATATCTTCAAGCAGGTGGGCAACCTGTGGTCCTGGAACCACAAATGATTTTCAAGTTCCTTTTTGTACAAAGAGGAAGATCTTTCACCTGTATATGTATGTATATTGGGTATATTGTGAGAACATTAATTTTAAATACTTTCCCTCTATATCCTTGTAAATCACATATTTCTATATGCACTTCCACTACATCAGCAAAATATGAACTAATATCTTTATTGGAATTGTGATGGTGTGCACTATGAAGTCTTTGGTGTGATTCTTAAGAGTCTTGCATCCAGGTTTGTCCTCTCTGTTACAAGCAAGAATGCCTACACATCACACTGCCCTCCTTACTCAGTCCACTGAAGGTAGTGGAAATACTTTTGCAATGCAGTGGTGTCACTCAGAATTGTCTGAATTTCAGCTCTGCTTTCACAGTAGAGCTTAATTCATAATTTGATTTCATGCCGACTGAAGATCAACTGGACTTTGCAATATACCTGCCCATGCTATATTTAGGACCAGCTATATTTGGCAAGTTAAATTCAAGAACAATCTCCCCCTGTGCCTGAAGATAAACATTTTCTATCAGTGTGTGCTACCTGCTCTAACATATGCCAGTGAAACATGAACACTAACCTCACAATCGATACAAAAGCTACAAGTGGTGCAAAAAGCCATGGAAAGATACATGCTCGGCATCACAAGACAAGATAGAAAGATTCACACATAGATTAGAGAACAAATGAAAGTATACAATATCATCAAAAGAGTAAAATAATTGAAATGGAAATGGACTGGTCACAGAGCAATAAGAACTGATGGCATAGGGATCCCACTTGATAAAAAGCATCCATTGAAAGAGACCTAAAACAAGGTGGATTGACAACATCAGCAAGTATTGCGGGCCCAATTGGCAAAAGAAAGCTCAGGACTGAATTGGTTGGAAACATGTGGAAGAGGCCTTCATCCTGCAGTGGATAGACAATGGCTAAAATGATGATTATGACCAACTTAAATTGTGTTATAATCCACATAAGAAGCATGACAACAGTGGGGGGAAAAATCAGCTTTCAGTTTGCCACCACAACTCAGTGACAAATCAAGTGGCATGTCAAAAATGGACTCTAACGCATGGATTCATATTTATTTATTTATTTGGGTTTGTATGCCGCTCCTCTCCGGGGACTCAGAGCGGCTAACAACATATATATAACAATAAAATTACAATTAAAAACCCCAAACAATGATATCTAAAAAAAACCAATAAAACACACATTCAATTCAACAATCAACCACAATCATCCCCAGCCTGCCGGCAAAGATGAGTTTTTAGATTTTTCCGGAAGGCCGGGAGAGACGGAGAAACGTGGACTTCAGGAGGCAGTTGGTTCCAGAGGGTGGGCGCCACAACAGAGAAAGCCCTCCACCTAGGGCCCGCCAGATGACATTGTTTCGCTGACAGGACCCGGAGGAGGCCAACCCTGTGCACTCTCACTGGTCATAGAGAAGTATGTGGCAGAAGGCGGTCCACAACAAATCCAGAATCCCAAATGATTTTTGGAATAATAAATGGTTGCATGAGTAAGTTCTCTCTGTGTAAGGGTGAACAAAGAATTTACACATATAATATCTAGCACATAAGAAAAATTGTATCTTTGCTTATTTC
This sequence comes from Bothrops alternatus, assembly GCA_034064705.1. Lineage (NCBI taxonomy): Eukaryota > Metazoa > Chordata > Lepidosauria > Squamata > Viperidae > Bothrops > Bothrops alternatus. Next base: position 12,848,856 of record JARGCV010000589.1, read on the forward strand.
AACTTATTTCAACTTTACGTTTGCTGCAGTTGCTGCAAAATGATAACTGAGGGTTACAAAATTTGGTCTAAGGTGAAGCCGTACTTACAACCATTTCCACTGCTGACCTGATCCCATCTCAGAAACATTCAACTGACACATTCTTAGCCCTCTGTTTCCATTAATTCATAATTTGATTTCATTCAGACTGAATGAAGCTACGTGGCTACTATGTCCGCATACTGTATCTGCATTTTTCTGCATTCAAGTCAAGCTGAAAAATTAAAAAAAAAAAGATTTTGTAAAACGATTGAACTGCTTTTTCTTCTGTGATCTGACACAGTAATAATTTGACTTCTATATTATATACACTTGTATTTCATTAACTGCAATTGTGAATGAAAGAAAACTCTGGAATTTTTGCCCCATTTTCTGACGCAGCTCTGTCAGAGTTAAAGCAACTTTATTATATATTTGTAATATCATGCAAATAATTCTGTGGAACGTATAATTCCCAAAACTACTTTAATACATACCTTTTATATGCCTAGGTTTTGGGAAACAATTAAATTCAATGATAACATTTCATTTGCAGCCAATAGAAACACATTTTTCATTTTTGAAGGTTATGTGCAAATACCAATCACAAAGGCAGACTTTATATTAGAACCTCATTTCTACTAGGAGAAAGTGCCGGAAAGGGAATTTGCTTTTGCAAAGCCTGTCATTAGCAGATGCAGCCAGATGTTACCTAGTCATGTAATGACACTTCTGCAACCAAACCACCAAGCTCACAGAGCACCAAGCAGAGTGCAGTTCTCTCAGCAATTGACCTCTCCACTTTGGCTGACTCCCACCCATATCTGGTAATGTCTATGGCTGTACCATTTGGGAGTAAGTCACAGAGAATTCATTTGAAAATCATGTGTCCATTTAAGATTTTGGAAAAACTAACACAAAAATTACAGTTGGCAAAAAGCATTCTTGTAATTCAAGAAGTGAAGAAATTACAGCTTCTTTATCTCTCTGAGAACAAACTGGACTATAATGTCACACCGTTCCACAAGAGACTCAGGTCCTTTTGCATATATAGGTGACAAGAGATTACTGATCTTTAAAAGACAAGTAGAATTGGATAAATGGGCCAATTTTACTGGCTGAAACTATGTTTTTTCAGATATAAATTCCTTCTGTGCTATTTCTGTGATGAAGAAGAGTAAAAGGTCCACAAATAAATATGAGCACATTTTTGCACATTTTCCCACTGTACACATCTTTACATAGCACTTGCCTAAATATTATGGTATGCACACATAATTATATTTCATTTCACATATTAATTTGGAAAGTTCAAACTGGAGTGGTTTGCATTAATATATGAAGCAAGCAAATTTCTACCCTATTCCTAGAGGTGGAGTGTCAGTGACTCTAATGGGCTCTGAAGAGAATAAAACTTTTTTTTATCAATTTTCTTGTCGACAGAAAACAATAGAATCCTAACATGCACTTATGCACAATTTTGGCTATTGAATGAATGCTTCTAATTGCATTTAGTTTATTGTTTCATATCTCTGAAAAAATGAAATTCTTTTGTTTCAGGCAAGACTGTGGATAAATTGACATCTGAGTCTTAAATGCATTGTCTGACCCACTCTGTGTCTGGCTAGAAGCAGGATTCTTTTAATCACATCCTGAACAATTTGCAGTAGTCTGTTCCTAAGGCCTTGATATGATAAAAGGCCAGTTAGCTATATTAGTTCTAATTTGAGATGGAAAATTACTCTACTGTTTGGATTATGATGGTTCATTCTAGAAGTACATCTGTGGGTACTGCTAAATTTAAATTCTTAATAACTCCAGAGATGAAGGAGATTGGAAGTTATTATTCATTTGGCAGAGTAGAGGCTCCCCAAATCTGTAAAGCAAGTGGAAGCCATTTCAAGTGTCATCTTCATGTGTAAGATTGGTTATTTCTACTCTCCTCCAGGTTCATTTTATTTCAGAAACAGAACAAGCAGAAGCTTTAGATTACTTTGGATGTTTACCCAGTATGTCCATCCACCTTTTTCTTAAAAGAGTACCTCTCATGTGAGATGAGGCTGCAGAAGGGGTTGTAATGAATCACAGATTTTCTGTTACTGATGATTTCAACTACATGTATAGTATGTATGCAGAGAGTCCAGAACCCCTCACTATTCACTGTTTAAATCCACAGAATTATAGTCCTGCTGAGTAAAGTCCAGAAATAAATGCTGCTGAAAACAAAAGAATAATTTTTCAGAGAAAATAAACAGAGTCTGCATATGGCACTCACGTTTTCCTTGATTGTATGTTCTCCCCACATGGTGCTCTCTGATCTGGGTTGTTTTATTGCAGACATTTCATTACCCAAACTAGGTAACATCATCAGTACTAGTACTCAGTTGAAATGCTTCTGGTTGCAACTGTCACAACAATTTTGATCTTTTCAGACAATTGTATCCTCTTTGTTTCCCTCTGTAACACAATAACATGTCAGACAATATTCAAAAACTTGTTATGTGTCAGCAGAGACCCCAGCCAAATCCATCAGTATGAAAAAAATTGTTTGGATAGCAAACTGGAGCCTCATTTACCAACAGCCTGCTTCTATTGAGTGAAGTAATTGTAGGAAGACCCCCCCCGAGAAAGAAATATTTTGGGGAATATTAAAAGGCAGAAACCTCTCCCTCTCCCCCAGCCAGAAACTCAGGAAGCCAGGTCTATAGAAATGCAGATTTGATAATTGTTTCAGAAAGACTGGAGCCAGGAACCTTAGAGCTGATGGGATTAGAAGACAAAGATCCCTAGAACCAGCAACCCTCCACCCATCCAACACAGGACATAGCCATCAGCCACAGCCCCAGGGAAGCAGGACATGACCTTTAGGACATAATAGGATTAACCCACCACCATCAGAATACTAAAAGGGCACACTGCACCTCAGGTCAAAGTTCATACCACAGGAACAACTCCAAACACAAAAGCCCAAGAAGGTATAAAAACCCACCACTCCCAGCAATGTATGGTCAGCTGCTCCAGAACCACATGTCTTGTGGTTCTGCTCTTCAATAAACTACAACCTTCTTTCCTAAAGCAGTGTCCATTTTGCTTATTCCTGGCTTGGACTGGACCCTGATGAAGATTTTTCTTTCAACATAACCATCTGCGGCCAGCAGCACACACACTGAAGGAACTGCTTGCAACACAATCAGGAACAAATCTCAAGGGAAAAGAGCCTGGCATTAATTTCACTGCCAGGAGGATGTTGATACAGTTGGACTATTCTCCTGGCATCTCTCTTTCCTTCCTTTCTCAGCTTAGACTTCTCTATGTGGGAGGAACTAGAACTAAGATGCAAAAATATCATGTCCCTAACAGACCATGTTGAACAGAAAAATCAATAAAAATAAGGAAGGTGCTTTTAAAAATAATAATAATTTGAAGATTATAAATATTTCTGAAACATTTTGAGGAGCTGAATTCCTAACACAGGACACTTAGAAAATCAATTGGAATCCATTCTAGGGAATCACCTTACTCATTCCCCCTGGAGTTACAAACTACAATTCTAGTTTCTTTGTCATTTTGATTTGGGATCACACACTTCCTCTCCTGAATCAGTTACTCCTGTCCTGCATGGCTCAGCTGTTGAACTAAACAACTGCCATCTTTACCAGTTCTGGGCTCCATAGAAATCAGTTCTGGGCTCCATAGAAATCCTTATGTTTGAAAATAAGTCAGAAGCCTGTCTGATTCTTTGAATCCTGCTTGCTGGTTGGAAATGAAGATCTTTCTAGAATACATCAGGGAAAGTTTTTTGCCTCCAATTCTTGCATTGCAGATGAAGTAATGCATATTTTCTTTACCCCTCTTTCCCTTTACGGAGCACAAAGAAATGTGTAATAACTCCTCATGTTTATTCTTACAACAGCAGTCTTGTAATGCAGGTTGGGCTGATGCAAAGTTGTGTTATGAATTCCAGGAGCTGGAATCTGGAACTTCTTGATCCCTGTTCCATACTCTAACAATGTTACCACATTCATTCTTAATCCATCACAATATACAGTCTATGAAGAGCCATTCTTGTGCCAGCCAAATCAAGATGCCAGTCCCTTGCAGCCTCAACTAACATGGTCAATGACAAAGGATTACAGAAGTGGATGTCCAATGGTTTTAGAAGGCAGCATATTTTTAGTAGTTCTTCTTTTTCCTCTTTTTATGCTATCTTTCAATAACAAAACAATGGAAACTGGCAATCAGCCCAGAGATTTAAAAAGATCTTTAAAATCATTTACCTTATTGTTAATAGTATTGTATTTTTATGATTAATTTATCATCAGTAATATACTGAGCAATAACTATACAACTATATAACTATACAACTATTCCTTTTTTCTTTGTTTTTACTCTCTTCTTAAAAAATTAATAATCTTGCCCAATTCTACTGTAGAGGCTGTTGATCAGTGGTTTGATTCAACATTCCTATTATCAATTCAAGAGCAAAGAACAAAGAAAGAAATGCAGCTTTCCTCGCCATCATTCACTCTCCTCTCCAATCTAGTAAATGAAATTGGGTTCTCATTCAGGAAAGAAAGACAAATGGAGCAAGAGAATCCTTAAAAACCAAGATGTAAAAGGAACTTTTGTTGTACAACATTACCACTGTAGATCAGATCTCAGTGATGTCTACTTATTTCCATTAAAAATATTTGCAAAATAAATCTCCATCTATGTACCATACATCAGAAAGAAGAGATGTGCACAAATTTGCTTAGCAACCTGAGCCCAGGTCTGAGGCTCAAATTTTTATCTACTGTAGTCATTAGCAGTTGGATTGAAAGGGGCAAATATAAGACCATCAGGACTATGATGTTCTTCTGAAGCCAGGAAAGCCTTCCAAATGAGAAACATTGTATTTAAAAATGTAGCTATGATAAAATAAAAATAAGACAAAAACAATATTTCAAAATAGAAAAAAAAACGTGTTCAATCTGATACTTTAAAACACTTCGAATGTCACGTGAATCTTATTAGTAGATATTCTCCTTGCTTCTCTTTGAACTACAAGAGAAGTTGACCTGGAGAAAAAAAATTAAATTACCAAACCTTTCTTCCCTTCTACCGTCTACCTTAATTTTTCAAGAAAAGATGAGTAATGTTTTCATAGTGCTGGTCAGTGAACCAGAAAAAAGGTGGGAGGGAGAGAGACGGGGGGGGAGGGGGTAGCCTGGGAATTAATTATAGCAAGAAATTGGATGGAATAGGGGGAAAGATGGAGGAAACTAGGAATAGATTGTTGTTTATGTGCAGTAGAAAAAAATGGGATATGTGAGTTCTTATGATGAGAAGGAAGAGGGGGGAGGGAGGATGGAAGGAAGGAAGGAAGGAAGGAGGAACGAAGGAAGGAAGGAAGGAAAGAAGAAGGAAGAAGGAAAAGGAAGAAGGAAGAAGCATCAATGTATTTTATATGATATAAGATGGGGAAAGCATTTTCCCATATTGGACTCAATTCCCAGATTTCCTTGTTTAGATGGAAATTTGGGAGTTACTGTCCCAGCCCATTAAGGGGACATGAGACTTCAGAAAGCTGATACACCTGGGAAGACTGACCTACTTTTTTTTTTTTACTGTAGTTAAGTTATTTGAGAATCAGCCTTAACCAAATGACATTCTTGCTTAATAATTATTATGTGAGTAAAATAATTTTCCAATACAATATGCAATCACATATTTTGCTTCATTGAAAACTTTTTAACAAAGAAAATAAGTTTATTTCAGCTTGGTGAAAGCCTTAAGAACATAAGAACATAAGAAGAGCCATGCTGCATCAGGCCAAAGCCCATCGAGTCCAGCATTCTGTGTCCCACAGTGGCCCACCAATTGTACATGGGGATCTTGAGCAGAAAGAGAAGGCAAAACCCTCCCTTTCCCTTGACCCCCAACAAATGGTACTCAAAGGAATCCTGCCTGCCTCAACCATCATAGAGGCGGCACATGGACATCCGTTTTAATAACCACCGATACACTTGGCATCCATGAATCTATCTAGCCCTGCCTTGAAGCTGTCAAGGCTGACAGCTGTCACGACCCCTTCTGGAAGTGAATTCCATAAATCAACGACCCTCTGGGTGAAGAAATATTTCCCTTTATTTGTCCTCACTTTCTTAGCTATGAGCTTTAGGGAGTGCCCCCTTGTCCTGGTATTGTGTGATAGAGAAAAGAATTTTTCTCTATCCACCTTTTCTATCCCATGCATTGATTTTATACACTTCGATCAAGTCACCCCTTAAACGCCGTCTTTCAAGGCTGAAGAGACCAAGGCGTTGCAATCTGGTTTCATAAGGGAGGCGCTCCATTTCCTTGATCATTCTTAAGAAGCGACAAACCCTACATCAGGATTCATTTCCAACTTTTATATTAAATTCAGTATCCTAAGCACTCTGTGGAAGGCAATACAGTTCCTTTCTTTAAACACTGTGTCCTCCTGGAAACCTAGGGGAAAGCAGGTAGTCTTCGACTTACCACCACAATTGAGCCCAAAATGTATGTTGCTAAGCAAAACATTTGTTAAGTGAGTTTTGCCCCATTTTACGGCTTTTCTTGCCACATTTGTTAAGAGAATCACTGCACTTGTTTAATTAATCAAGACTTCCCCCTTGACCTTGCTTATCAGAAGGTCGCAAAAGGGGATCACATGACCCTGGGTCACTGCAGCCATCATAAGTATGAGTTAGTTGCCAAGTGGTTAAATTTTGATCACATGACCGTGGAGATGTTGTAATGGTCATAAATGTGAAAAAAACTGTCATAATCACTTTTTTCAGTGCCTTTATAACTTTGAACGGTCACTAAATGTACTGTTGTAAGTCAGGGACTACCTGTGCTCCTGTTTTACAACACTAATATACAGTCACCAGTTATGTCTAATCATGTAATAAAATAGTGATGATTTATACACAGCTCTTACACAAAAACCAGTTTGATGTCCAGCATGCTGACTGGTATCCAGGAGGCACAACAGTTCTTTTAAGAACTATGCAATCTTGGTGGCAGAAACAGAAAGATCTTAAACAGCTAAGAGCTCCTTTGCTGCCATCTAGTGATTGTCCAGATTTGTTAAGCCCAGATCTAATTAAATACCTGCTAGATATAATCATTTCTTCATAACCTTGAAAGTCAGCAAGAGCATAGAACCACTGGGACTGAATAAATCTACTACAATTAATTCCTATTCTGCAGCGGCAACCAATCTGTTGAGAAATTTCCATCTAACTACCCTTTCTGTGGAGAAGGAAGATAAGAGGTTAAAAAGAAGGGTGGGGAGAAGCTTTTAAGGTGGGGATTTGGAAAAACTTGTAAGCCTTCTATAATGATGATGGATTTGTAGGAGTTATAGCTTGGTTTTAATCCTCATTTCCATGCTTTTACTGTACTGTATTTCTTTCTGCTTTTATTTTACGTGATCCATAACTGCATAGAATAATCTCCAGAGAAGCCATTTTAAAAGCATATTTTAGCATTAATATTTAAATAGCAAGGTCTTTGCTACTAAATAACACAATGGGATTTTTTTAAATATTTGAGGCTTACGAAGGACAAAAAATAGTTTGCTGAATGCAAAACAAAAATTTTACCATGAGAATCAAGACTTGCTTTTCCTTCTTTTGTCGCTAGATGGAGCAACAGAATGATATCAAAATACATATCCAAGTCGGTAAACTGCCTTCTTAATCTCTGCAATTAAAAAGAGTTTTATCTCCTCTGCTGCTGTTTTAGCATTTAAACTGATTATCTAAATCAATGAGATTTGTAGAGCTGCTGCCCGCAACACAGTACATTCCTCTTGGTGTTTGTGCCATAGGAACAAGAAGTGGGAGAAAAGGCCAAAAGAAAGCAATAAAAAAGGGAAAACAGCACCACAAAATAATTTCTTTTTTATGAAGAAGAGTGTTTCACTTGAGTCAACAGTCTTGGTGATAATGATTGTCAGACTGGTGTGATAAAAGTATTTGCAATAAATTAAATTACTATCATGGAAGAACGGGCAGTTTGTCTTTTCCACAAGAATAACACTGAATAATTGGCTTGTATTTTACCTACACAGGTTTATGAATTTCTTGAGGCAAAGATCCTTCCCTTACTGTGCACTGTACATTATTCCAGCCTGTACAAATCAATATAAATAATAAATTCTAATACATTTATTATTCTGTACTGAGAATCGCCCTCCCTCCCTCCTCCCTTTTACAGCATACCTTCTTATGTGGATATGTGATATTGAAAGGCCTTGACCTTGTTGTGACCCATGACTTTTCTTAGCAGAACTGTTGAATATTGGCATTTTTAACTAGGACAGATGAAAATTAAAATGCAAGACCTAACATTGCTTGTTTATGTGTCATCAAGTGACCACATAGTTAAATTTTCTCCTAAGCTGGTCTTTCAGATCTTCCAACAATCCACTCATTGCCAGTGTAACTGAATCCATTTACTTTATATTGGGGATTAATTAGTAGGTGAAAATAATGAAATTATTTCTACGATATACTACAGGTAGTCCTCAACTTACAGCCGTTTGTTTAGGGACTGTTTGAAGTTACAACGGCACTGAAAAAAGTGAGTTATGACTGTTTTTCACATTTATTATGACCATTGCAACATCCCCATGGCCACATGATCAAAATTCAGTTGCATGTCAACTGACTCTTATTTATGACAGTGTCATGTGGGGGTATCATGTGATCACCTTTTGTGATCTTCTGACAAAAAAAGTCAGTGGAGAAGGCAGATTCACTTAACAACTGCAGTGATTCACTTAACAACTGTGGCAAGAAAGGCTGTAAACTGGGGCAAAACTCACTTAACAACTGTCTTGTTTAGCAACAGAAATTTTGGGCTCAATTGTGATCATAAGTTGAGGAATACCTGTACACCTGTACATCTATAACCAATGATTAAATTTTAGGACACAAAAAGTCTATCATTGTTCTTTATAAAAATTTGTTGGTGATGAATTGATTTGATATGCAAACTTTACTTGTTGATTGGAATAATTAGGGATTCCTATTTTGGCTAGACAATGGGAATAGATGTTGACAGCCACACCCAAAACTTATATTATATCTTTTTCAACCAAAAATAATATTTTGAATGTATTGAGTTCTATAATTTTTCTAAAGTAAATGTCATATTGTTGTAGATACAATAAGATTAATACTTCATTCAAACATGAGTTTATATGATGTCATATATTTGTACCATTTCAGAAGAAAGTTATTACATATATTCAAGATTTAGAAAAAAGGCATATTTGCATGTGTTCTCATGTTCATTTGAATTATATTCCAATCACATGGCATCTAGAAAATAAAATTGCTCTGCTTTGGCATTGAAATATATATTTAGGGTTCAGACTACAGTACTCAGTGGTTTACAGAGTTAATGTTATTAGCAGCTTATGAATTAAATTTTTTAATATAAATTAGCTAATGGTGGTTATAATAAAATATGACTGCCATTTATTGAAATGCTTAAGTAGAACTTTTATATGTGCATCTGTATTTATGAATATATGCCCTGTGTGTAATGATGCGCTATTATATTCCCTTTTTCATAATTTTATTGTTTATTTTATTTTGCACTCAATTAAAGGTAAAAGAAAAAAAATGTTGCTACTGCTGTGGTTTGGACATTGGTGATCTGATTGCAAGAGTTATTCATTGCAAGAAAACCACCAAGCTCAGAGAGCACCAAGAACCTCACCATTCAATCCTGAGCTACAAATAGTCCATCGGTTATTCTTTTAATAACTGAATCCAGTAATAACCACTCCTTTTCTTTCCCACAATGACATTTTATATAAATAATAAATAGTTTTGTCTCTACACAAGCTTTAAAAAAAACAGCTTTGGGTATCAGCCTTCATAACAGAAGAGAGTTCTGGAGACATGTTGAAAATGGGATTTGTGCTCTCTCAGCATGAACCTGATTCAGATCTGTCTGCTCTTTTTTGATAGAAACTGACTATCTGTTTTGATTTGTTCTATTCTGCTTTGTAATTCAGTTTTGACTTAATCCTAAGCACATCCTAGGGAATGTGCCAACGAAGAAATTCTTTTTTCTCTACAACTAGTTAGTGGTGCTCTTTAAACTATACTTCTGAATCATATGTGAACATTTTGGAACTTCCTTTATATGAAGAGCTTCTTCATATACCGTAATAGAGACTAGCATAGAAAGTAATTGTTCAGTGGTTCAAAGACAGAGCTACTCCATCTTTACATTCTGCCTTTCATAACCTTTACAATAAGAGCCAGCTATAACAAGACTTCATTCAAAGTTACCTGCAACTCCCTATTTTTTTTTTAAAGGCAATGACACCAAAATCTCTAAGGATGTTGTGCAAAAATACATAGAAATAGAAATGTGTTGAATGTGCTCAAGAAAGACCTTGAATTGAGAACATGAGAATCTCACAAGATTTTGGGCAATTAAAAATAAAGAATTAGATAGGAAGGTATCTGAGTCATTCTGCAAGATCGCAGAATGGTTCAGTGCCTGGAAGTTTGTATATTATGTTTGTTTTTATTGATAGTTATTCAAATGCAGAACGGTCCTCATTTAATTAGCATATAGCCAACCAAACCAAAGTTTATGATCTCAGGAACAATGACATGTTAAAGATCACACTATGACTATACTGTTAAGATATTATCTCAAGCTATAGAATGGATTGCTTGGAATAGAAATTAGGTTGCAAATGAGTGAATGATGCCCTCACTGTTATATCATATAGCATATTTCACCCCATGAGTGATCTGTAAAATACAGGCTGAAGTGCATGTACACAAGTGATTCAGTGAGACATACAGTACATGCCACAAACTCATGATGCACTGCAGAAAAACACAGTTTGGTGGCTAAAAGACTTTCTCCGTGTAGCTTTTGAGGAATGCAAACATTAGAAAGTGGCCTAGTTTCTGATGAGGGGGATCTGTCTAATTGAGATGGTAAAGATAAATACTTTGGTTTGCAAGAGAAATTATCCAGGGACAGACATAACATACACAGAGAGAGGACTTGAGAAAATAAGCATCAGTGGCCATTTGCTGACTTTTTGTGAGAGCTATTATTCTACAGAACAGCTTCTCCCATGGGAAGAAGAGAATGTCTCATTCAAGGAAGTTCAAATGAAACTGGACAAAGCTTCCAAAAGGAGACTCTAGGGAGCAAGACAGTCTCCAGATGGAATGGATGAGGCTGGGCCAAACAGCTGGATTTCATTACTTGTCCAAAAAGCTCACTTTTGCACAGATAGGGAAAAGATAGAGAAGAAGAAAGAGGCTCAAGGCTTGGGTGGGGAAAGGAAGGACAAACAAACAAAGTTGGCTACATCTCAGGGGCCTAAATTGAGCAACTTTTTCCTCAGTACCGCTCAGTCTCCCCGTTTTCCTTTTGAAAGGCTATCCACACTACCAGTATTGAGTGTTGTCCAACCATTGCTACAGAATATCACTAACAGGACTGGATTTATATTAACATAACATGAGGTTCTGGTTGCTCTTAATCTTGTGTTATTCATGTGTGTATATGTGTGTGTAGTCTTTGTTTAGCAACCACAACTAGACCAGCAGCTCAATTATTAAGCAAAATGCTCAATAAATGAAACCATTACTTCCTTCAGCTTTTCTTCCCAGTACAGACCTGCAAAGGTTGTGAATGCAAGGATTGGTCATATAGTGACTTTTTCATCACCATCATAGCTATGTTCACTAAATGAGGCAATTGGTAAAAGGATTACTTGCCTATACATATGAATTAATCCAATGAATCCTGTGTGGATCAAAGTGCTACAGTTCTCTTCAATATGTGATAGACTAGATATAGTAGATAAACCATATACAAGATTTACCTCAGGGTATTAAACTTTTACCTCAGGATTTTTGGTTAGGGATCATAAAAGATTGTACTAATACTGAGATGAATAATATGTGATAGACTAGAAACTGTGGATAGACTATAGAAAAGAGAAACACCAATCAAATAAATTGTAACAGGCGTATAGTTGAGGCTTGATGTGAGGAGTGAAAAATGTTTACCAAACCAGACGTTTATAAAGATTAATACTTAGTGATGTATATCAGGTGCTATGATGATTGATGCATACTATGATTTTATGTTCAATGCTGATTGTTTTAATAAAAGAATTTTTTATTTAAAAAAAATGCATGCCGCAACAGAACACCCCTGAAAATGCCCCAGGCAGAATTAGCTTCCAATGTGCTCAGACACTGATAGAGCTTCTCTCTTTGCCTTTCCTTTTTGTTTCCCACCCTCTCTATGCTCCTATACTAGCTTTCCTTTCATTCTGCATCCTGTTCTTCCTCATTTGCTCTCAAGGTCACCTTCTCTGCCTGAACTGAATTTTTATGCAGTATATTGATTAATTGACTCTAACGGTCCCCTATTCAGTGAGCTTCCAGGATCAGCAAGCTTGGCATTCTGCTCTTTTTACAGAGAACATTCCCGGCTCAGAGATCTCCCACTTGTCACGCTGCTGACTTTTTTCTCTTCCATCATAGGAAATTCACAATGCTGCAGCAAGAAGAGAAGCTACATGGATTTCCAGAAGCATGCATATTCTGGAACCTGCATTTTAAATCACAGCTTCTCCACAATGAACCCACAAAGGAGTTCTGAGTTATTACTGTCAGCTTTATAATGGTGGCTCTTTTTCAGGGCCCCTTTATGACTTGTGGACTTCAACTCCCAGAATTTCTCAGCCAGCATCCTATATTCAATCAGGTAATACAATACATTAAGGCAAACCTGCTACCAACACTGGCATTCTGTAAAGAGGTCTTCCCTTCAGTGGCATAATATCTAGCTGCATTTATTATTTTATTTGGATCAGGGCCAACTTTTATGTATTTTCTTCTTTCCCCCCCCCTTGTTTTTTGCTGCCAATGATGCCCATAGAGTAAACTGATAGCTGAGGGCTCTGCAATTTCCCCCTCCCCCCGTTTGGCAAACCAAACACAGGCATCTCCCAGCAGAAAGACTGAGCCACATATTGATCAATGGGCTCTTCACATACTTCTCCCATGAGTCCTTAACACAAACATCACACTGGCTAGCAAAGATTAATGTCAGAGGTGAAATCTGTCTCTTCTGGCTTCTCAGCATAAAACCATTTCGAGAACTGCAGAGATGCTCAAAGCAAAAGTTTGATGCACACCTGAGTCAGTAGGTGGGCAACAGAAAGCAAAGAAAAGCAATATATGGCCAGCCCTGAGAGTATCACTTTGTATTTCTCAGTTTTGCTTTACAAAAAATGTTCTGCAAATGAATGCTTTTGAGCCTGCAGCTGCAAGGGGCATATTTCCCTCTGTTGAACCTCAAGGGCTTCAGATGATAGCACCTGCTAACTGCAAATCATCCATAAGTCAATACTGAGGGGGAGAGAAAGAAGGCTGAAAGCCAAATTCACATTGTGATTGCATGCAGCAAAAGGCAGTTTGGCTGGCCTGCTTCTGTCACAAATGCCTAGGTGGCATATACTTCATGACTTTGACATTGTTGGCTTCTCAACACGAGTACTACCGTATATTTCCTTTACAATCTTTTGCTAAAGTTAAAAGCCAAGGTTATTGTTGCGGGACAACTGAAGGTGGAACAGCTATACCTGTCACCATGGGCTTTTAAGCAAAGACAGGCTAGGAATCAAGTGCAGGCCTTACAGTTTATGCTAGATTATAATCATAAGGTGACCAACTTTTTTACAATGAAAAGGAGGACACAAATAAATTGAAGAAAAAAAATATCGTAAATAAAAGAAACATGTTATTCATTGCAACAATAATACAGAATACACTATAATATGATAAATGCATAATAAAAACATTTGTAACAATAACATTTTATACTGTAATTATGCTTACATGCTGTGCCCCCGCCCGCAGCCGCCCCACCAGCACTGCTGCCCTGCCGTGTAGAGTGGGCCCCACGGCTCCCAAAGCACCAGATGCACTGGCTCCAGCCCCGGGGGGCAGCCCGCTGTCAACACACCCCACCTGCAGCCACCCCACCAGCACCACCGGCCACCCTGCACAGCCCCGTGTAGAGCAGGCCCCGCGGTTCCCACAGTATGGGGGGCAAGCCAGCCACCACTGCCCCTCACACTCCCGCCCACAGCAGCCCCACTGCCCCTTCCTCTTGTGCCCGCAGCCATTATTGCCCTAGCAGGGCCGAAGATCAAGAGAAAGTTACCATGGCGTTGCTGCTCCAGTCTCCTCCAGGTATTTTCGGGACTAATTAGGAGATAGTGTAGTTGGGTAGCAGGGAGGGGTGCAATGTTCCTGCCAATTAGCCTTCGCTGCAAAAGTTGAAAAAAAAACCATCAAAAAAGGTGCCAGAACGCTGTTCTGAGCATTCTATGAGGAAAAAAAAGCCCTGCAGATTAGTTTTCAAATATTGAAAAGGAGGACATGTAGGAGGACACTTTTTGAGGGAGGACAGAACTCATAAAAGGAGGACTGTCCTCCCTAAAGGAGGACGGTTGATCACCTTAATAATATTAATCATTCTGAAAAAATAAAGTTATGGTACCTTTTTTTTACCCATAGAGTGGTGAGTTTTGTGCACCACTGGATTATATTATTTCATCTGCCTCGTGCTTCCCTCCCACTGCTGTATGCATTAAGGTTTTCAAACAATGGTTGATAGCTACGTCTGTGAATGTATGTATCCACACACAATTACAATAAGGGTATTCCACCAATCAATTATGTTTCTGATGAGCAAACACTTTTTGACATGAGATTTTAACACTAATGGCAGGCAATAAAAGGAAGAACAAATTATACACAATACATAAATGGAAGAAATTTGCTTGATATGCACTTCACAGATTTCTGTTGTCCTGCTGTCAAATTATTATTAATGTACAGAAGTCAGAAGCTTTAAAGGTAACAAAAGGCTTTTAAGGTAACAAAAATGCACATCTGTATAATTTATTTTAGGCTCAGTTGGTGAAAGGGTTTAATTCAGATGCTTAATCTTCTCTGTGGTCACCTTACCTTGAAAATAACTTCTCCACAAAAATCTGCCTAGCATCAGTATAGTTACCATAATAGTGCTAGCTTGAGACTTATTTGTTTCAATTTCTGCATATGTTCAAGTTCCAAATAGATTAATGCAATATTCTGCTGTTTTATACCAGTAGACTGTTTTTATTATGTTTGATTTTACTGTTTTAGACAGGAAATTGCTTTGCTGTTTAAAATTGTAGCACAATTTAATCTTTTCATTTTTACAAAATGCTGCTCTAGTATCATTAGACAGAAAGATAATTACAATTAATTTTCAAGAAAAGCCTTCAAGACTTGGCTTTTTCAGCACACTCTGGAACAACGTGATCTCTCATTCTGACTTTGTGGTATAATGCTTTCCCAACATTGCTTGCTAGTATTCTGTTGTTATCTGTTTGACTGGGATTTTCTTTTGTTGTTATTTTTAATTTGCATTTATGATATTGTATTTGCTACCTAGAATTGATATGGTAATTGAGCTGGCTTATAAAATGGCTAAATAAATATGTAAAATAGGGAAAAATAAAAAAGCAATGTTCCTGAACTAATTTTATTACATTTAAAAGAGAGAGAGAGATTAAAAACTAATAAGAACAAATGATTAAGTTAAAACATAGATGAGGGGGGGAGTCAAGAATGAAAAAGCAAAGTATGTATATTTGGAATTTTGAAATATATTTGTTGTGCCTGGAACTGCACTTTTACAACATGTTCTTATAGTGCTTACTTCAATTTTTTAAAAAAATAAATCAGAATTAATGGAAGATTAATGCTGAGCTTCCTCTAGATCAGGGGTCCCCAAACTTGTCCACTTTAAGACTTGTGGCTGAGGAATTCTGGGAGTTGAAGTCCACAAGTCATAAAAGGGCCAAGTTTGAAGACCCTGCTCTAGATTCTGCTTTGCATTCTATGCTAAATAAGGGGGAGGAGTCAAGATGGCAACAGACTAGCAGCTTCTAATATAAGTTTCCAGCTTGCAACAAGTCTTTCCACTTTTGGTTTAACCTGATGCCCTCCCCCCCCCTCAAATGCCACCCAAGATCAAGAAAAGAAGCCAGACCAGCCCCAGAATTCATAAATCTAACAAGGCACAAAAACAGATGATGGACATTTACCTCCCCACTGCAAGAGGCAGTTTAAAATGTGAGCAATGGGTCCATTGTTACAGGAGTCCTTTCACTTCCAAAGACTATAATTATGCAGTACACAGACATAACCAGGCCACCTCTTAACTCTCCAAAATCTATGCCAAAATGATCCCCTGGAGCAGAGAGATAACCTCTTGGAGCAACTTCCCGGATAAAGCCCCCCCCCAACTGTATCATTAAATCTTTCCAGGAGGCTTGCCTTCTATCTGCAGAAATGTTTATATTGCAATGATTAAATGAAATTACAGCCAAGGCGGACAGCCTCTAACAAGCCTTGGATCTACAAATCACCACAGCAATCAAGGGGTTAATATGACAGGAAAGGTTAGCCATGTCAGCATTCAGACAGCTGGTGTCTCCAGACATCTGGAAACAGTTATGTTAAATAGGATTAAGTTGCAAACAATAGAAGAAAACCCAAATGGTGGTATTTTTATTATTTAATGAAAAGGAAATGTAACCAGAGTATGGCAGACAATAGGCCACAGTTGGCAACTCTTTCCTCTGACAAATATATATTGGAATGTAACAACCTGCTATATGACAAGCTTTATAGGCTGTTAGTTACTATTTCTCATCATTGTAACATCTACTACACATGCATAAAAGATGCAGTAATCCATCTCAGCGAGGTATGATAGATGATAATGCTGCACCCCAGAGTTGACATGGTCACTAAGGAACCAGGTCTCTGCAAACATTTCATGTTGATACTGGGCAGGTTTAATGGCACAATCATACATCACACCTTTCAGTTGATGGTCTCTGTAAAGTAAAGCAGAGGTTCTAGGAAGCAGGGTGTTATTCTGTTCTTTTATTTCTCAATCAGTTGCAGAGTCAATCTTAAGTACCGCTAAAATGAAAATTGTTATTGGTAAGATGCTGTCAAATACTAAGTACCACATAAGTAGGCCATGTGTCCCATTTTCCAGAAGACACTTCTATCTGAAAGTGTTATATCTCAAGGATTGCCCAGTCTACTTACTTAAAGTTATATTTTTTTAAATATCAGTGATATGCTTTACATACAAATTGTTCTTTGCTTAATCCCTAGTGTCTTCAGTTTCAGCCCTAGGAAAAATGGAAATAATACTGCTTGAAAAGCTTAAGAGTCACTGGTGCTTGGTATTCATAACATTGGGCTAAAAAGATTGATAGGTTGAACTCAAAGAGTTTCTGTTCCTAAGAGAGCAAGAACCAGAAAATATTTGGATGGTAATGAATGTTTGGGAACCAAGCTGAGGAGGCACACAAGTCACTCAATCACACTCTTTTCTGCTGTGGTGTACTATGTATATATTTATTAAAGTTACAGCAATTATTCATTTCCTTATATCTCTCTGCATAAAATAGCACATGGAAATTATTCAGATCTGTGCTTTCTTCTGGTATATTAAATGTTTACCATAATATATGCTTTTTCAGCTTTCCATCTAGGTTAGTGGTTCTTATCTATTGTGCTGAGAGGTGTCAAAATCCCCTTGAGACTCTGTTGAAAGCTAAATACCGTTCCCTAAAATGCATATAAATACATACAAAATTTTCCATATAACTTTTTTTCTATGGTGGTAATTGATTTTCTCCACCTAGACAAACACTAAAAGCAATGTCATCCATTCTTGGATCAGGAAGCTCTTCTCATGATCACTCATGTCTTGCTCATCTCTCATTGGATTATTGCAACATGCTGTACAGAATAACAAAGTTGGAAGAAACCTTGGAGGTCAATCTAGTCCAACCCCTTGCTCTTCTTAAACGCTTCCAGTTTTGGAGCATTCACAACTTCTGGAGGCAGGTTGTTCCACTGATTAATTGTTCTGTAAGAAAATTCTCCTTAGTTCTAAGTTGCTTCTCTCCTTGATTAGTTTCCATCCATTGCTTCTTGTCCTGCCTTCAGGTGTTTTGGAGAGTAGCTTGACTCCCATTTCTTTGTGGCAACTCCTGAGATATTGGAACACTGCTATCATGTCACCCTTAGTCCTTCCTTTCATTAAACTAGACATACCCAATTCTAGCAACCATTCTTTATATGTTTAGCCTCCAGTCCCCTAATCATCTGTGTTGCTCTTCCCTGCACTCTTTCTAGAGTCTCAACATCTTTTTTTACATTGTGGTGACCAAAACTGGATGCAGTATTCCAAGTGTGGCCTTACCAAGACATTATAAAGTGGTATTAACACTTTACGTGATCTTGATTCTATCCCTCTGTTAATGCAGCCTTAGAACTGTGGTGGCTCATATTTAAGTGACTGTCCACTAGGACTCCAAGATCTCTCTCACAGTTACTACTATTGAGCTAGGTAGCACCTATACTATACCTGTGCATTTGGTTTTTCTTGCCTAAATGTAGAACCTTACTTTTTTACCTTTGAATTTCATTTTGTTAGATAGTGCCCAATGTTCAAATATGTCAAGATCCTTCTGTATCTTAAGCCTATTTTTTGGAGTACTGGCTATTCTTGCTAGCTTGGTGTTGTCTGCAAATTTGATGAGTTCCCCATCTATCCCCTCATCCAAATCATTGATGAAGATGTTGAAGAGCACTGGGCCCAGAACAGAGCCTTGGGACACCCTACTGCATACTTCCCTCCATGTAGATTCAGTTCCATTGAGGACTATATTGGAGCAAAGACCACTTAGAAATTATAGCTGGTCCAGAACACAACCATGTGATAGATATGTTAATTACATACAACACTGTTGCTTTTTAAGTGGTACAGAAGGCTTCTGAGTGGAAATGGAGTTTCTGTGGTGTTTTATTATCTATAAAATCCTTTATGGTAAAATGATTATTTGTGGGAATCATTGATTCTGATTAACTTTGCCCATCCAGTAAGATCTAGCTGGATAGGCATACTCTAAGTCTCATTACTAAAGCCATAGCCCATACAGGACCCAGGACATATTTTTTTTTTCTATTGCTGAAGACTGCACTATGTGAGATTTGGATGCTTTCTGGGGAAAGTTCTGTTGATAGAAATTTTATTAAAATAATGTGCAAAAGATGGATACAATGTTTTAATCTGTGCAATTATCTTCCCTTAACATTCCCCAGATGATGTCAATCCTAGACAGTAATTTTTTTATAATTTATGCAAATTAGTATAGAATAATGATCACATTTTACCCCATTATCTGGGGAATCTGTAATTTATTCAAAGGAAATTGGGCAATATTATAATGTTGAAGTGCCCAACATGGCTTAAAAGTCCAATACCGGTAGCTGCTTGTTAAATGCAGAGTTAAATCCATTTACTCTGAAGAATTGGAGGGTGAGAGAAGGAAAGATGGTGTAAAAGGGAGAGGGAAAACCAGGGAGAAATGGAGACCACTGGTATCCATTTCTTTTCTCGTTCAGTTCTTCTCAATCCTGAGCATTAGATCAGACATTTTATTATGTATGTTGCAAATAAAAAAAAAACAGGCGAAGTTTTGATTGCATCATCATGACACCATTTTGCCCTCTTTTACCATAATTTGTGGAGACCCCTGCAAATAAGACCTTACTCGCTTATATAGAATCCAATATAAATATTTCTTACATTTGTCTACACTTGCTCATCAGTGAACTCACAAAATTCCCAAAGAACCATATATGGAAAAAAGAGAGTTATGTTCAAATATGAGCTGAGAGTTTTCAGGACCATTTGTGAACCCACTGCTATGAAATGCGTGCTTCCATTTTGATGAAAGCTCAGTAGTTAAGGTTTCATCAAAGAGGATCTTTGCTTTTTATTCCTCCTCCTTTCTTCTCTTTGGCTTGGCAGTAATCAGGAATTACTTACAGACTGTAGTTTCTTAACTTTATTTCTACATAGTGCTAGATTTCATGAAAGAGCCAGTCAAGCTGTTCTGCACATTATTAATCTGTACACTTATCAGATGAGGGGTCCCTGGTGCTCTCTGAGCTTGCTTTCTTGCAGACGTTTCATTACCCTAATTAGGTAACATCATCAGTGCTAGTGTCTAGCATCAGTCTAGCACTGATGATATTACCTAGTTTGGGTAACGAACCCTCTGCAAGAAAACAAGCTAGCTCAGAGAGCACCAAGGACCCCTCATTTCAACCCTGAGCTAAAAATATTCTCCTTCATTGGTACTTGTCAGATGGTTTCACCTGCTTCACACTTTCCCTCCCAACACATACTTTCACTCACATATCTGAAAGTAATATTCATAGGAAAAATCAAATTCATCAAATCTTACCATTATGAAAAGCATTCTGTTCATTAGTCCACCGGGTAACTGAGCATACAGATTTAATATATTTCTCTTTAGTCTCTCCATTTCTTCTCAAACATGGGTGGGATACAACTTTCATTTTTTGGATATTTTTAAAGAATATTTGGTTTGGTCCTCTACTTTTGGAAAAATGCCCAGTGTTTCTCATCCCCTTTAGGTTTATAATTTTTCTTTTCTGCAGCACATGTCAGATTGATTCTGCCTCTGCCCCCAGACTACCTCCAGATTCATAATTTGTCTTTCCAGTGGAAAATATCTGCCCACCTCTATACATGAGAGAACTGGATTTTTTATGGATGTTTGCCAGTTGAAACTGCTTTATGGCAGCCAGCACTCCTCAGTTCAGTAATAAATGCAAAACTTCACTGCAATGACTCTCCAAGGGAACTATTGTTTTCCTTTCTATTCTAGGCATGCCAGAAGACTGTCTCCCCTCAACTCCATCTAGGATGGACAATTGACTAGGATTTTTTTTTAAAAAAAGCATTCACTGTGCAGATGAAGGCATTGAGATGGAAGCACCCAGGGAAATAGATAGATAAAAGAAGGTTGCAGAGGACCAAGAGATGTAATACCTAGGTGGATCAAGAAAGAAGGAAGGAAAGGACAAGCTTTGCATCCAAATGCAAGCACGTGAGTTTCATAAAAGCTTGTCAATGTGAATAAATATACATGAATGTTTTCACATGAATAGAAAGTAGTGTGTTTATAAACTATGTTTAATTCCACAAAATGCAGGAAAGAGTCAGAAGACCCATCAAAGTGGTAGTGTATGCAACAGCCCATCATCCTATAATGGAAAAATAACCATAGAAACATAGAAAAAAGGGATAATAGGCAGAGTCTGGGCTTTTCTTTTACTGATAGAACTGCTCTTCTAGGAAGCAATTCCTTCTTCAGCCTGCTCTTTTCTTGTGACCCACACTGGATGTTCAGAATATCCTCTGGAGCAAGTTTAGGAGACCTGCAGGCTGAATTTATCCATCTTGTCCAACACTATATGGTCTGACTGACAGCAGCTCTTTTTTTTAAATTAAGTTTCAACAAAAGATAAAATACAAAAAAGCAAAAAGAAGGGAATAGGAAAAAGAAAAGTTAAAGAAAAAGCAAAATCAGGAGTGCAAAAGGAAAGAAGAAGAAGTAAAGGAAAGGGGGGAAAAGAATAACTTTCCGTTTTCTTTGGTACAGATACATATTATAAAATACATTAACCTCTTACTCTAAAATCAACAATAATATAAAATATTTCTATAATCATAAACAGTTCTAATAGTGAAATACCAAAATTAAATTTTCATTTCACTTCTTTTTAGCAAGAAGTCCAACAGCAGTTTCCAAGTAGAAACAAAATTAGACCAAGTCTTTCCTTTAATCAGAGGAGTCAGTTTCACCATTTAACTAATTCCATTAGCTTCATTGTCTATTCTTCCATTGTAAATCCTTCCATCTCTGTGCATACAAGTCTCACTGCTTTTGTAGTGTATAGAAACAAAATCCCATATTTTCTTTCAATCTCCTTATCCATCAAACCAGAAAGAAAACCTCTGGTTTCAATTGCATGTTTATCTTAAGAATTCTCTGGATTACAATACATATATGATCCCACTATTTTTTAGCTTTGTTACATCTCCACCAAAGATGATCAAAAATATATTTACAATGATTGCATTTCCAACATATATTTGATACTCCCTCATACAATTTATCAGATGTTAAATATCAATGGTCCATCATCTTATAAAAATTATCTTTGAAATTATAATTCAATATAAATTTCAAACCTTCTGGTCCACATGTTCTTTCATTGATCAAGCATTATATTGTGTCCCCCAAAAAATGCCCATTTGATGTTCATCTTCATTATCAGTAAAGTTTATATATTTTAATAAGAGGTTCATCATTAGTACACAAGTCCAGTTCAAAGTTAGTTTTCTCATTTGATAAAATAATTGTAATTCTTTTTATCTAATTTAAGCCTTTCTATCAACTGAACATGAGGAAACCATTGGCAGGTATCACCTTCCATTTCCAACTATTCACTTGATTTCAGCTTAGGTTCTCCTTAAAAAAAAAATCAATAAATCAGCATAAGTTGACCAAATTTGTATAAGTATCATTTCTCTTCTTTAAAAAATGCGTTCTGGGGTGATAACCATAAAGAAAATTTTGGACTCAATCTTGCTTTATAGCTGTTCAAAGTCCTCAATATGTTACACCTAATAAAATGATTATTATGGTCTATATTAACTTTGTCATACCATAAATAGCCATGCCACACAAATCTCAAATCATGTCTTTCCAACTCCAACAATCTCCTCTTTCTCAAAGTTACCTAATCTTTCATCCATACCAGACAACAAGCAGCAAAATACAACTTAAAGTTGGGTAATCCTAGACTACCTCTTTCTTTAGTATTTTGCACCAATTTATATTTAATTTCTGCTTTTTTATCTTGGCATACAAACTTGGAAATATCTTTTTGTCATTATTTAAATGGTCCATCTATTGTCAACTTTGGTATTGCCTGAAATAGGAATGACATTCTAAGCAGAAAATTCATCTTAATTACTGAAATTTTACACAGATGTAGTTTGTCTCACCTCAACAATTCTTTCTTTCTCTTAATACATACACTAATATGTATTAATATTAGTAATAAGACCCAGAAGAGTTACATAGACACATACAAGAGCTGCACAAAGCAAGAGAACTATTTGGCTTAAAAATAAACCTGAAAAAGAGCCAGGTTATATTTAATAAGTTCACCAATGAAACAAACAAAAAATATATATCTAGAGAAGAACTAGATGTAGTAGACCAAAGGTCCTCAATCTTGGCAAATTTAAGATTTGTGGACTTCAATTCCTAGAATTTCTCAGCCAGCTTTGATTTGCTGTCTGAGGAATTCTGGGAGTTGAAGTCCACAAGTCTTAAAGTTGCC
Source organism: Bothrops alternatus (assembly GCA_034064705.1). Taxonomy (NCBI): domain Eukaryota; kingdom Metazoa; phylum Chordata; class Lepidosauria; order Squamata; family Viperidae; genus Bothrops; species Bothrops alternatus. Next base: position 12,872,276 of record JARGCV010000589.1, read on the forward strand.
AAGGTTGAGGACCCCTGTAGTAGACTATTATATATACTTTGGCCAATGGATCTCAGTGGAAGGTGATACAATAAAGGAAATTGAATGGCTTGTTAAATATGTTTGGCAGGCATTCGGCAAGCTAAACATAATTTTCAAGAACCACCCCCTGTGCCTGATAAGTTGTCAATCAGTGTGCTACATGTTCTAACATATGCCAGCGAAACATGAACACTAACCTCACAATTGATAGAAAAGCTACAAGTGATGCAAAGAGCCATGGAAAGATATATGCTTGGCATCACAAGACAAGATAGAAAGACCCGCACATGGATTAGAGAACAAATGAAAGTATCTGATATCATCAAGAGAGTAAAAGAATTGAAATGGAAATGGGCTGGTCACGTAGCAAGAAGAACTGATGGCAGATGGACCAAGGCAGTTATAGAATGGACCCCACTTGATAAAAAGCTTCCATGAAACAGACCTAAAACAAGGTGGATCAACAACATCAGCAAGTATTGCAGGCAAAGAAAGTTCAGGACCATATTGGTTGGAAACATGCAGAAGAGCGGATAGACAATGGTTAGAATGATGATAATGGTGATGATACACTAATATAACTATTCCAAAACATCATACAATTCATATTAGACAGTGTGGTCCCCAGATATTTAACCTTTTTCTCAATTTAAAGTCTTTTTCACTGGGGTATATTGAACTTGTATATTCATATTATTAACCAACGTATTTGAGATTTTTGTTTGTTTATTTTGAAAGCTGGCTAATGCACCAAAATCCTTTAATTTCTTCATTAAGTGTTCAGTCCTATTCTGAAGGTCTTGTAAAATCAAAATTAAATCATCAGTGAAAGCCCTCCATTTCTCTTGTTACTGTTGTTTACAGAGCCACAGAGCTGTTGTTTACAATCAACATATTGTAGCAGTAGACAGTGGGAAGAAAAACATTCCCACAATCAGGAATGACAAAATCCAATATCAGAAATGCAGATTTGCCAAAAGATAAAGTTTATTCATACAAAAAACCCCACTCATTTGTTAAAACACCAACCAATAATCTAAGCATTCATCTCCTGGTAGTTAGACAACTCACAGTATCTACATTAGCTTTTTAAAATAGTAATCCCTAAAATACTGAAAATCTCCAAAAGAAAGTACAAATGTGTATTGAAGAAAGTCTCTTTTAGGGTAAAAGAATAATAATAAAGTGTTTCAGAAATTGGGGTGGGAGGTCAGTTCTAATATCCATTTCTCTCCAGCTAGACCACAGCTTCAAACTTGCTGTAAACTCCTACACCCAGCCAATCAACTCACCAACTGATTGCAGAAACTTTATGTCAATGCTGTTAATATGGGATATTATTGCTTTGACAAGATATACAGAACTGTCTGGTATTTTTAGAGTTAATTCAGATGACAGAGAAAGGGAGGAGATTTATAAGGAAAGCCGGGGAAAAGGAACGGAAGTGAATCTTTGCCCTCTGGGTTAATTGGAAGATGTGATTTATGACTGCAAAATAAGGAGGGGTTTAGCAAGAAAAGTTAGACGCAAGCAAGAGAAATTCAGATTCTGGCATCCATTCAATATGTGCCGATAATGTGTCCATGATTACAGACTTTTTCAGAATAAATATCCTGGAATTTCCTTGAAGTGTTCCATTAGTCAGAACGTTGATACTTTATTTCATGCATTCCTAAAAGAAGAAAGAGGATTGGAAAGTCCAAGAGGATACCAGTATGGCTTACGAATGAGGTAAAGGAGGTTATTGGAAAGAAGAAAAACTCATTTAAGAAATGGAAGGCTCTTCCTACCGAGGAGAACAGGAGGGATCACAAACTCTGGCAGACCAAATGCAAGGCGATAGTCATGAAAGCCAAGAGAGACTTTGAGGAGCATATAGCCAAGAATATTAAAAATAATAACAAAACCTTTTTTAAGTACATCAGAAGCAGGAACCCAACCAGAAAATCAGTTGGGCCACTTGATAACAATGGTCAGAAGGGGATAATCAGAGAAGACAAGGAGATTGCTGAGAGGCTAAATGACTTCTTTGCCTCCGTTTTCACCGAGGAGGATAGAGAACATTTGCCTGCCACTGAATTAGTTTTCCCAGGGAGGGAAATAGAAGAATTAAACCTGATAGAGATAAACAAGGAAGATGTTCTTGCATGCCTTTCTAAACTAAACGTCAACAAATCGCCGGGTCCAGATGGCATCCACCCTAGAATTCTCAAGGAACTCAAGTGTGAAATTGCTGAACTTCTAGCTAAAATATACAATCTTTCTCTAAGATCAGGCACTGTACCGGAGGATTGGAGGGAAGCAAATATAACCCCGATCGTCAAGAAAGGATCCAGAGGTGATCCAGGAAACTATAGACCAGTCAGTCTAACCTCAGTTCCAGGCAAACTGATGGAAACCATTATTAAAGATAAAATTACAGGGCACATAGAAAAACAGGCATTGCTGAAAGAAAATCAACATGGTTTCTGCAAAGGCAAATCATGTCTTACTAACTTGTTAGAATTCTTTGAGGGTGTAAATAAATACATAGATAAAGGGGCCCCAGTTGATATTGTATATCTTGACTTTCAAAAGGCTTTTGACAAAGTCCCTCACCAAAGGCTCATAAAAAAGCTCTCCAGCCACGGAATTAGAGGACAGGTCTTGTCCTGGATTGGTAACTGGCTAAATTGTAGGAAGCAAAGGGTGGCAATAAATGGACAATTCTCTGGATGGAAAGAAGTGAGAAGTGGTGTACCCCAAGGTTCAGTTTTGGGGCCTTTACTTTTTAATTTATTCATCAATGATCTGGATGTAGAAGTTAATAGTGAGGTAGCCAAGTTTGCTGATGACACTAAATTGTTCCGGGTTGTGAAAAGTGAAACTGATTGTCGGGAGCTCCAGAAGGATCTCTCGAAATTGTGTGAGTGGGCAACAAAGTGGCAAATGCATTTTAACCTAAACAAGTGCAAAGTTATGCACATCGGGGCAAAGAACCCCAATTATACTTACCAACTGATGGGGACCAAACTTTCTGAGACAACCCAAGAAAGGGATCTTGGGGTTTTGGTGGACAGCTCGATGAAGATGTCAACCCAATGCGCAGCAGCAGTAAAAAAAGCAAATTCCATGCTTGGCATGATTAGGAAGGGAATCGAAAATAAGTCAGCAAGTGTTGTATTGCCTCTGTACAAATCGATGGTGAGACCACACTTGGAGTACTGTGTACAGTTCTGGTCACCGCACCTCAAGAAGGATATAATGGAACTGGAAAAGGTGCAAAAAAGGGCAACAAGAATGATCGAGGAAATGGAGCGCCTCCCTTATGAAACCAGATTGCAACGCCTTGGTCTCTTCAGCCTTGAAAGACGGCGTTTAAGGGGTGACTTGATCGAAGTGTATAAAATCATGCATGGGATAGAAAATGTGGATAGAGAAAAAATCTTTTCTCTATCACACAATACCAGGACAAGGGGGCACTCCCTAAAGCTTATAGCTAAGAAAGTGGGGACAAATAAAGGGAAATATTTCTTCACCCAGAGGGTCGTTGATTTATGGAATTCACTTCCTGAAGGGGTCGTGACAGCTGTCAGCCTTGACAGCTTCAAGGCAGGGCTAGATAGATTCATGGATGCAAAGTGTATTGGTGGTTATTAAAACAGATGTCCATGTGCCGCCTCTATGTTGGTTGAGGCAGGCAGGATTCCCTTGAGTACCATTTGTTTGGGGGTCAAGGGAAAGGGAGGGTTTTGCCTTCTCTTTCTGCTCAAGATCCCCATGTACATTTGGTGGGCCACTGTGTGACACAGAAGGCTGGACTCGATGGGCTTTGGCCTGATTCAGCATGGCTCTTCTTATGTTCTTATGTTCTTATGATCCTCTGACAAAGAGCAGCTATCCAGAGGACAAGTGGGTCATTTCTAAAACTCACCTTCAGTCCAAAGAATTTTTTTTGGCTACCAAATCAGCTGTGATAGGAACTCTTAAGCCATGTTCTCCACCGGAAGTCTAACTGACAGCAGCTCTTTTGCTAACTGGAAACGGCACCCACACACACACCTAAAACATTTTAAGATGCAAAGGAATACATACAAGATATGTGTCCTGCCTCTGAGCTATACTTTCTCTGCTGCATGATAATATTAATGAATAAAAATAATGTATTTCAGTAAAAAAAATAGCATAACTGCTGCCCTTTGAGAGTTACAATTTTCAGCTGTATGTGGTTGTTTGCTGATGTATTTCTGATCTGAAATAGCCATGGGGTTATAGATTTGGCAGGAAAGCACATTGCTGAGATGAGATTGGGTATGCATATGCATAACAGACAGAAGACATAAGGTACCAGCGCACTACTTTTCAGATAGTTTGCATAGTTGAAATGCTGAGAATGTAAAGGAAATTTGGAACAAGAGTGTTAACTCTAGGGAACATCACCACACTGTTTCATCTCAGTGACAGTTTCTAGTATGAGTAGGGATGAATATTATTACTCATTTGAATTCTCACATCATTTATCTCTTGCTCTTAGGGGCACAGAAACACTTTCTGCTTGGCCCATCCCCAGTCCAGGCTACTCAGCACTTCTCAAGTGTAGGAATATGTAGTTGACATCCCCTCCTCCCATTCCCAGCCCATTGCAAATGCCCGTGTTTTCCAGCTTTGATTCAGAGGTACTGTTTTCTGACCTGACCTGTCTTAAAAAGGTCTCTGGTACTTCTTTTTATTCTTCTAGTGGTCCCTGATGGTTGCAATGCCTGGCATAACATGCCCTTCCTGTGGCTCTTAGGCTGCTGTGTTGTCTGCTGGTCGGCAGTTACACCAAATATGGAGCTTCTCAGTCATCCAGGTCATAGTTATCCCAAGGATGTTTTTTCACAAGGTAACTGGACTTTCTTGTTTTTCTTTGAAGATATTTCACTTCTCATCCAAGAAACTTCTTCAGCTCTGACTGGATGATGGGAATGGAAAGATTTATACTCCTGCAGACAGCTGTTCGTTTGCATTCTTTTAGCGAGCTCGTTAAAGCCACCTGAAGGTTTATCTGTATCTTCAGGGTTACCTGAGTAATGCGAATGGGTGTGGAGCCTTCTTGGAACTGTTGAAAGGACTGTGTTGTAGACTGGAGATAGATGATGTCGGATCCCTCCCCCTCTGTTGAGAGAGGGTTGTTCAATTTTGACATAGATAGCCTCTTTGATCCCTCTTTCAAACCAGCAGTCCTCCCTGTCCAAAATGTGGACTTTGCTGTCTTCGAAAGAGTGGCCTTTGTCTTTTAAATGCAGATGGACTGCTGACTCTTGCCTGATGGGTTTGTTCTCCTATGTTGTGCCATATGTTTATGAAGTTGTTGTTTTGTTTCCCCAATGTATAGATCTGCACATGGCTCACTGCATTGTACTGCATATACCAAGTGGCTCAGTTTGTGTCTGGGTGTTTTATCCTTGGAGTGGACAAGCTTCTGCCTTAGTGTATTCTTAGGTTTGAAGTGTGCACTTATGTTGTGTTGGTTGAAGATCCTTCTGAGCTTTTCTGATATTTCTGCAACATATGGAATGACTACATTGCTTCATTTATTTTTTTCTTTGTCTGTTATGGAAGAGCTCCTGCTGGGTCTTTTTTGAGATTTGATGAAGGCCCAGTTGGGATAGCCACAAGTTCTGAGTGATTCTTTGATGTATTTTAGTTCTTTTTCTTTTCCATCTTTGCTGGTAAGCAAGCCTTCAGCTCTGTGGTGTAAGGTTCTGATAATTCCCATTTTGTGCTCCAGTGGGTGGTGTGAATCAAAATGTAAATATTGATCCATAGGGGGGGTTGTAAATTTCAATGTTAAGACTTCTGTCTTCCTTAATGTATACAGCACAGTCCAGGAAAACTAGACTATTTTCCTTAACATCTTCAAATGTGAATTTGATGTATCTGTCCACCGAGTTCATATGTTTGGTGAATGCTTCCAATTCCTGCGTTTTGATCTTGATCCAAATATTGTCCACATACCTATACCAGTGGGTGGGTGGAATTACTTGGAAGGAGCTTAGGGCCTTGGTTTCTACCTTTTCCATGTAGAGATTGGTCACAATGGGGGACACAGCCATGTTTTTCTCCATAGAAACCTTCACTGCATTGAAAATAGGTAGTGATCAGGCAGAGATCCTGCCTGCAGTTACACTAATTGTGTTCATTTTGTTTTGTTTTAAAATAATCTTGCAATTGATCTAACAATGGCCTGTTAATTCAAATATTATTCTCAATCTTAGAAACTCCAGCCAATGTTTTGGGGTTCTATTCAGGCTGGATGAAGCATGTTCCTTTTATTATTATTATTATTATTTTATTATTATTATTTATTAAATTTCTATACCGCCCCTCTCCCGAAGGACTCGGGGTGGTTTACAGCCTTAAAATTTAAAAAACATATAAATGTACAGAATTAAAATATTTAAAAATAAATTAAACAAATTAGGCCATAAAATCTATAAAACCCAATATATACAAATCCTAAAATCCTAAAAATTACAAAAATCCTAAAAATTACACAATCCCCCTAAAACATTTTCACCCGGTTGGAGCCGGAGCTTCTATGCCAGGCCGGCCTGTTGAAAAAGGAAAGTTTTCAGTTCCCGACGGAAGGTGCGTAAGTCCGTCATCGTACGGAGTTCGGGAGGGAGCTCGTTCCAAAACGTTGGAGCTCCCACAGAGAAGGCTCTCCCCCTGGGGGTCGCCAGTCGACATTGTCTGGCCGACGGCACCCTGAGGAGGCCCTCTCTGTGGGAGCGTACCGGACGGCGGGAGGTATTTGCTAGCAGTAAGCGGTCCTGTAAGTATCTGGGTCCGATGCCATGGAGCGCTTTAAAGGTGGTCACTAACACCTTGAACTGCACCCGGAAGACCACCGGCAACCAGTGCAGCTCGCGCAGGAGCGGTGTTACATGGGAGCGCCACGACGCTCCTGTCACTACCCGCGCGGCCGCATTCTGGGCCAGCTGAAGCCTCCGGGTGCACCTCAAGGGGAGCCCCATGTAGAGAGCTTTCCCAGTTCTGGCTCACAGTAGTGTATTGTAAATCTCCTTTTCTTTACTTATTTTTAACATATTTAAATGACATTGTGGGAATATTGATTCCATGAAGTTGAACTATAAGTTCCGTCTTGTTAGAAATTTTCTATTGACCTACACAGGAGGATAAGAATGAAACATCAACCTCTTCTCTGTTGGTTTGATTATCATAACATCAGGGCTATGGAGGTAACATGGGGGTGGGAAATAGAAAGGATCAGCATTAATGTAAAAGGAGATTAAGGGAGGGTATGGAAGCATCCATGTGTGGAAACATCTGGGAAAACCAAGAAAGGGCACTTGGACTATTGAGGAAGGAACAGTCCCTTAAAGGAAAAGTCAGACTCCATGCAGAGGTCAGCCAGCACACATGGGAAGGGCAAAAAGCAGAGAATGATCAGTCAGGTCTTGTAGTGGCCACGGTCCAGGCTGAGTATCAGCTTGACCCCATTGCTGTATGCTGGCTGGGGAATTCTGGGAGTTGAAGTCCATTCATCTTAAAGTTGCTAAGGTTAAGAAACATTGGCATAGCTCTGGGAAGGCAGTGGAAAAACTGGAGCACATGAAATGCCAATGAGTAACATGGGCAGACAGATCAGTTGTAAGGTCATCCTAGAACAGTGGTTCTCAACCTGTGGGTCGCGACCCCATTTGGGGTCAAACGACCATTTCACTGGGGTCGCCAAGCACCACAGTCCGCCATTTTTTTTGGGTCGGCCATTTTTTTGGGGTCGGCCATTTTTTCCCTATCGCGATGCGCCCCGTCGCGCCGCACATGCGCGATACGCCCCGTCGTCCTGCACATGCGCGATGTGCCCCGTCGCACCACACATGCACGATACGCCCCGTTGTGCCGCGCATGCACGATGCGCCCCGTCTCGCCACGCATGCGCGATGTGGGCCGGGGTCGAGCCCCGGAAAAGGTTGAGAACCGCTGTCCTAGAAGGTCCAGCAAGCATATATACTCAACCTTTTGATTTGAGTGGGGTGAAGGAATGCCTATCCCAGTGATGGCAAACCTTTTAGAGACCGAGTGCCCAAAATCTGACCCTCTCCCCACTCCACCCCCCTGCCCCGCCCCCACTCCACCCCACTCTGCCTGCCCACAGTGCCACTCACCACCTCCAGGGCTCACCGCAGATTGCCCAGGCAGCCCAGCAGCACCATGGTGGCCATGCCCTCTGCCCACCGCCTGCAGTATCAATTGTGTGCATTGGGGCATGAGGGCAGAGTCTTGTCTACACTGCCTGGCTGCCATGTTCTTGGCTGCACTGCTCCATGTGGGCCACGCTCAAGGGCGACTCTCCTCCAGGGAAGCTGCTAGTGAGGAAGGGGTCGCGGATGGGGGCAAGGCTGGGGCAACGGCATGTGTGCCCACAGAGAGGGCTTCAAGTGCCACCTCTGGCACCTGTGCCATAGGTTCGCCATCACTGGCCTATCCCATGTGGCCTAGCCACATAAATAAATCTTATTTGAAACATATGCATACACATGCATTCATCACACAATCTATTTATGTAGCACTGAATGAATTATAGCTCAAAGGACTGATCCTGGCCAAATTGTGCACATGCTGTACTTATAATGAACATTATCAGAGGGACTACAACAGGAACCACAGTGGCCTCTGAGAACAAATATTCATTCAATTTTTGCATTCTTTATTAGCATTTATTCTGTTTATCTTTTGATGCTTTTAAATGCCACAGTGGCTAAAACTGCAGACAGGCAGCGGAAGTGCCCCCCTCCCCTCCCCTTCCCAGCACAGAATTGTATATTATTGTTCTCTGCCTTTGGCTGCATCCCTGCTGTTGCAGAAGGCATTTTCAATCAAGAGTACAGGTTATAAATATGCATGCGGGTAATTCTTACTAAAAGCCGCCACTGTCAGAACTGGCATGTGTCATTCTTTTGGCATTAATTCTACAATTGCAATGTTTCCTACAATTACATAATAGACTCCTGTGACTCAGTGGCAAATGAGAAAGAGAAAGAAGAAGGGAGGGGTAAATCAAAAGGTAGGAGGACATTACTTCTCTAAGACGAAAATGTATGCCAGTATTTGCATGGCTGTATAGCCTACTTTCCAGAACACAATCGTTTTCTTGAGTCCTCTATTCAAAGGTTCTGTCTAGTCTATCCAGTCTGCTGATGTAGAACAAGAGGAAGGAAATTACTACTTGGCTAAAAGTGTAAAGTAATGGGTCATTTAGACTCTGATTTCTCCATATGTCATATTACCTTTTGATTTAAACTGTAGGAATTACTTCTGAACCTCTCTCTCTCTCTCTCTCTCTCTCTCTCTCTCTCTCTCTCTCTCTCTCTCTCTCTCTCTCTCTCTCTCTCTCTCTCTCTCTCTCTCTCTCTAGCCCACTCAGATAATAAGTGTTTTCTAAGTAGTTCATATTAATTAAAAGTGAGACTAGCATTTTAACTGAAATGGAGTATGTAAAAATGCAGCCAATTCTGTTCAATATGCTGGCTATTGTTTTCTGAACTATCATCAGCCAATTGCAGTTTCCAAAGACAGCTCTGTGCTCAGCATATTCTTAAAATAACTGATCAACCACATCAAAACGTTAGATAAATAGATGTATCCCTTCCATAATATGTATGGAAATTGCTAGCCAATATTCTATACAATCCATTGGACTGCACTGAATAGTTCTGATTTTTACTTCAAAATTAGTATTTGAATTATTGATAGGGAATGGGACGCTTTCCCTTCACCAAAGCATTCCTATTTTCACAGCTTAGAGGTCATGCATGACCCGGTTTCATTAAATACACATTCCAATAATGCTACTAAAACTGGGTAGCAAAATAATGAGAATTGGAAATATTGCTTCTTGTTGTATTGAAGACTATTGCATATTTAAGTTTCAAAAATGGATTAAACATTAATGTAAGATTTATTACCACCTGCAAAGCCTTAAAAACAGGTTTTTTTTTAAAAAGGCTAAAGTTCTTTTCAGTTACACAATGCACCTCTACACGTTTCTGCAACATCAATAAATGCCATTTGGATTCCGTTCTTTTCTTTTCTTTTTTCTTTTGCTCTATCTTTAGCATGATTTGCCTATAGCACTAATCAGATTGGCCATGGGATTTGTCCTTTTGATGTCATAAATGCAAGTCCAGCAAAGTGACATCATCAGTGAATTCATGCACTAAGACTTTCCTAGAAAGCATGATAACATAGAAGGAGAAAAACAAAAAGAAGGGAAATGAAATTGCAAAAAGCAATAGCTGAGAGAACAAAAAATATGAAGCAAAACAGCACAATAATATGTTTCAGAAACAAAAAAAAAGAAGTTGATTCAAACAAGATGATGATGTAATGCTAATATAAATTGAAACTAGATAAATAATGTTTTTGTTTATGATGATCCAAAATCATCTCTACTGAATTCATAGTAATTGATTTGTGTTTATTTTAGCTAGTAAAAGCTTCAGAGACCTAAAATAACTATCCCTCTACAAAGCATTTCTATTATAAATGGGCAATAAACGTTAGCAGCAACCAAGCAGAAACAGAAGACACAATGTATAAATTCCTGTTAATCCAAAGGATAGCTTATATATCGTCTGACTTAGAATGGGTTCCAGCTGCTGATTCTTTATGTTCCTTCTCAAGCTCATTTCCAATTAATTAGGCATATTTTTTTTCTGAAAAAATAAGTGATGAATCCAGCAGTTCCAGAAGGTTCCACTTCCGACTGCCATTGAGATTTCTTGGGGTCTGGTTCGTTCTTTTCGCTGCACACAGAGGTCTGTGGCATCTCGCAGCAGGCTGCAGAATCTGCCTTCTTTCCTGCTAAGCTTTCCCACTGGCATTTTATTTCTGATCCTTTTATTGTTCATTTGTTCCCACTCTCGTTTGCTCAATGGTGACCCCCCTGGAACCAATAATAGCATGTTTCAAATGCCTGATTAAAACACTGCAGTGGAGTAAATCAATAAGCATTGGAGGCTGAGAACATAATAAGTATAATAACCACCATTAGGGTAACGAGTTGGGAAAGTGAGAGCGAGGCTGGTAATATTGTAATTATATTAATCTGCTTCGATCAGTTTCCACTTCAGAGATTTGTCTGCACTCCTTCCCCTTGAAAAAAAAAAGAAACACAAAGAAGTTGACATATAGATAGATAAAACAAGAATTGGTTTGTGACCTATTAAATCCAGGGATGCAGAGAGAGAGAGAGAGAGAGAGAGAGAGAGAGAGAGAGAGAGAGAGAGAGAGAGAGAGAGAGAGAGAGAGAGAGAGAGAGAGAGAGAGAGAGAGAGAGATTGTGGAATCACACCCAATCTTCAGGCAGCCCAAACCACATCATCAGTAAATACTCTAGAATGCAGAATGCTATCACACATAGTACACCCACACAGCAAAATAAATATGCACCTAAGACAGAAGCATGCAGCTAAACACTCCCACAGGAAACATATGGAAATGTGCACACCAAATGCCACCTAAGGATATTAAACAAAATCTTTGGAGAATAACTACTGGTTTATGAAGTTGGGAAATGGATTGGCTAAGGTATAAACACTGACCCCTTGACACAGTGGTGGAATTCAGCCGGTTCGCACCACTTCAGCAGAACCGGTAGCTAATTTTTTATAGCCCAGGCTCAGAATAGACTTCCAGAAGTGACATCCACTCAGAGAACCGTTTATTCACAAAATTGATTCCCATCACTGCCTAGATACAACACGGCACCCCAACCAGTATGCTAACAAATAAGGGATGTAGCAAACCTAGATATTTGCCTGAAATATTTGTCAGGGCATGCTATACTTTAAACCACTTAGATCTATTTGTGCTCGGCACAAAAAGAAATGACTTTATTCTCATTCATCTTTTTATTTTGCAAGCATGCAGACCTTAATTTAATGTCCTGCTGTGAATAAAGGCTCCTTTTGATCTGCAGTGAAAGGCAATGCATGATGGAATTTGATCAAAATCAAATCAGATCAAATCAGATGAATGTATGAGACTTCCCAAAGAAAGTACTTGAAAAATGGACCTCGAGTTTTCTTTATTGGAAGTATAAAAAAATACGAGGCTTCGTTGACCCATATGACATTGTCATGTGATTAACTGGTATCTTTTTGGAATTGTATTTTAATGTACTGTGTATAAATAGATTTATGGGGAAATGTCTGAATGCTGAAGATGTTAATGTGATGTTGAATTATACAACAAAGCTTTGGAATCTGTTTATCAGGAATTGCAGTTGTGTCAAGCATGACGAGGGGAGCTAAAGAGCCATACAGATGTTCCATGACTTATCACAACTGGTATCAGAATTTCCATTGCTAGTCAAAGCAGTTCTTAAATAAGTCATGCCTGGTTTTATGACCTTGTTAACCATGATTGTTAAGCAAATCATTGCAGTTGTTAAATGAATTGTGCTGTTATTAAGCAAATCTGGCTTCTCCCATTGATTTTGCTTGTTGGACATTGATTGGGAAGGTTACAAATGGAGATCACAGGACCCTGGAATGTTGCAACCATTATAAATACATGCTAGTTGCCAAACACCCAAATTTTGATCATGTGATTATGGGGATACTGCAATGGTCATACGTGTGTGAGGACTGGTCATATGTCACTTTTTTCAATGCCATTGTAACTTTGGTTACTAAATGAATGCTTGTAAGTCAAGGACTACCTATATTGAGAAACTGGAAAAGTGATATTATTTCAGATACTAAAGAATGGTTTTTTGGAATGAGTGATGATCTGTCTTAGAAAATATTACTCTTTTACTAGTTAAAAAATAAAGCAATATGTGCTATCTGGGCAGAGAATTCATGATATTTTACAATATTTTCTATTTATTATATTATAGTACTGTACAGTATTTATTAGTAAACCAGTGTCTATTGATAAGACTTGATAAGAAATATTTTCTTTGGTTTCCATTTTTTTTAACTTTAAGGACTGCTTTGTTTAATTGTGTGCTTTGCTTAGACTATTTTGGTATTTTTTGTGCTTTGCTTAGACTATTTTGGTATTTTTTGTTAACATTTTGTAATTTGAAAAATAGCAAACATTTTTTCAAAAATTAACCATGCCAGACTCTGCTTAGCTTTTAAGCCCAGGCAAGACTGGTAGATACTCCCACCCGCAGAGACACAATTCTGTAACTTAATCCTAGGGCAACAAAAACAAGCTTGGTTCTCTTCTTTATGAGAAATCTTCAGGTAATTCAATCAGAAGAGAGCTGGAAGGGACCTTGGAGGTCTTTTAGCCCAACCCCTGTTCAAGCAGGAGATCTATACTATTTCAGATAGGTGGCTGTCCAGTCTTTTCTTAAAAATCTCCAGTGATGACGCACCTAAAACCTCTGAAGGCAAGCTGTTCCACTGGTTAATTGTCCTCACTGTTAGGAAGTTTCTCCTTAATTCCAGGTTGTTTGTCTCCTTGATTAGTTTCCATCCATTGTTTCTTGTATTGCCCTCTGGTGCTTTGGAAAATAAGTTGACCCCCTCCTCTTTGTGGCAACCCCTCAAATACTGGAATAGTGCTATCATGTCACCCCTAGTCCTTCTTTTCTTTAGACTGCCCATACCCAATTCTTGCAACCGTTCTTCATATGTTTTTTGTCTCCAGGCCCTTAATAAGTCTTAGTTGCTCTTCTTTGTACTTTTTCTAAAGTCTCAACATCTTTTTTGTAGTATGGTGACCAAAACTAGATGCAGTATTCCAGGTGTGGTCTTACTAAGGCTTTATAAAGCAGTAGCAATACTTCACATGATTTTGATTCTACTGTATGCCTCTGTTTATACAACCAAGGATTGTATTAGCTTTTTTGGCTTCTGCCGCACACTGTTGGTTCATCTTTAAGTGATCATCCACTTAGGATTCTTAAGGTCCCTCTCACAGTTACTCTTTTTGAGCCAGGTTTTGCCTAATCTGTACTTGTACCCTTGGTTTTTCCTGCCTAGGTACAAATGTGTTTTTCTCCACATTCAATTTCATGTTATTGGATAGGGCCCATTGTTCAAGTCTGTCAATATCTTTTTGGATCCTGAGCTTGTCTTCTGGGGTGTTGGCTCTTCCTGCCAGCTTAGTGTCACCTGCAAATTTGATGAGTTCCCCTTCTATTCCCTCATCTAAGTCATTTATGAATATATTGATGAGTACAGGGCCAATGACGGAACCTTGTGGTACCCTACTGCTTCCTTTCTTCCACGTAAGGACAACTTGTTGAGTAGTTTGTCAGCCAATTACAAATCCATCTGGTGGTGATGCTATCTATCCCACATTTTACTAGCTTACCAATAAGTAGTTTATTATTATTATTATTATTATTATTTATTAAATTTCTATACCGCCCCTCTCCCGAAGGACTCGGGGCGGTTTACAGCCTTAAAATTTAAAAAACATATAAATGTACAAAATTAAAATATTTAAAAATAAATTAAACAAATTAGGCCATAAAATCTATAAAACCCAATATATACAAATCCTAAAATCATAAAAATTACAAAAATCCTAAAAATTGCACAATCCCCCTAAAACATTTTCACCCAGTTGGAGCCGGAGCTTCTATGCCAGGCCGGCCTGTTGAAAAAGGAAAGTTTTCAGTTCCCGACGGAAGGTGCGTAAGTCCGTCATCGTACGGAGTTCGGGGGGGAGCTCGTTCCAAAATGTTGGAGCTCCCACAGAGAAGGCTCTCCCCCTGGGGGTCACCAGTCGACATTGTCTGGCCGACGGCACCCTGAGGAGGCCCTCTCTGTGGGAGCGTACCGGACGGCGGGAGGTATTTGCTAGCAGTAAGCGGTCCTGTAAGTATCCGGGTCCGATGCCATGGAGCGCTTTAAACGTGGTCACTAACACCTTGAACCGCACCCGGAAGACCACCGGCAACCAGTGCAGCTCGGGCAGGAGCGGTGTTACATGGGAGCGCCACGACGCTCCTGTCACTACCCGCGCGGCCGCATTCTGGGCCAGCTGAAGCCTCCGGGTGCACCTCAAGGGGAGCCCCATGTAGAGAGCATTACAATAGTCCAGCCTGGAAGTGACGAAGGCATGAGTAACTGTGCATAGCGAGTCCCGGTCTAGGAAGGGACGCAACTGGCGTACCAGGCGAACCTGATAGAACATCCTCCCGGCCACGGCCGCCAGATGGTCCTCTAAAGATAGCCGTGAATCCAGGAGGACTCCCAAATTGCGAACCCTTTCCGCGGGGGCCACTGTTTCGCCCCCAACAGACAACAAAGGAGTCAATTGACTAAACCGGGACGACGGTAGCCACAGCCACTCGGTCTTGGAAGGGTTGAGCTTGAGCCCGTTCTTCCCCATCCAGACCCGCACGGCCTCCAGGCATTGGGTCAGCACGGCAAGAGCATCGTTGGGGTGGTTCGGCGTGGAAATGTACAGCTGAGTATCATCAGCGTACAGATGGTACTCCACACCAAAACCACGGATGATCTCACCCAGCGGTTTTACATAAATGTTGAACAGTAGGGGCGAGAGGACCGACCCCTGAGGTACCCCACATACAAGGGGTCTCGGGGTCGACCTCTGACCCCCTGTCAACACAGACTGCATCCGGCCGGAGAGGAAGGAGGCGAACCACCGCAAAACAGTGCCCCCTATACCTAACCCCTCCAACCGTTGCAGCATGATACCATGATCGATGGTATCAAAAGCCGCCGAGAGGTCCAATAGCACCAGAGCAGAGGAACAACCTCTGTCCCGGGCCCGCCAGAGGTCATCCACCAACGCGACCAATGCTGTTTCCGTGCTGTAGCCAGGCCTGAAGCCCGACTGGTGTGGATCCAAGTATAACGATTCCTCCAGGTGTCGTGGGAACTGTCTGGCAACCACGCTCTCGACAACCTTCGCAAGAAAGCGAAGGTTGGAGACAGGACGATAATTTGATAAAACAGCTGGATCCAGGGTAGGCTTCTTAAGGAGGGGCCTCACTACCGCCTCTTTCAAGGCGGCAGGGAAGACACCCTCACTTAAAGAAGCATTAATAATTACCTGGAACCAGCCTCGTACCACCTCCCGGGATGCCAGCACCAGCCAGGAGGGGCACGGGTCCAATGAACAAGTGGTCGCCCTAAGTCCCCCAAACAACCTGTCCACGTCCTCGGAAGTCACGGGGTCAAACTCAGCCCAGATAACAGTCTCAAGACCGGACTCCGTCTCTCCCACCGGACACACCCAGTTGAAATCAAAGCCTTCCCGTATCTGAGCGATTTTATCATGCAGATATTTTCCGAAATCCTCAGCTCTACCCTCTAAGGGGTCTCCTCTCACCTCCTGATGAAGGAGGGAGCGGGTCACCCTAAACAAGGAGGCTGGGCGGTTATCTGATGACGCGATAAGAGCAGTGAAGTAAGAACACTTCTCTGCTTTTATCGCCGCTAGGTAGGACCTAATATGGTCTCTTACCAGTGTTCGGTCAGATTCAGCAAGGCTCGATCTCCAACTGCTCTCTAGGCGTCTTTTCCGGCGTTTCATCTCTCTCAGCCCCTCATTATACCAAGGGGCCGATCGAGACGCACGCCGAATCAGAGGCCGCAAAGGCACGACCCGGTCTAGAGCGCCGGCCGCAGCCCTATCCCAGGCTGCCGTCAGCTCCTCGACCGAGTCGTGTATCCGAACCTCAGGAATTGGCCCAAGCTCTGCCTGGAATCGCTCGGGCTCCATCAGCCGCCTGGGGCGGTACCATCTCACCGGTTCCACCTCCCTGCGGTGGGGTGCAACGGTCAGAAAGTCCAGGCGTAGGAGAGAGTGATCAGACCATGACAGGGGTTCAATGACTATATCCCCTATATTCTGACCACTCAGCCACTGTCCAGAGACAAAAACCAGGTCAAGCGTGTTCCCCCCTGTGTGTGTGGGGCCTTGAATTACCTGGGCCAGGTCCATGGCTGTCATGGAAGCCATGAACTCCCGAGCCTCACCGGACACCCCGCCCACGGACGGCAGGTTGAAGTCACCCATAACTATCAGCCTAGGGACCTCAACCACCACCGCGGCGATAACGTCCAGGAGCTTGGGCAGGGCGGTTGACACGTGGCAGGGAGCCAGGTACGTAATCAACACCGCCCTCGGACCCCCAAGGTCCCACTTCACCAGGAGGGAGTCACAGCCCGCCGTCTGAGGAACAGTGACCTCCCTTGGCCTAAAATCTTCCCTAATCACGACCGCCACTCCTCCACCCCTGCCCTGGGCTCTCGGCTGGTGGAATGCAAGGAAACCCGGTGGGCACATTTCCACCAGAGGGACACCGCCCTCTGGTCCCAACCAGGTCTCTGTTATACCCGCCAGATCTGCTCCCCCCTCTAAAATTAAATCTTGAATGAGGGGGGCCTTATTTACCACAGACCTGGCATTGCACAGCACCAGCCTACAGCCAGGGCCCTGTGGTTCTGGATAACCCCGAGAACCGGTTGAGCCTTGGGGGTCGGAGCACACAACCACTTGTAAACAGTGGGTGCGCACTCCCTTATTATGATACAGCCCCCTGCTCCCGCTATACCTGCCCCTCCCGCTTACGGTACTAATAGGAACTACATTAGCCTTAATCAACCCCCCATCCGCACCCTCAGGACTCCGTCCCCTTCCGTTGCCTGGCCTGTCTTCTTGCTCACCACCAACAATTCCTTCTCCCACCCTAGACACCCCTTCCCCACCCCTTCCCTCCCTTAAAACTTTCATTAAAAACTTGTTTAAAAAACCCCAAAGCCCCTTATTTAATACATGCCATCTCTCAGGACTCCAAAGTCCGTCCTCGAGATAGGCCCTTTGTAAAACAGAGGGCCATGATTGCGAGAGAGGGGAATCTCGCAATGCAAGAAGAGTCCTTCTTGAGTATGCAGCCAGTCAGATAAAGTACATCGATGGGGTCTGGCTAGAGAGCCAGGCAGTCCAATCTCAACAACGTTGCTTCCCTCACCTCCAGGTCCATGCTGCTCCCTCAACACCTGTGGTTCTCTGCAGTCCTCCCAAACTACCAACTTGCATGATGGTGGGGGGGGAGCGCCAAACTCTTCCTTTTGCAGTGATCTCCCAACGCCAACGCCAACGCCTCTCAGCTACCTTCCCAGCCATTCACTCATGTGGTAGTAAAGAGGGAGGAAGGGGCCAAGCTGTTCCCTTTCACAGTGGCCTCCCAAAGCCAGAAGCCTCTCAGCAGTCCCTTCGCAGATCGTCCAGTCGCATAATGGGAGGGAGGGGGAGGGGAGGGGGCCGTAGCTAAACTCCTCTCTTTTCAGGCTCCTCGCATGATGGTGGGGGGGGCGCCAAACTCTTCCAGCGCCGACGCCTCTCAGCTACCTTCCCAGCCATTCACTCATGTGGTAGTAGGGAGGGAGGAAGGGGCCAAGCTGTTCCCTTTCACGGTGGCCAAAAGCCTCTCAGCAGTCCCTTCGTCTGCTCGCATAATGGGAGGGAGGGGGAGGGGAGGGAGCCGCCGCTAAACTCCTCTCTTCCGCGGCGGCCTCCCATCCAGACTCCCTGCAGGCTCCTCACCTCATCGCAGGCCGCGGGCCGAAGGGGGGGTACGCTGTTAACATCACCCAACATATGCTGTTATCATCCAGATTCGTCCATTCTCGGCAGGGAGGGAGTCAGCAGACATGTCTCTGAAAGGCTAAGATATTCCGCTGCCAAAATCCCCGGGGTCCCAGATGTTTCTCAACCCCTGGGGGGGGTCTCTAGCCATTTCCCATCAGAAGCCCGGCTGCTCCTACAGGAAAGCGTCCTCCATCTTGCGCATGCTCTCTGTTTGTGGTCTACTTTGTCAAATGCCTTGCTAAAGTCTAAATATACTATGTCCACAGCATTTTGCTGGTCTACTAATTTTGTCACCTCATCAAAGAATGAAATAAAATTAGTTTGGCATGATCTGTTTTTAACAAACCCATGCTGGCTACTACTTATAACTTTATTTGTTTCTAGATGTTCACAGATCTGTTTTTTGATTATTTTTTTCAGTAGTTTCCTAGGTATTGATGTTAGGCTGATTGGTCTGTAGTTTCCTGCATCTGTTTTTTCTTTTTCTTTTTTGAAGATGGGAACCACATCAGCTCTTTTCCAATCCTCTGGTAGTTTACTGATGCTCCAGTATTTTTTAAAGATATGGTACTGTACAATGGTTCTGAGAAATCATCTGCCAGCTCCTTCAGAACTCTGGGATGTAATCTATCAGGCCCCGTGATTTATATTCATCAAGATCAGACAGGTGTTCTCTAACCATTTGCTTGCTTATTTTAATTTTTATTTCTAGTCTGTTTTTTACAGTTATGTGTTTGGTAAATTGGATTATAGTTTCTTTTTGTGTGAAGACTGATGCAAAGAATGAGTTAAACAGCTCTGCTTTCTCTCTACTGCTTGCCATATTCCTTGCCATATTCTCTCCTTAGTGGACCAACTGTTTCCTTGACTTTTTTCTTGTTATTTATATGTTGAAATAAACTTTTAAAAATTATTTTTTACTTTTGTTGCAAGTCTTTGTTCATTCTGAGATTTTGCTTTCCCGACTTCATCTTTGCAGATTCGAACTATCTGCTGATATTCTGTCTTACTTATGTGTCCCTCTTTCCATTTTTTTGTACTTATCCTTTTTGTCTTTCAGTTTATCAGAGAGATCTTTGTGCAGCCATGCTTGTTTCTACTTGGATTTCTTGTTTTTCTTTTTCAGTGGTATTGTGTTGGACTGGGCTTTTATGATCATATTTTTAAAGTTTCCCATGTTTCTTGACTTGTTTTCTCCTTTAGCATTTTTATCCCTAAATTTTTTCTTAAGCTCTCTCTGAGTTTGTTAAAATCAGCTCTTTTAAAGTTTAATACACTGGTTGGATTATATTCTATTGCTTGTGTTTGCATTATGTTGAATTTCAATATGATGTGGTCACTCTCACCCAAGGTTCCAGTAATTTCAACTCCCTCTATCACTTCTTCTCTATTAGTAAAAATTAGGTCCAGTATAGCTTTTCCTATAGTTCCCTCCTCTACCTTTCGGATGATAAAGTTGTCAGCTAAATTAGTTAGGAACCTGTTCGATCTCCCACTTGCTGCAGAGTTTGTTTCCCAGTTGATATCAGGGTAGTTAAAGTTTCCCATTACTACTATGGTATGTTTCATACATATATTTGTTAATTGATTAGCAAAGAGTTCATCTATTTCTTCTTCTTGATTGGGTGGCCTGTCATATACAGCTATAGCAATGTCATTTTTTTCCCTTTTATATTGACCCATATGAATTCCAGGAGGATTTCATCCTTTGTTTTGTGTATTTCCGTATAGATGTAATGATCTTTTATATATAATGCAACTCCACCTCCTCTTTTATTAGGTCTGTTTCTTTTGAATAGTTTGCATCCTTCCATCAGTACATTCCACTCATGAGTTTCATCCCACCAAGTTTCAGTAATGGCATCTATAGTATATCATATCTACCTTCATGTACTAATGCTTAAATTTTGCCATGTTTGTTCCCTAAATACTGAGCGTTAGTGTATAGGCATTTGAGTCCTTTATGGGTCTTGGGTATGTTTCTTATATCTCCTATGTTGTAAGTGGGAATTCTGTTCTTGCCATTACTCTCTACTTCATTAAGTTTTTCTTTTTTATTTTGTCTTCCTCTTTATTCCCTGCTTCCTTATGTGATTATCTAGTGGTTTTTGCTTGGAATTTGGTTCTAGAAGTCATGAAGATTGTGTCCCCTTCCCCTTCAATTTTAGTTTAAACAGATGCTGTTGTATCTGATCTAGCAATATGGGGCAAATTTGTCTTACTTTACAGATGATATATAGTCCTTTCATGAAGGGCTGTCCATCTTTAATTGAAG
Source organism: Bothrops alternatus (assembly GCA_034064705.1). NCBI lineage: Eukaryota > Metazoa > Chordata > Lepidosauria > Squamata > Viperidae > Bothrops > Bothrops alternatus. The sequence goes on from JARGCV010000589.1 coordinate 12,893,157, forward strand.
ACATTCTGTAAATGAAGAGTACTCCACTACCAGTTGCTTTGAAAATGGGGAACTATAAGAAGGGAAAATAAGGGCTTGGAGTAGTTTATCAGCAATTCATGCATTAGCGCACTGATGAGGCAAACAGATCATGGGTTACATTTGAAAAAGCAACTTTCCTCTGTTTCATGAACTGCAGAAAAGGTAGTAACGAATCCTGAGATGTCTCTTTCATATCTGTGTCGCCCACTTATCCATCTCTCAATACAGTAACAGCAGCTATAGCAACATGGAGGTGAGTGGGAGAACCTGAGCTGCTTAGTGATAATTACATCAAATGATCAATTAAGAGTCACCCCACACCTCTGAGCAACTTAGTTCATACTGGAAGAAGATCAATTGAGAATTCCAGGCATTCTTTTTTTTTACTATTTATGTTTATGTATTCACAGGCTGAGCATAGATGGTTTAATAGCTTATAAACTCTAACAGAGAGCAGGTAAGTTCACTACTCCCACTCCAGATCTTTAAGAACAGCCAGTAACCTTGATGTTCACAGAACCCACACTCCTTGGTGTGCAAATTGGAGCCTCACTCTAATCAATGTTCTTATTCAGAATGTTATCAAAATTATTCTATATAAGGAAGAAATTGCTAAACCATCACTTGGTTATTAACACTCTTTTGCTGTGTCCAGACAACATCTTGAAGCAACAGATACTGAAGGCATCTCTCATAAAGATTACAGAGAAATCCCATAACAAAATTCCTCCTGTAGTAGGCCAATGCCCAAAACTGGGCATTCCTTCAAAACTGATCTTTAGTTGCATTGACCAATTAATGACAAGTGTTTGTTATACAACCATAAGCTTATGTGAACAGGCCTGGTAGCCCATTAGGGACGTGTATCTTTGACTGCTATCAGACATGGATCTCTCTTCAGTTTCAGAAGTTTGTTGAGATGAATAGCTATACAAATTCAGTAAGTAAATAATAAATAAATAAAGCTGTGATATTATCCAATTCTCTTTATGGAATGGGAATTTGGGATTAGGAAGGAATATCTTCTTCTCATCCACTTTCCATTGCCAGTACTATATAATACAAAACAGTTGCTTACTTCGAACCTAATTATTAAGACTTATTAAGAGTTCTAATTAAGATGTGTGAAATCACAGGCCTATCTAGTCAACCAAAAGCAGAACTTCAATGCAAACAGTACCTTCCCACATATAGTCCCCAGAAATGCAGACAAGTAGTACCTCTAAAACTAAATTATGTAAAGTAAGTAGACATTGAAAGTCTTTTAAAGTGTCAGTCACTACAACTTTGGGCTTCTGTACTCCTTTCAGGCTACAATCTGCCACCTGACTTTGGGGTCTTCAGAACTTTTTCCCAAAATACCTTGTTAGTACATAGTATCTCATCAAGAATTTCTTTTTTATTAATGCCAGTACAGTATTTCTCTCTCTCTCTCTCTCTCTCTCTCTCTCTCTCTCTCTCTCTCTCTCTCTCTCTCTCTCTCTCTCTCTCTCTCTCTCTCTCTCTCTTAGTTCACATGAATCTTGTCCCCTGTGACTAAGGGGTTATTTCCAGATGGTTTCCATTTTACTTGCAACTTGAGAAGAACTCAACTAAATGAATCATTCACTATTAAAAGGAATAGGTGGAATCTACAACAAAAGTTTACAGCGTGTTCTCCTGAGTATTTTTTTATTGTAGTGGACAGCCATATATTTTTCTAGGGTACCCCATTCTGTTTCATTCCTCTCTAACCAGAGGATTTGAGGGGGAAAAGTCAAAAAAAGTCAAGATGGCGCTTACAACCATACAATCACAACACATCTATAAAGGGTGGGACTTTGATCACATACTTGTGGTCATCATCTTGATTTCTTTTTGACCATTCCACAGACAATCCTATCCCCAAATTTCTAATTTTCTTTTTGACCTAACTTTTGGCATTTTGTATTCTGAGGCTACTGGATGTTCAATAATTAGGCTTTTATTTTTGGTAAACTTCTTGTACTGCTGGGCTTTTAGAAATTATTTCCTTCTGCTAATATAGTATTGAGATTCCCTGCAAGCATGCTAATATCTCCCTCTCTTTTTTTTTGTAAAAAATTATTTTATTAAAACCATCAACATTAAACATAAGCATATTAAAAAGCAATAATCATATAACCTGCAATACAACTCTAAGGATCAGTCTTTGTAAACGTCTGGTTTAGTAAACATTCCTCACTCCTCACGTCAAGCCTCAACTATACGCCTGATACATTTTATTTGATTGGTGTTTCTCTTATATATGGTCTATCTACTGTTTCTAGTCTATCACCTATTGTTCATTCGAGCTTTAGAAGTAAATTCGTCTCAGTAGTAGTGCAATCTTTTATGTTCCCTAACAAAAGATCCTGAGGTAGAAATTCAGTATCCTGAGGTAGAAATTCAGTAAAGCAATCAACATTAGATCTGGGCTCATATTAATAAACTGTCCTCATAAGACCTGAAAATACAGCTCTTGTATATGGTCTATCTACTATATCTAGTCTATCACATATTGTTCATTCGCGCTTCAGAATTAACTTCGTCTCAGTAATAGTGCAATCTTTTATAATCCCTAACAAAAGATCCTGAGGTAGAAATTCACTAACCTGAGTTAGAAATTCAATCCGCTTTTTCAATATTAAAGCAAACAACATTAAGCATAAGATCATATTAAGAGGCAATCATCATATAACATAAAATACAACATTAGGTATTAGTCTTTGTAAACGTCTGGTTTGGTGAACATTCTTCACTCTTCATGTCGAGCTTCAACTGTACGCCAGATACATTTTGTTTGATTGGTGTTTCTCTTGTATATAGTCTATCCACTGTTTTCCCTCTCTTTTTTTTTAATGTGACCTTGTTTGCTGTCATGTGTTAAAGGGAGTGATTAATGTTTAATTTTATTTTTCAGATTTTGTTTTGAAACCAAAATAAACAGGAAACAAATTAATGGCTTTTAGAAAAGAAAAAGATAATTGATTATTTTAATCATCAGAGTTTTCTTACTTTCAGCCTTTGGGGAGAGAGTTTAACTATTCAAATGAATAAACATAATTGTGTTTATGCTACCTATTCATTCATCAGAAAACAATTCTTGCATGAAATATATTATTCCAGTCTGCATCTATGCCTCCCTATCAAATGACAGCTTTTCCTAAAATTCCCTCCAATGAAATGTATGGTAAATCCTAACAGATTTTATATACTTTGAGGCTAGCTTTTAAGCCTGTCTCATGCATGGCAATAAGATGAAGGCAAGCAACATGAGGATAGCAAGCATTTTGGGGGATGGAGGGAATGTTTGTGCCACACTTAGGTACAAGTAGGGAATTATCTATAGTTTGACTTGCTAATTTTGTTTCTGTAGGGTTACTAAATTGCTTTGGGCTTGCTAGCTGATCATTTTCTCTATCCCGAGTTTGACATTAAAGCATTACTCAGCTACCCCTGGAAATATATTAGATCAATCTTCAATACACCAAATGCAAGAGTCAGACCATTTTGATGAACTCAGAAGAAAATCTTCTTCCCTTCCTGAATTTAATACACACCAAAGACACTGAAGCTCAGAAAAATGAAGGGCGTTGGGCAGAAAATGGGGGGATTCTGCCCTACAGATCAAATCTTAAAGATAGATTGTTTTCAGGATTATGGAGGAAAGGATGTAGATAACACAAGTAGCTACCCAAGAAAAAAATAAAATCAATACTTAATTCTGGCTGCATTGATTTGTGGTTTGCACACTCTGTTTATTCATTTTGCTTTGAGGGGATTTTGTGCCCTAAGATTAGCAAGGTCTGGTTTATGGAGCATTAGGCTATCTCTATTAAATGACAACAAGTGCACTGAAAGTAGCAAAATATAGAACCTTTCCTTAAATAAAATGTGGATTGAAAAAGGAGCAGAAGCCATTAGATGGAAGGGATTTTATCTCTTGCCAATATAAACATCTCTCTCCTATTCAGCCATCATAAGTATGAACCAGTTGCTAAGCATCCAAATTTTGATCATCTGACCATGGGGATGCTGCAACGGTCATAAGTGTGAAAAATGGTAATAAATCACTTTTTTTAGTGCTGTTGTAACTTTGAACAGTCACTAAATGAATGGTTGTAAATCAAGGACTACCTGTACTGGACTAATCCAACTTTGTATTTTTTTGTCTGAAGCAATTATTAAAATCAGTATTGTGTAATGTAGCTTAAATTCTGCATGTTTATAGAAATAAACAACTTCGGTATTAGATAATAAACAAAAGAGTTCCTTCAGATGACTCATTCATTACATTGCTCTCTCCAGGACTCAATATAGTTTTGGTGCACTAATATTTCACTAATCTCAGCAAGCTTCCTTTCTGATCTATGATCTGGGTTTGATCCATCTTGGTTATCTATTCCAGCAACCACATTTATCTGTAATCTGTTATCTCCACCCTAGGAAGTGAGCGGTTTATCACCGGCACTATTATGTCAGGAAAAAATTATTAATTCCTACCTACCTTTGTTTATGGAAATCAACAGGAATAGTCAGAGTAATAAACAGAAGAAATATTAATTATCCAAATAAATCTATCCTTTGCATATTTTATATTATTTTGACTGCTGATAAAATTTTTAGAGTGATTGTTTTAAAAACTAAGCTGTTTCATTGGCTGTTATAACAAAGGCCACACTAGGATCAAATCCTTGCATTTGAATACAAATAAAACTATTATGTAATTTCCAAGCCAGAGACTAAATTGGAAAAAGAGGGTTACTGCAAGCTGTGATTCACAAATATGTCCTTCATAGGATAAGCTGCGAAGAAAATCCACTGGCTTTGGTGTTGCTTTCCAATAGCAGTAGACCAGGGGTGTCAAACTGCTGGCCCATGGGCCAGATGCATCATGCCAAAACTACACCCACCTCATTGCTGGCAATGGGAAAAAAGTCGTGATACGTTGCGACATGTCACGTGACGTTGCAAGTTTGACACCCATGCACTAGACTATCAACTCATTTGAACATAGAAAAATAAAACATGTGTGCAGGTGAGTTTTGATGGATAATTAAATTCACCAGTATATGCCAAAATGTATCTCTACCCTCAGCCCATATATGATTGGTGGACATTTTCTGCTAGTTAGTGAAATTTGATGGGAATGAGGGTACAAAAAACAATAGAATCTACAATACCATGATCTTAACATGCTGTATATAGCAAAGTTCCCCATTTTTTCTGTCTTTGCAGACCAGCTGGGTTGTGTGTGGGGATAGTTTCCATGCAATCGGCGGGCAAGCATACATGTGTGAGGGCAGCTCCATTTGTGTGATCGGCAGGCACATACACCGACCGCTCACACAAATGGAGCACACTCACCTGCCTCTTCTGTGACCAGGTTCCAAAGGGCTCAAGGCACGGTAGTGGGTCACAGCCCAGGGGTTGGGGACCCCTGCTATACAGTATATCATGTCCTATTACAGCAGGGTTCCAACCTCTGGGTCACAAACTGATGCTGATCCTTGGCCTGTTAGACACTGGGCAGTACAGCTGGAAGTGAGCGGCAGGTGAGCAAATGAACCTGAAACTATTCTCCCTTTCCCACCCCACTCCACCCCGGTCCCTGGGAAAATTGTCTTCCACAAAACTGGTCCTTGCTGCCAAAAAAGGTTGGGGACTACTGCACTAGCCAGAGAGAGCACTGGTCAGCACTGTGCCTGTGGCAAAATAGGCATCAGCATCAGCAACAGTAAATGGATTGCCAGTAATTCTCTTTCAGCTCAAGGGCTGGTGAACTCGAGCCAGGGGAACAGTCCAAAAGCAACAAAATAATTCTTTCCCTGCCCATTTGCCCTTACACTGTGTCATGCTGAGTGATCCCAAATCACTAAATCCTTCAGTAAGCTCCATGAGAGTGATAAGATTTTTGCCTAGCTCTAGCCTAATGCTTAAGCATTATGCCACTTCACACTCCCATGGAACACTTAACACATGTTGATGCCCACTATGTGCCTACATCTCTTCTCTTTTCTTTCCATTCATTTGTCCCTAGTTTGAGGACAAGAGTGGGCACTGCCAGGCAACCCATCTGTCTTATGTTCTCTCTCAGTTACTCTCGGAAAGTCTTAAAAGAGTTGTTGTCTTGCCTGGATAAGCTCAGTGTGTCAAAACTGCCTGAAACCTATCAGGGTTCCAGCTAATCCTGAAAGCTTCCATTTTCAAGGAGGTAATCAATGTAAGATAAAGGTAAGAGGTATTGACAGGGAAAGGTATTTCATGCTGGAGGAGAGGAACTGCTGCTGGAGAAGAAAGACTGTTCATAGATCCCCTGTCTGACAGGTCTGTTTGAATGAATTTCATCTCAGAAATAGCTTTGCAGGCACCTGTGCCTCCAGTCAGGAATTACCACAGTTCAGGAATTACCACAGAGAGAGAAAACCTTAAGGCCTTTAGATTTTAGTGGGGAAATTAGTGGGACTGAGCAAAAATGTATTTGAATTGTTCTCTTTGAAAAGTGCAGTTCAAGATTTGGGTCACACGAATTAGGATTTCTGAGCATTTGTATATGAGGTGGTAAATGGGACACTCTCCTAACATGAAATGCTTTTGATAAATATTAGAACTTATTCTATGGTTGCAGTTAATTTTGTTTCACTGCAAAAGTCTCCATTGAACGTTACCTTCTAAAATGCCTTGCTTCACTGGCACATGCTCTTATCAGAAGGTCTGCAGAACTGAAAGTAATAAATCAAAGCATGAATATGTCAACACTGATATATTCTCTTTAACCATTATCATGAGACATTATTAACTTAAAGAGATGGTAGAAAGGGCCAAAAATCATCCAGATTTATTTACATTATAAATCTTGCATATTTAACTCATAGAATCAAAAAACCATAATTGGAAGAAGTCATTTAATCCATTGAGTTCAAGCCTTTGCTCTGTGCAAGAATCCAGATTAAAATGTCCCAGACAAATGGCTTAGCTTCTTCTTGAACACATCCAAATAGAACACCACCTCTCTCTTAACACTCAAAAATATAATAGATGTTTACTAAATAAACATAGAGCATGAAGATGAATTGCAAGAAAATTTTTGAATATTTTTTTAGGAATCGGGATGCTATTGTTATACAGATAACCTGATGGAATGATACTGATAGAACAGAAGTTTGGATAATTTTTTAGAAGACAAAGGGATGAAAAATCTATTTTTAGATATTCAAAGTACTTTTCCAGCTTGGGAAAATGCAATCAATTCTTTAAGAAAGCATATTGGATGATTATTTCTTTATGGAATGCAGTTGAAAGAATATCATGCTGCTCTATTGGATGTATTTGTAACACAATTCATGGCAATACGTTCATGCTTAAAAAGCTATAAAGAAGAGGGAGGAAGAGAAAAATGTGAGATATTCATTTATTCTCTGGACCATTTTGTTGTTATTAAGTTATACTTTGGAGCTCCATGGTGGATAATGATGCATAAAATGGTTTATCTAGCCAAAATGTCAAGCAGCAGAAATAATATCTATGCACTCAGTAGCAATGCGCAACTATTTCTGGACATTTTATGAGATTTTTTTTTAGTGCTGTACCCTTCTCATTTGGGCTTGAGTCTTCCAGATGAGATGTATGGTTAGTTATATGTCTTTATGAGTGGCTCTGTAGGGGGAGACAGCACAGCAATAGAACTGTCAGTCTTTTAAGGCTGCACTGTTATTATATTTTAAGGAGCACCTCTGACATACCAAAAGGAGCTATAGGGCATTAAATTCAATTAGATATATTTATCTTATGATGTACAATATCCTAAATATAAATATAGTGTGTAATCTAGGGCTAGATTCAGAAACAGCATTTTATACATATTGCATCTATATTCACTTTGCTAATCAAGCTTTCCTTCAAAGTTTCATGGAAATTAAGAAAAACCCTGCAAACTAATAAGATTTCTAGAATAATCAACATGGGAGAAAATCAAGGCCAGAGCTCATTTAAATGATCATATCTTCAAAAAAAAAACTGTGATTGCCCCAGTACATGCCCACAAGTGAAGCTGCAACAGATTTAAAGGGTTGGTCCCCCAACACGGAATCATGCATTATAGCTACAAATTATGCCTTTCTCACAGAGAACAAAGGTTATGAACTTAAAGAATGGAAGAACAGATTTTTGCTGAATAGGAAAAAAGTCTTGATGACAAAGTTAAAGAAGGGAACCAATCATCTGGTTTGATGCTGGAGGTCTCGCTAGCTACAAACCTTCAAATCTGAACACCCAGTCCTTTTTTTGTCATAGAATGCACCGGAACAGTGTTCTGGCACCTTTTTTGATGGATGTAAGTTTTGAAAATTTGATGTTTGGTCCACATGGACTTGAATCGCCCTGTCGAGCGTAGCAGGTCGGCAGCAAAATCATTAAAACAGTGCATATGGGCTGCTTGTGTTTCGAGTCCGATGCATGCTTGTGGCAAGCTCGGCTTGCGATTGGTCGTGTGGTCGCTCGCTGAGTGCTTACTGTGGGCGGCAACCATTATGTTTTGTTACACAACTGACATGTGTGGGTGTGTGTACAGTGATTGACTACGTGCAAAAGGTAAATAATTTATTTTAAAAAATTATTGGTGAATTGAATTTTTTTTTTAATTTTTAGAGTAAAAGTGTGTCACCAAATTTAAAAATGAAAAAAAAAATACTAATTATTTCTCAACCACTGGTCCTCTTAAAAACTGAATATATAATTTTTTAAATAAAAGATTAACAAGATTTGAGTTCTGGCACATTTTTTCTTACAAAAAAAACATTGTGAACACCTGTCTTTGAAACTGCTTTATTTTTGCACTTCTTCACTTACAATGATCAAGAAAGGTTGGCTGCAATCTTTGTTGATAATACTGGTATATGGCACACAAGGGAGTATCTTGCCAAACAACATGAGCAAAAAATAAGAACAGTTACATAGAAAATGTACCATTTAGGACCTAGCAGAAGGAAGAGATCTCCAACTGCTATCATATCTACCTGTCTTCAGACACTCCCACATACTTGTTGTCTTTCTCTGGAATGTATGTGTGTATATGCCACTGTTATATAGGAAGGCAAGATATTTGTGTACTGCTATTTTTAGGTCAAGTCCAGAATTTGTTGATAATTGAGTTGCTTCCCACTCAAATCAATATCCAAGGTATCCAAGTTATTTTGGGGTGTGAGACAAGAAAATCTCACGAGCATCTTTCCCTTTCTGCCATAAATTATCATCACTAACATTGCTATTTAATGATAAAACATGCCCTGTCCTATCTTTCAAAAGGATTTTGTTGAGCTGAGTGGGAAGTACTCATTCAAGGTTCTTTCTTTATAGAATAGAATAGAATAGAATAGAATAGAATAGAATAGAATAGAATAGAATAGAATAGAATAGAATAGAATAGAATAGATCAAGTAGCAGGGTATAGGTGGGAAAACTCCTACCTGGAGTCTGAAAAACTTTGCCCATGATGCAATTTTGGACTTAACTGCCAGAGTGTCTAGCCTGGAGAGTAGGAAGCAAATTCTTATGCTCTTTCCTTGAACAAATAAAAACTACTGCTTTGGACACAGGAGCCTTTGAACACAGAAGCCTTTGCTTCAATGGGGTTGTCCAGTAGAGGGAGCAGAGGCACTACATCCAAGCTGTACTCAAATCAGTGTTGGCATATGAAAACATTCTCAGGGGAAGCACTGACTCCTTCATCAGTTTCTTTATCTCTCATCCTGTAATTTAAGTAATGTTCAGTGCAGTCTTACACATGTTTACATAAAAGGGAATCCTAAAAGGTCCACGGGTCTTGTTCTTCAAAGAAGCCTGTCTTTCAATATATATATATATATATATATATATATATATATATATATATATATATATATATATATATATATATATATATATATATATATATATATATATATATATATATATATATATATATATATATATATATATATATATATATATATATATATATATATATATATATATATATATATATATATATATATATATATATATATATATATATATATATATATATATATATATATATATATATATATATATTGGGTCTGGAAAATATGTTTGCGACCTCCAAAGCCTAGAAGATGGGGATAAAAATGTGGGACTCTGAGAGTTTGGATGAGTTAATTGGGGGGATGGATGCATTAACTCTTGTGTTAGGCTTTACAGATGTTTACTGCACCTACCTAGCTTCTTATGTGGTCTCCTGGATGAGTGGTTTTCTCTTAAAGCTTGGCAGGAAGATCTATTGCTGCCTTGGAGTAGCAAAAGGGTGTCTCTAAGGACACCTGTGGCCCAGGGACCACAAGTAGCCTCTCTCTAAAGCAGAAGATCCATAGTGTGTGTGTATCTCTCTGTATGTGTGAAGATGGCATTTGTGTATGCATGATTGAAGCCCCCTCCCATGTGAAATAAAGATCAGGGAAGAAGAAAATGAGAAGTACGAAAAAATGAGAACAAGAAAACAATATGGAATTGTTTCAGTTTTTATCTTAACTAAGGCTTAGTTACAGGCTGCATTATAAATGAATAGATAATGCATTAGAGTGACTTAGAGCTTAAAAATTAATGTGTATATACTGTATACTGCATTTGTAGCACTTTATTAGCTCAAGATGAAGATAGATGTAGTATTAAAAAAAGAAAGATGTATATAATCTTGCAGTTCTACGATGAATTTATCTTGCTCCCAGTTTTAGAATTAAAAATGACAGATGTGCATACTGGTGAGTTGAACAATAGTAAGCTATTTGCAGAGACAAACACTAAGTCATTTAGGAAATAAAAGCCAAATATATAGATGGAGAATGAAAGAAGGTTGAATTATTTGTGAAAAAGATCTTGGGTTAATAGTTGAATCATCAATGTAATACACCTGTTTTAAGACAAATATTTTTTTTAGATTGGATCAATAGAAGTACGATTTTCAAACATAAGAAGTCATTAATCCATTTTATTCTGACTTGGCCAGACCTTGTCTCAGCTATTATGTCCATTTCTGGAAACCCTACTTTAAAAAGATCAACCATATTGGAAAAGATTAGGAAAAAGGCAGCAAGATGATCAAGGAACTAGTAACTAAATAGTAACTGAGTAAATTGAAGGAGCTGTTACTGTTTAGGCTTGAAAAGAGGTGACTGATAACAATCTTCAGAGAAGAGATCACACAGAAAAAAGGATCTAGACCATTATCATTCCAGAGTGCAGGAGAAAGAATAATGTCTTTAAGTTACAGTAAAATGTTAGAAAAATCTTAGTAAAAGCAACTTGACAGAAGAACCATTATCCATCCTCTATTGACTAGTCAGCTGCCTGGCATAGTTGATTCCTGCAGAAAGGAGAAGTAAGCATCAGGTTGGACTCAATAGGCTAAAAGACATCTTCCAACTCTATGGTTTAGGCCAGATAGTTAGTGTTATGTATTGATGTAAATTACTTGGAATCAGTTATAAATAAGTACCTGCTGTGTCCGTTTAAACTCCAGACTGCCTGTCTACAGAATTGTAAGTTTGTGTTTTGGGTGGGAATAACTGTTTTAATTCCATTGGTCGCCACCTATTGGCAGTCCGTATAAATAGAAGTTAAGCGGCTGTTAGAGCCGCTTCTGTGCTAACCAATAAACGTGTGGTTATTTTCACCTTCGCCTCCTCAATGCCTCAAAGATCCCAGTATCTAATAGTTAGCATTAACAATTTGAATTATTCAAATTTATTGACAGATGAATGCAGGTCTTAGAAGCATAACTTTAGCTATTTGAGTGATATATGTGAATCTACACAGATTACCGGTACATCAATGGTTTCATTGCACTGGGTGATTTTTGTAACCTTGGTTGACGAAAATGCAAACAAACTGAATCTAGCCTATGCTACCGGTAGTTAATACTTTTTAAAAGTGCCAGATCCTCTACCTTAATTCCTAAAAAAGGAAGTGGGCCCATATATCTTTTGAATGATTTGACACTCTAGGAAGGTTTCTCAATGTTTGTGAGGTAACTATATAACATTTTAATTAAAAACCTTGGTAGAGCATTTTACTCAGAGTCCAGGCATTCACATTATTTCTGAACAAAATTCTCACAAAAGAAAACCTTCCCTTTGAAAACCAAATTGCTATCTATTATCTGTCACAGTCAGGGAATGCTACTAGGTACAACAATAAAACCTATTTAAAGGATCCCAGGGTGTAATAGGTAGCTTGGTGAAAATCCATCTTCTGCAGTCTAGGATTTGAAGACTGACAATTTTATCTCAACTATATGCCTAAATAGATGATATTATCAGGTAGAGCCAAACAAATAATGGAGAAACAATGGTTGCATGTATATGTCTTTCCTTCATCCCACTTGTCTCTTGCTTCTCATTACAAAGAGATAAAAAACATTTTCAACTTACAGTTGAAATTCATGGGATTCCAGCCTGACTTGTGCTGCACAAGGATACCTATGTACCCATGAACACTTCTCATGACACTTACCAGGCGTCCTTTCCTATCTGATAATGATGATGATAATATGAGAAAAGAGAAATATAAGATGCTTCTAAGCAAAACTGCAATCTATAAGCATAATCTTTATTTTTACAAAATGAAACTGAACTCTACAGTAGCCCTACATATTATTTAGAAATGTACCTCTCAAAAAAAATATTCACAAAAGCATACTAGGATAATCAAGAATATCTGGGAACAAGAGGAGCTAGCTGCTGTGGTGATAAAGGGAAAAAAATTGGTCGCTTTTAAGAAAAACCAGATGCAGAGAAATGGAAGAATGACCCTTTGAACTTTAAAAGTGCATAGACAGACAATTCCACTGAGCAAGCAAATAATCAAAGAAAGCCGGCTCTGTTGAGTTGTGATTGCACTAGTCCTGGGTATTAAAAACATTGGCTCTTCTTAATCTACTCTCACAGTTTAAGGTATTTGCCTCATGTTTGTACCAGCAGCATTAACAGAGCAAAAGTGAGAGGGTAGAGGGAAAAAGCAGAAATAAAAGAACAGAGTACTATTTTGAGATGAGGCCATGGCTGGATAGGTAACAGATTTATTGGACAGCATATCCGGCCAGCCAGACTTCTGCTTAGGTCTGAAAATGATAGTCCATGCAATCTCTTCTAGTGTTTTGTCCTGCCATGTGGGGAAAGGATTAGCCAGAAGCACAAAGTTGGCTGGAGCTAGTGTCCCTTAAAGAACTCACGCTAGACTTCAGTGGATGCAATGCTTACTTCCTTGGCCACGGCCTAAGGCACCAAACCCTAGTAAAATCAGTAAAAGTGAATCTGAAACTACATGCAAACTTGAGCATACATGTATTAACAACATCCAAAGAGGGCAGGGGGTTAGAAAGTTTGGCACTCCAGAGGAGCGTATGGAAGGCCTTCACTGTATTTAAGGTTAGAGGCTTATTGGAGACATGCTAGGCCATTCCTGCCTTGTTCACTGGGACTGACTAATTTCCAGATTCAGTTGTTAACAATGGTATCCAGTGATACTTTCCAGTTATTCAGCAGTGTCAAAGTCATTCCTCCTTTGCTAAGATCTCACCAGATACTGCAGACAATGCAGTATATATATTCAACAGATATTTTAGAAAAGTACTGCTGTGCAATCCATGACACATGGAAGCAGCTCCAGTGCAGGGCAAAAGATCATTTTGCTAAAGATCTGGGTTTTTTAAAGAGAACTCTGGAGCATTTTCATTCATTCTGTCAGATGCAGGATATGGGCAGTTCCTGTGTACAGTCTCTCTGCAAATTAAAACAGAATAGATGGAAGTCAGGAAAGGCTAGATGAGGAGAAAGCCTGTCAAGAACAACATAACTGCACTTACTGTCCCTGAGTGATTGCTAGGGAAAAAATGTTTCCTCAGGATGACCCTTGCCATCTGCTGGCAATCACAGCACAGGAAAATGGGGCTGGAAAACCTGTGATTAATGATACTGTGTTCCAGAGAGACTACATTAGCTCCTTGCTCTGGAGAATGGAAACATCTGCAGCCATGCCAACAACTAGTTCACTCTTTGCAGCATTTACTCCTGAAGGGCACAGGAGCAAGTTGGTGTGCTAGGTACAAAAGGCTATGTGTAAATGCACACATCTCCAAAACCAGGCAGCAGACCTATTCTCAATGACTGGCAAGGTAATAGCTATTATTTAAAATGGTTTGCATTATACATCACATCTGTTTAGGATGTACCTAGCCTCACTCTGAAAGAAGGAAACAAAGAGCAGAACCAGGGAAATAAATATATAGACTCCTCTTCTGACATCACTCAAGCATAAGAGTTAATTTAGAACAAGGAAAGAACAGAAATTCAAGCTTGCATGCAAACTGCCTCTTCACACTTGAAGCCCACTCAACCCAGATGTGCATGGGAGTGCTGCAGGTTTTCAGTGGTGACACATAGCTTTGTCCTTTGTGACTGCAGCAACCGATGAAGACATTCATATGTCTCTTCTGCCTTTGTTTTAGTTCAAGTGGCATCCATGAGTCCTCCAATATGCTGTCTTTGGTCACAACAGTTCTGAAAAATAGGATAAATTAAGTCAGAGTAACAGGTTCAAGGTCAGCTGAGTGTTTCATGCTATTTTTAATTCATTCTTGGGTGTTGTTCTTTTTTGGGTTGATATCTTCTTTTTTACCTCCTCCCAGGGCTGTCTCCCATTGCATGAGCTCAGTGATTTATGTTTTTATCCACAGGTTCCCAGAATAATCTCTGACTTTGATAACATTTTACTTCGACATTAATCCTTGATGATATGCACTGTTTTGCTTACCTACCCACATGGTCTTTATTAAAAGAACACATTAAGTTTTACATAGTATTAATCAGCTCAACAGCATGTGGTGGAAAATTGCCTGGTGTCCCAAAGGGAATCAGAGGTGGTAAACCTATAGGTCAGATTAGACCCCCACCAAACTGAATCATAGTCTTTTTATTGCTCCTGGCAGGAGTAGCAATGGTTTGAAATTAAAGCAGAAGCTGATTCATCAGAACCCCACATACTACTAGACGTCAGCCCACTTCCAAAAGGTTTTTTTTTTTGTCATTGTTCTAGGAGCCTGGAATAATATCAAAAATGTTCCAGATTAATATATAGGTTATGTCTCCCTGGAAAGGGAGTTTTAGTTACATGCTTTGACTGCTAGCCTCTTTAAATGTTACTCTGGATGCCAAATTTTAGACTACATTGCTGTTCCAACATGGCAACCCTTGAGTAATGATGGATTACATGTGAGGAGAAAGTACAAACATGCCTGACATAATGGCAACTCCCGTTACAGGTATCTTGGAGGATTATCTAGGTCTGTTTCAGTCTGGGTTCAAATCTGGTTATAGAATGGAATCAGTTTGAGGGCCTTCCCTAATCTCACTTCCACTTAACCATGACACAAAGATACTCAGGTAACATTTTTTTCCTGTTGCATCTCCATGGCATTAATTTTATCCCCAGTACAAATGTGAGAGAGACTTAAGTTTTCTTTATCTGTAACAGTGTTAATTCTCCCTTGGTCCTTCTGGACTAGCTCTAAGAAGGCAGCCTGAATGTATCTTTAGCTGTTCCAGTTTAAAGTAGTCTTGACATAGGAATGATGATGCAGTCAGGACACACTTCTCATAAACTCCTATTGGCCAATTAAGGTGACTAACATTATGTAGTCACAAATGTAATTCAGTGACTTTTCAAAAGTCTGGTAGATTCATCTGTTTAAAAAAAGAAGTGGGCCCTACTGATTTATTTAAACCAAGGGTGTCAAACTGCTGGCCCTTGGGCCGGTTTCATCATACCGAAGCCACATCCACCCCATTGCCAGCAATGTAAAAAGAGTCACCATATGTCACGACACATCCCCTGATGTGGCAGATTTGACATCCATGATTTAAACTGAGAAAGAAATATATCGCTGGTTCTATCACAAATGAATACACTAAAGTTTTTCATTGGTTCTGCTACCGTAGGAGTTTTCCATGGCAGTGCTTTCTACTGTTTCTATTACTTTGGAGGGGGACAATGCCATTTCATCTAGACTAACAACACTTCACATATTCCATGAAATATTACTGGATAGAGCCAGTTTCAAGTCTCATTAATGGGGCAAATTATTGCTCAGCTGCAAATTACACTGGTATATTTGTCTGCAGACTCAACCACCAGAGGAATGTCCATTAACATGACCATGAGAAAGAGACCTTGCTGTGAGAGGCCTTAAGGAATCATCTTATCTGCAGTGCTGTTTAATATTTATGTGTAGCTACTGGGCCTAAGACAACAGAGTATATTACAGACAGGACTGTGGCAGCAAATACAGAAGTAGCCTAATCTTTTTTTCTCTTTAATGCAGCTGATTCCTTGGGAAAGCAGTCTTCATTAACTCTACATGCTTAGAAAACAAATGAGCAGAGGGCAGGAGGGAAGATCAGAAAAGCTAAATCAATGAACAAACATGATGGTATGTCATTTTCCTTGGATTACTACATATTTCCCCCTCTTCCCACCCCTGTAAATTTGATTGGCCCATACCTAATTAAGCCCCAACACATTTGAAATTTTATCTATTTGTTAATTTCAGAGACTCTTATACTCCCTTCAGTTTTTTTGTCAGCTGCAAAACTGCATCATTCTATTTCTGTGAGTCCTAGCAAAGAAGTATGTGTTTTGCAATTGTGCATCTGTGAAGTTTCTATTCCATGTTTTGCTTTTTCCCAGTCAAATCCTTTTGGGTGACTATATTAGGCTTTTGTTTTCCATTGCAGGAGCTACAGCAGCCTTATGATAGCAGTTGAACAACCTGATTTCAGTCTCTTCTCCTTGGTTTCAGTGCCACTAGCTTAACATTAGCTATTCATAATTCCGTATTGGCCACAAAAGCTCTTTCACTATGATGGGTGGTTTGTGTAAAAGGGAGAAATTCTCCATTGCAAAGTATCTAGTGAAAGAAGCACCTCTCTGGTCTGTGTATATAGCAAATGCATTTTTCACCCATAGAAATTAACGGCACCCACATACTTATAGGAGAGAAAATAAAGGATTCACATAGTGAATGTGATAGCACAAATCACACGTGAAATCATCCTTGATGACTAAGAACAGTTAGCTTTCCTTCCTATTTCAAACCATGGTTAGGTAGAATGCACACTGTCTGTTAACACACAATTTCATAAGATACCATTTCGTCCTCTATTCCTGTATGTGCCTTCTGCTCTGTTAACAATATATTCCACATTCACAGGGTATTTCCATACATGGACTTTGCTGTAGTTGAGAATAAGCTCTGGACCTGCTTAATCTCACAATGTGGCAGAGAACAAAATCAATTTATAACCAGCCTCTGTGTGGTGTGTGTGATGTTGCAGGAAACCAGTGTTTTCTCTCTAATCCTGTAGAACTTATTGGCAGGAATTCCCCATCAGCAGGAACTTTGCTTCAGTCTGCCTCCTGGTTCCCCCCTTGCCCTCCCACAAACATCATAGCACTGCTCTTTCTATTTCAAGATTAGCAGAAATGGCAATCTTGGAGATGGAGAAGCCTCGGTTTCAAATTAAGAAGTAGTACAAGGTCGTAGTGGCAGTTTGGAAGTGCCTTCACATATATTCTGATTTCAGAGCTGCTTACACTGATCATATTCAAGCCTCCTTATGTGACTTGATGGAAATATAAGGAACACAAGAAAAGGCTACATACAAGAGAAACACCAATCAAAGAAAATGTATCTGGCTTATAGTTAAATCTTGATATACGGAGTGAAGAATGTTTACAAATTTAAAATGATTGTATTAAGTTGAATAGCATTTAACTTGAATTTTTTCTTTGTTTACATGTACAAATATATATCTAATAATAAAAAATGTTATTAAAAAAAAAGAAAAGAAAAGGCTACAATCACAAACACATAATTTAAAGTAAAATCCACCGAGTCAGCCTACTAAATGAATTACAGAGATAGTCCTCTCCATTCACAACCTTCCCAGCAGGCATTCTGTCACGCAAAGTCAATGGGGGAAGCTGGATTCTCTTAATGGCTACATGATTCACTTAACAATTACAGTGTTTCACTTAACAACTGTGGGAAAAAGGTAAAATCAGGCCCCACCTTGCTTAGTAATGGGAATTCTGGTTCCAGTTGTGGTCCTAAGTAGAGAACTATAGGTGGTCCTTGACCTATAACCACAATTTGAGCCCAAAATTTCTGTTGTTAAGTGAGACATTTGTTAAATGAGTTTTGCCCCCACTTTGCAATCTTTCTTGCCATTATTGTTAAGTGAATCACTGCAGTTGATAAGTTAGTAACATGGTTGTTAAGTGAATCTGGCTTCTCCCTTAATTTTGCTTATCCAAAGGTTGTAACAGATGATCCCATGACCTTGGGACACAGCAGTGGTCATAAGTTTGAACCAGTTGCCAAGCCTCTGAACTTTGATCACCTGATCAGGGGGATGCTGCAAAGGTAAGTGTGAAAAATGGTCATAAGTCACTTTTTTCAGTGCTGTTGTAACTTTGAATAGTCACTGAATGAACTGTCGAGGACTTCCTGTGCTTGTGCTTAATATCATATTGAATAGGTTTTTTTGATTTCAGCACATGTTCTTTGAAAAGAGGAAGACTGGAAAGGGGGTCATCTGAATCTCCTGTCCCAGAGGCTGTCCTTGGGTGTTGTTGCAAAGAGGGGAAAGCACTGCTTTAACATCTAAGACCGACATAAACCGACCTCACTCATGGTCTGATGACAAACTGAAGACAACATCCTAACAACAGCAGAGGAAAAGCATTTATTTATGCCATGGTTAAATCTGAGTGGGCTTGGAGAAATGATGGTCCTGGCAGGTAATATAAGCAAGAAGCAGGTGTTTTAGGCTGCAATTATATTACTCATTTATCTGTAACCTCCACTGAATGCAATAGATTAGTTATTGTTGAGTAGGTTTGCTATGCTGCTATGTAGAAGCTGTTTATACTGTTTCCTTGTGCAGTGTGAATTAATTCACTAAATTGATATGATGAAAATAAGTAAATCATCATAATTTAACTGCCCTATTCTGGGTGAACTGATAAAATGAGAAGGGAGGGCAGGCAGAATGTATTTGTCTGCTGCTATTTTTCTAAGGACTCTAATATCAGTCCTGCTTCTGAGTCATATCTGTTTTAAATTATGCATTTGAATTATCTCATATAAGCAGCTTGTATGAGAACCATGGGACAAATGCAATCCTTCTACAGTGCAGAAACCAAAAAACAATAACAAATATCTAGAAGCCATGCAAGGAACCCACAGTATATCGGTTAGGTCAATTAAAATGTAGGTACACTTTGTGATTTCACTTGAAAGGACAAATTCAATGTGTGCATTCTTTGAAATGTGTCCAAGCTCCCCCAATGTATTGTCTTCCATCAGACCTGCCAACATGGAAAAAGCCTCTGAACTTATTGTAGTCCAAATAAGCTGGGGAGAACAAAACAAAAACTTTTAAAATTCATGCAACCCCCTCTAAATCCCCAAATGACAATGTTTCTCAGTGCTTCTGTTAGTTGCTGGATTGTTTACTTAGCAAACTTTCAAAGGAAAGGACCTCAGAAAAGCTGTTGAACAACTATTTCATTATGCCACATGTTTCTACAAGTCACAAGTGAGACACAGAGATATGGCATCAAGAGAAGAGGCCTTCTATATCAAAACACTGAGACAATTATGATATTTAAATTGTGCTTTGACTAGGAATACCTTGCTTAAGGCCTGGGCTCTAATTTGGAACCAGTTCTGGAGCTGTGCAATCATACAATCTTGACTGGTTTGCTGAATTAAAGGTGGGACAGGAGGGGCTCCATAGTTGCTTATTTCAAATTGAAGTAAAGCTACTGTATTTTTTGCAATGCTGGAATTCTTATGGGCTTCTGCTGGGTTTTCCCATTAGTAGGAACTTTTCCCTCAACCACCTCCTAGAACAGGGGTAAGCAACCTTGGCTCTTTTATGACTCGTGGACTTCAACTCCCAGAATTCCTGAGCCAGCTTGACCGAGCTCAAATGTCATTTGCATAATGACATTGAGGAAGTTCAGAGTTATTGGGGCATTTTACATTCTGTGTAAGTTGGTTCCTGGGGCAAAAGCATCTGTCTTGCAGAAGATGAGTGCTGTCAGAGGAATGCAGACACACTACAAAGAAACGGGGGGGGGGAGGGGGATACATAAACTCAAGGTGGAAAGAAGAGGCAAATGAAGAGCAGAAGAGACAAGGAAATATTTCTTAGGTACTTCAACAAACAATGTCTGTTCAGAGATGCTGTTTCTTTTGCTTGTTTTTCTGAATGAAAACAGATGCAGGGGAGTTTCTTTGTTTGTTTATTATGTGGAGAGGCAAGTATTCATGGTACCGTACTTCAAGAGGTATCTCCTCATCCTTCTCAAGAGCAGCTAGCACAGAGGAGCTGGATGTAGCCCAATGGCGAAATGTGACTTGATTGTTACAAAAGGCCTTTGGGTGAAGCTGTAGTATCTCTAGTTAAAAGGGGGTCTGGCAGGAGATGATGGAAAAAAGGTGTTTATTTTGATTATCTGGAGAGTTCCTGCTACTGAGCATGGCAGCATTGGCCAAGATTGGCCTAGATGGACCTGAGGTAGCTTCCTGTGATGTTAAAAAGCAAAAAAAACCAAAAACAATTCCTTCCATAGCTGTGCATTTCCAAAATTGTTTTCTCCAATGTATTTATAGATACAGTAATTAAAAAAAGAGCAAAAGCTGAGTATGTCCAGTTAACTTGACAGAGCCTTTTGTAGTGTTTTTGTAACTTTAGGAAGTACAACCTAACCCTTTGTGGCCCTGACCAATAGTTAAAAAACACTTGCCTTTGTTTTCTGGTTAAAAATAGACCTCACCCCTCTGTTTTCTGATATTACAATGCATAACTTCCTTTTGCTACTTTTGTTTTCCTGTAAATAATTCTGCAGACTGTTCTTTTCTTGCTGGAAGGCAGATTGTGCATAAGAATAGCATTTTAGATGGACAGCATTTGGGTTTGCAGAATCACAACTAATTCTATTGTAACACTAAAAAGAAAGGTTTCCTGCTTCCCCCAAAATATAGATTCGTGGTTGTGTTGTCATTCAGAGCTGGTCCACCATTAGTAAAGATGTTAAATTCAATGTGTCTGTATTTCTGCCTTGATGAAGCACTTTTCCTCTTGAAGGAGTGTTAATAGAATAACACAGTTGGAAGGGGTGGGCAACCTTGGCTTTTTTTATGACTTGTGGACTTCAACTCCCTGAATTCCTGAGCCAGCAAAGTCCACAAGTCATAAAAGTGCCAAGGTTCCCCACCCCTGTTCTAGTCCAACCCCCCTGCTCATTTCAGACAAATGGTGGTCCAACTTCTTCTTAAAAACCTTAATGTTGGAAGTCCACAACTTCTGGAGGCAAGTCATTTCACTGATTAATTGTTCTAACTGTCAGGAAATTTCTCCTTAGTTCTAAGTTGATTCTCTCCTTGATTTGTTTCCATTAATTTACTGTGCCTTGTTAAAAATTGAGGAAAGGCAGATCTGTTTTGACAAAGAATTCAGCTTCCATGTTATCCAGCAAGGTGATGTGACGGCCTGCTCTTTGACTATGAGGTGCCATTTCAACTTACAGGTTGGTTTCCAGGTGACATATCACCTTGAAGATTGGCAGGATCATAATGATTACTTAGTTTGGATAATTTTAAGGGTAAATTCTTTCTGCAGTTCAAACATTTATTTAGAGATTTTATTAAAAATATGATTTTTTTCAGATATGATCAAATTTTGAAATTTAAAAAAATCTAGGGCCATCAGATAGCCACCCAAAATATCTAGATCCTTGGATGGCAGTGGCTCTATGCTACCATCTAGTGGTCCTTGAGATGTTTTTCAAACCCCAATCCTCACAGCCTTAAAAAGAAATGAAGTGAGGAGAGTGGTCCATCGATTAGATTAAGCAAGGCAGCTATTACAGGTAGCCGCTTCTTGAGGGAACAAAGGGAGCAGATGTCAAAAGACAGCCATTTTGCACTCCTTAAGCTACATGTTATTCTCAGATTTGGAAAAGGAAAATTAAATAGAATTATGCCTTCCTTTCCTGGATGGATTGCTCCTAGAAAACTCTTTTCCTTTGTAGAAAAGAAATGACAAAAAATGAATTGCAACTCAACAAAGTGGTGAGTATTCAAAAATATAAAGGAAAGAATCTCATTGCCATCTTGCAAAACTGAAAGCAAGTACAGTATACTAAGAAAGGACAACATACACCCTGTTTAAAAGCAGAGGAGTGTTACACTTATGGTTAGGATTTTGCAGTAAGGGCTGTTGGCAATGTTGTCCTTTTGCATATTTTCTTTGTATGTAGGCAGATACACATTTAAATCAACGATATCAGTATATAGACCCTTCCACATTTTCAGCTTCTGAATACAGCTTGGAAAGGCTTGTTAGCTTGTTTGATTTTTTTTTTTAAAAAAGAGGCAGTCAAGACACTTTAAAAGGCCACTGTCCATACAGAGCATTACATGATTTGCATGCAGACAAAGGCCTCTGAATGATATGCACATTTACTCTAGCAGCTGGGATTCTGCCTTCTGAGAGGAAGGGGAAATGAAGTGACCTTTAAAGGTCCATATTTATTTTGATTTTTAACGTATGTTTGAAGGACAGGGAGAGAAAAAACTGCAACAGTAAGGGGTGAACAGAAAAACAGATCCTGCCTGCAGTACATCAGGGATTTTTAATTCCAAATCAACAGTTGAAGCAATAAATGACCTGCTGACCAGTGTTGCATCGTAAATTACATAAATAAAAATAAAGAAACTTGAAGTACCCAAGAGTGGACCATCAGCTGTGTTCAGTTTAATGTCTAAAATAATGCCAAATGTTGGCATTCTTTAATTCTAAATGTTGTATCGAACTTTAGGCTGTGGCTTTTGAGTACTCATAAAAATCAGTGTAGATTCTGTATACCAGACGTTCTATTCAGCACCCAGAGAAGTAAGTCTATGCCATCTTTGGGGAAGTGAATTCTAAAGTCCAATACTAAAAATAGTTTGTATTTGGCCATAAACTATATCCTACAATTGAGTGCTGGCTGTCTCTCACAATCACTGGGAGTAAGCATAGAAAATCACCTGAATCCTACTGAAAAAGTATGATATAAATTATAGCACATTTCCCCAGAGTCATAAAGGGACTGGATGCTAAAAGAAATGAAGTACATAAATATTAGTGTTCTGGAGTTGAATTCTTTATATAATCCACTACCTGCTTTTCAAGACTGTGCCATCTATTAAATAAAATAGGCTAGAATCACTTTGACTATGGAAGAACTTACAACAAAAAGTGATGAATCATAAGGTACAGGCTTCTGGCTTCTGTTTTTGATCTCATACTTTGAAAACACTTAGAGTAAAATAAGCAGAAGCTAGCTAGCTATTTGAGTGCTAAAAGCTAGCATGCGCTGATGTTAATTCTAGCTTTTGACTAGGAACATTAATGTAGAGCAGCCTTAAGCTACTTGTCTCTCATGCTGAAATCAATTGGAAATGAAACCAACTTTTAAAAATGCAGATTTCAAGGATGCACCTGATAGATCCCCCTGCTGCTTTATCCTTCCCATGCATCCAGGGAAGCAAGTAATAATTGCTTTTCTTTCCACAGTTTTTTTTTAAAAAAAATTATTATTAGATATATATTTGTACATGTAAACAAAGAAAAAATTCAAGTTAAATGCTATTCAACTTTATACAGTCATTTTAAATTTGTAAACATTCTTCACTCCGTGTATCAAGATTTAACTATAAGCCAGATACATTTTCTTTGATTGGTGTTTCTCTTGTATGTAGTCTATCCAATGTTTCCAGTCCAACATATATTTTTCATTTGAGTGATCCTTCAAATATGCAGATATTTTAGCCATTTCTGCCAAATTTATAGCTTTCAAAGTTTAGAGACGAACTTAATTTTGAACTTGATCACAGCAGCGAGACTGTTGGTGGGACAATATTGGAAGAAGCCAGTTTGTTTTTTTGAGGATGTGGAGTTTCCATTTACACCTATAGGTATTTTGAGTAATCTTCCCATCTATGAACTCTTTCTCTTCCATGACACCTGCTGGTCTGGCAGGTTCATCAATGGAACAGCAGAAGAAGGAAGCACTAGAGTTTTATCATTTTTAAGTCACTTACATTAGAACCAGAAAGTCTTATTAATTTTACAAGGATGGAAGGACTGCTATATCATTTCCAGCTGCAGATAGGAATAATGAACTAGTGCTTCAAAATATCTCTTACCAGAGATATGAAATGATCCATATAACGCCTGAGATCTGCCTCTCCGAGCCCAATGAACTTCAGTTTTTACATGGGTCTGTTCCTCCCCTTGCTAAAAAATGGCCATGAAGGACAGCAACCAGAAAGAAGAGAGCATGTCTGAATAGTCACCAGCAGGAACATAGAGATTACCTATCAAATAAAATCACAGCACCTCAAATAGCACTACCAGGTTGTGCTAGAATAAGTTGGAAAATGTTCCTTTTGAAACACAGCAGAAAAGCAGGCAGATTCATCTCATCCCCATCACGATACAGAGGCTGCCTGCTTTTCTGCAGGTATGTCATAATATAACTCATGTATATCTCTATCTCTGCTTCAGGGAAGTGAACTGTATTTATCTTCTGCTAGTGCTTCTATATGCTACTGAAACATAACTTCCCACTGTCCCTGTCATCACTGTAAGTCATAGTGGGAATGGGAATGCTGGGAGTTGTATTTCCTCAATGTTAGGAGTCCTTAGGTTCTTGCCTCTGCCAAATAAGAATAATCTTAGTCCACAGAGAATATGGTAATGGAAAATGAGTGTGTTCAGTCTAATTTCCTTTTTTGTGGGGGATTGTCTCAAACTGTGGCTGTCTTTCTTTAGGATCAGTAAAGACACATATGTATTCCTCCAGTGTCAATGCTTTTTCAGTGTGCAGTTTGTTTTCAATATACTGTGAGTTGGACACAACCTTTACACTGCAGCAAAAAAAAAATGCTTTGTTTTCAGAAAAGAAGCACCACACTTAAGTAAGGGAAATAACTCTAAGCAGCCAGACACAGACATTTGTTTTGTTTTTCTCTGCTCGCTCATGTCTGCAGAGTTGTTGCTGACAGATTTGAATTTTATGTATTCCCTGAGCAAGAGAAATTCCAGCTGAAAATCCAGACTTCCGCAATGACCTTGCTTTAAAAAACCAAGGAAGAAAAAGAAAATCATAGGGACCCAAGTCCAGTGGCACTCCCTCCAGCTGCCTTGCAAAATGCCTCCTGAATAACCCCTTTGAAAAAGCGCTAGTTGTTCTGGTGTAATTAATTTGCTTTTTTTTTTTTCCAGTCACAAGGACTAGCTGAAGCAAAAGTTTCCATACCACGAAGCAGCAAACTAATAAGTTCCCCTAAGGAAGCTGAGCTCATATTTTATCTTCCACCTCCCTGCCTAAACAAAATAGCAGGTTTGAATTAGCATGTTTCTAAGTAGGAACAGATGTAGGCCCTCCTTCGAGTTAGGATTGAGGTCCTGCAAGGTGGAGGGTTAAGCTAGGCAAAGAGAAAGATTTCTGATGTAAAATTGCCTTTTTATTTTTACATTTCACAGTATGAATAACACTACTTACAACTTCATTTATTCCTGTAGTTCAGCTAGAAGTTAATAGTTTATCTTTAGAAACTCAGTGGTATTGCTAAAACCAGGCTTGGGGACCAAAGTCCAATATTTGCAATCTAAAAATGTTCCAAATGACCACCCATAGGCAAGGGAGAGAGACAGCAGCTAACAAGCCCAGCGGGCTATTCCGGGACAAAGAGAGATACGTTGAGCCAATGGACTGGGTGCTGCATACCAGAACATCCTTGTTTCCTGCCTATTTTTAAAACATTTTATTGTTAGGTGGCAGCCAACTGGACACTTTCACAATCACAGATGCTCATTTTATTGTTACTTTAAAATATATATTATGCTACAGCAAAATAGTGCTTATCCCTAGATGACAAGCCCATTTCTTATTTCAGTCCAACATTTGAAATTTCCTAGCTGCAGTTCTGTTCATGAAGTGGCATGTTGAATTATCAGATTGGCAGGGTCAGTTATTAGATGCTGAGCTACAGAGAGATGCCAAAGAATGTGGGCATGTTCTGGAGGAGAGAGCTTTGAGTGTTGTATGCTTCATGTGTTACACACTTTGTCCTTCATCCTCTATTAGCAAAAAAAAAAAAAAAAGCAGCTAAAGAGGCAAAAAGATTAGGGAATCAGAGCAGGAATGAAGAATTCTGGGAATGAGGCTTTCTAGCTTAGAGCAAAGGCAAGCAAGATATATGAAATGATGCATAATATGAAAAATATAACAGACTGGTCCGTGATCTGTTAGGAAACGTGCTGCACAACTGGAGGTGAGTGTTGCTTTGGTATGCCTTAAATTATCCAGAATGGTAGCAGGGTTCCCCTTGGAGGAACTAAGTTAGGGCAAGAAGAAGAAAAAAGTATGGGAATGCTCCAGTTTGGAGACAGAAATGTTCCCTGAAGACAGGAGAGTTTATCTTTCTTAATAACCACTTCAGAAGATAGCAGGAAAGCAGAGATGACTTGAATAAAAATTGCAAAATAATAATAAAAAAATACTGCTCAGATGAACTGTCAAATTATGAGATTCCTTTTTCTACCTTCCTTGCTGAAACCCTCTAACTTATATAGAATAATCCTTAAGAACTTTCTTTTCAATTCTGTCTTATCAGCCTATACAGCAGAGGTACAGGGTTTTTCAAGTAGAAGACAACGATTCTCTCTGGAAGAAACCAGGAACAATCCTGTCTAGTCCAGGTTTTATTTCTTCAAGCTTACAAAATCTCTGGATTTCCCAGGGAAGAGTGGAAAGACAGAACGTTGGCGTTCAGGGACAATCATTTCTGCTTGGGCAAAACATGAGATTTCCAAAAGACAGTGGATAGGTGAAAACTCAATTGTTGATCTTGAGATACTGCCTGGAATGTGTCTTGCTGTGCTTTTGCCCTCCAAAACTCAGGTTTTTCTGGACGAATGATGACCTACTGAGCTCAGCTGTAGTTGACACAGCTAGGTCAATAGAGTCTTTCTTGTAGCTGGATTAGTCACCAGTCCTTGAGGATTAAGAACACGAATTGACAGAAAACTTGGTGCCTCGGTTGTTGATCTCCTTTCTGTCACAGGACAATACTAGCAAATGGTGCTGTCTTTAGTCACTTAGTAAGGACCAAGTTAAGGAAAGGGATTGATGGATTCCCTTGACTTCATTCTTCCTCTCTTTATATGTAATCTCTCAGTGAATAAACAACTATAGATTTCTCCCAATGCAGGTTTAGAGTAGTGGATTCAAATGGATGTTTGGGGTAGTGAATTTAATCCTCTGTCAAGGCATCCAATTAACATTGGGAAATAGTAAGAGGAATGTAGGGTGAAGTGGGAATGAGAGAGCTGTACCAATGCTCCTTACAATCTTTCTCTGCATCTATTGCCTGTCAGGCTACTTTGAACCCACTGAGTAAAGCATTTGTCTGAAAGACTGCTAAAATCTGATAGAGGTAAAGAGGAGGGTATGACACAAAAGAGGAGATAATGGTGATCTCTAATGCTTCTTACTATATAGGAGCCAACCTTTTCTCTTGATCAGTACCTAGATCAAAACTGAACCCAATGGGAATGTAAAAACTTAAATTAAAATCTACTCTATTAGCAAATACAAACCAAACAGAGAGAGTAGTAGTTGGTCTATTCTTGATAAAGTTGCATCCTCCACAAAAGAGTGCATCTTTATACTCCTTGAAGCTCCTTGAAACTCCAGAAGTTCTTGACCTTCTTTGACTTGGGTGATACTCTGAGTATCTACTATGTAACCATTCCTGAGTAAACCAACAGTGGCAACAGTTACTTGTAACTTACTTATATCATAGCAAGAACCTTCTTAATGAGTATCTTTTAAGAGTGTCCAGTTGCTCCATTTTCCACAAAATTCATCAGATCACTGTGTTGAAAGACTTGCAGAGCTTACCAGGAGTTTTCAGACTGAAACTCAAGGTATAGGTTTTAAGTATCTTCAAAGCTCTAGTCTAAACTACCTAGAGCCTGCTCACAGTAAGGGATTTCTATTCCACTATCAATCTGCCTAGGCACTAAGATCAGTGTAAGGAGGCATTCCTAAAGGTGCTCTTAGTTACCAACTACATGGAGATACAGTAGATTCTTTCTGTGTTTCTCCCAGGCTAGAGATAGTCATTGATTTATGATCACAACTGGGACTGGAACTTCCACCACTAAGCAACACTGTTACAGAGGTTTTTTTGTTGCTAACAAATCATATTACTATTAAGCAAATCTAGCTTCCCCCATTGATTTTGCTTGTCAAAAGCCAACTGTGAAAGTCACAAATGATGACCACAGGACCCTGGCATGCTGCAAATGTTGTAAATACATGTTTCTGGGTCCAATTCAATAGATGGATTATCACCTATAAAGCTTTTCATAGCATGAATTCGCATTATCACTGTGTTGTGAGCCGCCCTGAGTTCTCCGGAATAGGGCGGCATAGAAATCGAATAAATAATAATAATAATAATAATAATAATAATAATAATTATCTGAGGAACCTGCTCATCCCAGTGGCAGAAGTGGCATGCTGTGGACTCCGTCTGTTCTGTTTCAGAAAAAGAGGCATCGAGACGAAGCAACATTCCAACAGTTCTCCTTCATTGCAAACACCAACAGAACAGATTTTAAAATGATGCGGCCCCCTTTTATAGCCCCCCTGCACAATACCTTGCTGGCCAATCATTGCAAAGGATCTTTTCCCGCCATGCGTGTGCGCGCAAGGCTGAGAGCAGCCTTTCTTGTCCCGGGCATCCACATGGTCTGCCCGGGCCAATTGTTGCAGCCTGTGCCTGCCGGCCCAGGACATAACACTGTCGGTCCAGGAATTTTGGCCAGTGAGGTCCAGGAGAATAGCCTTTTCTGCCATGATGCTGCTCTCTGGAATATACTCACCAGCAGGTGAGATCTGCACCCTCCCTTCTGGCCTTCCAAAAGGGGTTGAAGACCTAGTTCTGCCAGGTGTGAGTGGCAATTTGGAGATGGTTAATGGATTAGTCAGACCCCACTTCCTCCCCATGTGCACTTTGTTTCCTTCCTTTCCATTTTGATTAATTAAATTTTAACTGAATTTTAAATGTATGGTTTTATTATTTATTGTTTTAATATTTTATTGTAATTTAATTGTACGACTGTAAGACACCTAGAGTCACCTCAGTGAGATGAGTGGCATGGACGTTTAATAATAAAATAAATAAATAAATAAAGACAAGCTGAAAGCTACCACAGTCATAAATGTAAGGGCTAGTCTTAAGTCACCTTTTTCAGTAATGTTGTAACTTCATACACTTGTTGCTAACAAATCATATTACTGTTAGTCAAGGACTATATGTATATAAGCACTCTCTCGGAAGAAACACTTAAATTGTAGACTTTCGACTTTCAGTCATGAACTGAATTAATATTTTAGATGTGGTTACAAATTAGCTTATAACTGTGGTACCGGTATGTTATTTTGGTTTCCATTATTTTGCCTGTGAATCTCATGATGGGCCTAACTTAATGGATCACAAACCATTTTTAGTCTGCAAATCACCCTGAAGTACATCCAAAAGGAAACATAGCCAAAATCTTGGGAGATCATTAAATCTCACAACATTGCACAACATTTGTCATCTCAAACCCCAAGTTCCAAAATACTGTGAGATATAGCAAGTTAACAATTTTGGGCCATTAATTTTTTAAGAGTTTTAATTTTAATATAGGCAAATTTAATTTTTTTAAAATGTTTAAACTACATTTGAATGGGTTGTGCTGTCTTTGTGTTTTTAGGTGTCATATGGTTTATTCTGGTTTATCCTATGATCTCCCTATGATGTAGTGGTCTGCATAAAGAAAAAGATTCCTACTGAGAATGCATTTTTGGAAGAGGATGGCTTCTTCCAGAACCAATAAATGCCAAAGGTACTTTAGCCATACTTAGCGCAAAAATATCTAAAGGAAAGCACAGATACATTCACATTTTGATTTGGATGCAAAGGATGACATATTCTGCCCCTTTGTTGCTTCAGTTCCTTTTGCCTATTGCTTAGGTTAATCATCATGATTTTGGTGTTCTTTCGTGATCAGTACTTGTGCAGTAGCAATAATCAAGACTGAAGTCAGCAGAGAATGCATTCCTTGTGAAAGGCAGGATATAAATAGGATAAATAAATAAACAAGTACGGGATGATGCTAAAACCAGGAGGGGAGATGATTTAACAAAAAAGGTTCCTGGTGTCTTCCTAAGATTCTCCAGAAAAATGTATTAATGATAGGTTGATCTTCCTAGTATCTCTCTCCCCCTCCTTTCACTGTTCCTTTCAGCCACGACTGATATCCTTGGATCTTTTTCAATTCTTGTTTCCCTTTCAGGACAGACTTCTTTCATTCCATATGAAGAATGGCTCGATTATTAGAAGTAGTGCTATTTTTACAGATGTCTGCTTTTTATTTTGCATTGATGTTACTTTGAAATTATTTGTGTTATATTGTTTGAAGTTATGCAATGTGCTGCCCAGGGTTGAAAAGAAGCTGGGAAGAATAAAAATCCACAAAATAAATAAGTGTTCATATCAAATATGTACATTTTGGTTTCAATGTGAATCATCTGAAACTAGTTGTTCCATGTACCATGTAGGCTACACCTACATTTCCCTATTGATTCTTGATGGAATTAAAGATATAGTCTGGTTTTTGCCAAGTCTCTCTTTGCCTATCTAGAATCGTATGGGGAAAAAAATAAGACTGAAATTCATCTATTTCAGATTCTCAGTATGGGGTCAAGTTATCACATACTTTTGGGGGGGGCAATTCTAAAATTAGGTATTTATGACAGTCATTCCTACTCTGATTTAAAGCACTGATAATATATAAACTAAACATCTAGAAACCCCTTAAAAATAGGGATCTGAATAAAACATACAGGATGCTTTAAAGTCACTTGACAAAACAGATGGTGCATCTAGCTGAAAGTTTTGTAATGAGGAGCTGAAGTTCATTAGTCAATAAACAAGAAAAACCTGCTGTAAGCATTCATCAGGATAGTTATTTCCAGGGCTTTTTTTTTTTTTTTTTTTTTGTCATTGAATGCCCAGAACAGAGTTCCAGCACCTTTTTGGGATGGAACCTTGTAGGGTAGGCAAGGCGGGTTGTATAATATGTGTGAATTCCGGCACCTTTTTTTTTTACACAAAAAGCACTGGTTATTTCAACTCTTATTACGGTTATACAACAAACTTGTTTGTTATGTTAAAGACAGGTTTTCATCAGTGATAATCTGTTTCATTTTCAAAACCATAAACACAGATTGTTACTAAACTTTGTTATTTAGAGCAGTAGATCTACTATGCAGATTGTGTGTCTGTGTAAGAGAGAGAGAGAGAGAGAGAGAGAGAGAGAGAGAGAGAGAGAGAGAGAGAGAGAGAGAGAGAGAGAGAGAGAGAGAGAGAGAGAGAGAGAGAGAGAGAGAGAGAGAGGTTTGCCCTTACCTCTTTCCTAGGACTAAGAGAAAGTGACTGGCCCCAGGTCACCCAGCTGGCTTCCTAATACAAGACTAAAATTCACGGTCTCCTGGTTTATAGTCTTTCTAAGCTTGGTTGTGTTTATGCATACGTTGAACTACAAATATTGTCCTTTATTGAGACTCCAATGCTCACTCCAAAATTGACTATTAAAATAATTTCTAAATCTGAATGCTAGGATACTGCAAACAGGCTGAACTAAGCTTGTACCTTTTCCTGATAGGCAAAAGCCATACTATGAAGTTTGGAGAAGAAAGTATAGATGATGAATAGCAGATGTTTTAGTTCCAGTATGGGAGTAAACAGAAGACAACAGTCCTCTCCCTGTTGCCACTGAGATGGAAAGAGGCATGTCATGTGATCAGAACACCATTTTTTTTCTATTTAAACAAGTTATCTGAGGAAGAGAGCTCCGGTTTTCCTTGTAGGATCAGAATTGAAAGAGGGATGTCTTTGCATTTGTCATCATAGTGCCTCCCTGAAGGCAATGTTCTTAGACGTGAGATATTAAAAAATAAGATGGCTACTTTTTCACAAGAATCTTTTTGCCTGATGCATTTCCAGTTCCAAGTGAATTAGGGATAATACAGATCTAAGAAACAGAAGTATTCCCATCGTAGGTGTTCACAACAAAATAAATAAATTATAGGCAATGATGAAAAATATTTTTATTAGAGAACTCGATATGGAAGGAGTCATTATTGCCATTTTTCCCAGTCTTATTAGCATTTCTATCAAATCACTGTTGTCAGGGATTTTGTACTGCTTCAAATCCTATCAAGACTGATTGGCTGTATGATCACTTTGTGCACTGCAAGCCTGTAAAACTCAATTCCCTGGAGACAATAAAACATGCTCTTTTCCTTTTAAAGTCATTTTTCTCTTCAGCCCACATTGTAGTATATGTTCCAATTAAATACTATCTGTGACAAGAAGTACAGGAAATATATATGCAGTGCATTCTACATGGGCCTATCCTTGGAGACCTTACAGAAGCTACAGCTGGTTCAAAGTGCATCTGCAGAAGCAATAATGGTCACTTCTTGTGGTGCTCATGTGCTACTACTGCCTTGTGAGCTGTTTGGCTTCCAGATACAATTGAAGGTGCTGGTTGTTACCTTTAAAGCCTTGCATGATATTAGGCTTGGATATCTGAAGGACCTTCCTTTTGTTGTTTCAGGCAGAGTGGTGGTGCTCCAGTCTCTTCTATTAAATGTTGCCTTCTTGTGGAACCTAGGAAATGGGCCATCTAGGTTTAGCACTATCCTCTGTAACAGCCCTCCCAACATAAGATGGCACCACTTTCCTGGGGTTCCAAGAAACCCTTAAAATCTGGCTTTGATCTTAGGTCTGGGATTAATGTTGGGTTCTTTGGGGGGAGGGACTATTGCACTGTACTTCAATGGGAGTTTTTAGTCCAGGATTTAGTTTTAGTCCAATTTTAGTTTTATGTTTGTAATTGTTTTAACTTAGCATTCAATTCTATACAGCTCCCAGAGTCTACCCCTTGAGTGGCTACAGTGAATTTAATGAAATAATAAATATTTTGGATTATGCATTTTTGTATTTCTGCATATTTCAGTTTCACATATTTCATTAATAAGAAAGGACAATCGCACTAAACAAAAAAAGTCATTTGTAATCTTGTAGAATAGGTTTTCTTAAACCCTAAGAAGCTACATTTGGAGAGGAATGCTACCGTACTAAAGACGATTTTAATATTGTGATGTCATTGCTCCAATGATGCAAATTATGTAATTGACATTGATTGCTTGATTATGCCAGGATGTGAATGACTCCCCTCCCAAACACCTGCTCTCCCTTGGATGCCCAAGTGTTGTGCAGCCTTGTTATCATTTGAGCATCTATATTATACTACTATATTGTGAGGAAACCCATTAAGGCTTTCGGCAGGAGTTGGATTCAAACAGCCTTTGAAAGGCGACATCTCCAACCCATGAGCAAATTGCAGCTTTATTGCTTTTCCAAAGTAATCCATTTTAAGATTGGGCATCATCCAATTCAGGATCATAAACCACATGAAAAAGGATATGAATCATTATGTTTCAAAGCTAGTACATTACAACTTTTATAAACAAATACGATACCATTTATATTATAGTATAGCTTAAACACACATTTTTTCTGGGAAACCAAAAACAAGTATATGTACATTTAATATTTTTCCTTATTTCTTTTGACAATATAGGCAATGTTGACTAGTTTTAAAATACAATATTCCATGCCTGGGAGTGAAATCTGTAATTTTTTCCCCTAATATGCTACATTAAACAATTATACCTTAGTAAGATTACAGGTATTTTAATTATGTTATTATTGTTTTAGCAATATCTTGACTAAGATAGCATTACTTCCTTTGTATATTTAGCCAGTGTATACACAATAAAACATGCTTATAAAAATTATAATATACAAACTAACCCACAGAAAAACCCAAAAATAAAATATACAAACAAACCCACAGAAAAAAAGTATAAGCAAGAAGATTAAAAAACAGCAGCAATAATGTCAATAAATATAAAATAAATTCAGTATAGTAATATTGACAATCCTGACATAATGCCCTGAAGTTTTAAGAACAGGGTTTGTCTGAAATGTTACAGGGTTTCCCGCTTGAGCAGGGGGCTGAACTAGAAGTATTCCAAAGTTCAGTTACTCTGTTATTTTATAAAAGGCACCATCATTGAAAAGCCCTTGTATATTTTGTTAGTTTTGCTTGTCAACATTACTATAGCAGATTAGGGATAGGCAATGCTGGCTGATTTTTTTTTCTGTTTGGCAGGTGGCACTTTATCTCAGGAAGAGCCCGAAGAACATCAGTCCATTGTCCCTGGGTGCTCAGCAACAGAGTATTTCTGACAGTGAAGTGTACTATCATTGATCAGCTGTTGTTCAGAAACCACTGTGCTTTCTGAGCAACGGTGATATTCATCCTGCCCAGGGATTAGAAAAAGAACATTTCGAAGTTGAGTTTGTCTTCTACAAAAAAGTGCCATGAACAGTCGTAGTTTATTTTTTCTGTAGGACAATAAGGTTGTCTTTCTTTGTGCAGAGAGAGTCAAAGACCAATTAATATGTTTCTCTCTGCACAGGAAAAGTAGTTCAGCAGTCAGAAGTAACAGCTCAGGATGGGATTTATAGGCAAGGAAGAAGCCCTGACTCTATCCACAATTACAGGTATGTGCAAAAAGCTTAATCTAACCTATAAAACAGATCTGGGTCTCCACTCTGACATAGTCTATAAGTTTTAGCCTCCTTGGCATTAAAATGCATTGCAGAAACATTTTAAGGTTGTCATTTTATGGTTTTCCCAAACAGTTATTATACAGGAAATTTTTAAATCAAATTGTAAGTGATATCAAAGATGACAGATTACTGAACCGTCTCCCATATTTGCTGAAATTACTAGGTTTTGTCCCTAGTTATAACACA
Source organism: Bothrops alternatus (assembly GCA_034064705.1). NCBI lineage: Eukaryota > Metazoa > Chordata > Lepidosauria > Squamata > Viperidae > Bothrops > Bothrops alternatus. Next base: position 12,928,321 of record JARGCV010000589.1, read on the forward strand.
CACACACACACACACACACCCCTTCAGAGGGTGGTATTTCTCACAGAATTGCATTTTCACCTCAATCTTGTCATGTATTATCTACAAAAGAGAAGAAGATTGAAGCCACTCAGCTTCTGTGAGAAGAAGTCAGTGTAATAAGAAATTAAGCACACAGTTGAATTAAGCAGCCAAGGGAGTTTTACAGCAGGGTCAGGCAACTGAAAGTACCTGATTTAGAGATAAAGGACATCCCTCCAGTTAGAATCAGCTGTTGACCCCTTTGGGTTCACCACTGCCTAGGTGGCAGCCTATTCCTCAGGAAGCTAGATTATCTTTTGGTGAACTTCCTTGCTTACCTGTGTTCAGATGATTAGAAAACATTCCTTTAAAATCTCTTCATCTCTTTAATTCTATGAAAAACAATGCCTCTGTACCATAAATAAGAATAATTTAATACAGCAGGAAAGTAATCCTTGAAATGAGCATTTTTGTTACCTGCATTTGTTTCTTCACATAATCATCACTGTTTTCTGTACAATTCTTCCAATGATAGACAAGCTTCATAAAGCTTAGTTTTTGTTTCAAAGTGTGACTTCTGCAGCGTGGCGCTCTGAGTTTATAATGGTGCCAACTTCATGGAATAATATCATCTGCATTCCTCAAAAACCGTATTATGAGTTTTCCTGCTGAAATTTGGGTTTTTAATATTTTCCCCCAAGTAAAACTTTGTGATAGTATTCCATGTACTGATACTTCATTTCTGGGTCACAGTGATGAGGCCATGTTTTGTTGGCTGTCATGATGCTATGAATAAATATCTTACTTTCAATTTTGTAGCATAACAATAATTGCTGGAAAACTTCAACTATTAAAGCTTTCATCTCTGCCATCAGCATGCAAGAAACCCATCTTGCAGTAACCTTCTATTATTGAAGAACATCACTAATGTGACCCACATACTTATGAAATGCCAAGTTTGACAGCAATTTCCCTTTAAAGGATCCACTGATTGCCCTTAATCAGTTCATCAACTTTTCCCATGTGAAATTTGTCAGTTGCTATCACAAATTGGCCTTTTCATTCTTGATCATACAAATTAACACTTCCTATTCACCATCTTTACATTTTTTGGCTCAGTGACATACAGTACTCATATAAACACAGTTATCACCATAAACAACCTGCATTTGGCAGTAAATTTCGGTTGGAGAAATTTCTTTGACAGTTGAAAATTCAATTGTGGTGGGTTGCTTAAAGTGCACTGATGAGTACTCACTATAGGCTTCCATTTCATGAATAGCAACACATCATCATCATCATCATCAAAAGTTGGAAGGCACCTTGGAGGTCATCTAGTCCAACCCCCTGCTCAGGCAGGAAACCCTATACCATTTCAGACAAATGGCTGTCCAGTCTCTTCTTAAAAACTTCCAGTGTTGGAGCATTCACAACTTCTGGAGGCAGGTTGTTCCACTGGTTAATTGTTCTAACTATCAGGAAGTTTCTCCTTAGTTCTAGGTTGCTTCTCTCCTTGATTAGTTTCCATCTATTGCTTCTTGTCTTGCCTTCAGGCCCTTTGGAGAATAGCTTGACTCCCTCTTCTTTGTGGCAACCCCTGATATATTGGAATACTGTTATCATGTCACCCCTAGTCCTTCTTTTCATTAAACTAGACATACCCAATTCCAGCAATCGTTCCTTATATGTTTTAGCCTCCAGTCCCCTAATCATTTTTGTTGCTCTTCTCTGTACTCTTTCGAGAGTCTCAACATCTTTTTTACATCATGGTGACCAAAACTGGATGCAGTATTTCAAGTGTCACCTTACCAAGATATTGTAAAGTGGTATTAATACTTCACGTGATCTTGATTCTATCCCTCTGTTAATGCAGCTTAGCATTGTGTTGGCTTTTTTTGGTAGCTGCAGCACACTGCTGGCTCATATTTAAGTGATTGTCCACTAGGACTCCAAGATCCCTCTCACAGTTACTACTATTAAGCAAGGTACCACCTATACTACACCGGTACATTTGGTTTTTCTTGCCTAAATGTAGAACCTTACTTTTTCACCATTGAATTTCCTTTTGTTAGATAGCGCCCAGTGTTCAAGTCTGTCCAGATCCTTCTCTTGTATCAATTTCCATCAACTAAGTACAAGAACAAATGTCAAAGAACACATCAGAGTTTCTAATGGCTCAGTATTGCCATCTGTTGGCAATTTATAGTATTGGCATTACTTTTTATTCAACCCTAATATTTATTGATGATTAGTTTGTGTGTTTCTGGGGTTGGGGCTATCTTTTTCTTGTTTTTGAATGAGTCTGAAAATCTAGATGTCTGTTTTGTGCTAGTATCACAAAGTCCCACTGAGTGATATATACTATTCCATGATTCCTGGACCATTGTGATTATGTATTTAGGGCAATGATTTCTGGTGCTCAGAAAAATTCCAGATCTACTACCAAGAGAATGAGAAAGCTAGATGAGGCAGTTTTTTCACCATCAAGATAACAGACCATTTGTCATCATGGAAATCTTTGGTAAAATGGGGCATTATTCTGAGAATAAGAAGAAATATTGTTGATCAGAACTCCATTTCACCAAGATATAGGTGGTTCCTGATAAAAGGGATAATATACTCAGAGGCTGTGTCTACACAATATGGAGTTGGTTCAGAAAATTGTAGGAACCCAGCTATTATCTTAGCATTTGGTGTATGCCAGGCTATCACATTAAGCCATAATTCCATTTAGTTGTTTTATTACTCCATGACATGTGGAAACAATCATATTTTTAATATGGGATTAGGATTTAATATTTTGTGTCAACCCAGTCATTTAGTGGCAGAATAAAAAACACAGTAGCTGAAACAATAGAGACTAATCTAAGGCGCCACATACAGTTTCTCCACTGCTAGTTCTAATGCTCTTTGTCCATCCTCAAGTCTGCATAAAAATATACCACCATGAAATTTGCTATCTCCTTTACCAATCCCTATTTCTATCATTCCCTTCCCTCTCCTAGCCTCCAAGGGAACGGAGGATAAAGCCTAACAGAATTTACAACCTTAATACTGCCATTGGATGGCGTAGGAATATGGAACAATCTTTACTTTAACACCCAAACAGAACCAGGAGGATTCACAGGCTGGGATCAAAACAATATCGTGGGGGCCCTGAAGAAAAAAGAGTGCCAGGAAAAAAAACATTTTTGTGCTATAAGGAGGAACCAGTGCAGAAAAATCCAGATAAAGTTTTACCAAAAGATCCTGAATAAACTTAGAAACCATGGTAGAAATCAATCTTGTAAAAGCTTAGTAACCAATTAAACAAACTGTTCGTAGAACAGCAGGAGATTGTGTCAAATGTTTACTTTGAAAGAAATAACAGAATCAGAAGAATTGGAAGGGACCTTGGAGGTCTTCTAGTCCAACACCCTGCTAAGTCAGAAAAGCCTATAGCATTTCAGACAAATATTTGTCCAATCTCTTCTTAAAAACCTCCAGTGTTGGAGCACCCACAACTTTGGGATGCAAGTTGGTCCACTGATTGTTTTATAGGAACAATTAATAGGAATGCCCCAATAATGCTCCAAGTGTTATGTGACATAAAAATGTTTACCAATAGAGATGAGCAGTGAGGTCAATAAGCTTTTCTTTGGTGAAGGAAATATTGAAAAAGACCCAAATAGATGCCAAATAATGTCTGGGAGTAGGGGAAAACTCCTAGTTGTGTGAATGAGTGACAATAAAATGGGATTTGATCCAAGGACATGGTTAAAAGGATACGCACTGGAGCCAAAACATCAACAGCCATTTATAGCTTTCGGTGAAAATCTCAGTTCAGTAATATAGTAACAGTGGGGGGAAATGCTACTTCCACAATAAAAATTGTTTTGAAGGGGCATTGTATTGTTATTATGTAAATATGTGATGAAGTCACATTTGCAATTCAACAAACTGAACCTGGCATAATTTCTCAGAAGGGAGGAGGAAAATGTGTAGGAGAGGACTACTAAAAAGTCAGAGAGTTGGAGCACCTTCTTTGCAATAAAACTGTAAAGAGAGAAGATGAGACAAGAGGAGGGCATGGTTTAAGAAAAGCACATAGAGATCTAATTTTTCTTTTTGTTTTTTAAGCTTGGACCTTACTGTCATCCATAGACCTCCATCAGAAATATATTCAGGACTGAAAAAAGAAAGAGTGACCTCTTTTGCCCTTAAGGTGATTCATTCTTTCTTTCATTTGTCCCCAGCTAAATGTGTTTGGAATCAAGGCAGTAGGAACAAATACCATTTTATTATTGTGCTCACAAGATGTCTTTGTTCAATTGTGTTTAAAACATGTAGGTGTCTTTCCTTCTTTTAATCAAGACTGGGAAATTGCCTCCACCCTCAAATATACATGCACAACTTCATCAACACAAGCAGTTATCAAATGTGGAGTATAGGTGGGAGAGAAAGATTGGTGATGGGCCTCCCAACTGAAATCATGGTTCTATATTACTTATTTTGGGATTAGAGGCTGCATTCATAGGCAGCTTGGCTCATGCAAAATCTGGCAGCTTTCCCCTTCCTTATTGGGTCAAATTGATGGAACTGAGCTATTATAATTGCAGACCAGACATTGCATCCCTACTATAGGAAGAACCATTCTTTCTGCCTCCACAGTCATGTGACTTGAGCTTCCATTTTTGTCCTTTGGCCACAAAATTGAAACAGAAAAGGTAATTTCTTGCATCTGTTACTTTATAAGTAGAAAATCAGTGAATGTGGAAACATACAGCTTTAGAAGAGTGAAAAACAAAAGGGAAATAAAATATGTGACAAAAATGATAGTAGATTGAATTAGATATCAACTGATGATAACATCTAAGCACAAGATAAAATTTCAAAGAGACATTAATTTATTATCATATATTTGATACATTTAAACTTGCTCGCTTGGTTTTTAGAAGCATTTGCTGGAACTATCTCAATTATAAATTGCCTAATTTTCAGTATTGGTGTTTCTGGAGCACCTTAATAAAGCTAGCACCGGGACCTGGTCCCTCCTTTCCATATCTGGTACAATGCCTAGTATTGGTTGTCAGAAAACATAATCATCTCAGAAGGTCAACTCAGCATATTTAAAGGATTGAAATTCTATTGCCATTCAAGGAGGCTGTTTAATGATATGATTTGCATTATTCTGCAATCTTCTGATTAGGGTATTCTGGAGGAATACCACTGTATCTCTTCACCCAATATTGGGATTTATATGGCTTAAATATTATAGATTAGTAGCAACTTTCCATCACAATTCTTAGGACCCTTCGCATCTTTAGTGCTATCCACCATTTCCGAATTAGCAGAAAACCGTGCTAGACTGAAATTTGTTGTCCCCCAATCCAGACTCTATTGTCTATGTTTCTAGTCATTACAATCACCGGATTTCCCTCCAGGTAATGGGCAGCAAAGCTTAACACATTGTTATGTATGTTGAAGCTACCCTTGGAGTGTATCAGAATAAGGAGGATAATACAAGTTTAACTCTGCATACTTTAGAATTATTTATTTGTGTATCGATAAGATTGGCGACTGCTGAATCCACAACAACCTGGATTCACTGTGACTTACAATCCATATAAAATATAAATCATCAAGATCACCAACATAATAAAACATTTATGTAGACCAAGGTAAACATAAATATCTAAAATGCTGCCAGACCTTTTCTCTATATTAAAACACCCATAAGCTCAAAACCTTTCAGTAGCTTCAATAAAAATACAGCTGATTCATATCAAAAATGAAATTCCAGAAGAAAAATGCACTTGATTACAATGGGCAGGGAACTACCAACTCTTATTGACCAAGGCAAATAATTATTGTGGCTTCATTCTAGTGCACTATAAGATTTTTTTTTTCAATTTAGCCCTGTTGTTTTGAAGTTCTAAAATGCTTCTACCAAGTTTGAGCAAAGGCACCTGAGATAATCCAAAGGGAATGGAACCAACAGGGCCTACTGGCCAAGCTGGCGGAGCGAGTTTCCTTTCTTTCTTTCTTTCTTTCTTTCTTTCTTTCTTTCTTTCTTTCTTTCTTTCTTTCTTTCTTTCTTTCTTTCTTTCTTTCTTTCTTTCTTAGGCTACTGTAACAGGAATCAGAGTGATGGGGAGGAGAAGGGAAAGGAATTATTTTTTATTAATTGAATTTTGTTTTTTCCTTCCTTTCAAAACTTTTAGAAAGTTTTAATGTTTTACTAATGCTGTACTCCGACTAGAGAACTTTAATCATAGGGAAAACTAGATATACTAACAATAACAAAACTTGTTCTGGAATTTACTTTTATTGAATTCTTTATTAACACTATGTATTGTATTTCATAAAACTCACTACTGGCAACAAACTTCTATTTATAGTGGTTGGATTTATTACTAGCTGCCATTTCTAAATCAATGTATGACTGAATATAAATGTAAATAAAAATGCCCTGGGAGCTGAAAAGAACAGATCTCCAATATAGACTTCTGTGGCAGTTCTTACCTTCTACATAGAAAAGCTGAAATTATTACAGTTTTTCTCACTAATGCACAGGACATTCATTGGCCAAGAAATGAGGCTGCAAAGAACAATTACAATCTCCACATTATCTATTCAAGGAGAAAAATCCATTTGAACCATTTTATGTATCTGAAAATAGTAACAATGATCTTGGGATGGGATGGAGTCTAGTGATTATCTTGAGTTAATGGAATCTCTGGATGGATCTTAGTCATTAAAGTCTTTCAGATAGTCATTAATCCTCAGGAAATGCTCTCTGAATAGGGTAATTGATAATTAATTCAGAATTTTAACTCAGATCAGGAGAAACCTTTAAGTCATTATGTTTGTCCATGATGCAAGTAACTCACACACTTCTCACCATTCTACTGAATTATTAGAATTCACTCCACATGAATTAGCTCTTATTAAGGATAATCCTAAAACTTTAACTGGTATTTGTAGCTACATGTATGCTTACAAGTCAGATATATTGTTATGTGGCACTATTGCTGTGGTCACCAATTTGCTTTCAAGTGAAATTTAGGGTGCCAATTATTTTGCACAAAGTGCTGGTTATCATATATAAAGTGTTACATAGGATTTGTAAAAACATCAGTTCTGGGTAGAATCTTCCCATCCATTTTATGTCTGCTGAGGTTGGATGGATTATGACATATAAGAGGAAGTGCAGAAGTAGGCATTCTCTTTGGAGATTCTTCTATAGAACAGAGTGAACCTTTCTGATATTCCGGAGACTAGTTAAGATCTAGCAGTCCCAGAAGCTAAATCTTAAACACTGACCACACTGCTCAGAGTGATGTAGTGTAAATGAATGGTGATGGAAAATTTAATTGTACTACTATAATTAACATATAACAATAATTATATCATTTTATGGTATTGCTTTTTATCATATATATCAGTGTCTCTGATGAATCCGATGAAATACATGATATGCTGTGGGAGTCAGATGTATTAAAATAGTTATTTTAAAAAGCTCTATTTCATTGCCAAGGAACCAAAAGTTCCTTAATGAGAAAAGAATCATAGTGAATAGTCTTCTGCTACAATATTTATCCAAAGGAAAGTTAGATGCATTTTGATACATTTTTGCTTTTACCTTCCAAAGTCATAAAAGCAATCTGAAGGCAAGCATCTTTCCTTATACTCATGGCAGAGGGGGGAAAAAGGCCCACTACATTGGCAGTTGGTAAGTTGTTGAAAAGAAGAGGAAAATTGATGAAATAATTTGTCAACTGAATGAAGTCCATTTAATCTGGGCTACTGAGAGGCAGCTGCAAAAATATCAAGCTATGTTTTCCTTACAGAAATTAAAGCTCAGAACCCAGTAGAAGACAAATATGGAAACAGAACTACGGGATCATAAAACAGCAACAAAGATGCTTAGTTTTGCAGTGATTTACATCACACCATAGCTGAACCTGAAATAAACTGGGTTGGCTTTACAACACTGCTGATATCATGAAAGCCTATAAGTTTAAAGCCACTTTCAAAATGATCGGGAGTGCCCTGAATATGTACTCTCCTTTTATATGGGACAAATTCTGAACTTAGCAGTTTAGGTCATAGAAATTGTCATGTTTCATATTTGTATACATCTCAGCAGTAAACATTTTGCTGAGGTCAGAAGTTTCCTGAAAGTAGAAAGTTGAAAAACCATTGTCTGGGGCAATGGACCAGGATACTTGTGGGACCGTCTTCTGCCTCATGAATCCCAGCGACCGGTTAGGGCGCATAGGGTTGGCCTCCTACAAGTCCCGTCTGCTAAACAATGTCGTCTGGCGGGACCTAGGGCAAGGGCCTTCTCCGTTGCTGCCCCAGCCCTCTGGAACCAGCTTCCCTCAGAGGTTCATACTGCTTCCTCCCTCCTAGCTTTCCAGAAAGTGCTGAAGAGGCTTCCGGTGGCTCCGCCGGCGCCGCTAGGGTCTCCTCTGTGAGACTCCGTTATCTGGATTTGTAATGCCGTGAAAAACAGCGCACACCAGCTGTTTTTTCGCGGTGAAAAATCCCCTCTCCGGGCAAAGGAGAGGTGTAGAGCATCGGGAGCAAGGTTGAGCCTTCTTAAACCCCTGGAAAATAAGTTTCCAGGGATTAAGAGTGAGCTCCCTAAGCTCTGGAGGACGCTCCTATCCAGAGACGCTTCTGTCTTCGGGCAGAGAAAGACGCCACGACCACTTCTGCCTTTTTTAAAGCTAACACTGGAGAGACTGTAAGCAGGCTGAATGACTACAGGAGTCTTAAAGGGATTGCAAGTATCTTTATTGTTTCTTTTTGGTTATACATTTCTAACGTCTACAATCAACATAATGTTTCAAAATGGCGTTTAGCTTTCACTACTTTCATTGTTAAGGAAAGTGCTGGAAGTGAAAGTGGAACTGTTACTTTTTTCTCTCTTCCTGTTTCTTCAAGCGCAGCTAGAGAGACGGCTGTGATTATTTGAAACTCAAAATGGAGTGGAATTTACAGCCAAATGCTAAACCTATGTTGGATTGTATTGATGAATTTTATGAAAAAAGGTCTGATACACAGAAGATTTTTACCCAAGACTTTAAAGAGATTAAAGCGTCTTTGAAAGAGATTAAAGCATCTTTGAAAGAGGCTTCTACAGAAATATTAATCATATTAGTTAAATTCTTTCTTCCAAATGAAGTTGATGTACAACCAACTGCTGAACAATTTATTTTACAATTTGAACATCAAGAGGAGTTAGATCAACTAACTGGAACTTTTTCTTCAAATGAAACTGATTTACAATTGTCTGCTGACTATTATATAACACAAGAGAAATCAGAAGATCAACAGGGAAGAGAAGAGGATTGTTTTGAGCATAAAGACTACAACTGGATTTTGCTAGATGGAAAGTTGGTTTATGGAGAGCAAGAGGTTTTGTTTCAAGAAGGGGAATTTTGTCCAGCCGGGCAGCAAGAAGAGGATTTAATTGATAAAAGAGAGACTTTGTTTCATTTTATGAAGCAATTAGACTATAAATGGATTCGGTTTGATGAACAGTTTATTTATGGAAAGCAAGAGGATTTGATTCAAGAAAGCATGACTCAATTCAAGAAGCAATTTATCTATGGGGTTGAAGAAATAAAGAAGAGAGATTTATTATTTGGATGGGTGGCCTTGTTATGGCGGTGTATTTGGTTAAAAAGAAAACCTAGAATTCGTTTGAAGTAGTGAAATTTAAAACTGTATGTAAGGATGTTTGGGTAATTTAAAATTATGGAATGAATTAAGGACTAAGAATATGAGTAAGATGATCAATGGTTGACATAATTAAATTGATGAAGGATGTATTTGTTTTGATGATCTAGATTTGATATTAGATTGGAATGTAAGTTAGAAATGGTACAAATAGTTTGTTTTTATGAGAGAGCCCAGAAGTTGATTGATTAAACGTAATTTATAACTAAATGAGAGAATTAAGGTTAATCTAAGATTTTGGGTTGATTTAAAGATGGAGATTATAAGTAAGTTCTAAGATAGGATGTTTAAATGATATATCAAGATATATTATTACAAATTAAATTTATTAGATATGACTTAGATTGACGGTTTAGATGTAAATGATAATTATTATTCTTAGCAAGATGTTATATCCTTTTTTTTCTTTTTTTTTTTAGAATTGAGGGACTTATTGATATTGTTATTTTTAATATTATCTGTTTAATTTTAATAAGATGAGTTTTTTTTTCTTTTGTGTTTTGTTTAAGGGATTGATTTGATTCAGAGAATGTATATATTATATAGTTTAAAATTCTTGTTAAGACTGTATAATAATTTTGTTGGACGTAGTGGGGTTCTCTTTTGTTATACCCTGTAATCATTCTGGGAAGTCGAGGGTTAGGGAGGGATTATAATTTTAGAGATGATGTTTTCGGGGAGGGAGATAATAAGTATTAGAATATGTTTCTCAACTGTAGTTGGGGGTATTTAGGGACTATATAATTTTTTCAGGGTGCTCGGGAGAACTCTAGTCACCGCATTGGAGGGTGAGGTAGGTGGAAGGAGAGGTATTGGTATGTATAGAGGGTTAGAGGGTTGAGAAGGAGTAGAGGAGGATTGAGGGAAGAGGTATAGAAAGGCGAAAGTATGTAGGTAGAAGGATAGAAGAGGGGGTTAGGATGTAGGAGGATGTGGTGGGGGGGGTTCCGAGCAGCTATTTGTATTGTTTGTTAATTATGTTATTTGTTTGTTATCAGTTGAGTTATTATATTTTTGTGTTAAAATTTGTTTAAAGTTTATAAAACCTAATAAAAAAATAATTTAAAAAAAAAACAAAAACAGAAAGTGCTGAAGACACATCTATGCCGACAGGCTTGGGGCATAAGAGCTGTGCTCTGCCCCTCGGCCCTAGGAGTGTCCTTCCATCGGCGACTGTGAGCTGATTGTGTTTGTATGTGGTGTGAGTGTGGTTAATTTTTAAAGTTTTTTTTATTGTATTCTTGTTGTGAGCTGCCCTGGGTCTTCGGAGAACGGAGGCATATAAGTCTGATAAATAAATAAATAAATAAACAAACAAACAAACAAACAAACAAACAAATAAATAAATAAACAAACAAACAAACAAACAAACAAACAAACAAACAAATAAATAAATAAATAAATAAATAAATAAATAAATAAATAAATAAATAAATAAATAAATAAATAAATAAATAAATAAATAAATAAATAAATAAAGGCTAGAGCTGCCATATCAGGGTTACAAAAATCTGGATTACTATGTGATGGTGGGATAGATAACAGCTCTGGCTCTGTTTTGCCACTAAATGGCTATCTGGATTTTCAAGCCCAAATCGAGTCTTCAGGAAGCCTCTCACAACAGAGACAATCAGGTTTTCTACCTTCACAGATTATTTTCTGCAGGTTATTCTGGATTACGTTTCATTGGCTTGGAATTATATCTAGTTGATCTCACTAGAATGGAGAAGACTGATTTACCTCAGAAGTGAATAAGGTATATCCTCCATTGCTCTTTTCATCCCCACTCAATTTCTGCATCTCACTCATTCCCTCAGTTAACATACAGTTATGCAGCATATAATATAAAATATAGTATATTATATTAAATTTATAATATAGTTATAATATACAATATACAGTTCTCATTTGCTAAAATTGAGCAGGATTTTTCAAACTGGGTTTCATGAAAGCTGGATGAAATTCTCTAAAAGGCTAACAAAAATAATAATACTGCCATATATTAATTTGCCCAAGTGCCTAGTAATAGCCTATTGCGTATTCCTGGAGGCCAGGACACAAAGTTGATTTCCTGGATTTGCTTGGCAAGAAGAGTGAAGGAGATAAATGGAGCTATAAAATGTGACTGGTGTAGCAAATAAATCCCTCAAGTGAATTGGGGAGAAGCAGTATTAAAAATTACTGTGAAAGATCAGAACTAGTGTGTGGCTTTTCACAAGGTCATAGACAGTGATGGTTAAAATTTAACTGGCTTAAATATTAGAAATGTATTTATGAAGCAATTTCTGGGAACCATAATAAGTTTTATACTGATAATAGAACTATTAAAAGGCTAGAAATTGGTAAAAGGGAAGACTCAGTCTCCCAGGAAACCTGTCCTTGCAATAATTTGTTGAGTAATATCATTTCTTGTTACATTGAATGGCATTATCTGTCCTTGATACCCTTGTCTCTGACATCATATTTGAATACTTAATAAAGTATTGTGCTCCCATAGCAAGAAGTGAGGTGACAGAAAAAAGATTATGTATATACTAACTCTGCCTTCTGATTGTTACTGTGCTTAAATATACCAATGATATTCTACACGCCTTTTTCCTTTTTACAATGACTGATTGTTTCCAATGCTATGATGGGTCATACATCTTAATTTACACACTGTGATCATCTATTTGAAAATACTTTCCATTAGAAAATCTATTCCATCCTCTGGTTTTAAAATTCAATCCTATCGGGGAAGAACAGAAACTTTGAAGATGTCCTTTACCATCACTTAAGCAGTAAACCAATGGGCACATATATTTTTTCAAATTGGAGTAATCCCTATTTGTTCACTTTCTTAGTCTATAATTGCTATATACCGTACATGTGGAATTGAAAGTGAGCTGTCTTCACATATAACAAATTAATTGCCACAAACTCTTTTTAATGCAGTGCAAACCCAACTTCCTATATCTTTCTCTTGATACAGGAAAAATTGCAGTCACAAGCCCACTTCCATGTCCTAATTAAACCAGGGCCAGAATTCCATGGTCCAATTCAACAGAAAACACAAGACTTGATTATAGATTGACTCTGAAGCAGAAGGTACAGTTTTCTCCACTTCATGTAATTATGGCTCTAGATTGTGTATATCAAATAACAAAATAGTCCCCCCCACACACAAACTCCAATCCAATGGAACCAATTTTGAAAAATAGTATCACTGATTTTATTTATTTTTTATTTCTTAAATTTCTATACCGCCCCTTTTGATAGTATCAAAAGCCACTGAGAGATCAAACAGGATCAGGAGATTTCCATAGGCTAGAAGATTGATGACTATGAGTTCCAGTCCCATCTTAGGAACAAAAGACAGATGAATGATTTTGCAACAGATGGAAATTTATCAAGGAGCAATCCAACCTAGAACTAAGGAGAAATTTCCTGAGAGTGAGAACAATTAACTTATGGAACAGCTTGCCTCCAGATGTTGTGGGTGTTCCATCACTGAAGATTATAAGAAGAGATTGGACAGCCATTGGCCCACAATGGTAGAGGGTCTCCTGTTTGAGAAGAGGGATAGACTAGAAGATCTTCCAACTCTGTTATTCTGTATTCCGTACCTGTTAAGAAAATTGTTTCACTTGTTAAGAAGTTTGGCATAGGTTCCAAGAAAGTCATAGCAGGACTCTGCAAAGGATTAGAGTTTCAAATATTAGGGAAGCTATGATTATATAAGCAGAGATGTTTGCATTATTCCATTAAGTAAGCAGATTACCCAGTTCCACCTGTACATTGTTTAAGATTGTGCCAGAAAGAAAACAACCATAAAAACAAAATACAAAGCCATTCAATTATTCATTTTTACCTGCTCTCTTCTAGCAGGAACTCAAGTTGGTAACCTCCAGATAACAACCAACATAAATGTCTTAAAGAAAGGGACATAATTTTGAGCAATAAAACTTATGTCAGCAGAAACTGTACATATAATTGTTACTTGCAATATACAGTATTTATAGATCATAATAGATAAATTTCAGCTACAGTGAAAAGATAAGCAGGTACCAAAACTCATACAGAATATTACATTCAGTGGAACGGTTCAAACCTGACAAACCAGCCTCTATTTCTTTTGTGTGCACTATTCTGACTTGCAAATTAAAGTAAATGCAAGCAGAAAGTCTCAGTATTAACTTTTTATTTTATAATTAAAAGAGGTTAATTTGGAGGAGGAGAAAGAGGAGCTAGCTCTATGGAGGGCTTCTTGATCATTTTTTCCTTTTCTTTCTAAAATTGAGATGATATGAATTGTGAGCTTCCTCACTGCTTCAGAAGTGCTTACTCTAAATTTCCATTTTGTCATTCAGAACTAAAGACCCTGGAGCTGTCAGAGGAAAGAAGAGTCCAGTCTTTTTCTCCAATAATCTGTTCTTAGCTACTTCTTTTCCTCCATCCCTTCCCATTCTCATTTTTGATCCTTTGTTGATTCTAGAATGGCTCTTCAAAGTCTCATCAAGTCTCTATTCCTCTGAGAGAGCCTGATACAGCAGGAACTTGAGTTTTATCTAAACCAGTGTTTCTCAGCCTTGGCAACTTTAAGACATGTGGACTTCAACTCCCAGAATTCCCTAGCCAGAACTTCCTGGCTAGGGAATTCTGGGAGTTCAAGTTCACACACCTTAAAGTTGCCAAGATTAAGAAACCCTGATCTAAAGGAATACACATTAGAGATAAAACACTGAAGTAGCTGTAATTAAAGAGTTGCATTTGGCAGTTTTGGGTAAGGAAGGTGAACTGTTGCACACAACTTTAAATGTGTTGATTTAAATGGGATTTTCAAAATCTCACATGAGATTTTGCAGTTCGATAAGTTGGTCTGTCTTTTTCCTTCCCAGCATCCCAAGTTATTTTTTTAGCTTCAAGAGAGACTAATACATTTTAAGACTGAGAAATTAGATACCTCCACCAAAACCTTCTGGGGCTAAATAAACAATCTAGCATTACCAATGCAAAAAGAAACTTTTGACAAGAATGGCTGTATATTTAGAGACACGGAATTAAGAAAGGTTTTGTTTATTTTTTATACTTTACAATATTTATCTTCCTCCTTTCCAAGTAAGACTTGGTATTAGAAAGCAAAAATAAACAGCAATATCATACAACTAAAGAGAATTAACCTTGTTAAGTAAGCAACAGTAGTCCACCAGTTTGATTGTTGCTTTTTAAAAGATACCCTGGTGAAAAAAATATGAATTTTCACTATTCATCCAGAAGAAGCAAAAGAAGCCAAGTAGGAACATCTGACCTGCTAGATAGATGCTGCAATGATTTTCCATTCTGCACGCTACCATATGGAATGGCTCACCAGATGGATTTATCGTATTGCATTTCTAGTCACCAATAGAAATATATGGTAACAATTAGACTCTCTACACGGAGAGCATAACTATAGTACAAAACCATTCTGCTTGTTGCAGTGATATGTGGAGCTTATTTCAGGCAGGGATGAGTAATACATTCAAAGTAGCCATGAATTTTAAGATACTGTGGATATAATCTAATTAAAGTGCTGCTTTCTCTCTCCTGTGGGATGTATGGTACAAAGAATATGAAAAGTTTTTCCACAGGGTATAAAGCATCTGAGGAAGTCATTGAGAAACAGCACAAATAACTGTCCATTGTTTTTAATCCTCCTTGGCACTTTGCAGATATCTAATTTTTTTGGTCATGAACTTTCAGCTATGCCATGCCATGGGCAACATATCTTTCTTCTGTCACGGCTCCACATCATCTTGGCTGAAATTTTGACAAGATCCATATGTATGTGTGTATATATATATATATATATATATATATATATATATATATATATATATATATATATATATATATATATATATATATATATATATATATATATATATATATATATATATTTGTTTTCTGAGGTTTTCGCGGGTGTTTGTATGTAGGTCTTTGGTTCCTCGGGTTTTCTCCCACGTAGAATTTGAAGTGTCTTGGCGACGTTTCGACGAAGTCTCATTCATCATCTTCAGGCTGGTGCTTTCTGCTTCTGCTTCTAGGAGCAATGTGTGGTCTAAGCTGTTTCTTCCTTTTAACTGTGTGTGTGTATATATATATATACACACACACACACACACATAATTAGCATTCCTTTTTCTGTTAGCACAGAGAAGCAAATGCATAGAAAGGATGGCAATAAGATACACTTGTCCATGAAGTTTCCAATTTATTAGCCTATCTACTTACTACGCTGGAAGGGAGAAAGCAGACAAAGAAGAGACCCATTATGTTGGTCTGGAAGACTCTTTCGTTCTCAAGTTTGTTTGTTTTTCCTCTTCAGGAGAGTTGGTGTGGCCAAAATATTTTTGGTGCACCTACTAGCACTAGCCTTTTCCTTGAACCTTCTAGTAATGCTTATTTTTATGTATTTGCCTCCGTGTCTACCTATTACAGTGGCTTGATAAGCCATCTCATGATATTAAATTTCCCAAAATTATGCGATAACACAATTAAAGGGAAATGAAACCTTGAGACCTCCCTGGAGTAACATGTGAACTATCAAGTGACAAGTGCTGAATCACTGGGCTTAAATAATTACCCACAAAAAATGCAATGTACAATTGATATGATATGATATACGGTAACAGCATCAGAAAGACTTCTTCAAGCTTTTAAGATTTTTAAATATTAAACTTTCTGGATGTACTAGTTCATTTTCTTTGTTTTTTAAGATATTTTAAAATTTTAAGTATTAAACTTTCTGGATGTGCTAGTTCATTTTCTTTCTTTCTTTTTAAAGATATTTTATTAAATTTTTATAGTTACAAATCTTTAGTGCTTAGTACACAATGTGTTGTCTGAGTCCATATATTTAACTTAATAATAATATATCTTCCATTCCTATTCCCTACTCTGTTTTTCTAGCCATTTATAAAATATATCCCATGTTTGAAAGTATTTTGTATCTTCTTTTCCTTTCATTTTTCAATGTAAGCCTTCCATTTCCACACAGTCCAAAATGTTCTTAATTATTACTTCTTCAGCTAGTATTTCTTCATTTTTCCAATGCTGTGCAAATGTAATTCTTGCTGCTGTTAGTTCGTGTAATATTAAATATATACATTCTTTATCATAGTTTTCTGAGGTTATAGTTCCGGCTTAAAATCTATGTGTTTTCTTAACATTTTCTCTAACCACATATGCATTTTCGACCAGAATTTTTTTTGCTTTGGGGCATGTCCACCAGAGGTGGTAATACATGCCTGGCTTTTGCCTACATTTCCAACAATTGCTAGACATGTTTTTAAACATTTTGCTAACCTTGCAAGTGGTAAATGCCATCTATAAAACATTTTATATAAATTTTCTTTATAGGTAACTGCCCTTGTTATTTTATATAACAAGTTATTTATTGGCTTAAGAATCAAACAATCTCAACTCAAATCAGGAAGGCATATGTGAACTTTTCCTGATTCAGTAGACAAGAGGCCAATAAAGTAATATTTCCAGGAGAAATGACTTAGCTCATAATTACTGCACAACTTGGCATATGAAAGGGCTATCGGAAGTAATGCAGACTTGCACAGTTTATTGTACAGTTTTCAGCTTTTGTATCATGAAAGAGGTCCTTTGGATGATTAGTCTGGCATCCTATCGATAGCCTTATAAAAACAATTAGATACTGATCTATTCCAGAAGGGTTTGGGACTGAATGGTCATCATTGTGCCTATTGTTATTGGGATTTATGATTTTCTTTCTGTGTTTATTAACCTAAACCTACAGGAATAATTTTCAGAATCCAGCTGAGATAAACACAATAAAAATATTTTAACTATATCTTCTTATAATTGAGCTAGTAGTTGCTTGGCACCTTGAGTTCCAATTGTCTTTAAAAGCTAGAGAAGAGCTGGCTCAAAGAATTTTCTTGCCTGCAGGTTAAGGACAAAGAGATATTCTACTTCACTTCCAGTGTAGTATTGAGCTTATCCAGAATGACAGAGGAATCTCACTTCAACACTGTTACTAGACTATATTATCCATTATAGATGATGGTAACAGCTTAGCTTAGAGGCCCCAGAGCAAATGGGAAATTGTTCCTACTAATCTCTTAGAATGTTTTATTTTTTTATTGCCAGCTATCATGTATACAACATGGAGAGAAAAGAGGGTATAAATTAAAACATAAAAGAATAACATAATTTGCTGCTTGAGATGCAGGCTTCATTCTCCCTAATAGAAGGACAAGTTCTATTATTGGCCGACTTTAGAGAGAATAGTCTGAAGCCTTATAGGAATGGAGCCTATTTGATTTCAGTTCAAAAATCTGATTGCCACTATATCCCTGGTTGATCTAGGACAAATCTCTTAAAACCTGCTCTTTGTTAAAAGTTTATTCAAAACACCTTCTCAAACTGATCTCTATAGAATAGGTTATTATTACAACCCTCCCTTGTCATGTTACCTAGCTTAATGAATTGCATTTTTAATGATGCACAGGAGAGAGGCAACAATTAGAGTTTTCCAGTTTGATGCACCCTAAAAGATTCTGTTAGATTTATTAAATCCATAAAAGCAAGACTGTGCGAGGGCTGAGTTCTCAACTAGAATACCTAATCATTGCTACAAAAACAGTGTGTGTGTGTGTGAGAGAGAGAGAAAGGTGGGATTGGCTTTGCTTTTTATCACAACTCCCCTTGAAAACCAAGCCCCAAAGTGATAAATGTATGAAAATTAGTATAGATATAAATTTAAAATCAGCAAAAGAAAATTTAGTTAGATGCCTGTAACTATACTTTCTTTTTGTGCTCTTGATGGCATCTTCATATCCTCCTCCTCCTCCTCCTCCTCCTCCTCCTCCTCCTCGGATATGTACTGGTATTACCTATGAAAAAACTGTCCATCTGAAGGCCCTGCCTACAGCCTCTTACAGAGTTTGGTAGAACAAAAGGAATAAAAATACAGAGAATTGGAAGACAATTTAACCTACAATATGTAAACTGACTGATCCATTGAAAGAGCACACTCAGTATTTATCCTGATAAGCATTAAAAACTTTGCATTCTTTTGAGATGAAAGAAATTTAAAATTTGTAGCCAAAATTGAAAGAAAACTTCTAACACTTTTGAAAAAATGCTGCAGTTCTAGCCTAAACCAACCATAATGCAGCCTGCTCAACTAATTGGAATCACTGTCCATTAAGTAAAAGCATAAAGGGGAAAGAAATGGTAAAGTATTTTCTTAGCTGGTGCAGTCCAGGCCTCACAAATTATGACTGTAGTATGTCACACTGAATTAACTGGATAGTAACACATTGCATGTAACTCAGTCTGTGCTTTCCACTTAAGCTGGGAAAGCATACTACATGGCAGAACACAGCCCTACCAAGGAGCTGCATACAAGCCTGCCTGATGTCTGAATCAGCAATCTATGTTCAACAGATACTCCATGACTAAAAGCAAATTTCACTAGCTGCTAAATCAGTGATTGTTTTAAGACATGCAGATTCCTCAAACAACCAGGTAAAATAGGATCTCCTTGACACTTATTTCATTGGAAAACTTTTATATTCCTTATATTTTCCCTTTGTATTTGGAGGTCTTTGCCCACTGATGCATCAAAGTGTTCTCCACCCTGCCTGAAGTTGGCAGAAGACATGTAATTTGCTGTGGAATTGCTGGTTTGAGGGGTCCTTATGCTCTCTGAGCTTTGTTGTTTTCTTGCAGACATTTCATTGCCCAAACTAGGTAATATCATCAGTGCTAGTATGGAGTAGGGCTTGATCTCAATTTATATTCTAATGGCTTGTCTTTTCAGTGATTGTTGGTTCTTACTCTGCTACTGTATCTTTGTTTCAAGACCCTGCTTTTAACTGATTTCCCTCTAAAGCACTTGGTGAGAACACCCAACAGGCTTAGAAAATGTCAGAAAATGTTACTTTGTCAGTGATATGGCTTCAGATTGTCTGCAGGCTGGGGGTGAGATAAAGGAAGCATCAGGGGGACATGACAGAAAAAATAGGTTGCCAAAGCATCTTTGTGCTATAGTTATATACAAGTGAGAGAGGGAAAAATGGCAGATAGAAGCTTCTGTACAATTTGGGAACAACATTATTTGTTCAATATAAGGAATACAAAATAAATTAAAAATAATCATGAAATTGTAACTAAGGTGCTACAGAACAATTCATTCATACACCAACAGGCATATTCCAGGTCTTTAAACTCTCCAGATAGAGCCAAGCTGTGCCGATATCACTCTTCGCATATCATTAGGGATCAATAAGATGTGGCAATCACTCTCAGCACCTATAAGCCCTTTATCCAAAGGACTCATAATGTTGCAAAATTACAGAATTATACATTTGAAAGAGACCATTTAGGCCACTAAATCAACACACACACACACACACACACACACACACACACACACCACTAAATACAGGAATTCAGATTAAACCACCCACAACAAATGTAATGGAAGTGGATATAAGGAGAATCAAATTAAACCTGGTAGATTCTTCTTTTAAGAATCAGCTGGAAAATCTGCAAGACACAGAAGTCTCTTCTTCAAATTCTGAGATTAATACATTTGGGCAATTCAGCAATTACTACTGATAGTGTTTTAAGGTTGTCATGGAAATCAAAAAGCTTCTCATATGATTTCCTTTCCTTCAAAGAGAAGAAACTTTCTGATGTCATTCTCTGGCTTGTTTTAGTTGTGTATGAACAGGAATTATAAGGTACTTTTATCTCTCGGCTGTCAGCTGTAAATATAACACACATAGGCATGCACAGGCATATGCTTACATGAGCTGTCTCTCTGGAGAAGAGAGAAAAAAAGAATAAAACATTTTGCTTAGAGAGAAGAGGAGAAATAAAACTGTATATCACAAAGAAATTGCACCTTCTTAGAAGTCTCATACCATCAAATTAAAATGGTAGCTCCCTTCTATCATACAAATGCTTATTTGGCAAATCTAGGATAGTACAAAAAGTACAAAAGCGTCCAGTGGAACTGTTGGATTTTTTTTGCCTTTGGACTACCTGACTTTCTCAAGCCATACCACAGACTGCTTTTTGAAAATTCCCCTCAGTTGCCGTGCTGATTGAGTGGATCAAGAACATCTCTTTGAGAAGCATATTTGTTGTCTCTCTGAAGTATAATTATTCAAGTCTAATATCTGCAGTATTGTTGGCATGGTTATATTTTTCCAGAAACAAATACTCCCCTCCCCAATATTTATATTGAAAGCTGGAGATTTGCAGAATACATTGAAGATTATCTTTCTCTATAGCCACTCTGTGCTCCTTTGCCCAGTACTGTATTATGTCCTATTCCATCCATTCTTGAGATAGCAGAAAACTATACCAATTGTTGTCCCATTGCCAATTCCTATCTTGCCTCTATTGCCTGAATACACAGACACTGCCAGTTACTCAACTTCCCTCCAGGCTAATGGATGACAAAGCCTAACAGATCTTGAGACTGTCCTTGGATGATGTCAGAATAAGAGGAGGAGAATACTCCTTTATCACTGGCACAGTTAAGGATGACTCAAGCCTGTCTCACCCCTGGACTGAGGACAAGATGAAGACAACATTGTGGGGACAGAATAAAGAAAGAGAGATTGCCAGGGACTATTTGTCTCATGGTTATCCAGAAGTGGAGACATGGCCTGGGGCAGCCAAAAGATTCAGTATGCTTAATAAAAAGAAGCTCACAGTAGCTTATGTTGATTGATTTCCATGAATGTGTATATAAATGTACCTTCTAAATGTTATAATCATACATACAGCACAGCAGGTTTATACTTATATATTTTGTCAATCATAATCCCCTTTTTCTTCTATGAATAATTAAGTGCAATAAAGTTAATATAGGCAATGCTTTTAATAAAGCCAATCAGGAACCAATAGAACTATCAGCCTATTTTTTCCCCTGGGCCACCGGGGAAAATGCCCACTGTTTTTTTTCCCACAGAGGGGAAAATCTAACAAGAAATGCCACTGAAAGCCCAAGAGTACTCCTCAAGACACTTAAAATGAAGGCATCTTGTTTGGGAGAAAAATTAGTCATAGCTGTCAGAGATATAATGGAACCATTCTTTTTTACTAGTTATTTTGTATTTTATTTTAAACGTATTCTGAACACAATTCTTCTATGTTCCATTGAAGTTCTGAAGAAATATTCTGGAGCTCATTTGTTCAAACAAGTATAAAGAATTGGTAATCTTTCCAATTATCTTTTAGAAATAGAGGCACCAAGAAAAAGCATCCCTAAAGGGATGCTATTTAGTGCAAAAGATCTCTTATTATGTACTGAATATGTACATTTCAGCAAAACTGGGAAGGTGATAAATTCTTCCCTTCTCACTCCAGAATTCTTACATCACAACAATGGGCCAAGGTCCCCATCTTTCAGTCATATTTTTCGATCTTTTATTATGAATGGAAAAGGTCTCTTACTGCTTACAACTTCATACCAATAGCCATCATCAAGATGTCAGGACTTTATTTTATTCCTCCAGTGGCAGCAGTCTATGACTCTTGGGCTAGAAAGACATGAGAGAATGGCTGTGTTTACATAATATGTTTGTCTGCTTTTCCCAATATCTTGAATGGCTTTTTTTCAATTGTTATATATAGAATTTTAAAAGCATGGGAGATACAACAGAAACTTGAAGTTCTGTAAAAGCCATGGGGCAATATAGGCATCCCTCCAACATGACCTTCTGACTATGCACCAAACCAGAAAAACTTAAGCTATTATATGTATATCCATATCATTAAAGGCTACTGAAAGATCAAGAGTTGAACTAATAAGAGGTTGATTAAGACTCTTTTAAATGTATAATAAAAACTACATCTGGCCCAGAGAAGCTCTAATCCAGGGGTTCTCAACCTTGGCAACTTTAAGACTTGTGGACTTCAACTCCCAGAATTCCACAGCCAGCATTGCCTTAAAATTGTCAAGGTTGAGAAACACTGATCTATTGGTTGTTGAGTTGGCTGAAAAAATATTTGCTGTCTTCATTGTCAATCCTTCTCTTGCCTCTAGATAGTAAATGGTGGTGTCTTAATTTCCATTTACAGAACTATTGATTAAATCTTATGGTGGTGTTGCTCCTTTTTTTCTGAATGCCACAAGAAAGTGCGGAAACCATTTACCTATGACAGTACTGCAAAATCTGTACTTAATGCAAGCTCACTGCTCAGCTGATCCCACAGAGATGATTATCCAGTTAAACCCATTTTACTGTGCAGCTCCTCAAATGATCCTACAAGAAGCAGAATATCTATACCCAAGATACTCTTCTATACTGAGTTACAGGCCAAAGTTTAGCACAGAAACTGCAGTGGTCATGCTTGTAGATGACTAGAGAAAGGAAGATTAGGGGATGTGGCTGATCAGAGCTTTTGGGAGTGGGCAGCATATAAACAAAGTACATAATAAATATTAAGCTTTTAGCTGAGTCTGCTATTTTCATCCAGAGGAAAAGTAGGAATGGCACCAAAGGATTGAGACCCACTCCAGCCTGAAGCGGTTAATGAGCATCTGGCTATTTTTACCCTGTATGGAATACTTCATATTTAGTAGTGATAAAATAGTGGGCAAAGGCATCAGATTTTGAAACAGTTGAAACAGACTTGGATTTTTTGCTGCTGATTTATGTGGGGGAGTTACTTAGAACTACAATAATCAAAGCCAGGACTTCCGGTGGCTCCGCCGGCGCCGCTAGAGTCTCCTCTGTGAGGCTCCGTTCTCTGGGTATGTAAAGCCGCAAAAAACAGCGAACACCAGCTGTTTTTTGCGGTGAAAAATCCCAGTATTTTTTTATTGTTTTTCTGGCTATATATTTCTAACTGTTACATTCAACATAATGCATTCAAAATGGCGTATAGCTTTCACTACTTTTACTACTTTCACCACTAAAGGAAAGTGTTTGAAAGTGAAAGTGAATTCTCCATTTTTTCCCCTCTTTGTTCTCGTAAGCGAAGCTAGAGGCCAGAGTGACTGTTTTAAAACTTAAAATGGATTGGAATTTACGTTTTAATGTCGAACCTATTTTGGACTGCATTGATAAATTTAAAGAAGAAACGATTGCAATATTGAAAGAGACTAATGCAGAAATATTAAAACTCCTTTTTCCAAATGAAATTGATTTGCAACCGTCTGTTGAACATTTTATACAACAATCCAAACAAGAAGAAGACAGTATTGAGAATAAAGAGAATAATTGGGAATGGATCTTGCTTGATAAACAGTTCATTTACGGAGTGGAGGAAAAGGATTTGTTTCAAAACAGGAGGGGATGGTTATTCCTCTCAGACAAGCAGCAAGAAGAAGATTTAATTGAGAAAAAAGAGAAAGTGATCCAGTTTAAGAAGCAATTTATCTATGATACCGAGGACCAGGAAAAGCAAAGACAGAGATCTGAAATGTTACTTCAACGAAAGTCTATGGTTAAGAGAAATAGAGGACTAATGCAAAGGTTAAGATGGTTTATATGGACTCAAATGATATTGCAAGTAAAAAAGAGAGACTTACTACTTGGAAGGAAGGCTTTGTTATGGAGATCTACTTGGCAAAAGAAGAAACCTAGAGTACGATTGAAGGAGTGAAACTTAAAATTTTACATAAGGAATTATGGGTAATTTAAAACTATGGACTGACTCAAGGACTAAGATTATGAGTAAGATATAAGAGAAGATGACTAACGGAAGATATAATATTAAGATTATGAGTAATTGAAGAAGAATGTACTTGCTTTGAAATGATCGAGGTTTGACATTAGATTGACTGATTGATGGGATAAATAAGCATTATGGGATTTGATAAGGTTGAAGGACTCTAAGTTAGAAATGGATTAAATAGATTGTATTTGTTATTTAGGTTTATTTGACATATGAGAAAGCCTAGAAGTCGATTGAAGAAGTGAAATTTAAAATTAAGTGTAAGGAATTAAGGCCAATCTAAGATTATGGGCATGTTTAATGGAAGATATACTAAATTGACTAAATATATATATATATATATATATATATATATATATATATATATATATATATATATATATATATATATATATATATATATATATATATATATATATATATATATATATATATATATATATATATATATATATATATATATATATATATATATATATATATATATATATATATATATATATATATATATATATATATATATATATATATATATATACAGGAAGTTTTTCAGACAGATCGGTCTGATTGGATACACCTTGACATTTTTAACTGCTGTACTGCAGTTAAACTTTTTACAATCTCTTTTGCCTTGCCGCCCCCCAACTAGGGGCATAGAGCAGGCTCAAGTCGCAACTGCGAAATATTTACAAATTCAAATTTTCTTTTTTGACAAAGAGGTAAAGAATTAAATTGGGAGACTAAGATGGCCATTTCAAGCTTATTCTGCTTTCATCAGTTAGCCATACCCTTTATGGGATTCGAACCTGGGCAGTTCTGCATACTAGGCAGTGATTTAACCACCAAGCCACAGGTTCTCCTCCCCTCTTTGTCAGCCGAGTCAAGGGAATATATATACAGGAAGTTTTTCAGACAGATCGGTCTGATTGGATACACCTTGACATTTTTAACTGCTGTACTGCAGTTAAACTTTTTACAATCTCTTTTGCCTTGCCGCCCCCCAACTAGGGGCATAGAGCAGGCTCAAGTCGCAACTGCGAAATATTTACAAATTCAAATTTTCTTTTTTGACAAAGAGGTAAAGAATTAAATTGGGAGACTAAGATGGCCATTTCAAGCTTGTTCTGCTTTCATCAGTTAGCCATACCCTTTATGGGATTCGAACCTGGGCAGTTCTGCATACTAGGCAGTGATTTAACCACCAAGCCACAGGTTCTCCTCCCCTCTTGTGGCTTGGTGGTTAAATCACTGCCTAGTATGGCTAACTGATGAAAGCAGAACAAGCTTGAAATGGCCATCTTAGTCTCCCAATTTAATTCTTTACCTCTTTGTCAAAAAAGAAAATTTGAATTTATATATATATAAAATTGAGGGGGTTACTGATATTATTTGTTTATTTCTTTTTTTTCTTTCAAAAAGATGATTTATTTATTTGATGTTTAATGGTTTGAAATGATTGTTTAGAATGTTAAAAGAGATGGATTATTGAAAGATATATATTTAATTTGATTGTTTGGGTGATTCTATATAACCTCTCAATGAACTGAAGTGATGGACTGATTCTTAGATTGAAGGTTTAGATATGTAAATGAATATTAATATTCTTAACAAGATGATATGTTTGTTCTGTTTAGTGGATTGAAATGATTTAAGGCTTGACACTAGATGGAATGATTGAGGGATTGGATATATATTAGAACTGATAAGGTTGAATAAATGTTAGATAGAGATTGTATTTAGTATATAGTTCAAAATTCTTGTTAGGATTATATAATAATTTTGTTTGAAGTAGTGGGTTTTCTTTTGTTTTACCCTGTACTCACTCTGGGAAGTCAGGGGGGTTAGGGAGGGTTTATAATTTTATATACTATGTTTTCTCAACTGTAATTAGGGTTGATGCAAGAATGTGTAATTATTGTTATTAAGGGGTTGTTCGGGTGGCCTCTGGGCACCACATCTGATGGAAAGAGGAAGGAGGAGTGAAGGCTGATGCAAGTAGAAAGTTGATAAGAAGGGGGAAGAGAAGGGATAGTAGGGCGGAGTAGAAGGAGGGAGATAGAGAAGGAGGGAGGAGAGTAGGTAGTTAGATGGTAAGTGAGAGGGGAAGGTTAGGGTTAGGGGGATGTGGTGGTGGGGGTACCGAGCAGCAATGTTAATTGTTTGGAAAATATGGTTTATGATTATTCTTAGTTGAGTTATTATTAGTAGATTTATTGAAATAAGTACATATGTTATGTTTATGGATGATTTTGAAATATGTATTTATGTTTTGATTATGTTTATTGTTTACTTTAATATTATGATCTGATTTGAGTATTTTTCCTTTGTTAAAAATTAAAAAACCAATAAAAAATTTTAAAAAAAAATAATAATCAAAGCCAGCTCATGGCAGAATAAAAAGGTTGACAAGACATGCTCATATACTGTATTTAGGAGTTAGTGGAGAAATATGCTCTATCTTATTGCTGTAAGGAAGTAGATTATGGGGTATAGTATTGTAGAATTATATATAATTTTGATTAACAGTATGTCTAATACAACTTATAATAGTAAACGCTGGTAAAGGTTGATTAACACGGATCTGAATCATGGCAATAAGTATATTAATTTGCCATATTGATTCTGCATTCTATTAGTTTGTATCTGCAAATGTCTTTCATAGATCTGATTTGTAAGAGATCTAGTTCAATCTCAGCATGTAGCAGTGTTCCATTTTCCAATTGGGAAGTATGAATTGGGAGCATTTGCATTCAGAAATGACAAAATGAATCACTCTTCTATTTCAGATATTGCAATAATCTCAGTAAATAAAACTGAAGGTAGAAGATCATTTAATGTAAAGTTTTGTTTTTTGTTTTGTCTTGTCCTTATTTTGCCAGTTAATGGGAAAAAACACTTGTGAACTATATGTGCTATATGAAATTAGTGCACTATATGTGCACTATATAGACCTACTGGGCTAAGGCCAGGTGAACTTGCAACTACACAGTAATGTATATGTTTAAATTGTCCCATCTTGTCTCATAAATTCTGAAACCATACTCAGTATTATAGGTTTGGCTATTGTGTATTAGAGACTCAGTATTATAAGTTCGGCTAACTCTATAGTACTCCTTGTCTGTTGGCTCCATTTCCTTTTATTAAAAATAAAAGGAAAATATTTTTAACAGAATTTAAAAATGGAACAGATTTTGAATTAAAGAATAAAGAAAAGTAATAAAGTAAAAATAAGAAGAAATAGAAAAGAAAAAAGACAGATTCTAAAGAAGTAGTTTCCAATCTTTTTGACAGTATTTATAGATATATTTATATTTTATTCTCTCTAAGGTTGCATCATAATTTCCTTTTTTCCATAGGATATCCTTTCTAATCTTCATACCCATAAAACACATGTTAAGTTTCCCTTTTTCAGCAAAAAAAGTCCATAAATTATTAATAAATGTAGTTATTGATCTTTCCCTGATCAAACAAATTAATATTGCCGTCTCTACTAGTTCTGTAATCTCTATTGGCTTCAGTTCCTTTCACCTTCTCGATCAGATTTGTAACTGAGTCCCAGATGTTTTGGTTTTTGAAATAGCCATGTGAGGTCACCAGAAGGATCCCTGTGCCTGAATAGCACTAATGGCTAAGCTCCCTTTGTAGCATCTGCCAATGAGTGTTGGACTTGGACTTATCTGTACTGGCCGGCTTCTCCATTGCAAGTACATGTCACCAACTATGGAGGAAACACTACTGCACCAATACAAATGTGACCATCCAGGGACACTTTCTTCTCCTAGTTTCAAAATAATATTTTTCTGCTTCTGTCAACTGCTACTGTCTGCTCAGCTTCTAAGTCCCTGGATTTTAATTGCAATCCAATGAATTCTGAAGTGCAGGGTCACATTTTCCCTACTTTTCCTGAATAATACCAGCTGCATGTTTTCCTTAATAGCATAATGATAATACCGGTAATACTTGCCTTACATACAAAATATCTTTGTGTTTTAACTGCTGCTAGTCACCTACAGTGATTGTACTGTAAAATAGGTGGCCATATAAATTGAAATAATAAATAAAATAATGGTTCCAAACCCAGCAGGAAGATATGATTTAATAAATATTTTTTTTATTTTTCTGACCTACCTTCTTTTATCCTAAGCTGTTGCTGTTGTTTTAATAATTCAGTGGTGTACTGTTTCATCATTCTTTCAATTATCTTATTTAAACTGACATGAGCACAGGAGAGAAGCTTTAGTATCACTGTTCCCTGCTTGTTGACTGCAGAAATCAATATTATCAGTGGAATAGACAGTTGTTTGAATCTAATAAATTCTGAAGCACAGGAATTCAGTCTCATTAGGTTCCACACACCATGCTCTCATTAATTGACACCTCTATCTTCCAGTGAAGAAAATTAGCAGCTATAATGTCACTGGCACTAAGCTGAAAAACGTTTATCTTAGTAAATAACATTTTTTTAGAGAATGAAATAAGCTCACACCAAAAATATAATCTATTCTTGTGCCAATTTGCACAACTACCAATGAGAAGTATAGCCTTTCGTTCCAAATTAAATCTACAGATATAGTAAAAGAAGAATCTTAACTATTCCATGAGTATTCTAGCATGGTCTCATAAACCTGAAACTTGATATATAAAACAAAAGGCTGATTGGTTTCCCACCACTAGATCCATCTCCTACCTGTTAGATTAACAAAGATCCATCTTGTAGTTAATTTAACTATCCCAATAGTGAGCAGCTGCATCATATTTCAGAATCCTGGAAAGGGAAAGCAGCGTATGATTAATTTTCTTACTTTAAATTAAATCTTTTGTTGGCAACTCCACAATCACCATGACTAATGTTTTATGCTCTGTGGCTGCTTCTTGGAAATATGTTCCAGGATTGTTAAGCTGTTAAGAACAAATCAAGCACAGAAAGCATGACAGAACAAAGGCCCTTCCTCATTTGTACCTAACCATGCCACAAAGATCCCCTGATAACATTTTTCCTGTTTTGTCTCCAAGACATTGTCTTCATCTTATCAGAGCCTATGAGTGAATCAGCCTTAAGTTCTCCTTATCTGTACATTAGGGATAGATTGTGATGAAGAAAATCTATTTATTTAGATTTTCTATTTATCTAGGAGTCAAAATAACTTAATGACATTTTGGACTTAAGGCTGAAGACATTGACTTCATCTCATCCAAGCCTATGAGTGAATCAGCCTTAAGTTCTCCTTATCTGTATATAGGTATCTGATATGAGCCAGGATAACATCATGCATGTTATAATGTCATAGCACAAATGATATTAATCATTAGCAAAGATTACATAATTTATATCATTTGTAAAAATGACATTAACTACTACATGATATCCCTTGTTTTCCCTTTTTAACTCATATACCTCCTAGGAAAACCTATTTCTGTTTGATTTATTGTGTGCAATCAAGTCATTTTTTACTCCTAATGAGCATATAAATAGATTTTCTCCATCACAATCTATCCCTAATCTGTTATTTCAGGTCTCTCAATGGTGCATTCATTCATCTATAATCCAGCCGTCCACCTTGGTTCTGCTTATCCTCTTGACTTTCCTTCTACCTTTCCCAGCACTGTCATATAGTCATAGAGATGGAAGGGACCTTCAAGATTTTCTAGTCCAACTCACTGCCCAAGGCAGGAATCGTTACACCATCTCAGCAAATGGTTGTCAAATACCTTCTTTGAAAACCTCCAGTAATAGAGCACTTACAACTTTGGGAGGCACGCTATTCCATAGATTAATTGTTCTCAGAGTGAACAAATTTCTCCTTAGATCCAGGTTAAATCTCCCTCTGGTGGACTTCAGTCATTGCTTCTTGTCCTTCCCTCAAGTGCTCTGGAGAATAAATTGACCCACTCTTCTGTGTGACAGCCCATCAATATTGGAAGAAAAACTTTCTCTTCATTAGGCTAAGCATACCTACCGTAGTTCCCTTAGCCATTCATGGTACAATGTAGCCTTCACAGCCCTAATCATCTTTGTCACTCTTCTATACATTCTTTCTTCAGCATCTTTTTTGTATCATGGTGACCAAAAATAGACACAGCATTCCAAGTGTGAGGTCACAAGTGTAGTATAGAGCAATAGTATCACTTCCCATGAGCTTGATGCTATCTCTCTGTTGATGCAGCATAGGGGTGCATTGATATTTTTGGCAACTGCAGCACAATGCTCACCAGGGCACCAGGGCACCTAGATCCTTCTCAGAAGCACTATAGTTGAGCCATTTGTGCCCCAAGTTCATTTGTTCAATGATTCATTAGGATTTTTTTCTTGCTTGTCCACAGTATTCTCAGGTATCTTCTCCAATACCAAAGTTGTCAATACTCTTGCTCTGCTGCTTCTTCAACGCCAACTTTGTATTCCATAGAGGGTCACGGGGAATACCATGACTTGCACTATTCTGATCTTTGTAAGTATAAACCCATCATAGTATCTCCAAATTGTTTCCAAGGCTGCTCTACCAAGTGGTGGTCTGCCATATATTTCTTGACTGTTTCTTTATTGTTAATTGTTGATCCTAAAAAACAGAAGCCAATCCATCACTTTGATATCTTCATTGCCAATTCTAAGGTTGGCTTTTCAGCAATTGAAGAAAAGCAGGACAACAAATTTCATTCCAGTTTATACTTTGCCAATTTAAGGATATTGGTAATAATTTCACTTAGCAGTGGGCAAAGCCACAGTACAACCAAGCTTTTCAGCCATTCCATGGCTGGATTCACACACTGAGTTAATACATAATGCAGTTTATCAGCCAAAATTATGAGTGAACTCAACTGCTGTGGCTTATTCACCAAACCACAATTGAAGTATATCATAGCATAGCATGATTTGTGAACCCTACAATAATAATTACAAATTGTACTATCCTATAAATATCATACAGACAAAAGATGCCTAAAAAGAGACCTGCATGATCCTGGGTTAACAACACCCTCTTCTCAAAAAAATCCCTAAGTGCTACAGTATAAATTATTGACCTGAAATCTGCCTTCATAACGCTACAAATAATCTTTGATTAGTCATCTGAAAATGACATATTTTATACTTTTTTAAAAAAAATGCATAAAATGTGGCTTATTGTTTCACTTTTGTTTATTCAGTATCAAAAACTGAAGGTAAGATCAAACAAATATGCACTTGTCTCTGTGTGAATACTTTTCTCAGTGAGACAGACGAATAGCCAGATTCTTTAAGGCAAATAAAATTAAGGAGCATAAAATAGAGACAAAATTTGCAGCTTTCATTATAGATCTGTCATCTTTCCAGGAATATATTGAGATTCTCATCACAATCTGTCCAAATAAACTCTGTTCCATTTACATATATTGATAATTTATTATCCTTTTACTGTTGTTCTGGCAGAGCAGGACTAACACGATTTGCTGCTGAAGGTGAAAAATAAGATAGCATCCTTCCCCATTCCATGTACAAAAGCCAACTGGACTGGTGATGGAATTTTACTGGCTGCATTTGCACATAATATTCTCTCATTATAGTTTGCGAAACACAGTAAGAAACAGCAGCTAAAACCATTGTGGCAGTTTAACAAAACAAATCATAGGTATTGAGGCCAATTCCTGAGTTGTGCTCCTTTATTTATTATGCCATGCTAAGCCTTGTTTGCCTAACCATGGTTTATTCAATAAATCATCACACAACACAAGCCATAAAATTTGTTTCTCATTTTCCTGTCATGGTTCCAACAGATGAAACTCTTCAAAGAACTTCAAGGCAGCATTACCAGCATTGACATTTCCACATTTTGCACATTCTGGCTACCTATCAAGCCAGAAGTATATAATTGGGAGGAAGAATGAGTATGGTTTAGTGATTAGATCTGTGGCAAAAAAAAACTATGGTTAGCCACATGTTTCTGGACTCTCACAGTTTCTTGCTAGTGACCATACTGTGCAGAACTGGAGAGAGTCCAAAACATCCAATTGTCTTACCCTAAGCTGAGTGGTAAACAAGGAGAAGACAATTTGCATGTTTCAGTAGATGAGGGAAATAGAGGAGAGCATCAGGATGGGTGTTCATTAGGGCAGAAGCTGCAATGGAAAAGGAACATATCTGAGGATTCACAAGGTGACTAATGCTTAAGGAAAGGGACCTAGAATGTAGCTACTTTATCTTCTCTGGTGGAATAGGCAGATACCCTCAGGAAGAGGCAATTCCTCAAGATTATAGGCTTCCACAGCAAACCAAGATTACATCAAAATGACATATATGCAGTGATATACTGAAGCAAACTCTGTCACTTGCTCCTACTCTTGCAATCCTCCACCCCATGGACATTTTTGAAGAAGAAGAATTTCCAGTGTTGCTCCAACACTGGAAGTTTTTAACAAGAGACTGGACAGCCATTTGTCCAAAATGGTATAGGGTTTCCTGCCTGAGCAGGGGGTTGGACTTGATGACCTCCAAGGTCCCTTCCAACTTTATTATTATTAGAATAAATAATAATGATAATGATGATGATACTGATAATAATAATAATAATAATAATAACAACAACAACAACAATAATAATAATAATAATAATATACCACTATACCATTTGAGACAAATGATTGTCCAGTCTCTCCTTAAAAACTTCCAGTGTTGGAGCATTCACAGCTTCTGGAAGCATGTTGTTCCACTGATTAATTGTTCTAAATGTCATGAAGTTTCTCCTTAGTTCTAGGTTGCTTCTCTCTTTGGTTAGTTTCCATCCATTGCTTCTTATCCTGCCTTCGGGTACTTTGGAGAATAGCTTGACTCCCTCTTCTTTGTGGCAACCCCTGAGATATTGGAACACCCTAATCATGTCACCCCCTAGTCCTTCTCTTCATTAAACTAGACATACCCAATTCCAGCAACCATTCTTTATATGTTTTAGCCTTCAGTCCCCTGATCATCTTTGTTGCTCTTCTCTGTACTCTTTCGAGAGTCTCAATATCTTTTTTACATTGTGATGACCAAAATTGGATGCAGTACTCCAAGTGTGGCCTTACCAAGGCATTATAAAGTGGTATTAATACTTCACGTGATCTTGATTCTATCCCTCTGTTAATGCAGCCTAGCACTGTGTTGGCTGTTTTGGCAGCTGCAGCACACTGCTGGCTTATATTTAAGTGACTGTCAACTAGTACTCCAAGATCCCTCTCACAGTTACTACTATTGATCAAGGTACCACCTGTACTGTACCTGTGCATTTGGTTTATCTTGCCTAAATATAGAACCTCATTTTTTTCACCATTGAATTTCCTTTTGTTAGATAGTGCCCAATGTTCAAGTCTGTCAAGATCCTCCTGTATCTTAAGCCTATCTTCTGGAGTGTTGGCTATTCCGGCCAGCTTGGTGTCGTCTGCAAATCTGATGAGTTCCCCATCTATACCCTTGTCCAAATCATTGATGAAGATGTTGAAGAGCACTGGGCCCAGATCAGAGCCCTGGGGCAACCTACTACACACTTCCCTCCATGTAGATGCAGTTCCATTGAGGACCACATGCTCAGTACGGCCATATGAATTATGAATTAATATGAATTAAACAAATGCACAAACTGTAAATTAAATGTATAAATTTATATCATACATAATCAAATCTTGCTTTTATTTTAATAATAGTAATCATGTGCCTCACGGTGAGATTCTGGGATTGCAGAAGATCTGATATTCTGCTCATTAGTGGCATTATACTTAAGATCTATGGGTCTTACATTTGGTATGATGACCTGGAAAAACACTTGTACTTACCGTAATTTTCTGTTATATAGAAAACACCCAGGTTTCTCTGTGTCGTTGCTAGAGAATTAAACACATGTGAACTCTTCACACCTTCTTATACTATAGTGGCTTTCAAATACTTTCCATTGTTATAGGCTTATGCTCAGGTCAAACGTAGCAAATATATGTCAGCAAGCATCTCTCACTCTCAGAATTTAATCAAAGCTTTTCAGAAGACTAGACTGGAAGCTGCATAGCTTCCTTACCAAGTTTTCATACTGATTAACTGGAAAGACATGTAACAGAAATATTTAACTGCTTCCTCATAAAAAAAAATAGTGGTTTTTTTTTTTTTTGCAATTCAAAGATCAAATATTTGAAGACAGGAAAAACAAACTAAATGGAAGAAAGGCAATTTTAGCTTTGAAAGGCAAAGAAAGGGGATCCAGTTTACAACAAAATAGATAATTTTCCTCCTTCGGTATGTAAGGCAGCACTAGAATACCACAAGCAGCATTCCCTAGAACCAGCTGAAACCCTGAAAGCCTTGGCAGCAGCCCCCCAAAACCATTCCAGAAATTGGTTCTCATTTATGATTATTGAATACATGACTGAGCAATATTAATGTTAAATAATGTTTAAATATTAATGCTAAATAACGTTAAATTGACATTCCCTACTAAATCCAACCAAATTTAGCTAAATCAAATAACTAACGTGAATAAATTAAATTTCACAGATTGAGGCGTCTAACCTATTATACGAAAATCAGCTGCAAACTCACACTGAAAAAAGCTGTATACTTCTGAACTATTCTTTCAAAACAGAAGACTGTTTTTCTCTCAAGAAGTGTACTCCCACAGATGTAACTTGTTGGGAGCCACATTGTTTACTAATGCCTCGCAGGGCTGGTGTAACCAAAGGCAGTGTTAGAGGCAAATGTAAAGGTGGTTTCTATTTTCTTCCTTTCTGTGGCTTTCTTTGTTACCTTTTATACTGG
Organism: Bothrops alternatus; assembly: GCA_034064705.1. Classification (NCBI taxonomy): domain Eukaryota; kingdom Metazoa; phylum Chordata; class Lepidosauria; order Squamata; family Viperidae; genus Bothrops; species Bothrops alternatus. The sequence goes on from JARGCV010000589.1 coordinate 12,963,500, forward strand.
CATCCCATTCTCTCACTCCATTCACCTCTTCTCACAAGAGCATTCTGCCAGGGAAGAGAACTTTTGATTCTTTTGAAATGAGGCTACAGACTGAATAAATTAGGGCAAGGTTTCCTACTGCTCATCTACCACCCTCAATAATGTAATTCTAGCCCAATATATTGGGCAGCCACCATGTTGAGGAGGGCTACACTACAAAGCTCTAAAATGAGATCATCCAGCACCTTCAGGCAGGGATTATTTCCACATGGCAAACTCACAAACAAAGGCATCTGATCAATATAGCCATTAGGATTGTACAGTGCTTGGGCTTCTGTCCCAGACACAGACTATGGAGGGCCCCAAATAGAGAATGTGTGTGCAGTTCCTTTTCCTTTAAACTGCTTTAAACAGTTGGAGGTCAGAGTTATGTTTGATTTGCTCCTCCTCCTTCACCTTCATTCTGAAGCATTTTTCTAAAATAAGTCCAAAGTGCTTCATAGCCTCATTGATCATATCAGCAGTGCATTGAAGGAGGCAAGGATAGTTAAATGAAAAGCAATGGCAAATAAAGGATAAAGGAATGTGCATTGCACACTGAATGAGTGATGTAAGATTCTCCCCTAGAAATGTTACTAAACAGGCACAGACATTTAAAGACTCAGGAGTTGGAGATTTAATTTCTAAGGAAGGTAAGGAAGGGGGTTAGTAAAATCTTTGTTTAGGTGCATGAAGTCTGATTTAGAAATGTTTTTATTACTTCAAGGTGAAATAAAGAAATGAAGGAAGATGAAAAATAGAGAAAAGGAAAAAGGGGGAAAGGGGAAAGGAAACACAAGCATAATACGTTACATATAGGAAATCATTCTGCCTAATTTTTAAAGACATAATTAAATCTCAACCACATGGAAAAATATTGATCACTCTTTCCATTACGTTAACACACAACAGTTCAGATACAAAAATTCAATATATATTGGTGATCCAAAAATATTAATCTCAAATTTCACTGTCTTTCAAAGCAACAGTAAATATAATATTTCTTACTGCCCCTCCCCTGCTCTATTCATTCAATTTTAAAAGTTCCCCTAGCATAGGAACTGGAAATCATAGTCACTTGTACTGTCATTAAGATAGACACTTTGTTTGCCAGTGTTTCCTTTTTTATTTTGGAGCAACTGAGAATTAGTGTTTTGTCAACCAGGAAGCCCTCTGACTGCTTAATATTAGCAAATGACTGAAGAATTTGTACTCCATATAATAGCAAGAAGGTGGAAGTACTAGGCATTTATATCTTTCCTCTTGGCTATCTATATTTTACAGGGCATTAAAAGATGAGCATGATTTTAAAGTCAGTGACTTTCTTGGGCTTCTAAGCATGGTAGAAGATACATGTTTGTTGATATCAAAAGAGGCTTAGAATTTCAAAAAAGTAAAAAGGGGCATATTTCTCTATGCACTTTTAGATGAGATTATGTTATTAATCTAGCTGAAATGGTTCCTATACTATATGTAGAAAGAAACTAAACTATGATGGAGCTAAATAAACAGATTAAAAGTCAGTACCTTATTTATCTCATTTCGGAATATAAATTGAGCCACTGGCTAATAATGCCAATTATATGATCTAGTTTTGAACTTTTAAAATAGAACCATTCACAATTTCTGGGGTTCTTATATTAAACTCAACCCTTGACAGAGATCAACAACCAAAAAGGAAAGGATTTGGAAAATAAATGTGGCAGAACAATATGGCAAACAGGTAGTCCACCTCTCCAGGAGGCCAAACAGCTTGATGAAGTAGTATCCTGATTACATTCAACTTGGCCATAATTATGATGTTCAAGTTCATGAGACCATAACCAATTTTATTTGCACTATTTGATATAAATTATCTTATTTATCTGATATAAATCATCAATTATCTTGTTACCTGAATCTAAATATGTATGTATATCAAATAAAACAATTGTAATGGCAGACAGTGTAGATAATATTTTTTAGTATCTCTAACAAATATTTTCTTATTTATATTTGTTCATGCTTACTTCAGGCTTTCATTATTTGAGGAAGACTACAGCTTTTATAGAATAGCAGGGACTTGAAATGCTTCAATAATTGTATTGGCAGAAACCAGAACATTAGTTCTTTGAGAATGGAACATCACAATCCACGTCTACAGAGACAAGAAGTAGCCACAAAATTAAACTGATCAGATATTGATTTTTCATTTCTTTTTCATTTCATTTTTAAAGACTACTTTTCATTCGTCACACTGTGACTATAACCAACATGCTCATTTTAAAGAGATTAATTAAGGGATTAAAGTGGGAATGACAGTCACAGGTGAATAAAGTCTTTGGAACTTGGAGATATGAGAGCAGTGGTGGGATTGAAACATGTAAACAACTGGTTCTCTGTGTGGATGCCGCTTCCGGAAGTCCATTCTGGGCCTGGGCAACAAAAAAATTAGCTACCGGTTCTGCCGAAGTGGTGCAAACCGGCTGAATCCCACCACTGTATGAGAGGGAAAATGTAACTGATGCTTGATTCCCTTTTAGAAATAGCAGAAATCAAGATGCATCACTGATCACATGTGCAATTCCTTAGATTACATAGTGTTTGAGCAAAATTATACAAACAATGATCCCTTTCTTGCTATCATCTGTTACAAAGCAGACTTAGTTCTTGCAGAGCATCAGATAGAATAGTGCCTGAGTAAGTTTTCCCTCACATGGAAGTAAGATGGTTAGAGACTTACTCCAAAGAAGGAGCTGCCACAGAACAATATCTTTCTCACCCTTTCTTTTTGCTTGGATCCTGTCTGCACTATTTAGCCTTGAGCTATGATGTGGATAGAAGTGAATAAGAAAAAATGAAACACACTTTGAATAAGCATCCCTCATGCATTTGTGGAATGTTAAGTATGTCATCTAACCCCATAGGATTTCTTTGTATATTTTTATATAGTCAGGCTGCTATTTATCTTTAAAATCATTACATACCCATTACCATTAGGCTCTAGCTCTGAATTCAGCTTTGAGCCATTCTTTTTCTCATCCTATCTTTTGTTTATATAAAACAAAGGTGTCAAATTTGCCACATCACGTGATGTGTTGCTACGTATAGAAACTCTTTTTGCATTGCCAGCAATGGGGTAGGCACGGCTTTGGTATGATGAAGCCGGCCTGCAGGCCGGCAGTTTGACACCCCTGATATAAAAGAAGCTTGTTTTAGAAAGGATATATTAAGTAGAAGTTCTTTAAATGATCCATCATGGGGTCATAAACATTCCATGTACATCCTTCACAAAAGCAGTGCACTGTCTATATGAGCATAATTTGCCTTGGTGTCAAGATAAATATTAAAGTATAAGACAAAGCTAATTAGCTTTATCACCTGTAGAGTTTATTGAAGAAAATGGGATTCAATATATATTTGTTCAATTTCCCAGTGTTTATTACTCCATTCTACCTGTGAATTTTGGGTTATGTAGCCTAACATAATGGTACATTCCCAGGACAAAGCAAAATTGGTGTAATCAAATAAGAATGTTTTCAGTTGTTGTTAGTGAATACTTCTGCAGGGTCAGAACAAGGACCAACCAATCTAACATTCTATAACACATTGATATGCCACTGGGAAGGAGGACAAAAAGAACACTATAACTCTAGATTGGAGTGTTTAAACTTTAAACATAACTTTGAATCTCTCTGTTCAATCATAAACCCATAAATCTTTTGCTATCTCTTAGAGTTTCTCTCCACCAATGAATCAGTGTTACCCACTAACAATAACAATAACAATGTTGGAAGGGACCTTGGAGGTCCAACCGCCTGCTCAGGCAGGAAACGCTATACCATTTGAGACAAATGGCTGTCCAGTTTCTTCTTTAAAATTTCCAGTGTTGGAGCATTCACAGCTTCTGGTGGTAGGTTGTTCCACTGATTAATTGTTCTGTCAGGAAATTTTTCCTTATTTCTAGGTTGCTTCTTTCTTTGGTTAGTTTCCATCCATTGCTTCTTGTCTTGCTTTCAGGTGCTTTGGAGAATAGCTTGAATCCCTCTTCTTTGTGGCAACCCCTGAGATATTGGAACACTGCTATCATGTCACCCCTCATCCTTCTCTTCATTAAACTAGACATACCCAATTCCAGCAACCATTCTTTAGCCTCCAATCCCCTGATCATCTTTGTTGCTCTTTTCTGTACTCTTTCGAGAGTCTCAACATCTTTTTACATCATGGTGACCAAAACTGGATGCAGTATTCCAAGTGTGGTTTTACCAAAGCATTGTAAAGTGGTATTAACACTTCATGTGATCTTGATTCTATCCCTCTGTTAATGCAGCTTAGCACTGTGTTGGCTGTTTTGGCAGCTGCCGCACACTGCTGGCTCATATTTAAGTGATTGTCAACTAGGACTCCAAGATCCCTCTCACAGTTACTACTATTGAGCAAGGTACCACCTATATTGTACCTGTGCATTTGTTTTTTTCATGTCTAAGTGTAGAACTTTGCTTTTTGCACCATTGAATTTCATTTTGTTAGATAGCTCCCAATGTTCAAGTCTGTCAAGATCCTCCTGTATCTTAAGTCTGTGTTCTGGAGTGCTGGCTATTCGTGCCAGCTTGGTGTCATCTCCAAAATTGATGAGTTCCCAATCTATCCCCTCATTCAAATCATTGATGATGATGTTGAAGAGCACTGAGCCCAGAACAGAGTCCTGGTCCACCCCACTACACACTTCCCTCCATGTAGATGCAGTTCCATTGAGGACTATATGCTGATTCCGGCCAATCAGCCAGCTATGAATCCATCTGGTGATGATGCTGTCTAACCCTCATTTTTCTATCTTATCAAGTATTAGGTTGTGGTCTACTTTATCAAATGCCTTACTGAAGTCCAAGTAAATTATATCCACAGCATTCCTCTAGTCCACTAATTTTGTCACCTGGTCAAAGAATGCAATAAGATTTGTCTGGCATGATTTGTTTTTGACAAACCCATATTGGCTTTTGGAAATGATTTTGTTTGCCTCTAGTCAGGGGTGTCAAACTCAATGCATCAGCATTGCAGTTGCCCTTGGGGGGCTGGGTGGGTGTGGCCAGGGTGTGTGCTGCCTACTGGGTGGGCATGGAGGGAGTGGGTGTGGCCTACTGGGTGGGCAGGGCCAGCTCTACATCATTCATGTTAAGGGTCCCTGTGGGGGCCTGGGCAGAAGTGGGACAGATCTGAGGGTTCTGGCAGAACGGGGTGGGACCAGGGCAAGCGCCAAGGCATGGTCCACTGGAGGAGCCTCACTGTTCCTCTCAGGCCATGTGGGGGGTGAATGGTGGTGCAGGCTGCCCGGAGCCCTGGGCAGCAGAGGTCAAATGCCCAGCCTGGCCCTCAAGCACCCATGGCACCAAGCTCAGCCCCACTTCCCCAAGGGGGCGCCCAGCTGCACTTACCTCCTCCTCAAGGCTGCTGCTGCTGTGCTTGCTCTCCTTAGTCAGGTTGTTCATGATGGGTACCAGGGCAAAATCAGAGGGAAACTGAATGCGTTTCAGCATAGATGGCCACCACAAAATTGTACATTGGCTCCCGGTCAGCCGGCCTGGGCCAGGGCCAAGGTAGTGGGGGCCGTTCCCTCACTGTTTCCAGGATGGCTTTGCGGGCCACATGAAACCATTTCGTGGGCCGCATCTGGCCCACAGGCCTTGTGTTTGACATGTCTGCTCTATGTGTTTGCTGATTCATGGCTTAATTATCTTTTCCAGAATCTTTCCAGGTATTGAGGTCAGGCTGATAGGTCTGTAGTTTCCTGGATCCATTTTTCCCCCTTTTTTGAGTCAACAGTAAACTATCCTGGCTTGACACTCGCTGCCTTCATTGGTAATCTCTTTCCTGCCTCTTGTGCCTCTGTTCCCAAAATCACTGGCCAACATCTCTGTTCCCAATCACTGGGAAGACTTCCAGGGTAATGGATGACTAAGCCTAGATTTTACATGCCATTGTGCTGGAGTAGTCAGTTCATAAAAGAGTACACCTAAAACATGTCCTAAGATTTTTCACTCATGGTCTGGGGACAGAATATGTAATGTTATAAAGGGAATAGTATAGCATATAGTTTTGCCAGTGTCTGTGGGCCAATATTCTTAATTTAGTTTCCCAGAATCCCATCCTAAAGAAACATTGCTGCTCTTTCTTCACAACTTTGTAAATGAATATATTGTATTTAATATACAAAATCTGCCAGCAAATTAATCAATAACATTTCTTCTAGCAATATTCCATATTACTTGCTCCACAAACAAGGGAATTTGTTTTGAATAATTTATTTTCAAAATGTCTTTTAAAAGATAAACATGAAAAAGTTTTCTGCCATCATGCCAAGAGGTGGTAATAATCATGACTCCTTTTTTTCTAATCACTTTCTTACTTCTTTTTTCCACTTTTTTTTCCCACTTGTGCTCTCAGTAATGTAGTTCGCCAACTCAAAAACAATATAAAAGAAACACGTGTTTCTTTATATGAAGGGCACATTGCATTATTTTTAACTCCCTCAGAATTAGTGCTCAACATTTCTTTTATTTCCAAATAATTATTTGAACATCTAGAATTACTTGTATTTTGTGTACTAATGGAGTGAGCTATTGTATTTTTCAGAAGGGTGCCCAAAGAGAATGTCAGAGTTTTTCTAAAATGGTGCTCCAAGGGATTAAACAATCTGGAAATTTGGATCAATCATCCAGGCCTTCTGTGGAGAGGTGCTACCGTAGTAAGCCATTGCATCCTAATTGAAGAATCTGCTCAAGCTAGATAAAAGGCTCCACACACATGGGAGAGATTTAAGCTCTAATCATGAAGGGAGGAAGGAGCCATTTTGTATTTGAAAGAACCTGCTGGACACATACAGCCACTGCAATGTAATTGGTTGGCTTGGACATGTCAGACGCTATCTTCTCCTCCATTATACAAATGATTAAATGTATGAATCAGAAAGCATCTGATATAACCCAACGTCCTGCTCACTGTAGGAATTCATTAAAATATCCTACACAAGGTGGGGTCTCTAAGGGGCCTCCTCTACTTTCATTATAATGCAGGTGCTAAAAGGACACATGCTATCTAGGAATGCAATGATAAGAACATAGGATCTAGTTCATGGAAAGGCATTTTTCTACTTTGGTCAGACTTTGTGTGCCATACTGTGTCCAGTTTTGGGTACACTGTTCAAAAGCGGAAAATTGGAGGGGTGGACTTATTCTGTATTGCCCTACAGGAATAATCAATTAAAATTACAAGGCTATACAGTAGATTCACATAGAAGTAAAAAGAATTTTCTGATTGTATAGGCCAGTGATGGTGAAACTTTTAGAGACCGAGTGCCCCAAAACTGGCCCCACCACTGCTCCACCCCCTGCCCCGCCCCTGCTCCACCCCCCACCCCCGCATCCCCTGGCCCGCCTGCTGGCAGGGCCATTCACCACCTCCAGGGTGCGCCACAGATTGCCCAGGCAGCCCAGCAGCGCTATGGTGATCATGCCCTCTGCCCACGCCCTGCAGCATCAACTGTGCACAATGGGGTATGAGGGCAGTCTTGCCTATGCTGCCTGGCTACCATGTCCTTGGCTGCACTGCTCCATGTGGGCCATGCTCAGGGGTGACTCTCCTTCAGGGGGACTGCTGTAGAGGAGGTGGTTGCAGGGGGAGGGGAGGCTTGGGCAACGGCATGTGTGCCCAAAGAGAGGGCTCTGAATGCCACCGCTGGCACCCGTGCCATAGGTTCGCCACCACTGGTATAGGCTGTTAGCTAGTGAACTGAGTGCCAAATGAAGGGGTGAGTTTTCCTTTCTTGAAGCTCTGGCTTGTCATCCTTAGAGTTGTTCTAATGAGTTCTGCACTATGGAGGGGGTTGTATTAGTTAACTTTCAACCTCTAAGGTAGCTTACTACTCTACAGTTCTATAATTCACTGTTTTTATGCTACTATTCCAGTCAGGGGCAGTCTACTATAGTCATGTATTAATGGATGCTGTTAAGAGACACTTGCCTGCTAATTCCTCCAGCAAGTGGGAGAAGTGAAGAAACATGCAATGTTTGTGTATCACATTATTTCCCTAACGTTGGCACCTAGGAGATGTTTGGATTTAAACTGCCACAATTTTCAGTAATGGCATATACCTAGAGGATATTTAGGATTAAGAAGCTGGTGTAGCATGTTACTCACTTTTCCCCTTTGTTTCACGTTCCATTGTTGTCTACTCAGGGCAGGACGGGGCAGGGAAGCAAGTGATGAAATTCACATCGTAATGCAAATCTCACTGCTTATGTTCTTTCATTCAATTTTGGCACACAAGCACAAAAGGGCAAAGTTTGCACTGTGATGTTATCGTGTATGTGTTGTCATTTTCCCATCACCTTGGCTAGCTGCAGATGCCTCTGCTAGTTAAGTAGCAGTCCCATTTTTTTGTTTTGCTTTTAATGGTGGTAGACTTTAGATAGAATGACATTGTCTGGGACCCTGAAAAGCTGTTACCTGTCAAGAGAGATAGCACTCGGCAGAATAATTGTTTTGACTTCACTTTCAGTGTTCATTGACTCTAGAGCTGAGGACTGAATGTCATGATGTCATCTGAAATATTATTGTATTGGTTTGATATGTACTGATGCTTTGCATAACTTGTAAAAAAAACTAATGTAAGGGACTGCCCACATAAAAGCCATCAGTACATGTAATATTCTAATGGGTCTTGTCTGACATTGGTCACAGTGGGCACTATTTGTTTGTTTTTGTTTGTTTACATAAGTATGTCATTGTGTCATATTATTTTTAGCTTTTCATCTATATTATTTTGTAGAATTTTGGTTTGGGGAGAGGAGAAGTTTTAACCAGAATGATTATCTGGTTAAATGGACAATCACGTTTACAAATGTGATTTTGGTACACTGTGGAACACACATCTGCTTCACAAGCTGTGCGCTAGAAATTAGTGCTAGTGTCTGATCTACAGAGCTTTTCAGGGGAGATTCCAATGCCACACATAATAGTCATGATAGATACATATAGATCCCATGCAATTTTAGAACAGATCATGGAAGCATTGTGATTAGAAAAGAATCTCATTCTCCATCTTTTTTATAATGTGAAACTTCTTTAAGTCTGAAGTGACCTATTATTTTAAAACCCACCACTGATTGTTGACTCTTAATAGATCTGTTGAGCTTCAAATCAAGCAGTCTCAAGAGAAATACAGCTATATTATCCCCCTTGTCTGCCCTGCTGCTGCTATTTTCATTATCTCACTTCTGCTCCTCTGTTTTGCTTCACACTGTTACCTGGAGACATAGCTAAAGCCTGGCCCCATAGTGAAGTGTTAATGGAATTGAGCTGCCTCATGAGCTAGAGGGTGGATGATTATAACATGGAGTGCTTTCATATTGTTGGATTAAAGGCGCTCAAATAAAGAACAATCGATGGAGAGTGCCTCCACTTCATTAATTAGGAATTGAATGGCAAGTGAACCACAATTCTTCTGTCAAGACTATTTATTGTACTCTGTTGATGAAACATCACATTATGTACACTACTGTATACTATTTGAGTGCAGACAAAGGAAGGTATAGAAATTGTTAGATAAAACCATAAACATTGGTTAGTTAAAGAGGCAGCCCATTCTGTGCAATGGTCCAATGAAGTGGTGACCAGCGAGCCTGCAGCAAACAGAAGCACTCTATCTGAAGCAGAGAATAGGACACAGAGCAACGTAAGAAGGGAAACTGAATTTCAGAAGTGGAATAGAGAAACACACCTTGAGATCACTTTAAAGATGAGCTGAAGGTGACGGATTGATAAAGAACAAGGTTTGCTGGGGCTTTTTTCTTTCCTGGAGATACTATTGTTGGCCTGTTCTGCTGAATAGACAACTGGGCAACACAGATAATCCCAGAAGATGCCCATATAGTTAATCCTAAAAATCAGGAAGGATTTATGCTTCCGGATGTGATATCTAAAGAAGGGAGCCCCAAAAGGAAAAAGCAATCACTGGAAGGCCTGCCCATACTGACTATCTGTCTCTGCATGGACAGATAAGAGGAGAAGCAGGGAAATGGTGCTGTGATGGCCATAGTTCAGACTAAGCATCAACTCAACCCTTTGCCAAAGTGCTGCAAACTAGATAGGAATTTTTAAAGTCAGCTTCAGAAATAACCAGAAGCAGTATAGGAAAGAAGCAATTTCAGAATAACTCCAAGTCACATTGTTTTATGGTATCCTTGGACCTGATTTATGATTGTATCAGTCTGACAAAACATTCTTGGTCGGCTAGGAAACAAGCAGTCTTTCAGAAGCCATTTGAATTCATATTTCCTTATTGAATGTAGACTATATTTCTGGAGGAAAGAAACGTTATTTTCCTGATTCATCCTTCAAGTGGTTGGATACCTCACAAATAACTACCATGACTCTGTCTTTCCATCATTTAATAGATGGAGTTTATTTATGCATCTATCTTTGAGGCTGTGGCAAATGGATATCTGGCAAATGGATATCTGGCAAATGGATATCTTGTCATTTTATTTCTAACAGAATTCATCATTGCCTCAGTCCATTTTATTATCTCATAGTTCTGCCCTGACTTCATTATACCTTTGCATTCTCCCTCTGACATCTATCCATCTTATTTTTCATTTGTCCAGATATAGCTGGATGTCTCTGTGAACATATGAATGTATTGTTTTCTTGTTTGAATATTGCAGTTCTCCAATTTGTCATCCATTTGTGACTTTTTCAGGAATGATGAGAAAAGGAACAGTTTCATCACTTAGAAAAATTTCCATTGAAAGGCATATGTTTCATTGCATCCCTTTACTTTAGTACAATGAATTCACCAGGAGATTCTGTACAATGTGAAAATAGAATCAAATTAGTTATAAAGTTAAGTGTTTGACAACAAACATCTCAACCACGTCATCAGCCTTGTTACTCTTTCTAAGTATAGATCAGCTGCCAGCATGGAGAGCCTGTGCTATCCTTGAAAGTTTTCCTGGAGTTTTGCAACTCTGATTTCATGTGCTGTTGCCCTCTGCACATGGGGATCACAAGACCTAGGATCCTCATTCCCATTCCAGGCACTTTGAAGCCATATCTAGAATTACCAATACAACCACTATGCCAACAGTGTTTTGTACACTGTACCCCTGAACTTCAATTCTTCCATCCAAGAAATATTCTTGCCTTCATGTTTTTCCTTTGCCTTTGCTGTCCTTCCTCATATTTCTGAGGCAACATTTTGCAGCACAACAGATGCATCCCTCTGGAGCTTTATGGAGCCTCTAAACCTGGCAGGGCTAATAATAAAAGGAATGGCAGTAGAAGCAGGGTTATATCTGAAGTAGCTTTTTCTACCTCCTTGCATTTCAACAACCTCAATGGAATGAAGGAATTAGTGGGTTTTTTTACAATAATTCTTAGAACACTCTTTTTCAAGTTCACTGGGGAATAGTATTTAATATCATTACCCAGTTATCCTGACCAAAATCACTACTTCTCAGACCCTAAACATGAAACTATGCTTTTAAAATGAAGATCATTAATCTAGTTATTGATACAGATGTGTGCATATATATATATTTATATATATTATATTTATTTAATTTCTATGCCGCCCTATTCCAAAGAACTCAGGGCGGCTCACAGCATGATAGAAATTACAATAAACAATTACAATAAATTGCATATAACCTATAGAAAATTCATGATATTCATTGTTCTGAATCAAATATAAACATATTCCTCTTTAGAGCAACTTTTATTTTAATGAAATTATACCCTGGAAGACAAGGCCTAAGTATAAGCAAAAAAAAAAAAAAACCCAGTGAATTGAAATCAAAGGGTTTATTTCTCCAAAAAGTCAGCTTGGGTCAGTATTTTTGTTCTTGGACTTTGGCTCTTAAAAATCTAGAAATATTATTCCTGAAGGCTAGAAAAGTGAAGTTCTTCATAGGAAACATAGAGATCAGCATCTATAGGAAATCCTGAGCAAAGCAAACCAGATTCTCAGATAAATATTTGTATATAAGACTTTTTGGCTATATTGAACAGGGAAGTAACATTTCCATAAAACAGATGCAGCCTGAGCTGCATGTCATGATACAGAGAACTACAATCTGTCTTAAACAGGAGGTGTTTGTTAAATAAGATAAAGACAAATGCTGTCACACACTTTCATACAGTTTGAGTTTAAATCTTGTCTTTTGTGTTCAGCAGGAACAGTCCAGCACTGGAATTCACATAGTTGCACAGAAAAAGAAAAAAGAAAAGAAAAAATATTAATGAGGCAGTATTATTAATGAGTGGCAATCACACTCCTAGAGACTGTGACTTGGTTCTCTGACAGTGTGAGACTACAAAAACTATTTTTGTGATACTATCTCTCCTGCTCATCTTAATACGCACTTACAGATATAAAAATATTCTCAATTGGTAAAAAAAAAAAAAAAAAGTAATGCTGGAAGATCTGACCTGACATTTGGGGGTTCTATTAATTATCTTTGCTGTAGCTATTTTTTTCATGGATACACTTTTATGGGAATGGGGTAGGGCCAGTGGTGGGATTCAAATATGTGAACAACCAGTTCTCTGTGTGGATGCTGCTTCCAGAAGTCCATTCGGGGCCTGAACAACAAAAAATTAGCTACCGGTTCTGCCAAAGTGGTACAAACAGGCTGAATCCCACCACTGGGTGGGGGGATGTTTTCTTAAGCACTTAACTTCAGTTTTGGAGGAAATAGGCTGCAAACCAAATGCTCAAAGGCTACTTTTGAATAGCACACCAATTTCATTGCATGTTATTAAATAAGAAAATGTTACAATATTCACATAAAGCAGGCTAATGAAACCACTCAAGGAGATGCTCACCTTGAGACTCACAGGCACAAGGAGACCCAACTTATCTCTTGCCCCCTTCTTACCTCTGCCTTTAATCTTTTTTAAAAGTTGCATGGGGCTCCAGTAAGGACCATAGCAGAGGAACAAGAAAGAAGAATGGAGGGAGGGAAGGAAGGAAGGTTTGTTCCTGCTCTCACACCACTAAGCCCTTCATAGCAAGGCTGCAGAAATCTGAACAACCACTAGCAAAAAAAAAAAAAAAATTAAACCCACTTTCTCTTTGCTGATAAGGCACAACTAATAAATCTCTTCTACTGCTATTGCTATTCAGCCAGCTATTGTAATCAGCCTCCTCTTCCACATCTTAGAGTATATATAGGTAGCCAGTTTAATGTGCCTTCCTCTAGTCTATGAGATGGCATAAAATGTGACAGGATAAGCTTGCTCTGTCCTGATAGATGGCTTGTATTGTATTGTATGCCTCAGATGTGAGGATGATGAGTGGTGCTTTCTTAGGGGACCCCTTTAGATGCAGTAAATCATGAATGCCTTTCTCCTCTCGTCAGCAGTCCCACATTCAGTTGCCACTCACTGTCCTTCACGTAGTGGTGATATGGAGCCATCCTGACAGCTCTATATTTCTCACTGCTATCCTCCAGGTGGAAAGGAAACAAAGCTGCACCAGCTTTGAAGCACCACTTGTCATGTAGATAGGAAGGCTTCCGTTGGGAGATAATGGAAAATATTACTTCATAATGGATCAGAAGCCTCCAAAATCCACTGGCCTCAGCCACAAATTAGTGATGAGACAAAAGCTACACCATGTGGTTACAAGAGATCTTCAGGCAATATTAGAAAGGTATGTAGAGTTAGGGTTCTGGCAAGGAAGTACAATTCATGGTGACTAAAGGAGTGGGAAGATGGAGCTCGGAGCCACGTCATGGGGCTCAAGAGCAGGGCTTTTCAACCTTTTCAACCTTTTCACCCATTGTACCATTTTCAGGATATGGCAATATCCGAGTACCACCAGTCGCCTAGCAAGTTGTCAAAAATTTGATGACCAAAAAAAAAAAAAAGGAAAAAAATGATGAAGTACAGGTAGTCCTCGACTTACAACAGTACACTTAGTGACTGTTCGAAGTTACAGTGGCACTGAAAAAAGTGCCTGCCAAGCAAGACACCTGCCTGCCCGCCCAGCCATGCTCTTCCTCCTGTCCGAGGTTTTCATTGTTGTAAGCATTTCTGTTGAGGATTGGCAGTGGGGGAAGGGTGGGAGGGTGTTTTGTTTTATTCCCCCCATCTTCTGGGTGGTTGCAACAGGTTTTGGTCACTTCACGTGACCCTGGACACTGTGACCGTCATAAATATGAATCAGTTGCCAAGCATCTGAATGTAAATCACAAGACCCTGGAGATGCTACAACATTCCAACTGATAGATGCTTCTTCTGGGCTCAGCAGAAGTGCCAGGATCAGCGCCGAGCTCCAGCTGGAGCCTGGCACTGATCCTGATGCTTCCACTGAGCCCTGACAGCTTATTCCCCTCCCCTGCTACCACTTTTCTAGGATGGTCGCGTACCACCTGCCAGGTGCCAATGTATCACCGGTAGCACTCGTATCACTGGTTGAAAAGCCCTGCTCAAGAGTACCAATATGGCCTTGGAGAAAAAACAAAGTTGAACTTCCTCCTCCCTTTCTCCTGCCCACTCTCAATTGTGGTGAGAAGGGCACTTGAGCTATATTCACCATCTGACAGAAGATTTACTGCCTTTTGAGGAAGATTTTGTAATTTAGTTGCTGAAACTAAACAAGCATAAAGAAAGATGGACTGCACTTAGCAGGAGTTGTGCTAATTCAGCAACAATGGACATAGTGGAGTAGCTGAACTGCTCAGCTGTCTGTCCCTTGTCACATCAGGTAAAGCAGCTGCAGCTGCTTGCCTTGTGGATTTGGGAGCCATGATCTATCGAAAAATGAAAATAGAAGCTTATGCTGCCTGGAAGACATTAAATTGGGGAAGACAGTCCCTGTATGACAACCCTTTTCATTAACACAAAACAATATTCCCCAGTGCCAGCCTGGGGAATTCTGGGAGTTGTAGCCACCCATCTTAATGTTGCCGGGGTTGAGAAACAGCAACCTAGAAAATCCACTTTGATAGTATTTAAATATTCATTTTCATGGTAAGAAATACAACTTTCTATCCTCAGTGGCAGACAGAAAATGCAGTGTTTTTAACATTCTCAGCCTCACTAGGATGAGGTGTAAATGTATTGGCCAATCTCAATCTCTCTAAAGCTCATTTTGCATTGTATTATTAATGAAGATTTCATGCTGGAATTAATTGTACAAGTAAGTGAGTGCCAGGTGGGCCTACTAGCTATGCAGAATTAAACCAGAAACATCAGAAAAGGAAAGTAGATTTCCTCTATCAAGACTCTGAAATTAAACTAATTAAGCTGTGTGTGCTGAGTGCAACAAATAATACGGATGACAAGAGCTGCAATAAGAAAATGGTTTCAGAAAAAGGACAGAACAATGCAAAGACAACTACAGGCTGAAAAAAGTCACCTGAAAATGCTCTGCTTTGAAGAACTCAGATGAAAAGGGAGAGGGAAAGAAGAGTTATGGATGGACTTTCTCTTCAAATATGTAAAAGCATCTGCCTTCGCCGGATTTCGAGCTGAAAATCTCACTACAATCACTGCTGTGCTTTAGTTGTTGACATTGTTAGCCCAGGAACATTTCCCACCAACTTTTCCTTCATAATTTGCTAATATGCAGGTTGTCTTCCTGCACCCATTTGTTAATAGCTGGAGATGCAAATATGCCGCCCCCCCCCAATATTCTAAATAGCAGAAATCTCCAAATGCAGAATGTCTATCAGACATTTTGTAAATGTCTTAAAAGAAATTTTTAAACATCATCTCTTTCCTACATAAGATTTAAAGAGTGCATTCAACACATAAAAGTACTGAGTGAGAAAAGAAAACTGAAGTCCAAGACATAAATGTCCTTAATGTCAGAGAATGGCAGCCTAAACTCAGATTGAGGACCCTTTCATTGTTGCTCGGGATAACACTGTTAGGGTTCTTGTAGAAGGCCCCTTATTCATATCATTGGAAAAGCACTGTAATTTCCAGTTTAGTCTGTATACAGAACATTCCCAGTCAATTCCTATATCCAAACCTGAGAAAGCATATACACTTCTCAGATCACTAATAAAAATATGGTTTGAGGTTATCTTTAAAACAATAGTAAACATTAATCAGTTAACTGGCAAAACAGATAAAAGGAGGCAAACACACATACAGCAGGAAAGAATTTACATTATATTTCTATATCAATGTGTATCAAAAGTCAGAAAACTTTCCAGAGTCTCTGGAAACAAAACTGTGGGTTATTAGCATGGACAGACTCAAAACAGCGAGCTTTGGTTATTCTAGTTTTAACCTTCTTTTTTTTAAACATAAGAACAACAGAATAAAAATGGAAAGTAGGATACCAGGTGATTCTTGCTTTATTCTGTTCTTTGAAGGAAAATTCCAGTGGCTGTAGATGAAATACCCCTTAATGGGGTTGCTAGAAGTGGATTGTTCTTTCTTGGAGTTTGAATTTCAGGGAAATTCTTGGAATTGCTATTCCTGGTAGAACAGTTTCTGTTCCCAAGAACCAGTTTGGGCTGTGGTCATGTAAATATATTAAAACATCTATATTCATTCAATAATTCATGAACATGCTGGAATGAGGCCCTTCTGAAGAGAAGTGTGAAAGTGGGCAACCTGCCCAAATTCAGTCTCTCTGTTTCCCTGAAGAAATCCTATTGAAGTGACAGGAACAATGGCTGATGAATTGTGTTTTTTGCTATATTTTGACATAAACCATAGGGTAGCTATTCATTTTGGTACATTTCAGCTGCACTGAGCATCAACAGAAACCCCAGATTAGTCCACAAAATTTTGCCAACACTTTGGATTTGAAGACCTGTTTGTCAAAATAACCTCAACCTGCAATGAAAGACTGCAGTTGGTCCTCTCTTGGTAAGCATATAGTTTTGGAGACTTCACAATCTGCGATGATTCCTAATACTGTATATTTAGAGAACAGTTGCTTAAGATAAGAATATCAAAACTAATTAATGTATTGAAAACTGTCTTCTATTTCTGTGTTTCCGTCTTATCCTTAAGGTGCTTGAAAAACCCTTTTTCTGGCCTCTTGAATTATGATATGTGGGAATGACCTTAGGAGACAAGCAAAGAGATGCTGCTTAGAAAATGGTCAGATAAGAGGAAGCATAACCCACAGCTCCATAGTGAATGGAGCAAGAGACTGAGGAGGGACTCCCCCCTAAATTATAGGGCTGTAATGGTGACAGTGGAAGAATTGTACCATCAAACGTCTGTTAATATAGCTTTACAATAAAGTAAAATTAGCTTCTCTGCTTGTGTTTTCTTCTGGTCTACTTGTAAGGTTGACATGAATATACAAGAATGTCCAAGGCCCTGCCATCCCTCTATTGCTTCTGTGGCTGTTCTCCAGCTATTCAGCTTCCTAGTCTGAAGAGCATCACAGGAGTAGTACCTTCATGATATCCCCCTTTGGCATTTGACTGGTGTGAGAAGCAGGAAAGACTGCAGAAATATGATTCTAAGTAGGAAACGGGACACTTGACCACTCATCAGCCATCATATAACTAAAGGATATGGGACCTCACACTCTGCCACCAAGAATTTCACCAAAACGTTTTTATTTGGGGCTGAGGGGAGGAGAAGAACAAATTTCATTTTCATCAAATCAAAGGAGAATGATGAGAAACACAGAGGAATTTTTACCACAATGTAAACTCAATTTCTTATCACATGTTGCTTTATTGGTCAATATCCAAAGGTGCACGTATGCTCAGCAGTTGTTGTTTTTTAACTGCCTTTTAGCCATTTAGCCTTTGAAACTGTTCTGGACAGCATGGAGGAGAATTATCTTCAAGAAATACAACTCCAAAACACTTTGGCATGCATAAGCAGAACAAGAAACAGCTACTTGGGTCCTAAAGTCAGATGCATTTATTCTTTCGTCCTTTGGCTGAATACTGTAAGAATCTTTCATATGTTTAGGTTAAATGAGTGCATGTGCATTATTCCCTCGCATTTCATGTTGCTAAACCATGCCATAAGCAGAGACAGATATTTTCCAAAGTTTGAACTGGATTAGGCTATGGCAGCAGCTTCAAAGAGCCACAACCCATCACAGTGGCTGAAGCTTTTATCTGCCTAGCCCTTTTCCATATTTCCATATCTAAAAACAACAAAAACACAGGGTATAGTAATCCTGCAAAGCAAGGCATCTAGCTCCAGAATTTTCTTTATTTCCAAGAATGTCCCATCATCTCTAAAGAGGTTTTTAGAAAATAAAAAGAAGGAATTGGCATTGCTCAGTATATGGTCTGTATGTATGTCTATTAACCAGAATTTAAAAAATGCAAAGATGCTGTGGAGAGAAAGATTATGAATGGAAAGATAGAGTGGAAAAGAGCAAGTTTACCAGTGTGTCTTCTTGAGAATTGATATTTGTGATTGATCATATTTAGCGTGTCAAGGGTGCTAAGGTATTCATTTTCTTTAAGTTTCTACAATACACTCTTGAAGTATCAAACTGACTCAGATCATTCCTAATTCTGCTATAACATCCTCATCTTTGTTCCTGCCATCCATTCCTTTTTTCTAATATTTCTTTCTTGTAATTTCCTCAGGGCAGGGACCTGTCCTATGCAAAATGCAAAAGACCCATGTAATAATAATAACTATCTTTGTCAGGATAAAGCTCAAAAGTAGTTGCACTTCTTTCATGGGTTTTTCTATTATTGCATTTAGAGAACTGTGCACAAACTCCTACTTTATTGACCACCAAAATCATTTTATCTGTTTTACATTCAGGACAAGTCAAAACATTTCCTACTTCACGTTGTGGATTCATTAGCTCAGGAAAAACGTGATTTAGAGGGGGTAGGCCTGAGGTGTATAAAAATGTACACCAGTCATGGAAAACCACACTAGAATTAATGGTCATCCTAGAAAGCTGCCTGGAAGAGATTTCAGAAAGAAGTTTATGAGTGCATAATTAATCTGTGGAATTAATTACCATCAGATGTAATGCTAATGCCACAAACATGGAGGGTTTTCAAAAGACTCTGGAAGTCAGATCAGCTTAGGGGTGGCAATCATGAAGACTCAATATTATCTCCAGGCAAGGGGCATCAAACACCAGTTGCAGGGGAATTGTTCCTGCTTGTAAGCATCCCAGGTATATCTGGTTAATCACTGTAAGAAACAAAATGCTGCACTATGCAGCAGGTTTTTGCCTGCTGCAGCAACTATATTTTTATGTACTTATGAAGAGCAGACACCATCCTCCTTGTCAAGTTATTTATTTACATTAGATTAATCAAGTTGTTTTGATCCCTCTGAAAAAGAAATCTATCAAGCCTCTCTCTTTCTTCATGGCATTAGGGAATTTTGGCAGCACCCTTTCAGGTAGGAAACTGCTGAGGGCTATTGCTTTCATGACCTAAGAATGATACTGCTTAACAATACTTTATATTATTATTAGCACTCTCTTTAAGTCATGCCAGACAGCTCTTATTTATGGAACATTTCTTCACAGCAATCGCAAGATGTGTCAGTTCCACCTACAGTCTTCCAAATCATCTGCAGTGATTAGCAAGGTGCTGATGGCATGCCTCAAATCCCTTCATAGAAACAAATTAGAATCCCATCCAGTGCAGTTTCTTTCTCCCACCTAGGAGCACACACCCTTTGAGTGTGCAAATGCATCAGAGAATCCACTTGTCAGTTTGCTGTTTCCTGTGGTTAATTTATTTTAGCAGTTTTTATTTTGGGCAATATTTAATACTCAGCCATGCAAAGATTTTCAATTCATTTAAAAGGAATAATGAACTTTGAATACACCAGAGCTCCCAAAAAAATGCTCATACGCATTATTTGCTATGAAGGCAAATATTTATTTTTTCTTTCTATGAAAAATATCCAAAACAAGGACATGTTTGTTATTTTCTTCAAAATGAAATACATTTATATATTACCTGCATTTTATCCACTGATGTATCTATAATGTACACTCAGTGTAGATATGCACTACATAATTGCCTGAGCCAGATGTCCCTCTTTTATCTTTTACATTATTCTTGTTGACTCTCCTTGCTGTGAGTCACAAATTCAAGACATCTATGTTAGAAGAGCCCTGGCAAGCAACAGAGAGAAGCAATCTGTTTCAAGTGGCATTAAGGAGAGAGGCAGATTACAGGAGGACTCATGATCTTTAATGTAGGTCCTGCATTTGGCAAAACAGTTGCTTATTAAGGAGGGGAAGAGCTCAGTCAGAATCCTACCATACCTGGATCTTTCAGAAAGATACTCAAAGCACTCAAGTCAGGTTTTCTTGTTTCTATAGTACAGTACTCCTCAACTTACAATAGTTCATTTAGTGACCATATAATGGCACTGGAAAAAGTGACTTATGACTATTTTTCACACTTAGGACTGTTGCAGCATCTCTATGGTCACCTGATCAAAATTCAGACACTTGGCAACTGACTCATATTTATGACGGTTGCAGTGTTCTGAGGTCATGTGATCCCCCTTTTCAACCTTCTGACAAGCAAAGTCAATGGGAAAGCCACATTCATTTAACAACCATGTTACTAATTTAACATTGGCAATGATTCACTTAACAGCTATGACAAAACTCACTTAACAACTGTCTCACTTACCAACAGAAACTTTGGGCTGAATTGTGATCGTAAGTCAAGGATCACCTACATGACATTCATATGAAAGATTTGTATTAAGTCTCAAGGCCGTCATTAGTTTCAATAGCTTGAGCTATTCAAAGTTCTTCTCTAGGCTACACATGAAGTCTGGATGCACCTTTCTCTTCCTCAGACTCAAATAAATGGTAAGGCACAAGTAAATGGTAAAGCAATCCTTTTTATTTATTTATTTATTTATTTGTTCGGATTTGTATGCCGCTCCTCTCCGAAGACTCGGAGCGGCTCACAACATATACATAAAACAATTTCAATGTAAATCCAAACAAAAACATTAAAAATGAAACCCCATACATACTCATCAATCACGCCACAATCAACAATCATCCCCAGGCCTGCCGGCAGAGGTACCGGTAGGTTTTTAAATTCTTTCGGAAGGCCGGGAGAGTGGGAGAAACGCGGACTTCAGGAGGCAGTTGGTTCCAGAGGGTGGGCGCCACAACAGAGAAGGCTCTCCCCCTAGGACCCGCCAGACGACATTGTTTCGCTGACGGGACCCGGAGAAGGCCGACCCTGTGTGCTCTCACCGGTCGTAGGGAAGTACTCACATGTATAGATTTTGAGAGTCAATTTGGTGCTGTGCTGATCTAGAAAACAGGAGAATGTGAGTTGTAGACCTCCCTTAGATATTTAAACCAACTGGGTGACTTTGGGCCAGTCACTCCTTCTCATTCCAACACATCACAGAGAATTGTTGTCATTGGAAAATAGGGGGCAGGAGTATTGGATATATAGAACTATAGGGCAACTCCACATCATAGCCTAAATTGCCTGCCTCCTATGCTGCTCCTGGATGTTTGTTAAGCTGACTTCAGAAATTCCAGTCTGGAATGCAGTTGGTTGACATCGGGGATGGACTGGTGCTCAGTCTGGCCTATGGCCACCTCAAGACTTCATTGGTCATTCTGTTTCTCATCCATGCCTGAAAGGCAGGTCTCACTGGCTAGCTCCTGTGTAAACTGATCTACCTGTCTTTTCATTTGGGGAATTGTTCCCTTCTTACTACCGGTAGTCCCAGTGCCTGACCATTGTTTTCCCACATAGAGACATGTAAAGATGCCTTCCCCTTTCCTGCTCTCCTTTGACATTAACATGGACTCTTTCTATTTTTTCTGTTTTCCTCCCTTATGTTGTCACCGTGGTTCTGGTGCTTCAGTGATCAAAGTGATAGAGAACAAGCTGTTCTTTTGTTCCAACTTCCTTTGTAGGTACATGGAAACTTTGTAGGAAGAAAGACTGAAAGTTGGGTTTCAAAGGATCAAAGTAGCCATGTTCTTATGTTGCAATTTAAAGATGTGTAAAAAATAAAGAGAAGGGAAGGGAAGCTTTGCAGCATTGTGAGCAGAAGTTGGAAAAGCAAGGAGTGCATGCATCACCAACCTGGGCAGGAAGGAAAAAAGTGCCCATGTAGGGGAATGTAAGGAGCATCAGTTTTTGGTGTTGAGGATACCGTAGTTCATTGACTATTTTTGAATCAACCAAAGATTGTGTGTGTGTGTGTGTGTGTGTGTGTGTGTGTGTGTGTGTGTGTTTTAAATTATCTGTTGACTAGCAGGGAATATAGTAGTTAGCAGCCCAGCCCAGCTACTGGAATAGAGGGTTAGCCATTTGGAGTGGAACTGCTACTGGAATACAAGGAACCCTATAGATCAGGGGTAGTCAACCTTAGCTCTTTTATGACTCGTGGACTTCAACTCCCAGAATTCCTGAGCCAGCAATTCTGGGAGTTGAAGTCCACGAGTCATAAAAGAGCCAAGGTTGACTATCCCTGCTATAGATCCTCATTTCTAAAGTAGCTGCCATACTTTAAAAGTGAACTTTCATAGATTTCCCTTTAGAAATTAGAACTATGATCCCTGTACAAAGCACTAGAGGAGTCTTGCTCATTACTAGAAAACCACTGAGATCTTTTATTTCCTCCCTGGGGGCATTTTTTTTTAATTGGGATTGCTCACATTTCAAAAAGGAAGAAAGAGAATAAGAATAAGGAACAGAGAAAGGATTTTTTTTTTTCAAATATTCATCAAATCCATTTCCTTGCATTTATTATCTAAGTGTTAAATAATTAATACTATCAAATATTAATAATAATTTTAATAATTAAATAATTACCGGTATTATTAGATTATTATTTATTATTTTGAGGGGGAAATTTCTTCTGCAGCACATGAGCTGAATTTCAAAGAGCTATGTATTATTGTGTAGCTCACACCAGTCCTTCTGATGAGGTTGCAACGAAAAACCAGAGGGTTTTTTCCTTATTTGCTTTTACAATTGTCACAGATATGCTCTTTTGATGTCTTTTTTCTGCTGTCTTCCCTACTTTGCCTTCATCTTGTCCCCAGCTCATGAGTGAGAGGCGTTAAAGTAGCCTTTCTCCTCCTTTTCCCAACATTGTCCAAGGGCAATGTCATAGTATATAGAATCTGTACATTTTGTCACAGCAAAAATGAGGTTTGCTGGGCAGGATTGCAACTAATCAGCACAATGGATAATGGGAAGTGTTGTGTCCTGAGCCTGCAAAAGCAGGCTCGGGACGTTTCATTTGGTCCCGAGCATTCCAAAAGCTGCCCAGGATCAGACAGAGCAGCGCCAGCCTTGCGCACATGCGCAAGGCGCGAAAATGCTAAGTTCTTATTGGTTGATACTGTCCGGGCTTCTGGCCATATAAAAAGGCCTGCGTGCCTTTGTGTTTTGCTTGATTGTTGGAGAAGTAGAATAAAGCGTTTGTTGATCATCACCAATGTGTCTTTATCATTCGCACACGAACGGAGGACTTAACAGGAAGAGGGACTTCCCAATAAAGCAGCATTTTCAAGGCAGCTCAATAATCCCATGTGCTTAAGGGAGTACCAGATTTTTGACATTAAAATGATCTTTCAGACACAGCAATATGCTCATGAGTTGATGATTTCCTGCTGACTGATGACATTGAGAAAGTTGGAGGACAGCAAAGCCAGAGGGCTTAATCAATGTCTTTGCTTAATATGTCCTGCATCCCCCGAATCAGACATCATCAGAGACAGGCAGATTAGGACTCAGCTGTGGAGACAGGAAATTTTATGCCAACTTTATGTGGCTCAAGAGCCAGACTAGCATTTATTGAGCCCTAGTGAGAGGGCCAGTGGCCATAAAAATAGGATAGGCATCAACAATGGGGCAGCACATTTCATGCCAGTACAATTTACTGCTGACTCAAAAAATGGTGGATAACATTTCAATTCAGTAGTAAGGAAAGGTTGTTAGATGATTTATTTGTGAAATGGATGTGTGTGTGTGTGTGTGTGTGTGTGTGTGTGTGTGTTATAGGATGCCTATTGGAAGTGCTAGGTTAGAACTGAAAACTGATATAAGCAAATGAAGCTACTTTGTTTTGCTTTTAGAAGTGGAGCAGCATTGCCCATCTGCTTCACTGAATTACCATTGAAGTTAATCACCCTGCTGAAGTTATAGAATCAAAAATATGAATTGTTGTTATGCACACACTCTGCACAGCCAATGTACTGTGTACACCTGAAACACCAGCCTTGTCACTAACAGAGAGAATGGTAAGTACTGAAAGATGGTAGCTAGAAACACTTGTTAAACTTTTCCAGCTTGATGCTTCTGTTCAAAGCCATAAGCCTAGAAGAATTCTGCCATTCTCTTTCATTTTTTCCATAGTAATTATAAATGATTGAAAGCAATTCATAGCCAGGGAAGGGGAATTGGGGATATAATAATAATAATAATAATAATAATGATGATGATGATGATGATGATGATGATGATGATAAAAATTGGAAGGGACCTTAGAGGTCATCTAGTCCAACTCCCTGCTCAGGCAGGAAACCCTATACCATTTCAGACAACTGGCTGTCCCGTCTCTTCTTAAAAACCTCCAGTGTTGGAGCATTCACCACTTCTGGAGGCAGGTTGTTCCACTGGTTATTTGTTCTAACTGTCAGGAAGTTTCTCCTTAGATCTAGGTTGCTTCTCTCCTTGATTAGTTTCCATCCGTTGTTTCTTGTCCTGCCTTCAGGCGCTTTGGAAAATAGCTTGACTCCCTCTTTGTGGCAGCCCCTGAGATATTGGAACACTGCTATCATGTCCCCCCTCGTCCTTCTCTTCATTAAACTAGACATACCCAATTCTAGCAGCCTTTCCTTATATGCTTTAGCCTCCAGTCCCCTAATCATTTTTGTTGCTCTTCTCTGTACTCTTTCTAGAGTCTCAACTTCTTTTTTACATCGTGGTGACCAAAACTGGATGCAGTATTCCAAGTGTGGCCTTACCAAGGCATTGTAGAGTGCTATTAATACTTCACGTGATCTTGATTCTATCCCTCTGTTAATGCAGACCAGCACTGTGTTGGCCTTCTTGGCAACTGTAGCACACTGCTGGCTCATGTTTAAGTGATTGTCCACTAGGACTCCAGGATCCCTCTCACAGTTACTACTATTGAGCAAGGTACGGAATATGGAATTCCACATTAAAATCCTACCATTTCCCAGTGTCTAAAATGGGAAGCAAGATGTGCAATTTTTCACTTATTCACCCTTTCTAATATAGCCTTTCTCTTATAATTGAAAAAAAAATGGGATGGACCTATTTCTGCCAGCTCCAGGGTGACGTACTGTGTATGTTTTCTGAGGGGGAGTAGAGGGTGGTCTGTTAGAAGAATGAGGTGATTTAGGATTGTATGAAACCATAGCTTGACTCAGCCCTCAGAACCCCCATCCTGGTTTCACCTGCCTTCAGAGCATCACAGGCAGGTTAGTGGAAGCAGCAGGGTTTTCCACTTCACTTTGTGGTGGATTCCATCCCTGGTGAAGGAGCTCTAGAACATCTACAACCTCTCAGCATAATTTTGCAGAGGCAGAACTATCCCCTACTTCCTGTGATATTTCTACAAGTAAATCCCAAACAGTGGCTTGTAAATCTAAAAAAATACCCCAGTGACAAGATGCGATCTTTAAATAAAGCACACTATGTGGTATTTATACAGATGGTATGTTTGTGTGACTATTTTTTAAAATTAAAAAAAATGATTAAAGGGCTAGAAGTTTTTCTTTCATTTTTTGTAATCCTAGTCTTTCCTAGTATCTAAGCCACAATTGCGAAGGTTCTTAAGCAAACTTCCATCTTTGAAGAGTATCCCCTAATCCAATTTAGTTTTCATTTCCCCCCCCACTATACAATCAATATAGCCTTGAATATATAAAAGCGGGTTCCAAAGGACAAAGCTAATTTTTTCTTCAGTATTATAACTATGTTTCATCCAAATTATTTAAAATTGACTAACAGGTTTCCCACTCATTCTCAGTCAATTATAAAATTCCTGATTCTTTAAAAATGAATAATTTGTTTCCTGGCTCTGGTGAGATTTATTATTTGGCAGGCAAACAAATGACCAGTTGATATTTGTAGTTGTTGAACACCCACTGGTCATTATTTGTTGTATGTTTAGATGAATAATTAAAAAGAATTGATTACTTATGAATTAAGGTTCCCTGCTTTCCAAGAATGCTTGGACGAGTGCCTCTGTATTTATATTATCTAATTATATGCATAATCATAGCAGCAGATTATATAATCATAGCAGCAATCACCTAGCAGCAGATAGGAGGAACTTACTCAGATCTTTTTGATAGTCATTTCCTAGTGATGAAACAACAGCACTTTGAATTACAAGCTCCAGGAATATTTCTTTATGCAGCGCGACATAATGAATGATGAGCTGGCCTGTTTGTTTTTCTGTGTTTAAATAAGAAACTAGTCTGGGGCTTGGTGGTGAGGAAACTTCTCTGAGCACATCTATTAGATGCAAAATACACACAAATTTGGTTTTCTGTTTTTAAAGCTTATCTTTCCATTGCTAATATTTTATGCATTACTAATTTCTAAAATGTAATTTTAAATCCAGTAATTCTTTTAGCAATTAATTGTTATTTCTACAAAGAGTCCCAGGTGAACAAGAGCTCATTCACTTGTTTAATTAGAAGTTCTTCTCTGCCAAATACCTGTGGAAAGTCAGCCTGTCTTCCTCCTTACCCTTTTTTATAATATATTGGCTCCCTCTTATCAAGCACAGGAGAAAAGAACTCATTTTATCAGGTGCAGAGGAAATAAATTGAATATGCCTCCTTGGGAAGAATAGCACTGCGGAATATTTTACCCATATGAAGCCATATGTGCACACACAAACAAAACTGGAATGATTTGAAAGACAGCAGGAGAGGAGGTGGCATTATAGCAGTTCATTCATATCAGTGTGTTTTGCCAAGCATCCCTTTACATGCTTTATTGAGCCCTAATCTATATATGAAAATTATTGTGAATGTGATACCAATCTATGTCTTGCTTTTATATGGCCACTCAATAAAAGCCACTGTCCATTGTCCTTCATCAACAAATATCAACTACTATGCTGTATAAATTACTGGATCAGAATTTTTTCCTTGACAAACATTTTATATTTCATTAGTTTTTGTTCAATTCTATAAAGTAGACAAGTTTAATGCAATGTAAAGTATTTAAATGGTTTAAATATTGTGGTTAGTAACTTTCCTTTTCTCTCAGTCCAGTATTCCCTTTAGATGTGTACCAAAGGCTACACACAAAGCTTACAGGGGACATTGAACAGGTGACCGACAGTCCCACAGTCCTCATTGCGCACTCCTACTTAAACCATTTCTCCATTTTGCATAAGGATATAAGATGGCTTGCAATAATAGTGACTGTCTGGCCAATAGGAGGAGCAGAGCATTCTCTGGACTCTATTATTTTTTGTTGCTTGAGTTTGCAAATTACAGATTTAACACAGATATTTGCATTTATGTTTTTGTATGACAGTCTTAATAGAATCATTTTAAAATATTTTTCTTATATCACTGTGATGAGTTGTTTAATGATAAAAGAAGGATAAATAGGGATTCCTTACCATAGTGATTCAGATGCCACTGGATTCTTCTGTAAGCATGCGTAATTATGTTGTATATACCCTAGAAGGGTCTTGCTGCCTCAGTATAAGAAAGGCCTTCCCCAATTTACGTTTTCTCTGTATGTAAGATTATAGCCTTTCCAGTTCCCAAAGAGTATGGCTGTTGGCTGTGCTGGCTTGGAATTAGTGTTTCCATTGAGAGGTTATTATCCAACTGTACCAGAAGACAGAGAATTGATACAGCCTCCCACAATCTGCTACACTTCAGCAGTGACCCTATAGACACATCATTCCCATCTATAGTACAGCTGAAGTTGGTGGGAGTTGTGACATAAACACCAGCCTGCCTTTAGGGAAAGAAAGACTATACACCTTGCCAAACTTTCTCCATCAATGAAAACTTGAAAAAAAGAAGCTTTTTTGTTTTGTTTTTTAAAGCAGGTGAAGTTCTGTTTCCCCGACATGCTATAATTTGGTAAACCAATCCTTAATAAGGCCTCTCCCTTTTTCTCTGTCCACAGCAGAAATAGTTCTGTTGTTTGGCAAGACAGGATAAACGCATGGTTAAGTTTTGCCTGTCCAAACAGGGCATCTTATTTCTCAGCAGCATTTGGTGTCTGATACAGAAGTCAGAAAGCAAGACAAGTCAAAGAGAAAGTTCTTCAAAGATGCATTTAGAAGAGGCAGCACACATGTCTGCGCCACGTGCCCTCTTTTAAAGAGAATAGCTTCTATTTCCAAGTCCTTTCAATTATTTACTTATTAAATTTATAATAAATAGTCTTCTTTATATATAATATAAAGAATATACTAAATCTTCCTAGTATATCCAATCTAAAAATAAAGGAAAGCAATCAAGTCTTGGAGATAGACGTTTATAATAGAATGTGCCAGCAAATTGGGCAAGCTGCACATCATCAGACAATGATGCAATGGACTGTGTTTTCATTTAAATGAAAATTTTTATCAATGTTGATCTATTTATAATTATCTCATTATAATTCCTCTGTTGTGGAATTCAGTATTGGTCCTGTACTTATTTACAGTTTGCTATGCACTGTCATGATCAGATGATACCAATCTTTCCCCTTCATTACCCAATAATGTCCTTATTGGATTCTGGGATCATGAGCAAGATAGCCCCAAATTATAATTTCAAATATAAAAACAATGTTTACTACCACCCCAAGCTGGCATCGTCACCTAATAATTTCAAAGTATATTAAATTTGTAACATTTTATCAGTCCTGATCTTGGAGGCAAGATCAAGTGATCTATGGTGGATATGATCAGAGCTGGCATTTTGAGAATTTAGGAAGGTATACGCATTCTACTTACAATAGTCTCTTTCCCAGACATTGTTAGTTCTATAAAGTAGATTAAGAAACCAATGCCATTTAGGTCCTCTCTCACCTTATCTTGTGTGAATTATAGAGGGGCCTCTCTGGAATTACTGGAATTAATTTCTTGCAATGAGTTCAAGATGTGCTTTTCTGATCATTAACTTAGTAGCAGCTCTGTTCTTCAAGGCTATTCCTTTACAACAACTGAAGACAATGACATTTCTAATTTACATGTAAGAGTCAGTGCTAAGCTGTTGCTACCAACATTTAACAAGAAAATGTTAAATTACTCAATCAGTAGCAGAATTATAATCACAGTTTATAAAGCTCATTAAAGGAATTGGAAAAACTCTGTTAAAAGGAGTATTATTACGGTATAAACACCCAACAATCTAGAGGTGAAGTAACCAATACGCATATCAGTAGAATAGTCATCATCGGACCCGGATATTTACAGAACCGCCTACTGCTAGCAAACACCTCCCACCGTCTGGTACACTCCCACAGAGAGGGCCTCCTCAGGGTGCCGTCGGCCAGACAATGTCGGCTGGCGACCCCAGGGAGAGAGCCTTCTCTCTGGGAGCTCCTACGTTTTGGAATGAGCTCCCCCCCGAACTCCGTACGATAATGGATTTGTGTTCCTTCCGTCGGGAATTAAAAACATTCCTTTTCCGACAGGCCGGCCTGGCATAGTAGCTCCGGTACCTGCAAGGTTAAAATTGTTTTAGGGGATTGAGTTTTTTAAGATATAATGTATTGGATTTTAAAATGGGATTTATGGCCAAATTATTTAATTTATTCTTAATTATTTTAATTTTTGTATATTGATGTTTTTAATTTTGGGCTGTACACTGCCCCGAGTCCTTCGGGAGAGGGGCGGTATAGAAATTGGAAAAATAAATAAATAACTAAATAAATAAATAAATCAAAACTGGGAGCTTTCCTGTATTCCTAGATTTAATAGTAGCTTTCATTTCTTGAAGAGATAACAATCTGGCTAGATAAAAAACTTGGTCATGTGTAATCTTCAGATATTTTTAACATGATTATCTTCTTCTATGGTAACTTTGACTTAGCATTAAAAAGTCAGATATAAGCATAAATATACAAAAAGCTGATCTATTAAATCAAAGTCATTTTAGACTTTGCCTTGAGCATTGTTAATATCAGAATAATGTCAGATTCAGGACATCATGAGCCAAAGTGGTTCAAATGAATACAGCTGCATCTAACGCTCTCTAAAAGAATCTGAATGACTAGTAGTCAAAGTGAATTGCCGGTAGATAACAGTAAAAAAAAAATCAAGGTGGACAGGGCTTAGATCTCTTGTGGGTATGAATGGAATCAAGACTGTTCATGCCCTTGAACCCTCACTTGGGCTCAGCCTGGCCCTCTTCTACATCATTATTTTATTGTCATTATTTTGATCAAAAGGCCAAACATTTGCCAGGACTTTTTCCTTTGTTCCAATTTCTACCTTTCCATTTTAATTAATTTTTGTTTAGGTAATAATCATTATTTTAAAATGTTTTTAGGATTGAAATTGTTAGTTCCCCTTGTAACTTAAAGGTTACCTAGCCATCACTGAGATGTTAGAAAGTCTTTTTATATTACTTTTACCTTAACACAGCAGTAGTTGGATGGCTCTAAAAAAAAAATACCTAAGGTCATTCATGGGAAACCTTCCAAATAAAAATTTGACAACTGTGGTGAAACTGGCTAGAGTGGAAAATTCATTCTATTCTCATTCCCTTTTTCAAGCTATGTTGCTTGTAGCCTGAAGGGAGGAAAAGAATTGTTTCTCTACTGTTTGTGCAATTTTCATGCGGACTATGCAGGAAAGGTTTGCACCTGAAATCTTTACCTAAGACTGAAAATGGAATCCAAACCTATGATTGACAGACACTGTGCATAGGTCCCAAGTGAGTTGTTCTTATTTCTGATCATTTGTTCATTCATTTTTAAGCAGGACAGAATGACTCGCTGCTTTACAGCTGCTCCTCAATCATTTTAAGCCAGTGAACATATTGGAATTTTTAGTATATGCATTATCTCATAAAAGTCTGCGGAGGAAAGCCAATCCCAAAAACAGCTGTCATAGGGACAAAATAGCACTTTTCCAAAATATGTGCTACTGCCTCCTTTAGTATGATACTCCTCCTAGCTACTCTTCCTTTGGTCTTTTCTGTAGACAGAGTGGTGCACATCCACATCTATCAGTCATTTTTTATTTTTAAAAAAATCTATGGGCCTTATAAAAATGATGGATGGTAGAACTGGGAGTTCCCATTAAAAAAAAGTTTTAAAATGTATATAAAAATGGTACCACTAGAAGTATCTATAGACATATAAGTATGCCTCAGCAATGTGTTTAGACACCAGCCTTAAAAATCAAAATTATAGGGTTATAGTTTTTCAATTTACTTCCTCAGATTACGATTACTGGTTTCTTTTTTAAATTTCATTTGTTTTAGTAGTACTTGTTTCAGATGCTTCTTGTTTAATATGTAACTGAACAGTCAAAATATTTTTATATTTGTAATTAACAATATTTAATAGGCTGCCTTCATCCAGAGGAATTCTGAGTGGTAAACAATTATTTCAAAATACAATCATTAAAACCATCCAAAAGCAAAAGTAAAAGCAGAGATAGCAGTTGTTTTGTCTGAGTACTATCCTTGTGGTTCACATCTTACAAGAATTGTGTATCAGCATCAATTTTCCATATAAATATAGTAACACTGTAAGAGATAGGACATGTAAACAGTGACAATTAGATAGGTTTCTCTACAAAACAGTCACACACCTGGCCCGTTCTGCTATGTATATCAACAAAAAAGAGTCACTTTAAATGTTTCTACCTGTTTTTCAGAGTGAAAATGCACATAAGACGATAGCAGCAAAATATCTTGAAAAGCATCTACAATTCACCAGCAAATAAGAATGGAAAACAGAGGTGTCCGCAGGGTATGATGTACATACAAACAGGAGGAGCTTTGATTGCATGATTGTGGCCACCATCTTGATTTTTTTTTTTACTATATCCTACAAGTACCTGTAATGGGAAGATTCTAGGCAATTTAAC
This sequence comes from Bothrops alternatus, assembly GCA_034064705.1. NCBI lineage: Eukaryota > Metazoa > Chordata > Lepidosauria > Squamata > Viperidae > Bothrops > Bothrops alternatus. The sequence continues at coordinate 12,995,537 of JARGCV010000589.1, forward strand.
CTATGTCATTAATTACAAATTATTTGGAAATTTGTTCTTAGGATGTTTTTAATGAACAGATGCTTGCCAAGTTTTCAATGGTTGAACTGGAGTCACAGCTCCCTTTAATTTTCCCAGCCTCTTTTTTTTCACTCCCAACCCTCTTTCTTTATCACTGTGGCAATGATGGAAGGAAGCTCAGTATCTGTTCTTCACATCAGATGGCTGGACAATTACATCTGCAATATAATTATATTAGCTTTATAGAACAGAACAGTTGCTATTAAGGTCTGTAAAGAACATTGGAAACCTTGCTCCTCTAGGTTACATTATGATGGGATAGACCAAGGGTGTCAAACTGCCGGCCCAAGGGCCAGTTTCATCATACCGAAGCCACGACCACCCCATTGCTGGCAATGGAAAAAGAGTTGCGATATGTTGCAACACGTCACATGATGTGGCGAGTTTGACACCCGTGGTATAGATCTTTGCTAACATTCAACCATTTTCATTTTAAGAAAGACTAGATTAGTATATCTGAAAAAGGATGACAGAACTTCAGAAAATGCATCAGGGCTTTACCAATCAGAGGCATCTGTCAGGAGGGGGAAAAAAATCAAAATGGATCCTCATTTGAATGGATCTGAAATTCTGTACAGAATAACAAGTTCAGCCTATATTGCATTTTTCATGGCAGAAAAAAAAACCAACCATATCATGGTTACAGATATACAGCCTGGCTGAGAACTATTAATTGCTCAATTTATACAGAGCCTAATCCTTTAAAGCGCTCATTATTAATCAGCTGTGAATCCTGTTGTTTAATTAGCATGTCTGCTTTTGGCAAGAACTGTGTTTATATCATATGATAACAAAATTGCCTCCACTTCACCCAGCTTATTTATTCTGTGAGAGCTTCAGTCTATTTCAGTCTTTCTCTATCAGTATCTAAAGACAGAGTTCTCAAGATCCTCAGCCAAGATTGTCAATGGTCACATTGGATAGAATTTGAATACATCTGGATGGTTCTAGGTTGGTCTTCTTTAAAGCAGAGATGTGGGCTGAAAAATATTTTGTACCTCAGACAAGTTTGGCTATTTCAAAGTTGTATATCTGAAAATATTTCAGGTGTTCCAAAAAGCTGAAGCTAAATGTACATTGTACATACATTAAAACATACAGCTGCCTATAGTCTGTTGTTTTTAACAGCCCACTAAAATAATTTTCTCTGCATATCAAAGCTTCTATTTTTGAAACCTTGTAAAATAAGTTATATAGATATATCTCCACATCTTTGGATTTTGAGAAGTATAGGTTCATTTAAATCATAAGCATGTATATAGTTTTTTTTTTAAATCCCCCCAATAAAAACTACATTTGTTTTAAGCATGTTTAAATCTGGCTCCATCCCACAGGGTCACAGTATTGCCACATTCTTTATTCACAGGAAATATAACTCTGTATGGAAAAATATCCATGGATGTTACTCTGCATGGATTATCAATCAGGATTGTGTACTGTGCTGTGATTTTGCATGCAGAAAACCCCAGATTTAGCCCAGTCTTATATCCTCAAAATGTTGGCTCTTAGTGTTTGTGGCCAAAAGTTATCTTCATCAAATTATGATTACTGGATTTTTGGGGGGGGGCAGAGCACATAAGTGACTGGAACTTTAATTCAGCTCTGAGGAAAGACCCTCTTAAACTTAGTTTCCTCTCCTTCCTCCTCCAGAGATACAATCAGTTAACTGTTATTAATCATCACTGGCCTAATATATTCCATATTTTCTTCCTTTTTTGCTATTTCAAAGTTTCACAAAGCAGACATCAAACTTTTTTAAAGGCATTCTGGCTTGAGTTATTTTTCCAAGTTCCATCGATACTCTCTCAATCCAAACTACCTTATAGGGATATTGTCATAAAAGCCTGGAGTATTACATATAGGGCCCTGGATTTCCAGAAGAAATGCCTTTCTTTCTGTCTGGAAATAGATTTCCTAATTTCTTTTTCCTGCCTGAATTTATGTGCTTTTAATAACAATGTCAGCAAAAATTCAACAAGTCTTTCCAAGTATGCATGCATGTGCAATGCATATGATTGCTCTTCTTGGAAAACTGTTGATTTTTTTAGAAACCAATAAAGTTGTCAGATGGTCATCAGTGGAAAATGCTGCATATATTTAAAGCTTTTAAAGGAATATGTAGCATTTTCCACTGATGACCATCAGAAGAAGAAATTCCTTAACTTCACCCTACTTCCATCTACAGTAAAACTGCTTAGTCCAAGTTCCATGTATGAATATATCTGACTTTAGTGACCAGTGACTTAAGAAAGAAGATGTCAAATCGATATAGCCTTCTTTTTTTCCCAACATTTTAAGTTGGAAGGACCATAGAAAAGTGTTTTGTAATCTGACTATTTGTCCACCTAGGCCAATCTTCTCTAGTTACCCATAGAGTTACAAAACCTCAAAGTTGTTTTTCATTAGTTAGCAATTCTAGTTAGTTGTGAATCTAAAATGAGATTATCCCAGCCACTGCTTTTGTTTTATTTACAACCTAAGATCTGAGGACCTGAGAAACCTGTAAAATTATAATATTGAGATGTCCTAATAAAGATGTTATCTTTCGAACTATGAGATGAGTGGCATATAAATTTAATAAATAATATTGGTACAATAAGAGTTTGGACATTTTTCTTATAGCTAATGCCATTATTAGCATAGTTTGTAGCAAATGAAAGGTCTGAAATTCCCAAGGTACTTCATGAAGCAATGCAGTCTTTTACTTTTAAAAAGCAAAATGGCCTCATTGTTTTCTATCTGTCAATCATTCTGGCATTTCCAATGAACTTTAGAAGTATACACACAACAGGAAGTCTCTTTCAGTTACTGAGTGACATGAAGTTCTTCACATCATTTCTGCTTTCCAGCTAATATCGCATCCCCTGTGCAAAGCATCACATGGAGACAAACTGCAACCACCAAATGCAAGTCTAGTGCATCTTCCAATTGAGATTCCAGTGATAACAATAAAATGTTTCAATATTCAGAACTTAGCATTATTTAAAGATGTTTTCAGGAGCTATGAAAGAAGCAAAGCCGATACGCTGCAAAGTCCATAGTATAAACTGCAGTGTAATCTTGAGTTTAAAATGCACTCTAATTTGATAATCTCTTGATATATCTCCAGAAACTGGTATATTTAATGAGAACATTTTTTCTCCTCATACATATACTTGGAGAATATGTCTAGCAAGATAATCTTATCAGAATCATGTAAATATCAGTTACACACAACGTTGTCTTTTTATCATTTATGTACAGCCACACTTCTTAACTCCCACTTTAAACATCTGCTGGAGGGGGCAAGGTAAAATGCTGTGATCTTCTCTTGTTTATTACAATGGAGCAATAAAGATTTAGAAAGTATAGTACTTGTGTTCCTGACCATGTTTGCACTGGGGTTGGAGTGTTATATTTTGTGTTACCTTATGTGCACATTTTTCTTATCACCCAACCCAGCAATAAAGAGTTAAAGAGTAATTGCAGTTATTACTGTGATTGCATATGTTCCAAAGTTGAATTCTGCTTTGCTTTGGGTGTATTTTCTTCTTATCACCATAGCTCTCACACCATGGGAGCTATTTTCTCAAAGAGGAGCAAAGGGGAACAGATCAGGAGTTTCTAATGTAACTCATAATGCCAGGAAAATGAACCAATACTGTCATAAGCATAGACCTATGATAGTTCCCCCTAGCATGATGGGAACACAATAGTGTCTGTGCTGAATCCAATACTGATACTTAATATACACATCAGAGAATTTATTGATAGTACTGAGCCCCTTCAGCTAAATGAAAGTCAAGATATCTTTAATTAACAGTCACCTACATTTTGCCATTTTTTTTCCTGTCATGCACCTATTGGAAAATCCACTTTTCAGTGCATTGCCTTGTTGAAACCTTCATTCTATTGGCCATTAGGTTCAATGGAAATAGTCAAACTTAGTGTAGATATTTTCTTTTTTGAACTCCTTTACATTGCTCTGGGAAACTAGCATGCCACTAATTGATTAAACTGATACAACTCAGACTGTCATGACTGTCAGTTATTACTTTTTGTTCCCATAAGGAATCTCTCTCTCTCTCTCTCTCTCTCTCTCTCTCTCTCTCTCTCTCTCTCTCTCTCTCTCTCTCTCTCTCTCACACACACACACACACACACACACACACACACACACACACATTCACATTGCAGTGGAGGAAATGGCATACGGTATCAGGCTCCTTGTGAAGCACTGTAGCAAATCCCATAACTGTTCATTCTTTTCCATAGAATACAGTTACATCAGATACTTGGGCTTTCTATTTAAATGTAATTTCCTAGTGAAGAAAGATTTCCTTATTAAAAGAAAGAAAAACATCACTTTATAAAAATCCTTCTGTGAATTGCTTTATTAGTCTCTCTTGACACATACAATACTCTGTCACATAAAGCTACTCCCACAGAGACTACCTGAGCTTTCTTTTGGACAGGTTCCTTTGGGTAATAAAAGAAACAAAGATGGAGACTCCAGCCATGCCGATCATCTCCCTAAAGTAGCGGTGGGCCATATTAATGAATTAAGAGCTGCAACTCTGAGTATCCATCTTCTGAAAGCTGTCTGGTGACACTAATATCCTCAAAAGTGAAAGGTCAGGGTTAGGGTTAGGTTTTTTCTGCCCATGGGTTGACAGCAACGCTGTCCTGGGGGTTGTTCCCATCAGTCTCCCTCCTCATCCTGGTCTTGGTTGAAGGAGTTTAAATTGGACTTCATCCTCCATTGGACCTCCAACTTCCATATATTTATTAACACATACACACACATACACAGATGTGTGTGTGTTAATTGACTTCATGCTAATAAATTATGTTGTATCTTCAAAGTGATTTGATTGCTCTAGGTAAACAATATTTTGGTCACAACAGCTTCCAATAAACAGAGCAGAGAACAGCAGTGCCAGAAATTAGTCACTCAGTTGAAGCCTATGTCTGGCTGCCTTCTTCCTGATCTGAAGTATGACTGAAAGAGTGTGTTTTATTTCAAAGGGCACATCTGTCATACAAAGGTCTAGTTTTATTGTATCTAGTCATTCCCCACATTCAAAAGGACTTAAACCACAAAGAAGCAGAAAGAATAGGCTAAAATGAAAAGACTGAACCAGAAACGCACAAATTAAGAAGTCAAAGATAAGGAGAACCAGTGCTGAACTATATTACAAGACAAGTGTTTTTATGGCTTCTATATAAAGAGTAACATATATAATAAGTGAAGCACTAACATCCTAATAGTAAGATACCAGTTTTAAATTCAATAGAGGACATATCACTCTCTAGATTAACACTTAGCTTCTGTCCCAGGAAGGGAAACATGGTATAAATCGACAATCATCTGCAATGCAGCCCATATTTATTTGCCTCAAGGTTGCAATATTTGGTATATTTTAAGATATTAAAATTAGGGAATTAAGGAATAAGCCACAGTCAAGTAAATCTTGCATACATTGAAACTATATATTATTACTGACTTCTCAGCAGCAGAGCTAGGTTTTCTACTACATCAGGGGTAGGCAACCTTGGCTCTTTTATGACTCGTGGACTTGAAGTCCACGAGTCATAAAAGAGTCAAGGTTGCCTACCCCTGTACTACATAAACAAGGACAGTGATCTAGGGTGACACAAATAACTTGTAAGTGAAATGGGGAGAGGATTGGGCAGAAGTTCTCTGTTGTTACAAAACAGTACATGAAGGGTGTGTGGGGGGGAAAACAGAGATTTTCATGCAGGAAAGAGGGGAAGACCAGTGATAATAGGCTCCAGAAAGAGGAGGTAAAGACACGAGCTGTATGTCTTAGAACACGTGTCATTAAGTAGACCATAACATCTCATTTGGACTCATTCTGGGAGGGTGCAAGAATATGATAACAGATGGAGTCCAGAGTTGGCATTGTAAAAGGACTATTAGGCCTCAAAGATCCAAGACTTGTTGCGAGAAAAAGGTTGCAAGCTGTTCTAAAAGTAGACATCTTAAATAGCTGTTTGCATCCCAAAATATTCTGGGAAACAATGTTCTCAGTAATTAGTAACAGATATTTTCTTTGCCAGAAGTCTCCCCACCAAAGTCCATCATCTTGCCAGACCCTAACAAGCAGCCCCAGTTCTGTTTCTTTTCTTGGATAGTTTTTTAATTTTGGGTAGGTTTGTCATAGTTTGTCACTTTCTTGTGCAGGTTTTAAGTTTTAAAGACACAAAGGCTCTCCAGAACAGAAATATTTGTAATACCTGTAGTGGCCTCCAACTTTCATCTCTGAGTGTTTAAATAACAGGTGACATAACACAAAAATTACTTTCACTATGAGAACAGCATCCAGTTACCAGGGCAGTGAATATGATCCTCCTGTTTTATTTCAGTTCACAAAGCTTGCGTTCTCTGCTCTTGTGTGTTTAATCTGCACTGTAAGGATTTTTTTAAACTTTGCAAATCAACTTATAGTGAAATCATATGCATAACTGCTCAGCTCTGATAACCATACTTCCAACAGAATCCAAGTCAGCATTTGTCTAAATACCAACTATTGGAAACCATCAGCCATATGGAACTATTGTATCTGTGTCCTGCACATGGGCTTCTGTAAAGGCATTGTTAGCCTTGTGGGGAAATAGGTAGGAATGATAGCCAGATTAGCTAATTCTATTTTATTGTAAAGCTATATTGACATAATCTTGCAAGTACAACTTTCCCCTATCCCAGTGTCCTTTATAGCCCAAGAAACTAAGGAGACTATCTTCTGAGCTTCTTGTCTTGTCTAATATTCAGCTGTGGACTATTCCTTTGGCAACATCTCTTGACCCAGTCTCCCAAAATTTTTCCCACCTGCCAGGAATATACCATCTGGAATACCGTTCAAGAGAATTCTATTTAGCTATCCCAGTATTTAGGAAAATAGCAAAAATGCAACTATTTTTACTATTTTATTCCTTCTGATTTTAAAGTTGTTTTCAATTTAAATTGTAGTTATTGTGATTTTATATTTTGTAAGCCACCTTGTATCTCATGTAAACTGAAAGGCAGGTATGGTACTGTTATTGCTTTACTTATTTTCTATTCTAAATATATAGGGAAATGTGAAAATCCCTTTTTGACTGTTTGAATTAAAATAGAAAATAGGAAGTATTAGTCATTTCTGCTTCTTGTCTCCTACATTTGACTTTATCACCAGATCAGTCCAATACTTATAACATGTGATCCTGTAAGAAATTTGGAAATTAAAGATTCTTAAATCATACAAATATGACAATTTGACAAGTTCATATTTTTTCCTGGGAAGGAGTTAATTGTAACAGATTTTGCTCCAGGAGAACTTTTATTCTTGTAGTAAAACATCTTTTTAAAAAATTGACATGGAAAGAGAAATATTAAATATTCAACATCTCCGCAACTTCTAAAGGTGTGCAGTTCATCTACTTTCAACAATTTGCATAGGACCACAACCTCATTTTTTTTAAAAAAAATCTTAACAATAATAAGGCCAGTAAAGCTGTGCAACTTTTTTCTTTGTATTGAGGAAGACAATTACATTATCCCTGAGTCTCACAAAATGAAAACAAGCTGTCTCAAAATGGCAAATTTATAATTTTAGTTCCAACAGAAGTGTATAGAAATGGCATCCAGCTATTTTGTTTATACCAATAATAACCCTTCTGATTAACTTCCAACAAATGTTACTGTGTTTCCCCGACCAGTCTTATATGTATATGTATATGTATATGTATATGTATATGTATATGTATATGTATATGTATATGTATATGTATATGTATATGTATATGTATATGTATATGTATATGTATATGTATATGTATATGTATGTATATGTATATGTATATGTATGTATATGTATATGTATATGTATATGTATATGTATATGTATATGTATATGTATATGTATATGTATATGTATATGTATATGTATATGTATATGTATATGTATATGTATATGTATATGTATATGTATATGTATATGTATATGTATATGCATATGCATGTGTATGTATATGTATATGTATATGTATATGTATATGTATATGTATATGTATATGTATATGTATATGTATATGTATATGTATATGTATATGTATATGTATATGTATGTGTATGTGTATGTGTATGTGTATGTGTATGTGTATGTGTATGTGTATGTGTATGTATATGTATATGTATATGTATATGTATATACACATACATATATATATTGGTTCCAAAAAATGCATTAGGGCTTATTTTTGGGGAAACATGGTATCAGGGTGATCTGCAAGGCTGGGTGCCTCACCCCCCCAGGACGTGCAGAAGAGGCAGTGAGCGGGCAGGAGCCGATGATGTCTGGCAGCAGTATCCCCCCCCCCGGTGCCTCTGCCTGCTGTTGATGCACCTGCGCAACACGCCCAGATTGCCTACCTCCCCCCAGGCCTCTGCTTGGAGAGCCGGCCTAGTGGTCACAGCGCTTAGACTTACCTGCACTGTGTGGTCTGTGGCTGCTGCCAGACACCATCGGCCCTCGTGCACTCGCTGTCAACGCTGCAAATATTGTATATTCTTGCTTTGACAATATGCAGAACTGTCTGGTATTTTTTGGGTTAATACAGAGCAAATGGGGGTGGGAGCAAAGCATGGGGAAGGAAGAAATCCTTTGACCTTCACACTAATTGGATAATGTGAGATATGACAGCTAATTTAGGGAGGGAACATGCTGATAATTAAACTACTCAGAGGAAGAGAACTTAGTTCTTAGCATAAGCCTGTAATGCCGGTGCCGTCATTTTGTAACAATACAAGACTTTTAGGAAAATAAAGGCCTGGAAGTTCTTTGAAGTGTTTCATTAGCCGGAACCATAACACTCGCCACCTCTTGTGTTGGCCATACCCCCCCCCAGCTTATTTTGGGGGTAGGACTTATGTCTGGGTGGGTCTTATTTTTGGGGGAACACAGTGTACTTCATTTTACTTCTCCATTATTGATGACAGCTATAACAGAAAGCTGTGCTGACACAAATGTTAATTTGTTTGCTAATATAAATGTTGAATTTGTTACCGTCCTGTATTTTCATTTACCCAAATATTTATGTACCATCTGGTCTCTACAACCCAATGTCATGTCTGAACTATATGAACCTAAAGAACTAACATATAATGTCTTTCCAATTCTTCTACAATTTGGCAGAAAAATCAGCTAGAGTTGCTTGGGCAACATGGATGGCCATATCAATCAATCAAACAAACAAAAAAACAAATCCTATGCTGGTGGAGGGGGGAGATAGAAGTGACAGCTCATTCTTAACTTCCAAAAGCTTGTTATTTGGTTTCAGTCAAGACAGAAGGCAGGAACAAGACTTGTATCATTTTATGTATGCATATTTTGTTATGACCAATCCTCTAAATCAGTGGTTCTCAACCTTTCTAATGCTGCGACCCCTTAATACAGTTCCTCATGTTGTGGTGACCCCCAACCATAACATTATTTTCATTGCTATTTCATAACTGTAATTTTGCTAGTTATGAATTGCAATCTAAATATCTGATATGCAGGATGTATTTTCATTGTTAAAAATTGAACATAATTAAAGCATAGTGATTATGCTTTCCTCTCTCCCTCTCTTTCTCTCTTTCTCTCTTTCTCTCTTTCCTCTCCCTCTCTTTCTCTCTTCCCTCTCTTTCTCTCTATCTTTCCTCTTTCTTTTTCTTTCCTTTCCCTCTCTCTTTCTCTCTTTCTCTTTCCTCTCCTCTCTTTCTCTCTTCCCTCTTTCTCTTTCCTCTCTTTCTCTCTTTTTATTTCCTCTCTCTCTCATTCTCTTTCCTCTCCCTCTTTCTCTCTTCCCTTCTCTTTCCTCTCTTTCTCTTTCTATCTTTCCTCTCCCTCTCCCTCTCCCTCTTTCTCTTTCTCTCTCTCTCTCTTTCTCTTTCCTCTCTCTTCCTCTCTTTCCCTCTCCCTCTTTCTCTTTCCCCTCCCCCTCTCTCTTTCCTCTCTCCTCTTCCTCTTTCCTCTTTCCTCTCCCTCTTTCTCTTTCTCCCTCTCTCCTCTCCCTCTCTTTCTCTCTTTCCTCTCCCTCTCTTTCCCTCTTTCTCTTTCCTCTCTCCCTCTCTCTCTCCCTCTCTCTCTCTTTCTTTCTTTCTTTCTTTCCTCTCTCTCTCTCTCTCTCTCTCTCTCTCTCTCTCTCTCTCTCTCTCTCTCTCTCTCTCTCTCTCTCTCTCTCTCTCTCTCTCTCTCCTCTCCCCTCAATATCTCTGGTTTATCCTTTCAGTGACTCTGGGCAGGTTAGAGTTCAAAGATGTATTACAATTAAAAATACTAAAAACTTTTTAAAAGAGTAGTGACAGCAAAACCAATAAAAACAATAGAAGCATCCGAATTAAGTGACCACGCTGGAATAATGCTCATAATTGGGCCATGAGGCGCAACGTCCCCCAGGAGGCAGAAAGAATTCAGGCAAGCGGCATTTTGGAGCTGCGCAAGTCAGCCTGGGGCTCGGTCGGGCCCTCCCGGGTGCAATTAGGGGTGGCTTCATGGAGTCCCAGGTGCCTGACTCATGGAGGAAGCCGGCCGGAAGCTCACAATTAGCAGGCCCGCAAGGAGGCGGCTGACGTGGACATCCCCATGGTGGTCAGGCAGCCCCCGAGCCAGACAAGATTCCTGGCCAGCCAGCCACGGGGCGGGAACGGCTCCCTCACCGGGGCTGCTCAGCCTTCCCAGCTGGCTAGCTGGCTGGGCCTTTCCAGGGCCAAATCCTGCCGAACTCTACCTGCCGCAGGAGGGCAAGCCGGGCCAGGCTGGACAGGAGGAAAAGAGGCGCGCTGCGATTTGCACAACCCCAGTCCCGGTGCAGAGGAGTGCCCCCACCCTGGTGGATGGGGGGCTTGAGAGGGGGAAGCCCCTTCCCATGCCCGGAAAGCAGCACTTCTTCTCCTGCTCCGGGCATGGGGAAATGGGCGGAGGTCCCGGGAAGGCCAAACTTGGGGGGCAGGAGGCAGCAGAAGGCCCTGCGGCTCCCACAGCACCACCCGCACACCACACCAATGGCGCAGAGCTTGCAGTCGCTGAGCCAGACACCAGTGCGGGCGGCGGGAGGGTACAGACGGCAGGCAGGCCGAGGCAGGTAAGCCACCCGCCAGGCCCCACGTGCACCAGCTACCCTCCCAATGCCTGCTGCTGCCTGACTAGCCTTACCATGGCCACCGCCCATCTGGTGCGGTGGCAGTCAGGCCCAGGCGCTCCTGGGTGGCCCTCCCACCCCTGGCTTTCTTTTACTTACATTTAGTAGTTGCTCAGCAGGGAGGTGTGGAAACTTCCAGAAAGCTCACCTTAGCTGCAGACAACTTGCAGCAACATTTGCCGATTGGGACTTTTGGTGGGCTCAGCAGGGCAGAGACAGCCTGGACAATTCCTATTGACTTTTGAAAGCCAATAGAATTAGACTCTATTCAAGAGAGTCTATTCTATTGGCTTTCAAAAGCCAATTGAATAAGAGGGAGTAGCACAGCTCATGAAAAAGAGGGGGGAACCGAAAAAAAAATGCCGGACTACGTTGCATAAGGATTCTGTGAGGAAAAACTCCAGGACTGTGGCGACCCCTGTGAAATGGTCGTTTGACCCCAAAAGGGGTCGCAACCCACAGGTTGAGAACCGCTGCTCTAAATAAAGGTAAACTACAAAAGCCGCCCTGGGTCCTAGGAGAAGGGCGGCATATAAATTTGATTAATAAATAATAAATAAATAAAAGCATACCTAATTCTTTTTTTAAAAAAAGTCAGCTAAAAACAAAATAATTACTGAAAAGACATCCCCACCCACATTGAGATACATGTGTGAGTTGGCCTTACAAAGCCAAAGGAAGTTCTGTACCTGAGACAAATTGATCCCTCCTAGTTTGGGACTCAGGAATGCCCTTACCAATTGATAGCACAGCAATTATCAAATATAGCAGAGAGGGGGGAAAAACAGATGCTCAAGGATACCATAGCTGCCTTCACACATGAGGCTTTATGCTACTAGGATGAAAGAAGGAATATAAATGTAATTTAAAACTATGAAGGAAGGTTGGAGAAAGCAATAAGATGATTTGTTATGTGAACTTAGAGCCACAATAATATCCCTTCTGGAAAAGCCAGGTGCCAGCTAGAAGCCAAATATGAGTTCTTGTCAGAGATACGATCTGGATATTGACGGAATAAGTGAACATTTTGATGACAGTGCAAGGTATTTTAGAGAGATTGTTCTGTTTTCTGCGACTTCAAGATCTTTTCCAAGAGATGCGAGCAGACGCTAGAGCAGCGGTTCTCAACCTTTTCCGGGGCTCGACCCGGCCCGAATCGCGCATGCGCGGCATGACGGGGCACATCGTGCATACGCGGTGTGACGGGGGCGCATCGTGCATGTGCGATGGGGTGCATCGCGCATGCGTGGTGCGGCAGCCCGCATCGCAATAGGGAAAAAATGGCCGACCAAAAAAAAAATTGGCGGGTCTGCACCGCGCATGCGTAGCGCGACGGGGTGCATCGCGCATGCGCAGCACGATGGCCCGCATCGCAATAGGGGGAAAAATGGCTGACCAAAAAAAATGGCCGACCAAAAAAAAAATGGCGGACTGCGGTGCTTGGCGACCCCCGTGAAATGGTCGTTCCACCCCAAATGGGGTCGCGACCCACAGGTTGAGAACCGCTGCGCTAGAGAGACTTCTGCGCTCACTGAATTCTGTAAAGCAGATGATTTGCATACAGAAACTGTCAGCAGAGAGAAGCTGACTGACTGTGCTACACTTCATATTATTATTATTATCTTGAGGGCTGCTACTGAGATAATCAGCCATAATACCATTTAGATACCTCTCAAATAAGCATACACACTCTCTCATCACAAACATGATTTCTATACACTTGCTGCAAAAAACTATTAAGAGCAACAAACCATTCATTGTGATTTGATCACTGGGACAAGGAAGTTTAAACATGAATTTTAAAGAGAAATGTAAAGGATCTTGATCATTAGGATTGAGGAGTGTGTTTTGTGTGTGTGTGTGTGTGTGTGTATGCATGACCTTGCAGTGCATTGGTGATTAGGTAATTGCAATTATATTTTGGTGTAATATACTGTATTATATGAATTTATTATTCATTGTTATTGAATTTATATCCTGCTTTTCTTTTTTTTTTTTTTTTTTCCACTTAGGCCCTTTAATCTGTCCTAGACAGGTTGCCGAGACACAAATGATAAAACATTTTGCATTTTTTTACAGCAAGGGGGATGGAGGGGGGGGGAGAGAAAAAAAAACAAAAATACAAAGAGAAAGCCTACAGAAATGCATCAGGAAGTTTAAATTTTGTACATGGGTAAAACGTTATAAATTCAGGGAAATACATTGACACAACTCCCACATTTCTTGTGGCTTTTGTTTTGTTTGTTTTCTAAAAAAGTTCTTATGCGCGTGCCAGGCAGTCGCTTGGCTGTTTCTTTGCTGAGGGGAGCCTCCGGGGAAGCCCCCTCGGGGGACTGCAGACGTGTCTTGGAATGTCCTCAGAAGGCTCTGTCATGTCAAGGTGACAGGAATCAAAAACCCCAGAGTCCTTTCGGATGCGGAGGAAAGCACGCCGCTCAGTCGTCAAACTTGATCTTCTTTCCTTGTGGTTTGTGGTCGCCACCGCCGCCACCTCGGCCTCCCCTGAAGCCGCCACCGCCTCTGCCTCCGAAGCCACCCCGGCCGCCGCCTCGGCCCCCGAATCCACCTCGGCCGCCGCGTCCCCCTCCTCTGCCGCCCCGGCCGAAGCCGCCTCCGCCACCTCCGCCCCCACGGGGGGTCCCGCCTTTGGGCTTGGCAAAGTCGAGGGTCACCCTGTTCCCGTCAATCTCTCCGTCCTCCATGGCTTCTTTGGCCGCTTTGGCGTCTTCCGGGGAGCTGAAGTCCACAAAGCCAAATCCTTTGGAGGAGCCGGTGTCCCGGTCGGTCACTATTCTCGCCCCGATGCAGCTGTCAAACGACTCTCTCAGGATCTCTTCGGTGGTGTCCTCGGACAGCCCTTTGACAAAGAGGGTTTTGCTTTGCTGACTAAAGCCTCCTTTCGTGTTGGCACTTCTGCTCTGTCCCCCCGAGTTGCTGTATTCTAATCTGATGGTGCGGCCTTCGATCTCTGCGTTGTTGCAGGAGCTCATGGCTTCCTTGGCCTCCTCAGCTGTGGCGAAGTCGACAAAGGCATACCCTTTGGGTCTTCCCTGGTTGTTCTGGGGGATCCTGATGGCGGAGGCTTTCTCAAAGACCTCTTGAAGGCTTTCTTCGGTCGCATCGTAGGAGAGATTGTTCACCACCAGCGTCTTTGATTCTCCCCCTGACGGGGCTCCCTTGCTGGGTTTCCGGCCCTCCTGCTGGCTCTTCTCACCTACGTAGTCAAGCACGATGGGGCGGCCGTCGATCTCTATCCCCTGCTTCTCCAAGGCTTTCTCGGCATCGGCCTCATTTTTAAATTCGATGTAGGCAATCCCTTTACTATTCCCATCCTTGGACACCAGCCTGACTTCGACGGCGTCCTCAAAGACGGCGTGCAGTTCATCCTGGGTGACGCTGTAAGCGAGGTTCTTCACAAAAATGGTCCTCGCTTCTCTCTCTTTTTTATTCTCCCAAAGGCTCTCCTTGCTCTTTGCCTTTTCCAGTTTTGTTTCCAAGCCCATCAGTTTTTTCCCATTTAATTTGAGTGCTTTATCCAGCTCGGCTTCAGTGGAGAAATCTACGTAGCCAAACTTCTTGGAATTGCCAATTCTGACTTCTTGGACCTGAAGATCTTTTTTGCCAAAGAAATCTCTGATGGCAGCCTTGAGTTCTTCAAAGTTCTTGCTTGCATTGAGATTACTCATGAAGAGAGAGAAGGCAGGCTCTTCTGTTTTCTTCTTCTTGGCATCTGGGGGGCCTTTTTGCTTGGCCAATTCCTTCTTTCGTTTTCCAGGCATGCCTTGCAGACCTTCTTCCTCCTCCTCCTCCTCGTCGTCCTCCTCCTCTTCGTCATCGTCGTCCTCTTCATCCCCTTCCTCATCCTCCTCTTCCTCAGAGTCTTCCTCTTCTTCCTCAGACTCCTCCTTTCCCGGGGCTGCCTTTGCTGGGACTGCCTTTGCCAGCACAGCCTTCTTTCCTTTGGCTGGGGTGGCTTCCATGGGCTCGTCCTCCGACTCATCCTCTTCGCTATCATCCTCTTCCTCCTCCTCCTCCTCTTCCTCCTCCATCGGCTTCAGGATGGTGGGAGCGGCAGGCTTCTTCTGAGGGGCCGGGACGCCCCGCTTTTTCACTGGCACAGCAGCCTCCTCCTCAGATTCATCTTCCTCGCTATCGTCTTCGTCATCTTCGTCCTCCTCTTCGTCATCCTCCTCCTCCTCCTCGCTTTCTTCCTTCTTTGCATTCTTCCCGTTTTTCGCTCCCTTGGCAGAGACGGGGGCCTTTTTCGCAGGCGCGGCAGCTGCTTTCTTGGCCGGGGCAGCTACTGCCTTTTTCACAGGAATTGCTGCCTTTTTGTTGGGAACAGCTGCTTTTGCTGGGACGGCTGCTTTCTTAACAGCCAGCATCTCCTCCTCCTCACTGCTCTCCTCTTCTTCCGATGACTCTTCTTCATCGCTGTCATCAACTTCCTTTGGGGGAAGGGTAGTCATTTTTTTCTGTTTAGGCTGATTTTTAACATTCTTAGCGAGCTTCACCATAATGGCGGCGGAGTTGTCCGGATGTTCAGCTGCTGCGAAAAAAATAACCCCACCTCACGCTCCCAGCGCCTGGCTCGAGTCTATATCCTGCTTTTCTATCTATTCCAATATTCATACGCTGACTAGGGAATTCTGGGAGTTGAGGTCCCCATGACCTAAAATTGCCAAGGTTGAAAAGCCCTGACTAACACCAATAACAAAAGACAACCAACAAGCTACACAGTGGTCAGCGTGTTAGACTATGGGGCAAGGAGATGCAGAGTCTAATTTGATCGTTTATTTACTGCTGACTCTGGGCAGTTAACAAAGTAAAATCATCAATACACTATTAAGATACATTAAATATAATACATAAAAAAAACAAATGAAAAATAAGGGCTAGAATAACCAGTCAGCCACAAATACATGGACCAGCCCCAGGTTCCAATGCCTGGAAGAAAAATCAGAGGACTTTACGGACTTTATGGAAGACCAGGAAGGTTGGGACTAATCTGATCTTGGAAGGAATGATTTTCCAGAGGACAGGCATTACTATAGGTAGTCTTCGGCTTACAACTACAATTGAGCCCAGAATTTATGTTACTAAGTGAGAAATTTATGAAGTGAATTTTGCCACATTTTATGACTTTTCTTGCCACATTTGTTAAGTGAATCACTGCAGTTGCTAAGCTATTAACACAGTTGTTATGTGAAGCTGGCTTCCCCATTGACTTTGCTTGTCAGAAGGTCCCAAAAGATGGACACAGGACACTGCAACCGTCACAAATATGAACCACTTGCCAAGAGTCCAGATGTAAATCATGTGACCATGGGGATGCTGCCACAGTCATAAGTATGAAAAATGGTCGGTGCTGTTATAACTTCAAACAGTCTCTAAATGAACTGTTATAAGTTGAGGGCTACCTGTACAGGGGGAAAAAACAGGCTTCATGAGACTCACTAGATAACACTTTTTAGTTGAGGGGACCCAGAACCTACAGAGATAATCAGAAAGAGATGGTAGCTCAAAGTAAATAGAAAATCAGTTTGGTACAACAATTAAGATGCCTAGAAACTAGGAGGGCCTAGTCCCATCCTAGGCATAAAACCCAGGTGCGTGACTTTGGGCCAGTCACTCTCTCTCAGCCCAATCCACCTCACAGGGTGGCTGTTGTGAGGAAAAAAGGAGGAGGAAAAAGTATTGTATATGTTCACTGCTTTGAGTTATTTATAAAGAAACAAAGGCTGAATAAAAATCTAATAAATAAACTGGGTCCCATACCATGAAGGGTTTTATGGGTGATAATCAATACCTTGAATTGCACCTAAAAGCCTATTGAAAACCAATGCAGCTACCAAAGTGAAATGTAAAATGCACATATGATGTTACCTTGTTGGTCAATGAAACATTTACAGGGAAACCCTGAACTATATATTCAACCCTGAACTATATATCTTTTCTTCTATTATACCGTGTATGTGGCTATCAGAGTTTTATAAACACATCATACTGAAATTATCTATGGTTTAGTACAGATCAGTAGACTTCTTTACGTCAAATCAGAACTCATTTTTACAAAAACAACCCTACATGATTTGTAACTTAGGGCTGTTATATCGCCTTCATCAAAACATCTTTGCTACATGAAATTAGCTTATTTGCACAGATTGTAAACTGTCCTCATTCCATCTAATTGAAAAATTCTGCATCCATATGTGCCAGAATGAATTCAGTTTTCATCTCTCCCAACAAGGCAATGATGGGCACCTAATTTGTGGCTATTTTCTGGCTGTTTATTTGGGTTTATTACCGAATTCTTGGATTGGAATGTACCTTGGAGAGATACAAGGTCCCTTCCAACTCTATATTCTCGTATTCTGGTATGCATTGAAAATATTGGACATCTTTCTTTTATGCATCTCTAGAACGTCTTTTTTAAAATTTAGACCCTGTAATTAGAAATACCTGGATCTTATCTTTCTGGTCTCTAGCTCCCTGCAAAGCAAGGTTGGTTCTCTTTTTTCTGACAACTTTTCTGACAGTCATAGTCCATCTATATGTAGATGAGGAAAAGACCAAATACCAAAGGGAAGAAATATTTTCTCCTGTTTTATAAGCTGGCAGACACACCTGTGGGTCCTTTGAAAGTTGATGATTTGCTTGCATGAAGCTCTCTCTCTCTCTCTCTCTCTCTCTCTCTCTCTCTCTCTCTCTCTCTCTCTCTCTCTCTCTCTCTCTCTCTCTCTCTCTCTCTCTCTCTCTCTCTCTCTCTCTCTGTCTTTTTCTATGAAGAGTCAAGGCTTTAGTTTCAATGTTCCTCAATGCAGGCCCATCTTGCTTTTCCTCTAAGCAAGAATAGCTGTGCTTACAAGCAAACATTAGGTGAGCTGCATCAACAGGCAAGTTGTCACATGTGTCTCTTAGGAGGTATGGTTGTTAAATCCTTTCACATCAAGAGTGTGGTGGGGTGTTTTTTTCCCCCTTCTCCTTCAAGATAATAACCAATAATGAAAACATTACCAGGCTGGAACAAAGCAGGAGAAATGGGACATTTTGCAATTCTGGTTCTGTTTGCTTTTGCTTTAATAGTGGCGCTTGCTGTTTAAACTGTAATAGGAGGGCGTCAGCAGCTGTTATTTGCTCTCTGTTTTGGCTTTAATGCATACTATGTTGCACAGTGTAAATAGTTATGTTGTTGCTTTCCAGAGCATGACACAATAAATAATCTTGGATTTCCAGTAAACAAAACTGTCTCCTCTAAAATTTACATCTTTTGTTTTATTACAGCCCACACAATACATACTTTCTCCCTTCTAACTAATGGGGTCAGAGGGTCAAAGCCCTGCACAACAAGCAAAAATGCCTATTTCTCCATGTTCTTTGAATGATCTTTATTTTCTCCATTGTCCTGTCTTCCCTGTGAAAAATGACTGAGGAGGGGGAAAAAAACATCATTAAGAATCTTTATCAGGAGTTAAAGAAGACCATTTAGCATACAAATGATCCTTAAAAGGAGTTTGTTTAGACTGGGCAAGATTGACAGTTCTAAAAGCATAGTCAGGCCTAAAAATAAGCAACAGAAAGCTATAGTTTATGCAAATTAGCATATATAGTACATGGGATTGGATATAGCAGCCAGGATACCACACATCATATGCCCTATGAGGTCAGTGAGGCTTCTGTGGTGTAACTATGGTAATGAGGGAGGACTGCAAAGACAATGAAGATCTGAAACAACAAAGAGGAAGTATTTCGTGAACATAATTTCTTTCTAGGGAGTTTTGCTTTCTTTTGCTTTCCCAGACCTCTGTTTTGCTTCCAGTATATTTTCCCAGTTTATCAGTATTATTTAGCCTTCCAAATGTTTTATTGCAATGTTTTATTTATAAGCAAAAAGTGTGTAGGTAATCCTTCACTTACAACCATTTGCTTAATAATCATTCAACATTCTAACAGCATTGAAAAAGCGACTTACTTATGATTGTTGCAGAATCTCCATGATCAGGTGATCAACATTCAGATGCTTGGCAATTGGCATGCATGTACAACAGTTGCAACATCCCGGGATCATGTGATCACCATTTGTGACCTTCTCACTGGCTTCTGACAAGCAAAGACAATGAGGGAAGCTGGATTTACTTAACAACCACTGATTCACTTAATAACTACAGTAATTTGCTTAATAACTGTGGGGAAAAGATTGTAAAATCAGGGGTGACTCACTTAAGAATCACCTTGCTTATCAACAGAAATTCTGGTCCCAATTTTGGTCATAAACTGAGGATTATCCGTAGTTTCCCTGGGAAAGGGAGTAGACACCTCACGGCTGAACCAATGTTTTGTTTTCCCCGGGAAAGATATATTTGGACTAGGAACTTTTAATTTGCATCCCTTCTCTATTTTCCTTCAACCAAGTCATCTATGTGTAAAAATATGCAATGTAAGACAGCCAGATTGGTATAGTGGTTCAGGCCTAGAAATTAGGAAACAGTGAGTTTGTGCCCCAGGCATGAAAGCCAGTTGAGTGACTTTGGATCAGTCACTCTCAGCCCAACCCACTTCACAGGGTTGTGAGGAAAACAGGAGGAGGACAGAGTATTGTGTATCTTTGTTGCTTTGAATTACTTATAAGAGTCATGATGGTACAGTGGTTAGAATGCAGTAGTGCAGGCTAACTCTGCCCACAGCCTGAAGTTCGATCCTGACCAGCTCAAGATTGACTCAGCCTTCTATCCTACTTAGGTCAGTGAAATGAGGACCCAGATTGTTGGAGGCAATATGCTTAGAGAGGGCTGTAAAGCACTGTGTAAGCTGTAAACTGCTTTGTAAAGCATTATGAAGCAGCAATATATAAGTCTAAGTGCTAAGTATAAGTCTAAGATGCTATTGTATTAAGGTGATAAAGGTGGGATTTCAAAAATCTAAATAAAAAAATAATTCTCACCTCTTTTTAGACACTGGGAGGCCTCATGCTAGAATGTTTAAAATTCTCTCTCAGTTAAAAAACTTATTGACTAATGTTAATGACTTGTAACATTCAAACAGCATGTTTTTAATATGAGGCTGGGGGAGGGCCATTAAGGAAAGGCAGAATTTAGCTTTGCCACACTTTTTATAACGCAACGTAAAAGAGAATGATCACAACATACTTCCCAGGTTATCTGGTTATCTTGCTAACTAGTTTTAGCCAAAACATAATTGGCCATCAAAATTATTGGTATGGGATTGGAAAACACTCCAAAATTTACTGTAGTTAGTAGTGTATGTATGGGCTGCAACGTGATTGATGACACTAAAGCAAATGGCTCCTTTTGTAGAATACTATGCATGTTTCTGTTGTGTGCTATAAAACAAATGCATGCATACTATACCATCAGATGAAAGGTAAACTCTGTCTCAAGTCAAGGTAATTACATAGGAGTATCCCGGCAGGTTTTTGCCAGGAATTTGTAGGTATTTTGCCATTCCTTCATCTAAAGGCAGACTTGACTCCTGAAGTTCCTCTTCAAATGGGCTCCAGCCATATTTGCAGTTCAGCTATTGCTGTTGGAGAGTAAGTTTTTATATTATATTATATTATATTATATTATATTATATTATATTATATTATATTATATTATATTATATTATATTATATTATATTATATTATATTATATTATATTATATTATATTATATTATATTATATTATATTATATTATATTATATTATATTATATTATATTATATTATATTATATTATATTATATTATATTATATTATATTATATTATATTATATTATATTATATTATATTATATTATATTATATTATATTATATTATATTATATTATATTATATTATATTATATTATATTATATTATATTATATTATATTATATTATATTATATTATTATTGGTAAGCACACCTGAAATCCATGGATGGCAATTGCAATCTATATATGAAAATAGAAAAAATGAGGAGGCATACGTTTTCAGTTATTGAATAGGGAACAAAAAAAGAGGAATTTTGTGAACAACCTGCCATCTGGGCAACTAACTACTTAAGATTAAGCTGTGGATAATTTGAGGAAACTGTTTCATCATTTCTCCACATTCAGTTTTGCAACACAAAGGGGACAAAATACTTAATGTGCCTGGAATTAAGCCACCTACACTTATCCAAATACAGTATATTTATCCCAGTTGCTTATTCTTTGTGTGACCTGACCCCATCACTTTAGAAGCAGCAAAGCAGATCTGCTGCACTTTCTATTGACACTCAGGGCTTTAAATCTCTCTCATCTGTCACCTATTGGCTAAAGAATACATAAGAGCAAAGCAGAAAAAAGTGAGTCGGTGCTGTTATTACAGATCAAGCCAATCACATTCATCTTGTTTCCAGTGTGGGTGTTATTTTTGGCAGATCCTGGTTGCAGAGAACTGCAGATGAAATTAATAATGAATAACACTACTTCTGAAAGAGATTTAGAAGCAAAGAAAACAGCTGCAACTACCTCTGTCATCTCATAGGTCCAACCTACATACAAACAAATTATTCATGAACTTATCATATAAACTGACTGCGATCAAATATTAGATTGTAATTCAGAGCGGGCACTAGATGAAAAAGACTATTCCAGACAACCAGCCATGCCACTGCCCAACACTTCTGAATCCCATGCATCTGAGATTAGTTCAGCCTATTCCAACTTCTGTTGATTCTATTCCACCATCATGGTCTTGTTTACAATACAGTGTTTAGGCTACTTCTCCTTTAGAGTCAAATGCTAATGGCAGGTCAAGTCTCAGACTTCTCTTGCATCAAAAATCTATGTTAGATCTGGGCAAATAACTTTTGCTTTGATATATATCTATATTGCTGCTGTCCAATCAAGCAGTTTTTCATTCACATTTTAAAATCCTTAATCAGACTGAGGTAAGTATCAGTGCAGAGTTATGGAAAATATTATTTAAGTGCTATTGTTATTTACTATAAGCATATAAAAAGTGGCTTTAGTGGCCCACTGCCATATTATACCATCTTTTATAAAATAAAAAACCATTGAGTCAGCTGTTTTTGATCTCCTGGCAACTTTTCCCCTTAAAGGTCATTTCCCTTTTTAAATAAATGTGGTACACATACGTTCATTTTGGCTTTAAATTTCACAGATACAAAATCAACAAAATGAGCTCCTACTGTGAAGTTAGGGTCACTGGAGTTATTGTGGAGTTGTCAAATCAGTCCAAGAAAGGTCTCTAGAACCCATTTATGACTATGTAAGCATGGAGAATTTCAATAGAAGCTCAGGAGTCCCTATAACCAACTTTTCTTTTGCAATGGCTGATCTGGTATCAGAGGAAATCAGATATGAAAGAATATTTCTTATACATTTCCTAAACATAAGAATCTTCTTACTGTAAGAATCTTCTTACTGTAAGATAAAAGCTTATTAGATGTTCTGCAAGGTTCCTCCACCAGGATTACATAGCTGCTATGTGAGGAGCCTAATTCACATCCTATAGATTTTAAAATCCCAAAATAAGTTTTCAGCATGTTGCATAATTATGTTTGCCTTGCCTCTCTACAGCCATATTCACATATGCAAGTCTTCTCATCATTTGTCTGACATCAAACATTCATGTTTCCCAATGTTAAGTCTCTCGGTCTGGCTGTGTATAGTTGATGTGCGTCCTGTAATACAGGGCTTTTCAACCAGTGGTATGGGTACCATATGTGCTACATTGGCACCTGGCAGGTGGTACGTAACCATCCTAGAAAAGTGATAGCGGGGGAGGTGAATGAGCTGAACTGGTGGCAGCACCATACAAGCCTGAGCGAGAGATGGCTGGAGTTGCAGGGCTGTCAGGGCTCAGTGGAAGCGCCGGGATCAGTGCCAGGCTCCAGCTGGGCCCAGAAGAAGCACCGATCAGCTGGAATGTTGCAGCATCTCCAGGGTCTTGTGATTTACATTCAGATGCTTGGCAACTGATTCATATTTATGATGGTCACAGGGTCATGTGAAGTGACCAAAACCTGCTGCAACCACCCAGCAGACGGGGAATAAAAACCAAACACCCCCCCCACCCCACCCCCGCTGCCAATCCTCAACAGAAATGCTCACAACAATGAAAACCTCGGACAGGAGGAAGAGCGCCGCCGGGAGGACAGGCAGGCGTCTTGCTCGGCTGTGGCTTGGGGGTCACTTTTTTCAGTGCCATTGTAACTTCGAACAGCCACTAAGCGAACTGTTGTAAGTCGAGGACTACCTGTACTTTATCACTTTTTTCCTTTTGTTTTTATTTGGTCATCAAGTTTTTGACACCTTGCTAGGCAACTGGTGGTACTCGAATATTGCCATATCCTAAAAGTGGTGCAATGGATGAAAAGGTTGAAAAGCCCTGCTGTAATAGATTTGGTGAGCAGTGAGGCTGTGAGAAATAATTTAGAATCGACTAGGGAAGTATAATGCTTTTTAATTGCCATCAAGTACCATGTCACAGACATGTATTATTGATACTGATTATCCCTCTAAAGCACTTGCTTTTCTGTGTATTCAGCTTTGACATTTGATGTCTTACTGTGTGTCTTTTGTTTTCTTCCTTTGCTTTCTACTGAGTTTTTGAATGGAGATCCCATTTCTTCACATCCTGCTTACTGTTTCTCATTTTGCTTTTGTTTCTAAATGCATCATTTCACGATGCTTGCTTTTCTGTTTCATCTCTGCCCAGGGCTCTTTCCTTTTTTTTCCCCAGTACAATTATATTTTTCCAACCTCCTTTCTCTTTGTACTCCTTTTTACTATAACCTTTTCAATTCATCTTTTCTCCTCTTCAAATTTGCCTACCTTTATTCCACAAAGTATGCTCATTACATGTTTGTATACAAAGGGAAGCTAATTGATGGTGCACTAGAAATACATTGAAATTAAGGAGCAAATTTGACTATCCAGATAAAATAGGCAGCAGGATTTATTCTGTACCTAGGCACCCAGTATGGGGAAAATAGATTGAAAGTTAACAATTAAAAAAAAATCTGTTAATATGGAAAAAGGAGTTTGGGTAAGGATGCCGCATCATGC
The DNA here is from genome assembly GCA_034064705.1 of Bothrops alternatus. Classification (NCBI taxonomy): domain Eukaryota; kingdom Metazoa; phylum Chordata; class Lepidosauria; order Squamata; family Viperidae; genus Bothrops; species Bothrops alternatus. The sequence continues at coordinate 13,019,815 of JARGCV010000589.1, forward strand.
CGCAAGGATGAATAAGCTTTTTTCTTACAAAAGGAAGGAATGTAAGATCCTTCTGTTAAATAGTCTAGCAAGGCAAAACATTACAAGCATTTTACTATTTCTATAATCTAATTCAGGGCTCCCCAATCCCTTGTCCATGGACCAACACCGGGTTGTGGTATGCCAAATACTGGGATGCGCAAACAAAACCCCATCCACAGGATACAGGCAACATGCAAAACCATGCCCCCTCTGGTCTATGGAAAAAAACCTCTCTCCATGGAACCAATCCCTGGTGCCCAAAATGTTGGAGGCCACTGATCTAATTAACAGATTTCGGAGAGAGGTTAAAAATAAGTGCCATGTAAAATATAAGGAAAGTAATTATTTTTCCCTAGCCTGCAATCCTGGCACGGATGCTTGGACTAAATAGAAAAATCAGCAGCGGTGCACCCCCTTCTCAAGAGGCCATTACTGGACCTTCCATCCTAGACAACTGTCCGGTTCCAATCTTCTTTCTATAGGGAAGGTTGTGGAAAAAAACAGCTACAGAGGATCTTGGAGGAAATGTATTATTATATTTCATTTGGATTTCAGGCCCCGATAAAAAATGGAAACAGCACTGAGTGCACTTGTTACATCAAATGTTGATCTTTGTTAGAGTCAGGATGAGGATGGTGCATCCATACGTGTGCTTCTTGATCTCTTAGGACCTTTTGATACCATTGACTATGGTATATCTCTAGACTGACTGTGGGGTTAAGAATGGGGCACTGTGTTACAGTGATTCACATCCTTCCTCAAGGGTTTGTTGCAATCAGTGTTGACCAGAGGGGAGATGGTCCCCGCATCTCCTCCTGCCTTAGGGTTTGACACTCTCCCTCCTCCTATATTCAGTATTTGTCACTGACTGAATTTCAATTCTTGATTTTTCATAAAGCTTCAGATCATCCACATAAAGGGAATGTGAGATTTTATTAACATTTCTTTCTGTTTAATAGTCATTTGTTTTTTTTTCAAAATCACTAAAAGTGGGATTGTAGCTGTAACAAATAGGATAATAATGAGTCATCTGGGAAGATGCCTCTCCTAATGTTGACACACTCGTATTTTTCATTTCCAACCTCAAATTCTATCTTCCACTATTTCATTATTTCATTATTTTTTTCTAAAAACATTCTAATGTTTTTACTGACACCAGTTGTTTCCAAACATTTGATAATCCAACAATGTTATCAAATAACTTTTTATAATTAATCCAGGTCATATGTAAATTGGATCTTTGGTTTTTGCAATTCTTCAGAACCATTTTATCAATCAGAACTTGATCTTTTGTATCTCTGCTTTTCATTTTATTTCCTTTTTGTACTACTGTAAGGATATTATTTTCTTCTAAATAATCTTGGATGTTTTCCAATATTATGCCTGATATTATCAGGTTGTAGTTTCTGGGTGTTGTCCCTTTTGTTGAATCTTTCTGAATAAGATAATTTTTGCCAGTTATTAACCAGTTGCTATATGAAATACGTCATTAAGCTGTTTGGCTATAATTGGATGTAAGCTAATCAGATATTTGAGCCAAAACCCATCGAGTTGATCATTTCCAGGAGAAATCCTCTTTTTAATCATTTCACTGTTTCTAAATATGATAAATAAATAAATTCACTTTTTCTGCTGTTATTAGTTCTTCCATTTGATTTTTATGACATTTTATGAAATTCATTTTCAAAATTGTTTCTCTATTCAGCATTTTTATTATACTTTTTTAAATTTCCAATAGATCTTTCCAAAATGGGATTATTCATTTTTGCTTCATTTTCCATTTTCAGGATTTGTTTTGCCTTTTATATTTATTTTTTTAAAACAAATTTTATTGGTTTTTTAAGTTCTTAAAGCAACATATTCAGGACACACCATGGTGTTGGGGTAATCAAACATCTTAAAACAAGACATATGTACATAATATAATCAATATGTCAAATATTCCCTCTCTTTTTCCCTCAAATAGCATAACATATTTAAAATATCCAATTCTAGCTTAAATTTATTCAACCTGAACCTGTTTTTAAGCTTCATCAATTTTTACCATAATCAAATTAACTTTAAATAAAAATATTTTCAATTCAAATATCCCTTCCACATATGTTCTACTTTCTTAATTTTATCAAAATCTTATTTGTTTCTTCTTCCATTACTCTCTTATTTAGAGTAAAATATTAATCTATCCTGTACCTATCAAATCTATCAATTGATCTATCTCTTCAAGCTAAAAAAAATCATACCTTAAATGATGTCATTCTATTAAACAAAATTCAAATCTCCAATTAATTATCATGACTAATAATGGCCATATCATCAGAAAATCATATCATCTTATTAAATTTCAATTAACTATTAGTTCACTTCAAATCTGAAACAACTCAGTTTTCGTAATTTTCATAGAAATAAACCTAACGTTCTAAAAGGAACATTCCTAGTATTCTAAATTGTCTTTAATCCCTTATATAGAAAGATATCTCATTTTTAAACAAAAATATTAATCTATCCTAGACACATCTAAATGTATGTATTTATCAAACTATTCTATAGATATCTAATCCTTCATTTAATCAATCTCTTTGAATTAACAAATTAATACCAAACCTTAAATCATTTCAATCCTTTAAGTAAAGTTTAAATTTCACATGTTATAGGACAAACAAGTCGTCTTATTTAATTAGCATTCAATTAATTATTGATTCACTCCAACTCTAAGACATCTTTTTACTTCAAACTCAAAATCTCAGTCCTTACATCAGTCCATAGTTCTAGGTTGCCTTTAATCCAATTTAAGAAATTTTAAATTTCATTTTTCAATCTTATTCTAGCTTTCCTCTTTTGCCAGGTAGGTTTACATAACAGGGCTTCCCTTCCAGATAATTTATTTATTATTTATTATTTATTTATTAATTAAATTTGTATGCCGCCCCTCTCCCAGGACTCGGGGCGGCTCACAACAAGAACATAGACATAGATAAAATCAATAACAATAATTACATCCAATTAAAAAATCGACACATACAACAAGTTCTCTTTTTGTTGCTTGTAGTGTCACTTGATTCAATACCAATCATCTTGATCTCTGATTTAATCCTGTTTCTCTTGTCCATAAAGCCTCGTTGCTTCAGAAGTCTAAAGTTGGGTCTTTGCTTTTCCTGGTCTTGCTTGTAAGGCAAAATAAGATTCTCCTTATCCTCAGTTAAAACCTCTTCTTGTATAATCTGTTTTGTAGAATAGTCAAGTGTAGTCTGGGAGTCAGCTTTAAGTTTTAAAGTAGAGATTCTGGCTCTTAGTTCTGTAGTAGCCTCTTTTATTGTAGTACATACTTCTTCTTTAGCCTCATAGATCTTTTCCAGTATAAGTTTACAGTTTAAGTGTGATTGAGGCTTCTCCATTTTAGCAGTAGTTGAAGAAGAGTCCTTTTCCTTTTTAGTGAAGGTTACAGTTGAACATTATCTACCCCCACAGATCACACAGCTAGCTCAAATTATCTTTTCCCTTGAAAAACAGTTTGAAGGCCAAAGCTCTCTCATCTCCAAATAAACAACAATCCAATATTAACTTTTGACCAGTAGGTGTCTTCAGTGAGCTAAAAAAAACTTCTTCAAACGTCAGGTTTTTTTTCCTTTTTCTTATCTTTTAAAGCAGCGGTTCTCAACCTTTTTCAGGCCGAGACCCCACCTGCGCCACCCATGTGCGGCGCGACCCCGACCTGTGCCGCGCATGTGCGGCGCGACAGCCCGCATCGTGCATGTGCGGCACGATGGCCCAAACTGCGCATGCGTGGTGCGCACGATGGCCCAAACTGTGCATGTGCAGCACAACGGCCTGAACCGCGCATGCGCAGCACAATGGGCTGAACCACGCATGCGTGATGCGCATGCGACGGCCGAACCATGCATGGATGGCGCACGTGCGATGGGCTGAACTGCGCATGCGCGGCACGACGGGCCGAACCGCGCATGTGCATTGCGACGGGCCGAACCACGCATGCGCGGCGCGACGGGCCGAATCACACATGCATGGCACGTGCACGATGGCCGAGGGGATATGGGGAAAAAAATGGCAGACTGCGGTGTTTACCGACCCCCGTGAAACGGTCGTTCGACCCCAAGGTTGAGAACCGCTGTTTTAAAGGGAGAATAGAAAAAGAAATACTCTGCCGATATATCACTCCAAAAAACACAAAAAACAGTTTTTTCTACAGCACAATGTAAGTAGGAATATAGTCTTTAAATGAATATTTATTTGTTTTTTCTGTCCTTTTTGTAAAACGCGTTTGTTCCCACAATTACTAGAGTCGCTTTCTCCAGACGGGGAAATGATAGCACAAACAGCTTCTACAGGCAAAAACAGCAGGGGTATGGAGAGGAACAAAAGGGATCTCACCTGGAACATCCGCGGTGGGTCGTTAATGCTTAGATGATGATGTGACTTTCGGCTGGTGCAGCAGGGTGATTGGCCATCTTTGCTCCGTTGGCCCTAAGGAGATTTGGGGGAAGCTGCCGCCCTCCCCTATCTACCAGCCAGCCTCCTCCTCAGTGGTTGCCCCTCCAGGGCGACTTTCGACCCCCTAGGGGGTCTACCGGTGAAGGAAACTCCGGACGGCCTGGAGAGAAGTTTCCAGGCACGACCAGCGTTGCCGCGTTCTAGAATCGGAAGTCTGCCTTTTATATTTAGATAGATTACCTTTGGCCCGATTGAAATAGTAGATTTTGCTTAAATTGGATGATTTGTCCTCATAGCTTTCAATTTTCCCTACTATTGCTTTCACAAGGGCAACACAAGTCAACATCCATTTATTTATATAACATGTTTATGACTCACCAACTTGTGATGTACATAAGATTAAACAGACTTACCACCAGCCCTAAAGAAATAGCCAACAAAAAAATGTAAAACAGCAAAAAGCATTATAATCTCAATTATTACAAAAACAGGGTTATACAACACCCTGGGCAAGTGCCTAGGGTAAGAGTCAGGTTTTCAAGACTATGCATCCATCTGATAGTGCCCATGGCATATAGAAGATCAGGACATGGAATATAAGAAAAGTATGTTTATGAATTATTCAATGAACTGAAAAATAGAAAAATAGATCAGCTGTATGTTTGGAAAGCTAAGGGAAATAGATAATCTGAACAATCCATTTAATAGTCAAAAGTGAAATGAACCATAAAAAAATGATGGGGTATATCCTTGGAAAAGAATGGAAAGATTTGTGTTACAAAGAGCCACAGAAATGATTAGGCTAGTTAGGCTAACGGAAAGTAATTAAAAAGGACCATTGGTGAAATGATGAAGTGAAAGCAGCTATGGATGAGAAAAATGCATATAAGAGAATAGTTGCTGCAAAAAATAATGGAGCAAAGAAATACATAATTTGTACAGAGAGCAAAAATAGTTGTAAAAGATGTAGTCAAACACAGTAAGAAATTATTAATATTAAAAAAGTGAAATGCATAGTGATTTTGATGAAGAAAAAAGGCATTCCACCTGATAAATAAAGCAGCTCTAATAGAGTGAATTAAATTAAAAGTGAGAAAATAATTTTGAATGAAATTGAACTGAAACAATGGAAGGAAAATTTTAGAGCTCTGTATAGTAATGATGCTATGTTGAAAAATACGGTTAATGTCCAAGAAAAGAATTGATGAGAAGGATGTAATAAATACTGTCAGAATGTTCATAGTAGGTATTGATGTTTTAGCCAGAGACATACACTTATGTCTAATGTATTGTGATCAAACCAGATGCTTCAAGCAATGCTTAATCTTTTCTGTTGTACTTTAAAAAAGCAGCTTTTCTTCAGGAAAGCTATTTGTAAGATCCTTCAAAGTCTGGATATCTCCAAACAGTTCATTCTTCCTGTATGGCAGTCATTGTTAGGTGAGGACCAACTTTTCCTCAACCCTCTCTCTCCATAGTATCCTTCTAATTCTCCACTGAATCAATACTCCATGTGAAGGGTAATGCACTCTTCCAGAAAATTGATTTTACTTTTCTTCTATCCCCCCCACATGCTTCTTTTAAAGATCAGCTGTAAAACACGGTGATCCAAAATCTATGTGCTGTCCTTATACCCAGCAGTTGCTCTGATTATAGAAGTTGCGCTGTATTAGAGATGGATTGTGAAAGTGAGAGGAACAAAACTTAGTAACTTTTACACTGATCTCTTAAAACTTTTGCAAAAGTTTTCTTTTTGAATTGTCAGCTGTACAGGTATGTATTTTCCAATTGCTCAGGTAGCCAGGGGACAAACCTGCAAAGGGAAGACAGAAAGTGTCACAGATCAGTCAGTTTTGTACCAGATTGACATACCTAAGAAACAAAAACCCTGAAGACCACTAAATGAATGAAGACTTAAAAAATGAAGACTTAATCAGAGATATCACATCAATACACTGACAGAATACTAAATGCATGAATGAATTATACTGCTGTTTCTGTGGAACTCAAGTCCCTTCCATAAAAATATTTCTTAGCACTACCCAAACTGATCATAGCAAATAAAAAAAATGCACTGCAAATAATCTGTTATTATCATCACTATCCTGAGTTATGCCTGTCTGTCTTACTTTGTCTCAATCAATAAGCAGGTACCAAGACAAAAGGTAGGTTTTGATTGAACCAAAATTAAGACTACCACAATTACAATTACTTTATTCAAATAATTTGTTTACAACTTCTGGCATCCTAGTAGATCACCTATTCTTCTTTAAAGCAGGGTCATCCAGAAATTTTGTCCTAAAGTTCCCATTAGCTTCAAATTGTTGGCATATGGATAAGAATAACAATGTTATAGCTAAAGATAATTCAAAGATTTAAACTGGGAAAATGTTCATGTGACTCAGTTTTGGGTGGTCTTCATATAGTTTTAAATTCTATATTAATTATACACTATATTTGCAGAATTTACATGGAACTACCCCTCTCAACATGGTCAAATGCAAAATATATTGTATAGAAAAACTACTTATTATGCAAAGATTTTTTTCAGAAATCTGAACTGATAAGGAAAGTGTCAGAAGGAGAAAAAAAATCATACATTGCTATTACAATCATAAACCTCTATTCTTATTCATTTTATTTTATAATTGTTTAGGTTTGAAAACATCTGAAAACCTGAAACAGTATACTGAAATTTGCCCTAGTTATGGTCATAGAGTAACATATGCAAACTTACCAAATTTACAAATACATACTTTTCCAGATTATATGCTGCAGTTTACAACTAAAAAGTAAAATGCATAAGAAAGAAATACTTTAATACATAAATTAGGAGAAATTGTACAAAATCAAATCAGATTAAGGAAAACAATATTTGGTTAAAGGAAATGATGCAAATAGTACGCAGAAAATTAATTGTGTAAAATGTATAAAAATACAATTTGCTTTTTGAATTGATTGAGCAAAACTGCAAAGGTTACAAAAAAAAGACAGCATGAACAAGGAGAAACGAGAAACTGGGAAAATTCAAATTGACAGATTTATCTAGCACTATTTTGCAATGATGTAATATAAAATCTGCAAGTCGATAGAATTTTTCTATATTTTCTTCAATGATTGTTCAAACAGCAGCTTTCCCAGTTCTCAGGGTTCATGCAGTCTGGTGTGATAGTTGCTGCAATGTGGCAGAGTTCAGAGTACTCAAATTCAAGTCCAAGTTCAAGTTCAATGTGTGGTGCACGTATTCAGATGAGTTGTTCTTAGCTGAACAAAAGAAACAACTACCAAGTTGAAAGAGCCAAAGGGGCAAACATAAAGTACAAAGAGATTCCACAGTGCCTTGTATGCATAGCAATGAAATTATTAATCCATTGATGTGAAAAACCTGGATGCTTAAAGTTACCCAGGACCAGAGTGATGAATCAAGGAAGGTGCAGGTATGGAAGTCCTTTTGCCTGATGATACTCTTTCTCTCATAATTCCACAGTATTATAAAGTTATCTCCTCTGCTGAAATATTTTTCTTCTATGAAACTATAGTACTTATCACTAATATAACACAAAAGTAATTAAAACTGCCCAAAAAATTGCCAGCATCCTGCTCCAATGGTTTTAACAGCAGTCTGATTTAAAGGCACAGGGGAATTGTAATGTGTATATCTTCCCTTCATTTTTGAAGAGCCAATAGTTATTAAAGGCTGAACAGCAAAGCTTAGAAGTTTCTTCCCCTTACACAACAACATTTGCTAGTGGAGGCTTTAGACAAGCTTAGTTTTTAATAGATTCATGAGATGCAGAAATTCAAATGTTGCAATCATTTCTACAAGAGTTCTAGGAAAAAGAAGCATGACTAAATTTCTGCCTTATACAGTATTCTAGCTCTGGCTAGAATAACATGTCTAAGTAGAAAAAGAAAAATACAAGGTAATTAGAATTTTACAATCTTCTAGAGTTAAAGTAAACATGGTCTCATTCAACCAAAAGAATGCAAAGGATCTTTTATTTCTCATAAGAGCTTCCCCTTCCTTCCTTCCTTCCTTCCTTCCTTCCTTCCTTCCTTCCTTCCTTCCTTCCTTCCCCCTAATTCACAAAATAACAATTCATAAGCAAATAACTATGGTTCAATAAATAAACTACAACTGGTTGGGTTGATACAATATATTAAACTATAAACCCTGATTCACAGATTCACTAACTGGATTCCCAGAATATGTGAAGTTACAAACAAGGAAATCGCATGGGGTATGGACTCGGCCATGGTTTCAGATCTGCTTTGCTGTTGTCAGTTTGCTTCTACCATCATCAATTTTTGCATCAATTTGGGAATTAACATATATTCACCATATATAATCTGCCCTTGGATAGAGAACTGTGCTTTCTTTCTAATGAATCATATGAAATGTGAATGCTTTCATATGACATCCAGTCCCATTTTGGCCTTAAGTGGAAAGATTGTGTTCAAAGAGGTCACAAGACAAGAGTGGATAACCTCAGGCTCTATTTCATAAATTTGATTGACCTATTACAGACAATCCAAAGCACAATTCAAGCCAGCTTCTCCTTTAAAAGACGGTCTTGGTTGATACATTAAAATCTGATTTACCTCTAATTCTAAGCCACGGTTTGTTAAATAAATCACACTTGATTGTTTCACACAGATTAAGCCATAAACCATGATTCATACGCTCTTATAGCTGTATTGTCACAAACAAAGCCACATTATGCATGAACCATGTTACAAAAAGTAAACATAATTTTTATTAATGTTTTTTATATATGTAAAAGATAAATATGAAAATATATAAAGAAAAGTTAAGGGGGAAAACTTTAAAGGGAAAAGTGCAAAAAACAGTATAGATATAAAAGTTAATTTAAAAAATTACTTTCAATCTTCTTTGTAACAACAGTTACAAACTAAGTTAATATCTTTCCTCTTTCTTTAACATTACATTATGTAGTTCCTTTCTGTTCCATATTTAATCCTTTTAAATCACAAATCCAGAAATCATCATTCATTCTTTTGTTTTCAGCAAAAAGTCCATAAAGGGTTTCCAATCCTCTGATCTGATCTATCTAATCAAAGAGGTCAATTTTGTCATTCTGCAAATTCTACCATATTCACAATCTAATCTTCCATTGTGGCTATTTCTCTATTTTTGAGCATATAATGGTCTTACTGCAGTTACCATGTTCAAAACAAGCCTTCCCCCAAAGACTTTTCTTCCCAAATCCCAATAAAAAAAAAACTTGTTTCATTTGAAGTTTCTGGGTTGGATGGACACTGCAGGTGTGATATACCTCTTCTTGTATTAGCACCATTACAGCTTACCTCGATTTAGAGGGGGGGGGGAAATAAGTGGAAAAATTGTGAATCCTTTCAGGAGTTATTGATCAGATGTAATTGTATATATTTATCTGATGTAGTGTACACATAAAACAAGTGCAGCATCCGTTATAGCATAGCCTGCCTTCCTTGTGGCCTAATCTTCACAAGGCTGTCCCAACATAACCTTTAGAGACTTTCCATATATGGGTAGGAGAAAGCAATACGTTTGCATTTCTCTCTTATTCTCTTCCCTTTTTAATCTTACAAGGAACTTTTTTTCCAGGCACAGATATGGCTTGTTCGTTTGAAAAGGATCTTTGTTTCTTTGACATTTCTCCTTTCATTTTCCTCGGTCATGGTATTACAGCTATCCACGATAATTACAGCCTACAGTACAAGTAATCATCAGAAAGGAATCCTTAAGTTTGGCTGAATTTTTCAGGTGCTGCTTTGATTCAGTGGTCAGTTCTTACTTAGTTTTCCTTCCATGGGATTTCATGAGTCCTTTTTGGAAAATAAGAATTAAAAAATTGCAGCCTGGCTAAACATAAGCACTGTTTATAAGTTACTATAACCAATTAAATTTACTCCATTAATCCAATTTTCAGGAAGTGTGCAATCCACTAAACATTCAGCTGCAAGAGATTAGACTACAAACTACAAATTAGGCTAAATATGATCTAGTGCAAATTGTCTAAGTTTTGATAATTTCACTGGGAAGCACTTAAGCATATCATTAACTTTACTTTACTTTACTTTATTTTGACTTATATGCCGCCCTTCTCCTCAGACTCAGGGCGGCTCACAGCAAATAATACAAGTACAAAATATAAATTAATTAAAATAATAATATACAATATAAAAAACAATAAAACTATACCCACTCATACAACATACAGTCCCAATCAAAGGCCCAGGGGCAGAGCGCAGCTCACAAGCCCCAAGCCTGTCTGCATAGATGTGTTTTTAAAAGTTTTCGGAAAGCTAGGAGGGAAGGAGCAGTACGAACCTCTGAGGGAAGTTGATTCCAGAGGGCTGGGGCAGCAACAGAGAAGGCCCTAGCCCTAGGTCCCGCCAAACGGCATTGTGTAACAGACGGGACCCATAGGAGGCCAACCCTGTGTGCCCTAACCGGTTGCTGGGATTTATGAGGCAGAAGACGGTCCCGCAAGTATCCTGGCCCATTGCCATATAGGGCTTTATAGGTCATAACCAACACTTTGAATTGTGTTCGGAGACCAATTGGCAGCCAGTGCAGCTCACGGAGGGCTGGAGTGACATGAGCATGTCTTGGGAGACCCAAGACGGCTCACGCGGCCGCATTGAAATCAATGGTAAAGTTGATTTTACCTTTGTCTCTTGATTACATCAGAGAAACCTGACCTTTTAAAATACACATGTACAGGAACCTATGCACAGAGTTTGATATGCTGACTTAATCTCTGTCCTGCCCATGGCACAACCAAAGGTTTTATGGTTTTATTTTATGCTATTAAAAAAGGAATCTTTTCATAAGCCATCCAGAATATTATAAAGTTAAGTTGTAGCTTTGTCAACATCAAAATCATTTTTGTGCAGAACTAGCCCTATTGGTAGGCAATGTGGGACTCTCCTATTAGGAAGCTGATATTTCTCAGACTGTCTTACACAGCTGGTATGATGTTAATGTTTGATTGCTGCTTCTGCTGGCTGGCTGGACTAGCTTAAGAAAAAGAAGAAATAAAGATGAAGACTTCTTGATTTTGCCCAGTTCCTGATGACTCTACATGAATACTCCCTGTAGTTTTCTTGGCAACAACTGAAAGGGGAGATTTGCCACTGTTTTCTTCTAGGGCATTTTTTCCTATTTTCCAGGGGATAATGATGAGCCTGTAAGACACACAAACACACACACACACACACACACACACAGAGAGAGAGAGAGAGAGAGAGAGAGAGAGAGAGTGAGAGAGAGAGAGAGAGAGAGAGAGAGAGAGAGAGAGAGAGAGAGAGAGAGAGAGAGAGAGAGAGAGAGAGAGAGACCCATAAGGATATGTACTTTGGAGCTATTCTAAAAAAAACTGCTTCAGAGTATATGAGTGAGCATCTTTTCTGAGATTGCACAACTGCCTTTGGTATCTGCAACAGGCAACAATGTTGCTGATATAAAAAAACTGAGAGATACTTTATCTGTACTCCTAAATTAGTGGATTTGGATCAATGGAAAACTTAATTGCATTTCAAAGCACAAGGTTATACCTTGAATTTTGCAATTTATAATCAATTTAGCAATGATTCAGTTATGAAATACACCAAGGCTATACAATATTTCGTTGCCTGCTGGGAGAGGGTTTTTTTTTTTTAAAAAAAATAGAGGATAAAATATGGTCAGTCTATGCCCTAGTAATAGGTTTTCTCTCTAGTGATGCAGAGAGAATAAATGTCACACATGTTGTGTATTTCATAGTGCAAGAATTTCTGGAAGGCAGAAATAATGAAACAGAAATATTAAAGAAATATTAAAATCAACTGCAAATATGGACGCGTGTATTAAAACAATCTTTTTTCTGTCCAAAGTCTCAAGATATAACCGTTTGGTGCTGCTGCTGCTGCTGCCGCCGCTGTTACTAAGAAAACTGCAGGAACGTGCCCATGCAGTCATCAGGTGGAGTCACCTTTGATTGCAGGGGGTTTTCATCTTATGAATCTGCTGGCTGTTGGAAACCCCGCGAGGAAAAATTGACCGTGGTTGGAAAAAAAGAAAAAGTATTGAAAGCTTCACGTCTCTTTCTCTCTGTCTCGGGGCCAACCTCTCCCCAAGCAGCGGTGTTTAATCCACTTCGTCCACACCCGAAGGGGGGGGCAGCCTTACTCGCATGTTTTGCTCCGAATTTTCTTTTTCCCCTGTGCGTGTGTGTGTGTGTGTGTCTGCGTCTCTTTCTCCCGCCTCCGCGGCGCTCTTCTGCCAGCACCCTTTTCTCTCCCCCTTAAAAACGCCCAGTCCCAGGGCTGGGCCTGCTGCGTTTGAAACCACCTTAACGGAGCTCCTCCTTCTCTGGAGCTGGGGGGGGGGTGAATCTGGCAGGACTGGGCCGTGGTGTGTTACCATGACGAACGTTTTCTTAAGCTTCCACGGCTCAGAGCAGGAGGGAGTCAACGCGCGGAGGGCTGGGTTTAAAAAGACAGGGGGAAAGAAGACGGCGAGGGGCGCTCTCCGAGAGACCCTCTCTTTCCTTCGAATAAAGGTCGCCGAGTTTTAAGATTCCCCCCCCCCCCCGACTGGAGGAGCCTCACGTAGGGACAAGCAAGTCCTTTTTCGCTCCTTCCCCACTTCGTGGCTTCGCTCTAAACTTCAGGAGGAGGTCTTGCAGAATCGGAAACCGAGCGGCTCTCTAAGGTTTCCCCTCCCCTTCCGCCCTCCCCTTATGGAAACCCAGGGGGGTTTCCCAGACAGTGGAAGCCAGAATTGCTGGCGCTGGACGGAAGTCGGTGGGACTCGTCTCTGCCCGTGACTCGCCACCGATCAGGCAAGAGCCGTTGTCGCTTCTGCTCGCTGCACGCTGTTTTCCGAGGCCGCCAACTTGAAGCTGCGGCTGGGTGGATTGTCTGTTTTGTCTAAGCAAGAGTCCCTTCGCGTCTGGTCGTCTCGCGCTCCCGGGGCCACCGTAAAACCAGGTATTTTGCCTTTTCCCAGTGGCTGAGCTGGGCTTTTCCCCTACCCTGCTTTTCCGACCGAGGAAATTAGGCAGCAGGGCACGGCAAAGTGTTGCAAGCGGTATCTATCACCCACGCCTGTTTCTGGCGCTTGTTGGTGGAAAGCAAACTTGGGGGAGGGGGGACGGGAGAAAAGCGAAAGGCAGATTTGGGTGGAGTAGACGGGAATTTAGTTGAAGCTCCTTTTTGCCGGCGAACCTAAAGGTGGCTGAAGGGGCTTTCTCCAAAGTATCCTCGGCCCGGATTTTGTTTTAGTTGCGGTGTGTGTGTGTGTGTGTGTGTGTGTGTGTGAGTGAGAGAGAGAGAGAGAGAGAGAGAGAGAGAGAGAGAGAGAGAGAAGGCTACATAGTTTTGCGCCTATAATTAGCTGTGGAAAATTTAGGGTATTCCCTGCGTTTAGAGAAACATAAAACAGAACCACTGAAAATGTGTGCAAGGATAAGGAATGCAAAAACTGTTGAAAAATATCTTTGGACTTTCGTGCGTGTCTGAAGTTCGATCTATTTTAAGTAGGGTTTCATAGAGTATTAAATGGTTGGTGCCTCTTACTCGTGAATTAAAATCAAGAGGAGGGGGGCAGCTTGTTTTCTGGTGTTGATTTCCCTTTCTCTCCCCCCCCCATTTTTGTCGTGTCGAAACTTTTAAAAAAACGTTCTGGCTGTTGATCCTCGTTGCATGCAGAACCGCTGGACGCGAGAATGGTTGCTCCTGATAGACTTGAGCTTGCCCGAGTCACCCTGACAAGTCTACACCCTCAATATTACAACACTTCTCTGTTAGTGAAGGTGGTTAGGGGAGGGCGAAAGGCAGCGGAGAATTCCCGAGGGGAAGAAACCATCCTAAGCTGGTGTGCGGATAAAATCGTTAAAACTGGACGGGGCTGGCGAAAGGAGGAAAAACGGAATCTGCCCGCTCGGCTTAGTTGCAAAACGTGCGGAGCTGTGGGGACCGCACCTCGTCCAAGGGAAGAGACCCCCCCCCACCCCCCGGTTCCGCTTTTAGAGCCTCAGGGTTATGTTCAGCTCCAAAGACGAAAAGAAAGCCAACTGGAGGGGCTGTGCAGTTCCAGCGTAGGTAGCGCGCTGCTTTCAGCCTCCTGGTCTTTAGCACAGTAACCTGATTATTTACCGGTGGGGAGCACAGTGCTGGGTCTGTGTGTCAAAGACCGTTTAGACGTTCAATTGGAAAGGAAAGGGCGCGATTCTTCCGCCCGCCCTCTTCGGCGGCGGGCAGCGTCTCCTATTCTGCGCTGACAAAATGGTCTGGCTGCCCAGACGGACAGATGCAGAAAGAGGGGAGGCGGAGGCGGGGGGGGGAGAGAGAGGGAATAAAGAGGAAGCGTAGAAATGCCCGTTGGTCAGTCGCCTCCGAGGGGCGCGGCGGGACGCAGAGACGACCTCTCCCTTTTCGCCGTAAGGGTCCTAGCCACGGTCAGCAGCCCCAAGAAGGGAGATTTGTTATAAAACGGGCGTGGAGCCGAAGTGGTATTGGTTGCCTAAAGAAAGATTGCGGATTAGGACGTCTAGTTTTTTTTTTTTTGGTTTGTTTTTTTTTTAAAGAAAAATGCATATGCTAATTTCTGTCTGCAAAATTTTGAAGTAATAGCTAGGATTTATTTAACTCCTTAGAAGGCAAAGGTATCCAATTACTTTTCTAAATTATCCCAACTATAGCCAATTACTAAATTAATCAGCTCCTCATCCCCAGATCTTCCCAAAGAAGATTCCTCTTCAGTTTATAATTAATTTACTACAGCTTTGAGCAGGTGTGAAAAACAGGAAAATAATAGCTTGGAGGGCTTTTTTTTCTTTTCTTTTTTTTTTGATGAGCCATTTCTCCTCTCTTTCACTATGAAGTTTTGCCTTAGAAATGGAATTTCAAAAATTTGGCAGAATATTAGTCCAGAAAAAAAGCCAACAGCAAATTAGAAACCACCTCCCATTCCTTCTTTGGATTTCTCTTTGACTGAAGATTCCATCCACATCATTGATTAACAGTACATTGAAGTCAGAATAAAAGAATATGATGGGAAAGGTTCAAAATATAGAAGCAAGTGGTGGAAAAAGAAATAAAGTCTGGAAAATATGGAAAGAAAGGAAAATGAAGCCAGGGAAACCAGGAGCAAGAAAAGGACAAGATGTTTTGGAATTCAAAAAGGATAGGGGCTTGGATGGAACAAGAACTAGACAAAGGAGTTTGCCAAGAGATGGGCATGTAAGAGTTTTTCTTACCAAAACACAGGGTACAGGATATGGTACAGGACAACCAGTGCTATTGTGGAAGCATACTGTATTGCAGAGGTCCCCAACCTTTTGGGCACCAGGGATGGGTTGCATGGAGAGAGGTTTTTCTGCGGACTGGAGGGGGCGAGGTTTTGTGTGCTGCCTGCCTCCTGCGGATGGGCTTTGCTTGTTTGTGCAGATCGATTGCTGGCATACCACGACCTGGTACCAGTCTGTGGACGGGGGGGGGGTTGAGGACCCCTGCTGTATTGCATATAGTTCTATGTAGTTTTTTTTAAAAAAAATTCTTTTATTTAAACCAATCAACATTGAACATAAAAACATATTATGCAGCAATCATCTTCTATGTAGTTTTAAAGCACCTAGTTCTTTCCCAGATACTCTGTCCTCTCTCTCAGTTTAGGGAAACAACTTCCATTGGCACCAACAAACTCACAATTCCAGATGCTGCTCTTGATTCTCTTTGTGAGCTCAGGCACAACAGCACCTTTTCCTGCAGTCATTCCAGGAAATAGACTAGGGGGGGTGGGAGAGAGAGAGAGAGACATCTTTTCTGTTGGAAAGGGGAAGGAGAAGATTTCATGATCTTAAGGGCCTATCTACTAAAAAAAAAAAAACACGACTGCAGCAGGCAGACCCATGGTGGAAGCAACTTGGGGCTATGCCTTCATAAATGTGAACAGTAAAGAAGACGAGTGAGCCTGTGTAACTTGTTCTCCTGCTAATAAGCTTCCATAATTTGAAGGGACTATCTCTTCCACACCCTACCCTGCCCTGATCCATTCTTTTAAAAAAAATTGCTCTACATGCATTTGTATCTCCTCTATAAACCTTGTCCAAATTGCAAATTCTTGTTGTAGAACGAGGGTGGGAAGAAAGCAGTGACAGCGGTATTCAGCTACTCTTTAACTAGGATGATGATCAGATTTAAGAAGTAAACTGTTAAGCAATCTAGAATGCCTGCCTAAAATTCAAGGACAATATAGTCGATTGAAGTAATAAAGAGTTAGAAACGCTTAAGGTTTATAAGCTGGGTTTTTTAATTTTTAATTTTATTTCTAATTGTTACATATGTGCATTCTTGGTATGGTGAACTGATGAGGTTTGATTTCATCACTAAAAAAAACCCCACAACATTTGGGAGAGGGGGCTGAGGAGGGAGCTTCAAGGACATACTACAGACTAGAGAAACAATTCTCTGCATGTTAAATGGTCCCTCTATGCCTGGAGTGCAGCCTATAAAACTTAATGAGGTTTATTTTTGTACTGTTAGACATTGGGTGGGGGATGTTGTTTCTAGGAGATACTTTCCACCCTATGCCATTACTTTCTACTTCCTCCTCCCTCCCTGAAGTTGACCCTAGGAACTCTTTTGGATAGCTGTGGAGAATCTCTGCAGTCTATCACATCTGATAACTTGGGCTGCCAAATGGCTTGAAAGCAGATGAGGCTACCCGAGTTCCTGCCTTCCCCCACTAGCACCAAGATAATCTTGTCTGGCTTCCTGCCAGTCCCCTGAGGGGAAAACAGAATCTCATTTGGGGGAAGCACCCATCTGTTAGTGAATCACTGCTGGGGAGTGGACTAGATTGGTGGAATTGCTTCCTGCCCTCCCACTTGCTTTGGGGGTCTTCCTGCTCCTGCAGTCCTGGCATTTGTTGCCCCTCCTTTCTCTCTGCTGTATACTCAGTGTCCATAGAGCTGAGCTGAGTCTACTGCATTTTAGTTGTGCATTCCTTCAATAAAGTTCAGCAAGAAAAGAGGTGTAATACTTTAACCGCTTGAATTTAATCATAATCATCAGTAGAAAACATCAAAAATGTTTCTCTCTAAAAAGCTGGAAAGGGAATTTGTGGGAGTCTTTAGCTTCTCTGGATATTGCTGCAGTCTGTTAACAGCTGCTTCAAATGGTGCAGCCCAGCCCTATCTATCACCACTCCTGAGGCGATAAGGGGGAAAGGGCAGAAATTAGTTGTGTCTTGTGTGTTCCTTTTCTAAAAACAACCCTGAAGATAAATAGTCAAGCTATTCTCCAATGCGCCTGAAGGCAGGACAAGAAGCAACAGATGGAACCTAACCAAGGAGAGAAGCAATCTAGAACTAAGGAGAAACTTCCTGAGCCAGTGGAACAACCTGCCTCCAGAAGCGGTGAATGCTCCAACACTGGAAGTTTTTAAGAGACTGGACAGCCATTTGGCTGAAATGGTATAGGGTTTCCTGCTGAGCAGGGGGTTGGACTACATGACCTCCAAGGTCCCTTCCAATATTATTATTATTATTATTAGGAATTGCTTTTGTGTCAGTCTTAAGTCAGCCCTCAATGATCTATAAATTATATTTTAAGAAGTTGAGGCTAATACATCTGGAGTTTGGTTAATACAACTTGAAGTTATAGCACAGTGGTGGCAAAACCTATGGCACGGGTGGGCATGCGCGCCGTCGCCCCACAGTCCTAGGCCTTCAGCTCGGTTTTATAAAACCTTTTCGCTTTAGGCCTCCACCACCGTGTGCAAAAAAAAAAAAAAGGTTCAATCAGTCAATTTCAACTTTTCACGGGGAAAAAAAATCTTGCAAATTGATTGATTGAACTTTTTAGTCCCACCCAGTCTGCCATTACCACCGCAGTCACGTCCAGCCAATAGGCCACATCCACCTGGGGCCTGACGATGCATAAGTGGGTTTTGGATTGCAGTTTGGGCACTCAGTCTCTAAAAGGTTCGCCATCACTGTTATAGCAGCAACAGGTCTTTGGCTTAGTTGGGACAAGACAGAGCTGGGGCACGGAAGGCAGTAAAAAGTTATAGTTGTCTGCCTGCAAAAGGGTAAAACAAACCACAGTGAAAGTTCAGTAAGGGCTGGCCAAAAAGGAATTGACCAGCCAGGGATGTTGGAGCAGCAAGCAGCAAGTAGTAGGTTGGCAGCTTTAGAAGTTATCAGGATCTACAAATGTGGTAATGTTGATTTTCTTCTCAGTGGGATTTTTAGCACAGTTTTTTTTAGTTTGTATCAACCTGCCAATTTGAAGAAGCATATCACATCTCAGTAGGCACCAGCATGAATCAGCCACAGCCATCCACGTACTTGAGTCTGGGGAAGAATGTTACAATCTTATAAATGCCTAGGATCTGAGGATTTAGAGCATTTATAGAAGTAGTTTCTCAATATTAAACAGTGCTATATTGTGGAGTTATGTTAAGGTTTGAACTAGCAACAAAGTTTTAAATTTTGAACACTTGTGTTTCATGAAAAACTATAAAGCTATATCTGAAATGGCTCAGAACTTCTAAATCACTGGTAGATCTCTGAACATACAGCCGTGCTTTTAGCCCTTTGGAGTTGTAGCCCACATTTAAAATATTAATTACAGTATGGGCTTTGGTCAATTTTTATATCCAAACATAGAAATTCATCCTCACAACTTGGAATTCAAACCCAGATGCCCACTTCTTTCTTTCTTTCTTTCTTTCTTTCTTTCTTTCTTTCTTTCTTTCTTTCTTTCTTTCTTTCTTTCTTTCTTTCTTTCTTTCTTTCTTTTGAGGGGAAAGGAGTGTTCTTCTATTAGGAGAACTCTGGAAATTATATAGCTTCTAAAAACGAATTCTTTGTTCCTTGTCCTTAAGTAAAATCTGACTTAAATAATCAGTGAAGATATCATATATGTAATCATGTGGAATATATTCATTTTGGGCTGGTTTCTGGATCAACTGGTATGATGAAAAAGAAGCTATGAGTTGTTCCTTGGCGATTTTGAATAGTTTTCTGTTAGCCTTCCAAGTTACATCAAATGCTATTAGTTAGTGTTAAATCCCCTTTTTAGCCATTTACTTCAAATGCTGTGATTAAATATAGTTATCTGTCTTTCTTGCATCACTTTGTATATTTCTCATGAGGGATTTAGTGGTTACACTGCTAATTATACTAGTGTAAAAAATACTACAGCCATTGGTGTTTGCTTGTTTTTCTTAACAATTAGCTGGATAGTATTATTGCATTAAAAAGTAAGGACAGGCTGATTTAATACACTGTGCTACCAAAATATAGTTTGTTTGAATTGGCCTTAGCTTGTTTTGTGACCCCAGCCGGTTTTGGGGTAAGCCAGGTAAGTTTTGGCTTACTTCTGCAATTAAATTATAATTCAGCATGATGTGTGCATCTGTAATCTATTTGTATGTTTTATAATCACTAACCCAATTTTATCATCCAAAAGCCTATATTCCTATTCTTTTGGACTACTGATGCTTATTTTGATTTTTTTTTTAAAAAAAAATTTTTAGGAGTCCCTAATGCAGTCCTTGAAGACCAATATCATTTATTTTCTTACATGTGCACTTAGTTCTTCCTCCAAAATCTCACAATGTTCTCTGGTCTCACAGCATTCTTGTAAGGAAATAAAGGATGAAAAATAATGACTTGCCTAAGACTACATTATAAAATTCAGTGATATTTTAGTGATTTTTGCAATAAGATAAACCATCTGTGACAAGCAATTCTTCAAGAGAAGCACTAGAATTTCAAAGAATAAAAAAAAAAATGAAATGTCTGTTCACAGTTCCGAGATTTGGTCATCCTCATCATTCAAAGATTAACAAACTAGATGGTGTCATTATTATTATTACTGACTTGGTTTTGTCAAACAAAAAGCAACTGAATCCACTTTCTCCTGCCTGGTATTTCAGGAACTGGGCAGATGGACTACAACAGCGTGGATGAGCTATAAGTTGTAAGATGAGCTGTAGAAATGCTCTCTGCCTCACTACTATGTTGGCTTATTAAGTCTGTTGTTGACTTGTGAGGCACATTAGAGGATTTATCCTCTTTGTCAGTGTAATAAATTTTCGTGCTACTAAATGTATCAGACATTACTGTAATGAATTGGCCTTTTACCCTGCTAGCTGCACTGGGTCAGAATTTGAGACAAACTTTTTAACCGGAATGTAAGTCTCCCCGACCCTCCCCATTTTTCAAATTAGTTCACTGTGTAACTGTATAACTGTTTTCTGTAATTCACTGTATAACTCTTTTCTGTATATGTGTGTTTGTAATAATTCTAAATGCTGGTAAAGATCCACAGAATGGAAGGGGAATGTAACGATTTTCCAGATATTACTGAACTATAGCAATGTTCCAATATCTAAGGGGCTACCACAAAGAGGGGATAAACCTATTCTCCAAAGCAATGGATAGAAGCTAATCAAGGAGAGAACCAGCCTAGAACTAAGGAGAAATTTCCTGACAGAACAATTAATAAGTGGAACAACTCGCCTCCTGAAGTTATGGGTGCTCCAATATTGGAGGTGTTTAAGAAGAGATTGGACAACCATCTGTCTGAAAAGGTCTAGGTTTCCTGCTTGAGCAGGGAATTGGATTAGAAGACAGTTCATCATCTGCTGTTCAGATCTTCATTTACACTGTTGTACTAACAATGCAGTTTTTGGGTGAGGAAATTAACCTGTAATTTAGGCTAGTTACTTGTTGAATACAAAAGAAACAACACCATGCTTATACATTCCCAAGACCTTCTATGTCTCATGGATAACATAGCAAGAAATACAGACCTCAAAATTAATGAATCAAATACAAAGACATATATTTGACAGGGAAAATCAAGTGCATCATTGTAAGTTATACCAATAATAAAAGAGTAAGTATCTTGGAAGATTTGAAATGTTTACTGACAATAGAAAATGGATGTAAAAATTTAAAGATGTGCAAATACTGGTTAAAAGGTAATGGATTGTTTGAGATATCTTATAAGGAATGAGTGTGGAAAGAAGCAAAAGTGTATTTCTATCCACTTTGATATATATAAATTAAAGATGAATGTATCAAATAAACACAAAAGTAAGTTGAATGTGGGAAAGTTGACTTCTTAATTGTGTGCTGTAGAACAAGAGATAGGGTCAAGAATAAATGGCTAATGAATTCAGGTAAAAATGAGCAACCAGTAGAAAGAAATATGTTGCAAGTGTTTGGTTATAGTGAGAGAACAGCTGAGATTGAATCACGAAAATGTATGAGGATGAGGGTGAATTATTTGAGGAAGAGGAAGCCAGAGAAAGTTGGATGAAGTTAATGAAATCTTGAAAAGGGGAGATGACAAGCTTAAAGAATAAAAGGCGGTGTATAAAACAGCATTTGGATGTGGTAGTTGCAAGTAAGTCTATAGAAATAGAAATATAGAATTATAATGTGTTTGTAAACCAGCTTTACCTGTATGACTCTTTCTCATATTTAACTAATTTTATCCTTTGCAAAATGTAGCATACAAAATGGGTACGTATGTATGATCTCAGTATTTTAATATTTTTTGTGAGTGCAGTCAGCATTGTATATATCTTAGGCATTTGGACAGTTGTTGAAATGGTTGTTACTTCAGTCAACAAACTATGATAATCTGTTCTATTTGATTGGAATAATCTTTGATCTTAATACATTCTGATCCTATGGTCAAAAACCACGAGAGAAGTATCTTTTTGAAAAGGTAATAGAATTCCATTTTTTGTACAATTTATACAAAATAAACAAGTAATTTATTTAGTACTAAGTGTGTATTAACCTAAGCAAGATTGTTCATTACTAATGATTTTTAAAAAATTAAATAAAAGTGGTTACTTTTTTTCAGTCAGAAGAGTGGAATGGATGTGTTTAATTAGGGAGGGGTTCCATCTTATAACATGATAATTTTTTGGGTAACATTGCAGAACATTGTACAGTAACACTCTTTCATGCACATAGCACTTTGCTCATTAAAAATAGTTTGAGAATGTAGGATGAGAATTTTCCAATTAAGAAATGGTGAAATGAAGTTGGAAAAAACCTATCAAAAACCTAATAATTTCTCTTCATTTATGTATTATTGTGCCCCGCCTACCCCTCCAACTATACAACAGGAAAATGTTTAATTATTCTAGCAAGCATTTCAACTAACTGATCACCAATGGCAATAAGGAACTTCAAGAAAGAGAATTAGAAAGATTTGCAGAAGAGAGATGTTGGTTTCCTCCAACAGCCTTCTCCATTTAGGAAAATGAAGGCTGTTTCTTTGTAGCTAAATTGTAGGAAGCTCATCCAATGGGGAAAAAAAGGACAGTGTTCCATTATTTATTTATTTATTTATTTATTTATTTATCAAATTTGTATGCCGCCCCTCTCCTGAGACTCGGGGCGGCTCACAACAACAACACAGCTACAAATACAAAATTCAATAATAATAAAACAACCAGTCTAAAAATCCATACATACAACATGCAAACACAGTCAAACACACAATCAACGATGGAAGCACAATTCCTCGGCCCGGGGGCAGAGCACAGTTCATACCCCCCAAGCCTGTCGGCATAAATAGGTCTTCAAAAGCTTCCGGAAAGCTAGGAGGGAGGAGGCAGTACGAACCTCTGAGGGAAGTTGGTTCCAGAGGGCTGGGGCAGCAATGGAGAAGGCCCTTGTCCTACGTCCCATCAGATGACACTGCCTAATGGACGGGACCCATAAGAGGCCAGCCCTATGCGCCCTAACCAGTCGCTGGGATTCATCCCCCCTGGCTTTTAAGTTGGATGTGCAGGAGAGAAACCCTCTTGATGTGTATATCAAGGCTGTCAGAAGAGCAGGCAGCCTCCTGCTTTATTAGTCTCTGAACTTTCCTAGCAGTGAAAAAATAGGGGAGGGCTTTGAAGGGCTTTTTTAACTGACATAAGAAATGTGTGCTGGACTGTGATAAATGTATTTCTCCAATATGTCATTACCCAGATCAAAAGTGGGCCATTAAAAAAAATGTGAAGGAATCATGCTTAGGGAGTTTGTGCTACTCTTCCAGCTCTCTCAAAAGGATGTTCTGCACAGGAGAATTGAAACGCATGATCTGTGGACCCTCTTTAACATACATATGAGGGAAGCATGGCTAATCAGCACAAAGTCCTTAGCGTGGAAGTTGTCTGAAGTCTGCTTGTGCAGCTTAATGACAGGAAGGACACTCTCTCCACCCTGATTTTTTTGAAGAGTAAATAATGGGCTATAATATATAGTGTTGCTTTTATTTTTATGACTACGAGTAAACATTAAATTCTGCATGACCAAAACTTTGCCCTAGGCAAATTACTTTATGTGGCAGGCAACAGATGAGGTAAGACAGACATTTGCTTGGTTTCTGAGTTGTCCTAGTGATTCTGAGACCATTTCAGGCACAAGATCAACTGTGAAATTTAGCAGAGAACATATCACTCCCAAACTCAAGTCCCGGAGAACCAAATATGCCTTTAATGCTTCCAAAAGGCAGACATGGTCAGGACTAACCAAATTTCAGGAGGTTGCTGTTCCAATTAGCCTTCCTTTCTTCTTGTTCCAAATAATTCCTATTAATAAGAATTTGAACATGGGTATGAGATATATTGCTGAAATTTTAATTGGTGCAATCATTTGTGGCACTTTGAGTCTCAATTTGTGGCTAAGATATATGTGTGAATGTCCTTTCCTTCACTAAACAATTCTCTCTCAGTTAATATTGAGCCTTTCTAGCTTCCCAGGCTTCAATTAAATCCCAGAGATATCATGAGGGCAGGTGAAAGGGCTTCAGAATAACTCTGCCACCCACAATAAAGTAAGCTCTGAAAGAAAATTTAAAACATGTTCACAACCACTCTGAAAATAAGATTAAAAACAAAAAGCCTACATCACTAAGGAAGAAAACATTGATGAAATTCCAAGGCAAATTTCAGCTAGTTACTTTGAAGGACATTGAAGTTTGTTTTAAATCGGGTGTCAAACTCAATTTCATTGAGGGCCGCATCAGCATTGCGGTTGCCCTCAGGAGGGCCAGGTGGATGTGGCCAGGGTGGGTACAGCCTACTGGGTGGGCGTGGTTGGAGTGGATGTGGCCTACTGGGTGGGCGTGGCCAGCTCTACATAATTTGCGTCAAGGGTGCCTGTGGGGGCCTGTGCAGGAGTGGGACAGATCTGAGGGTCTCTGGCAGAAAGGGGTGGGACCAGGGCAGAGCCCATCAAGCCGGATATGTGAAGTAGGCGAGGGCCATTTGCTGGCCACTTCCAGGCGATGGTACATTTCTTCATTCCTCACAAAGGATGACACCTCCCCAGCATGCACCCAGGGGGTGGGGCCGACGCGGCAGGGGCTGGTTCCTCGCTGTTTCCAGATGGCCTTCTGGAGCTAAGACTGAATGCATTTCAGCATAGATGATCACCACAAAATTGTACATTGGCTCCCGGCAGGCCAGGGTCAAGGCAGCGGGGGCCATTCCCTCACTGTTTCCAGGATGGCTTCGCGGGCCACATGAAACCACTTCGCGGGCAGCATCCAGCCCCTGGGCCTTGTGTTTGACATGTCTGTTTTAAATGAAACGTTTTAATAAAATGGTGGCAGGGAAATATAGAGATATATTTTGCTGGACCTATGTCCCCAGAGTAAAGGAGCAATACATTTCATTGAGCACCTGGAGATAAAATTTCCTCACCTGGAAAGTTAGCATTAAGCTTATTTCATTTTCTAGACAGTTATCCCTGTTATTCTGATGCAACTAAAGCAATCAAAGTTTTGGAGGCATTTTTTAAAAAAAGGATAATTTGCCAAGTAAGCTTTCATATTTAACTTGATCTTTCTGATTCAAATTTAGTACTTTGATAATGGGGTTATAGTCACTCTTGATGTATTACTACAAGTATCCAGTAATATATTCAAATATTTCAAAGACAAGCAGACTAGATAAGCCTTTCCCAATCTGATGAGCAAGCCTTCAAAATATGTCCCTGGTGATTGGGAATATTGGGAGGTGAAGCCTATGTATTTGGGTGAGCTGTGTGTGTGTCTCCTCTCCAATGCTGTTGTCTCAACAAATGCTCTGTCTTTGGGATTTGTTGTTGATGTTGTTGTTGCTTAAGGAGTTAATAGAGAAGAAGACAATTTCTCTCCCAAATATAGATGAGTTTAACTGAAAGTTGTTTTATTTAATCATTCCTTTTTGCCCATGTAAAATAGGACTAAATGTGACTTTTAATTTGGACAATAGTCTGCAATAAAATTAAGCTCCTAGAGTCACAAAATGGCAGTTGATAGCATATCAGTTTTAGATAAACAAATGATGTATTTTGCAATACTGGTAAAACTTCATGATTTGCATAACTCCAGGCCACTAGCTGATACTGCCTTCCTTTTTAGTCAGGTCATATACAGTACAACTCCATCCAGAAGAATGTTGTACTGGATAGCTAATTAAGCAGCATTACTAAAGTCAACAAGGTTTGAATCCTTTTGGCTTTTATATTGATTTATGTGGCAGTGAGGTAATACTTAAAACAGTCTGCTTTAATTACTGTGGTATTTTATGTTCATTGGGTAGACTGTGCATTCCTAGAGGCCAGGGTTGCAGTCCAGCCCAAGTGCAGTCCAGTCCAAGGAGGTAGGTCCTTCTGTTTTTCCTAAGGGCCTGATAGCAGCATCACGTTCTTGAATGTAAGTAGAATCTCCAGGGTTACTGCTGTGATCAAGTGTAGACCCTCATGTGACTGTGTTAAAATAAAATCACAAATGTCATCAAGAGATCTAGTGTCTTATATAATTCATAGTTTGACTCTTAGTCTGCAAGCCTTGTGCTCTTTTTCCTTTACGTGCATCTCAGCAGAGTTTGCCAGCTAATGACACTGCCTGCTGAGATGTGCTAGCTTCTGTCTATCATTTGTCTGATTGGCTATGATGGGGCTCTAATGGATGATATGTCCCTGGAGTGTTACAGTAATATTTACATTGTTGTACTACTTCCGGCTCTAGAACTGAAGTGCTGCTGTCTCTTAAGTGGATTGTGGATCTTCCTTGGTATAAACTCCAAAAGTAAGGAGATTCGGGATAGAAAAAAGAACAATAGTTGTGGCTAATTTTAACAGAGTTAGAACCAGATTTGCTTTTATGAGTAGAAGAGTTTTTCCTGCAGAGCAAACCAGCATCCTGTGGAAAGTCTCTGTAGAAGGAAGTGGGTAGATGGGAATTTCTGTCATTGCTTTTTCCATATGGCACTTTAGCTATTCCATGCAGGTCAGCAATTGTCTGGAGCATTCAGGAGGAACCAGTAAAATCATCAACCTTTCCCTCTTTTCAACACAACTGCTGATCTCATGTCTGAGACATATCCACAGCTCTTAACATCTGCTTTTTAATGAGTTGGGGTTCAGTCCTCAACACATCTCTGCCTGATTACTATTACATTCACTTCAGATAATTTGCAAAGTATTATATCTACCACGGATAAAAGCCTAAAGGATCCTTGGCTCTACCATACAGTACTTCTTTTGAAAACTGGGTATCAAATATTGGATGAAGCTAATACTATACAATAACAAAGTAGTTTCTTTGGAAAATCATAGAAGATCTGAAAGAAGAAAAATACTGTATTTCATTGCCAGAAATGTCTCTCAGTACTCTGAGGCATAATGAAACTTTGGATTGTTTTTGTATCTTCCTTTTGGAGAAATAATTGCAAGACATATTTCATGATTACAGGATTGATATAAACTTACATTTCTTGTCAACTCAATTTTTTTTATTCATAGAGGCAATTCAAACATAAAATATGCTCTTCCATTCAAGTATTTCTAGCTATTGATCACAGCTCACCAATCGTATTCATACTCCTGATTTTCAGAGAAATGGAATCCTAAAACATGATAAAAGTTTTCAGAAGAATGAAAAGCACATGATGTCATCAGATTAGAGGTTCTAAACATAGGGGCAGTGTTACATACAGACAATTGGCTTCAGAGGGAAGTATTTTATGAACAGGAGAATCCAACAGTTATATAGGGACTCCTGATAGCTAAAAATAGATTGTCTGTCATCTTGGTGATTTAAGTGGCAGGTTCCATCATTTCTGGACAGTGTTCTTACTGAACATGATGGGAATTGTACCCGATATTACAATAGAACATATGTCCTCTGCTTTCCATAAACTGCTCCTACAGTAATGATAAACTTAGTTCTTAAAATAAAAGATTACCTCTCCTTTGTTGATAGTAAACGGAAGAACGTTTTTTTGAAGACATATGTCTTTGTGTACAAAGACACATACATGCCAGTCTCACTCTTTCTTTATGTTGCTTCTGAAATAATCTGAAATATAAAAGACAGAAATGACGCTTTAGCTTTCATATGGAATATGAAGAAAAGAAAACTCTTGTGTTGATAGAATAATAATAATGATGATGTCATGGCACATACTAGTATGACAGTGGGCGTCTATATTATGATTCCCGTTTTACATGCCAATAAAGGCAAGCAAGGTGCTGCTGTTGTCCAAATCTGTCTTACTGACAGAACAGTAGGGGAACCAAAGGTGTATCAGTTTCCAAATAGAATGGAACAGAAGGATGATTTTGCATAAATAATTCAGCATCAAATACTACTAAATCTGGTTCGTTTTCTTTTTGCCTCCACAATTGCTAGATTGGCAATTGTGCTGATTCTTTTGGCATCAGATTTTACAGATATCCCACAAATGCAGATTTGTGGTAGTAATAGACAATTTCAGACTTGTGAACATTTTTGGAAAAAATTGTGGAACCATTCTAGGGAATATCTGTTTTTCTCTTAAAGCAGACATGTCAAACACAAGGCCCGGGGGCCGGATGCGGCCCGCGAAGTGGTTTCATGTGGCCCACGAAGACATCCTGGAAACAGTGAGGGAACGGCCCCCGCTGCCTTGGCCCTGGCTCTGGCCCAGGCCAGCTGGGAGCCAATGTACAATTTTGTGGTGGCCATCTTGGCACTTGCCCCAGTGGACCATGCCTTGGCACTTGCCCCAGTCCCAACTCCTTCTGCTAGAGACCCTCAGATCTGTCCCACTCCTGCCCAGGCCCCCACAGGCACCCTTGACGTGAATGATGTAGAACTGGCCATGCCCACCCAGTAGGCCACACCCACTCCATCCACACCCACCCAGTAGGCTGCACCCACTCTGGCCACACTCACCCAGCCCCCCAAGGGCAACTGCAATGCTGATGCAGCCCTCAGTGAAATTGAGTTTGACACCCCTGTCTTAAAGCCTAGCTAACACATCATATATATATACATTACTATTGCCTTGATTTCTTCCCTGAATTTTTACTCAAGTAAGCACTGATTTATTTATACAATCTATGTCCTCCTTTTCCAGATGAATTTCACAAATTGACTTAGCAAAATGATTACTATACAGTATTAACTTAACTATGTATTTTAAATACAATATGGAATACCTATAAAAACTATGTAAAAATTGAATCACTAAAATGAGAGTCTTAAAAGCATCCCCATTCATATCAGTATTAACATACTGATTTGTAAATAAAATGTATTTATTATGAAATTTATTTGCTGCCCATCTTGTATCCAATGTATCCAAAGTCTCTGCATCCAAATAAATGCAGGCATCTGTCTCCTTATTTCTTTCTTACTTCTGTGAAGAGGAAGCTTACTGCACTCAGCACTGCTCCCTAGTAATGCAGGCCAGCCTGAGGAGTAGGTCAGGGATAGCTAAATTCTTAACAGTTAAAAACCAAACTTTAAACGGTCTTGTTGAGAAGTCTAGCGTGGTACATAAATAAGGGTGGAGCATACCAAGAAAAGTCTTACATAGTTTTGGTCTTAAAAGAATGAGACATTTAATGCCAAGACTTCTGCAATAGCTTAAATGTAGTCATTGGAGTCTGTGATCAGTAGCCAGATACCTTCTGGTCTTATATATACGTATACCTGTGTGCATGTGTAATTTCCCTCATACAGAAGCTTTTTGTAAATTTTGTGATAATGCTAATGATCATATTAAAAAAAACCACAGTCTCAGTTATCAGGACTCTTTCTGGAAGTAACATTTGAGAATATATCATTTTTAAATTAAAAGAATGAGAAAGAGAAAGAACAGATACAACTACCTTTGTAGGTATGGGCCAGGCAGCCTACTCTAACTTTACAAATCTTATCAATCCATCTTTCTGTGCAGCTATATGATTGCTGTCTCATCCCCCTTTCCCCGCCAATTTGCTGTCTGCCAGTGAAACTTGGTTGTGAAAGCAGTGACGTTCACAGTATGAGTATTAGGAGGCTGATTGATAGCAGATATCAAAAATGCTAAGAAGCTTTTTGAATTCTTAATCCATGAGATCCATTGGTATTCTTTTTCTTCTCCCTCCGCCCATCTTTTTAAAACAAGATGCACTTTTAGAGAAACATTGGGACAGATTTTTCAACTACCGGTAGTATAAATGTACCTTTGCTTTCCAATTTCAGGCTGATGTGAACTAGTCCCTTGATAATAAAATGTGCATGGGATGTGTATTGTCTAACTTGGAGGAAGCTCAATGTACTGCTGTTGATATATGTATTAATTAACTTGGTGAGAGGGCTTTTGCGCCTTAACTCATTAGGAAAAAGTTTTGACTATGAAAGTAGACCATTGTTGATAATAGTTGATGGACAAAGTGATTGGTTCTTGAATATATTTTATATATTTATATATTTTACAGGGAACAGGAATTGAATTTTGAATGTCTGAGACATCAGCTTGCGTTTCTTTATTTCTTGGGAAGAAGGTTTTCAGAGAGTGTAGTCCTTCCACTACCATTCCTAAAGACTTGTCATAACTAAATTGAAATTAAAATTGCAACATTTTGAAAAAAAGGCACAATAAACTCTTGGAGATTTTTTTTGTTTAAAACTTTTAAAAAACTTTATAAAAATCCAAGCAAAAATCTATACTATCTTCCCAGAAATACAAGTATTCAGAGTTCCTTTCTTAGCATTTAAAACAGTTATAAAGAAAGCCAAAATGTATTTAAAAGTAATGGGTTAATAGTTGCTCCCTGCACTCATGAATGATGAAACCTGGCCTCTTTTTTATCTTGTGACTTTCAACATCTTCTTCATAGTTAGCCACTTCAAGGTTAGTTATCTTTTGGCAGAATAACTTTAGTAAAACCAGTTTGGTGGTAGTTGCCCACTCGTCTTGCAAAAGGATTTGGCTGACTTTGTTTACAGAATTAACCTCTCACCTGATAGGAAGGCCTGTAGGTCTGTTCAGTCAACAACTTCTCAGGCCCTGCCTGCTTTGTAGGAATGTTAACCATTGTGCTTGTTAATAATAGGGTTGTTTCAAATACATGGAGAGAATGAGTCTATATAGTAGTCTACTGTTGCTGCTAATCTAGAGAGCTGAAGGACTCTTTTTAGGCTGTAATGTCTTCCACTGAAAATAGTGAAGATATTTTGAGATAGACTCTTATATGAGGATGCTTAATAAGGCTTTGTGTTTCTAATAACATGAAGATCACCAGTCTGGTTGGAGGCCCTGCCCCTGGGGTGGAATGAAAATGCAGGAATCCAAACCAAGAAAATCCAAATTCCAGAGTTGGTGGCTTTTTGGTCTGCTACCACCATCAGTTTCCCAATTACTTTACCAGTTAAGGGTTGGCAGAAATGGTAGGCAAATATCTTTGCTGTCTGGTTATATTTCTTAGTTGCCAGTTGGAATCGAGTGACTGCTAATTACATAGTTGTACTATGCACAGAGAGGAATGGGGATTCCAGTCAGAAAATGAGAAGTCTGCACCAACAATTTACATGAGGCATATTGTGTTGTATTTTTGTACCCTGCATAAATTTTTAAATTTAAAATTTTTGCTAATGTAAAACTAGCACATTTATAATGCCATCAACTGCTGTGGGTTAGATGTCAGGCCATTCATTGTTTTGTTTTCCCATAATGAAGTCATCGTTTCTTAAGGTATCATATGACTCTTTCTCTCTGTTATGGCAAACAAACTACTGCATTGCTCATGTCTTCACGTATTATTAGGGCACTGATCCCAGATTCAAAATGCTTTCTTCTGTGCCGTGCCCAAACTGGGAATATGTAGCAGCTTTTTAAGTGTTCAGAGTGAGGGATACTTGCTGACTCATTCAGTTCTCATATCTAAAAATAAGCTATCTATCCTTAGGAGCCAAGAGTGACTCCCAGGCTGGCCTATGGACTTCCCTGCCAATGGGTAGAAATAGTGTTAAGCATGGCTGCAGGGAAAGAAAAAAAGAAGGTGCTCTGGCTGATGAAATCCTGTGGTTAGTGCATTTTCCTCTGAACCAGTTGATTAACTAGCCATTGGTTTTTAGCACACATACATTTTGCAATCTTTTCTTATTCATTCATCTTGGGGACTATACAGTATAAAGGTTTTATCAAATAAAGGTTTTTGGTAAAAGATCTGCAAAGTTTGTTTGTTTTTTACTTTTCTCTCTCTGATCTTCTTCAGTTCTGAACTGAAGACGTTTCTTGAATGAGAAATGAAACGTCTTAAAGAAAAATCAGAAATTCCAGCTTTTGAGGTGACCATGAAATGGATGACTGAGAAACTCCATAGACCTTTTAGGTTGATATTCATAGCTCCTGGTACAGATAAAACAGGAAGTGTTAATTAGAGATTTCCTGACTTCTTTCTGTGCATTAGGGAAAAAAGAGCAAAAGTCCTTTGTGTGGGGGTAAAAAGCTTGTTCATATTTTAGTTTAGTAAGTGAAGACACACAATCATTAAGATGTAGCCACAAGTTTATCTGTTATTTGCAAGAATAAGGCTTCTGCTATCTCTGAAAATGAAAAATGCTATCACAGGCAAAGGTATTTAATATAACCACATAGATTTCTGATTAAAATAGCTCGAGAAAGTTACCAACTCTTTTAAAATTGAATTACTGTAGGTTGTAAGATTAGCTTTGGTCATATAATTGTTGGCATTCAAATGTTTTACTATTTTCCAGGGAATAAAATGTACTTCACCCAAAGATTTCCACTGTAATTTGGTTGTCGAAAAATGATACTTTTTATAGCATAAGTGTAAACATCTTAGTTCTGAACAGCTCTTCTATTTCTTTATTGAACAATTATAATGTCATTATCTTTGAAACCTAGAGGTTGGCAACCTGAGGGCTCTCTTGTAGTTTTCAGATATGACCATTTGCCACCAAATTTTGGCATGTTATTACCAAATACCGTGGATGCTGTTTCTCTCCATTTTGAATCTGGAACCAGAAATATAAAAATGTTATCAGTATAAGGCTTTAAATTGATGTAAGGAAGAAAAGGTTTTAAAGACTGACCCCTATCTTTTATCCACATATATGATACAGACCTACCCACTTTGCACTATGATCCTGTTTGGTGCATCTGGGAATCCCCAAAAGATATTAAATGCATTTTGTGCATGATATTATAGTTTGGTATTATTCCAGTTTCACTTTTACTAAGGGCTGTTGAAGTTTGACCTCAAAGAGCAGGGTAACAAATTCATGCTCTACAGCAGGGGTGTCAAAATGCCGGCCCGTGGGCCAGTTTCATCATACTAGAGCCACGCCCACCCCATTGCCGGCAATGGCAAAAAAAGCTCCGATATGTTGCGCAACGTCATGTGACGTCGCGAGTTTGACATGTCTGCTTTACAGGTTTCTTGTGATCCACTAGGGTCAGCCAAAGGAAAAAAGTTAAAGGATGACATCATTCCTGTTTATGATATACGCATTCAGTCAGTTACCTTATTTTTGCTCCTGCTAGATCAGGGGTTCTCAACCTTGGCAACTTTAAGACTTGTGGACTTCAACTTCCAGAATTCCTCAGCCAGCAAAGCTGGCTGAGGAATTCTGGGAATTGAAGTCCACAAGTCTTAAAGTTGTCAAGGTTGAGAACCCCCTGTGTTAGATGCCTCTATCAAATACTGCAAGTACAAATAGTCTTTGACTTATGACCACAATGGAGCCCAACATTTCCACTGCTATGCAACACAATTGTTAAGTCAGTTTTGTCCCATTTTTACAACTTTTTTTGCCACAATGAATCTGGCTTCCCCCAATGACTTTGCTAGTCGGAAGCCAGGTGGGAAGGTAACAAGTGGTGATCACATGCCAGTTGTCAAGCACCTGAAGTTTGATCATGTGTCCATGTGGATGTTCCAACAGTCGTAAGTATGAAAAACATTGTAAGTTATTTTTTTCGGTGCTGTCTTAACTTCATATGTTCACTAAATTATTATTATTATTATTAATTTGACTTCTATGCCGCCCTATTCCTTGATTGTAAATCGAGGATTACCTGTATTTGTTTTTCAAAGGTAAGATTTTTTTTTCTATTAGGAACTGCAGCCTCTTAGGAGTAATAGGTCAGTAATAGATGGGCCTCACACCAAAAGTAGGCATCTCTTTTTCTCTCTGACTAGCTTCTTTTCTTCATTTTCCATCCCAATACATGATTTAAGGAGAAGGGAAAAAACCTCATAAATTTGTTACAAGTCTATATTAAACAATATAGAGCATATAAAATGGCTTTCCCATTAGGCTGAGGTCCATAAACTCTCCACAGCATTTCTTCCTAAAAACTCATTTGCTGCATAAAAATAGAATGTGAGTATGCAGTGGGAAGCAAAGCTCCTGCCTTATAAATGAATGGCTCCATCCTTCTTGTTAGTCATATCTGATGCTGTTTGATGGGACCCCAAATTGAATGGGACTGGTCAATTTTAAGAGCTAGCTGTCTTACTTTTTATACTTGTTCATTCATCAGTAACTAGTAACTGTTCAGGATATAGTTTTGATCAACTATAAAAAATAAAAAGAATTTTGTGAAGTTCTATATTAACTTCATTAACTACTAAAGCATATGACATAGTACTGTTACAGTTGGCTGCTATTTCACTGGAAATTCAAATAAAGGAATAGAGAAAGATTTTGTACATCTTCTTTCTATTCCTCTGCTGTACAGATTTAGTCATTGTTTTCTCTTTTTCCAGTAATCAAGACAAACGCTGCATGGGATTAGTTTTGATCTGTTCATTTGTACTTTCCAACAGGGGAAATCATAGGAAAAAAATAAATGGAATATTTAACACATGCCTATGTTCATAATACCTTTTAGTTAAGTTGATAGTTATCAAAAAATAGGGGTTTTCTTGGAAGTTATGCTGAGTTTTCTCATATTTTAAGGTCTGTATTGAGGATGAGTAAACATTTGTTTAATTGGAATGTTTAGCCATTACCTTGTTGCCTGTTTCCACTTGTTACTCTGTTTGCTGCTTCCAAAATAAGATGCAGTGTGTGACTCAGCACACATAAAGTCTGCTACGAAGAAGGGAGCAAGTCTCTGTTTCTTCTGTTTTGCCAAATCTTCTGTCAAAAAATAGGCTTAAAAAGTTTCTGGGATAACAGCATGAAATAAATGCTCTGCACCAGTTCATGTTGATCAATATGTAATTTTACCCACTGCATTTTTGAATGTAAGGATTGAGAAAAATAGGCCTAAGGTTTAAATTACATTTCAGGAAATGAAACATTTCAATGGATACCTTTTATAGTACTTGTGTTTTAACTTTGTTCATTTACACAAGCTAATCATTGAATCCCAAACCCTGCTCTGAGGTTATGCAGCTATTATGACTGTAATTCCCTTTCTGTAGTAACCTATGCCAGTAACCTGATGACCTGCTCCCATAACTAAACTCACCCTTTGGGACAGACTGTCTGACATGCTCCCTAGAACATAGGATATATGAGAACCGAAAAACCTTCTTGTTGAAGGTCAGGTTTTTAAATCCAGAGCCCTGCTCTCCTAAGAACTTGTAGTTACTACCGGTAGGACATCTGCTGGATTACAAATAGAATTTAGCACATGTCATTCAGAGCAGTTGAATAGTTGCAATAAAACAATTGACATTCTTTTGAAAATATCTTAGTACAGTAGTAGCTTTGTACTTAGGCTTAGTATAATTTCTGAAATACCAATGTTCTCTCCAGGGTATGAGCATGGGGAATTCCTTGTTTGTATCTTAGTACATGACATCTCTGTTTTGCATGAACCTACATAGG
Source organism: Bothrops alternatus (assembly GCA_034064705.1). Classification (NCBI taxonomy): domain Eukaryota; kingdom Metazoa; phylum Chordata; class Lepidosauria; order Squamata; family Viperidae; genus Bothrops; species Bothrops alternatus. Next base: position 13,055,410 of record JARGCV010000589.1, read on the forward strand.
AAAAGTTCCCAGCTCTGATGTTGTTTATTTCCACAATGTTGGAGCTTCATAGTGATGCTTTTATGAAAATATATTTAAGAACTTCCTTTATAACACTTCTATAACTGATTCTGAATGCTGATAAAGATTCTGTCAGTTGCATCTAGCATCTGATTTTCAAGTAAAATGTTGATGCCAAAACACTGATATTCGTTTAAAAAGAACCATGCATTTAGATTACGTTTTACTATGGAAAGGCAGTGCCACTCTATATTTACAGACTTGGATAGATACACATTTACTCTCTGCTTATGAAATGGCTATCAACATAATAGAAAGACCGATCAATATTAATCCATGTGCTAGAGCCTTAATGCTGTGTTTAAAAACTGAGCTGCTTTTATATGTCTTATAAAATATTTTTTGCCATTTTCCCTTCTTTTTTCCCCCTTACTCATTTTGGTGTCTTGTTTCTTTATTTCTGTATATTAAAGTAAATGCTTATTTAAACAGCCAACATCAATGCGAAGGTTGAGATTGCTTCTTTCTCACTAGATCAGAAATTCTTGGGGCAGTCTTTGCAAGAGCACAACGAAGATCATCTTCCACAACAAGTCTACTTCTGTATTTAGACTTGATAACCAACAAGTGGAAAACCCTGTTTCACAAAGATATGTTGATGGAAATGGAATGTTCCTTACTTTAGAAAATAAATTGACCCTCTCTTCTGTGGCAGCCCACCAAATACTGGAATATTGCTATCATGTCTCCAACAAGTCTTTCTTTTCTCTAGACTAGTCAAACCCCAATTCTGCAACTAAGTCTCAACATCTTTTTTGTAGTGTGATGACCAAAATTGGATGCAGTATTTCAGGTGTGGTCTCGACTCAGAAAATTCAGACACCAGTCTTGCCAGCCCTCTCTCGCAGCCCTGGTGGGGAATAGGTGGGGCGGCTACCACTTTCCACCTTGTGCTGAACAAAGGATCTGGGGATGGATTTTAAGGAAAGGACGGGTCAAAGGAACGGAAAAAGAGGGGGAGTTTGATGCTGTTACCTTGATATCCACAGTGGGCCCCTCCCGATAGCCGATTCGCTCTTTGAAACGACTCAGGAAAGTGGGTTCGGCCGGCTTCACATACGAAACCTGATTCTTTTTGCTCATGATCGAGGATTGAAGAGACAGCAGCTCCAATCACTCATCCATTTTGCTTCTGCACATGTCATGTGGGTGGAGCTGCTCTCAGCGACTTCCTTTCCCTGCTTGTCAATGGTTGCGTCCATCTTGGCTTCAGGGCAGGAGCTGCGGCTGCCTGGGCACCTAATTTAAAGAGGGCGCCACTTCAGCACTAAACGGAGATGGAACTGAAAGGGTGGAAAGAAGAGGATGGTGTCCGAGAGCACCAAGTCAGGTGGCTAAGAGAGGACGACTAGTGGGAGGCTAAAATGGGTCTGTGCTTTCTACACAGTAGCTGCTCTCTACACATGTGTGACTGGTCCGCATAAGTACATCCGCCTGGAGATGGATAGAGGAGCGGTGTCTCGGTTCCTAAGACCACCGGAAATATGTGTTTTCCGATGGGTCTTAGGCGACCCCTGTGAAAGGGGTCGCGACCCACAGGTTGAGAACCGCTGATTTAGGGGTTTTCTAAATGCATATAGAAGGCCGCTGTGTGAAAGAGAACACTGGCTAGAGATAGAATGGGACAATTTGCCACAGCCAATTGGCCATGGGACAACTCACCGCAAGGCAATTCAACAACTCAATTTAATTATTTAAAATAATTTTTAAAAGGTTTTAATTTTTGTCATTAACATTTCATGTTGTCCCTCCTTTGGCATCCTTTCTTTGATGATTCTGTTCCACCATTTCTTTGATATTAGTGTAACTCTTGTCCCGCGGTGAGCTGGCGATGGAGAGTTGTCCACAATGAGTTGATTGCAGTGAGTTGGCCATTGAGGGTTGGTCATGGTGAGATGATTCTGGCGAGTTGTCCTAGACGTGGCTAGATGAGCCTTCATCTGATTTACCAGCACTAGTTTTATGTTTATCTTTTCATGTTTGTTCCATCCTATAAAACACAATTTGCATATCCACAAAATACTGATGTCTTCCATCACTTTAAGGCAGCGGTTCTCAACCTTTTTCAGGCTGCGACCCCGACCTGCACCGCGCATGCGCGGTGTGACGGCCCGCATCGCGCATGCGCGGCGTGCGCACGACGACCCGCATTGCGCATGTGTGGCGCTACACCACGCATGTGCAGTGCTGCCCCCTGCACCGGCCGAGGGGAAAAGGGAAAAATGGCGGACTGCGGTGTTTGGCGACCCCCGTGAAATGGTCGTTCGACCCCAAATGGGGTTGCGACCCACAGGTTGAGAACCGCTGCTTTAAGGTATTTTCACATTTTGGTTCTTTGTTGGGTCTAATTTTAATCGATTTTCTTATTTCCTGCAGTTAGAAAGTGCTATGTGAAAGCTGATAGTGAAAAAACCTGCCTTTAGTAAGCTGTTTTTTGTGTAATTCCAACCACCTTTAAAGCAAACCAAATCTTCTTCCTGTTGCATGAATAATGTTAGAAAATTTATATGTGAGTGTTGTAATAATGGAGTTTTATGATATGCTTGTCTGTGCCATCTAATCTTTACATCACAAAGACTTTTGCAGCATTTCTCTTTGAACACAGGAGTCCTAATTTATTTGTTCTTCATATTTATACTTTCTCCCATTGAAACTGCATACAGTAGATCTTTCAGAAAGCAACAAAAGGGTAGTTCTTAGATTTCTCTCCCAGGAAATCATAATCAGCTTCATATGCAAGGTCCCCCCAATCTATGTCATCACTGTCTAGGTTGCAGGATAAACCCCTAGCAGTTAAGTGGGGGCCTTTTATATTTCTAGCTAGGTCCTCTAAAAGAGATGAAATGACCACACTATAGATTGTATTACAAAAGGCTTTAGCTGTTGCTGATATACCATTTCCTGTTTTAGTACAAGAGAACTTCAACAACAAAGTTCACCCAAACTTACTCATGGGGTTCTAGTGTCTATCATCTTTCTCAGAATATGACTTCTGCTTTGATTTGACTTGCTTATGCCAGTTAGATTCTATCTGGTTAATTTAACCTGCCTAGACCTGATTGAACTTTTGTGCCTTGATCTGGCCCAGTCAAGATCCCATTGATTTCCCCAATATGTATTAATTAAAAGTAGAATAGAACAGCTCCTCTTCATGCATATTCTGGTTTCCCCCTTCCCTTGTACATGGATCTTCCCCATTGTGTGTATACTGTATCCAACCCAAGTCTCCCAAATCTTGAATTCCATAGGTAAGTATTAATTGCATCTGATCTCCTGGTCTTAATCCAACACTTAAATAAATTCCATATCTGAGTTCTATATAGAGTCAGTATTTTGACATTTTTATTACTTCAAGGCCTGTCATAAATGTTTTATAGATTTACTGAGCTCAGAGACGGTTACTGGGCTTCTTTGCCCTTGTTTGTTTTGCAATGATATTTATGAAAGCTTAAATGCAGATGTGGGAAGTGGCAAATAATGCAGCTGCTATATTGTTTCCCCAAACTTCTGCTTCCACCCACAGCATTATTGCCAAAGTTCTGTTTTTAGTCATGGTCAAGCAAGGCCTGTTTTTTCAGATGCTGTAGAAAAAGAAACACCCTTGCATCTGAAAAGTATGTTTGCCTCTTTTCTTTGCTATGAATTTACATATAAGAATGCAACACAAGTTCAGATGAAGGATAGTTTAGTGTTGAGTAAATAACCATAAGAGTCTTGGCTTTATGCCTTCATATCCCTCCTGTACCACCTGTTCTTTCTCTCTTTGTGTTGCATTTCCTTTCTTTTCTACTTCCTGGCATTCTGGCAAACAGTGGCTTATACTTAACCTACAAACTTACGAAGGATCATAGAAGTTCCATCAGAGTCTGCATATGTGAGTGTTAGATGCTGAAAAAAGTAATTATTGCATTCATGGCTGTGGAGGTTTCCTTAGAGCATTGGCTGTAACAACTGTAGCTGCATTCCTGAAATCATGAATTTCAAATGTAAATCTAAACAAATAGAAGCTGTATTTTCCTACAATGACTGAGAATGATTGGCCAATCTTGTAGTGACCATTTGTTAACAGTTTTCAAGTAAAGCAGATGTAATCTCTTTTGTGTATCCTCTTGCCTACATCTATTTACATTTGTTCTTTTTCTCTAGTGTTTGGCTGTACAATTTCTTCCTTCATCTAGGCCTACCATCTGTAGCTGATCAGGCTCATCATCTCCAGATGTAAGGCTGCTTCTTTTGATTGCCATCTGGGATCATGTTGCTAGTATGTGTGGCCACTTTGTGCAGCAGAAAACTCACATTTAGCAACACTGAGTTCAACTGAAAAACTCTGTATTGGGAGGAGTTTATGGGAGAAAAATTGTTCACACCCACACACCTCTTCCCTTTATTTTCCTTTGGCTAAGCTGCTGTCTCGGGCAGTCAGCTATGCAGTCCTGATGTCATTGCAGTGTGCTGCAGTTGAACGTGTAATGCATCAAATCTCTGCAGAATGCACTGATTGGCTGCAGTGTATAGTGTCGTATGTATCAGTATGCTGTGGTCTTTTGCACACACAGATTGCCAGAAGGATTCTTCTCTGCAATAAAGTATAATTTCAAGAAGTGGGGTGTTTGCTGGCTTTTAATGACCCACTAAAGAAAAGATCCAGCTTTAGCTGTTGATTATGTTTCTATGGTAGACTTGTCTTACCATAGAAGTCAAACTGTTATGATTGGCACTGTCTTCCTATTATGGTTGTGATGAAGGCAGCTGGATTTGAGGAAATCCTGTGACTCACATCTCTCCTTTGTTTCAGTTTTGTGGCTGCTATGGGAATGTAGAATAGCTGTAAGGTTTTGGTGCCTGTTGTTAGCATTCCCTACAGTTTTCAGAAGTCAAATCGAAAGCAAGCAGTGGGTCTGTACCGGTAGCAAAGGAAACAAGCAGACTCAAACAAACGGAATAAATGTTCTGTTGCCAAGATGGCCTCTGTTTTCTCTTTGTCAACTGCTAATTACTTTAAACAACCCACTTAACTATTTGCTAGAATTGCTTTCCAAGATGCACCCTGATTAATCCCTGAGTATTCAGGGATTCAGGAATAGTCAATGCCAGAATCTGTTAGTATATGGACTGGATATAGATTGCAGTGATGTCAATCTCCTTTCCTGCACAATAGGCTAGAACAGAGGTCTTCAAACTTGGCCCTTTTATGACTTGTGGATTTCAACTCCCAGAATTCCTCAGCCAGCGTACCTGACTGAGGAATTCTGGGAGTTGAAGTCCAAAAGTCATAAAAGGGCCAAGTTTAAAGACCCCTGGGCTAGGAGATGGAATGAGAATGAATAAAAACAGAGAAAACAGTTGAAGATTACACAGGATATGCCTTGTGAAAACAGACTGAAAGAATGTGGGATATTTAGTCTGGAGAAAATAAGATTAAAAGAAAATAAGACATAATATCAATGTCCATAACCTAAAGGATACATAGAGAAGATAGTCATGTATCTCAAAAATATGGGTTGTCAGTGTGGCTTGTCCTTCGTCAGAAATAGCTTCTTCCCTGATATCAGAATGGTTCCTTCTGTCTTCAAAAACATGGCCTTTGAAAAAATGGAAGTTCCATCAGAGTTCAGGAGCCAGAATAATATGACAGCTTCCTCTAGTGAGGAGTGATGCTTTAAGATTTGGTCCATTGATTATGATTATTCCCTTTTTCCCCCATACTGTTTTATGGTTATTTTTGATAGTGCCACACTTGATTGTTTTACATCTGAATTTACATTTACAATGATTGGAATCATATGCTACTTAAGGCTGGTTGCAGTTGGAATGGCTAATGAACTTTGTAAATAAATATATATATATAATTTCATTGTCACAGAAAATAGAACCAAAATAATGGCTATATGTTATGGCTACCTAGATTTTGTTTAAATATAAGGAAGAACTTCCTGATGGTAAGAGATGTAAAATAATGAAGTAGTCTTGTCTATTTTGACATTTTTAGGAGAAGCTGCCTTTCAAGAATGGTTTAATTGGTTTTCTTGTACCTTGCAAAGGGTTGAACTAGTTCTGATGCCTTCTAGCAGCACAATTTTATGATTTTGACATCCTTTCCAAATAAAGGCATTGTTTTATTTGTCTGAAACAAAGTTAGTCCTTTTTTCTCCTCACCAAGTAGTTCCCTGTGAAACTGGGAGAAGAGTATTTTACACTCCCAGAGAGTAGAAAGTGCATATAATGAAAGCAGATATTATAGTTCAGGGGTGTCAAACTCGCAACGTCACATGATGTGTCACGACGTATTGCGACTTTTTTTTTCCATTGCCAGCAATGGGGTGGACACAGTTTCACCATGATGCATCCGGCCTGCGGGCTGGCAGTTTGACACCCCTGCTACAGTTGAAACAGGAGGAAAAAAAGTCATAGTCCTCACTGTAAGGAAGATTCAGTCTGAAAGATCAAGATCCTTCATCCTTGCAAATACTTATGAAGAATCTTTGAGTTGACTAACTTGGACATATATAACATTTGTCAACACACAAAATAAGTAAATGGTCAATCTTTCCAGGACAAATAGCTAACCTTTATATATGGAGGAGAAAATAATAAGACTGACTGAATGGGACTAGAAGTTCTCGGCATATTTACTTGGGAGCAAGAACCATGAAATTCAGTGAGATTTACTATAGGTTAAGGATGGAGAGGTTTTTTCCTGCCTGGCCGACATAAAAGTCTTCTATTAGGATTTTATTTTCTTGTGGCAAGGAAAAGGACAAAACCCAGTTCAACATTGCAATTATCCCTTCCCATATTTTCATCGAGTTTATGCAAACTTAGCTGGAATAAACAGATCCATCTCAGCATACCGGTACTTGCTTGAAATAAATATGACTGTTCTCCAGCATGATGACTGAAGAATCCACCAATGGGTTATTTCAGTCCTCCTGCCCAATCAGACTAAGTTGTCAAGTTGTCACGTCCCTCTTTGCCTGGGACCTCCCAGTATCATCTTACTCTTTCGCCCATGAGGACGTGATAACCTGACTCTCAGTTCATTTGGATAGCAGGTCAGACTAGATATTAGTAAACCATTGGTGGATTCTTCTTGAGATTGGGAGAATTAGTGGTGATTATTCCCTTCTCTGGGAGATCTGAATCATTTTTCCCTTTCCCTTAAGGGCTAGAGTAACATTTCTCCTCTGGATAGGGGTGGTGGTAGATATTCCCTCAATTCAGCAGTCTGCTGAGTTGTTTCCCAAATTCTTGCTAGATAGGTTTGTGTGGGGGTATTCCCTTTGTTACAACTAAAAGGGGATTGAGTATTTCCCACACCCCTGGCAAGCACACATTTTTTTCTGACTAGTGGCTGCAATTTTGAGGCCATGTGGCTTCTTCTCTAACCGGGCCCGGTTAGTGATTCCCCATAACGGCTGCCATTTTTACTCCGCGGAGCTCAGTTTTTCGCCGAAGTTTTCTCTGGCTGAAGAACAGCTGATTAATCGCTCGGAGTGTGCGGTGGAGGGAATATTGCACAGACTTTATTTGCTTTATTGCCGGCTGCCGCTGAAGACAACAAGGCTTTGCTTTACAGCAGTGAGCCAATGCGTGACTTGCTAAACTAATTTTCTGCATTTCTGACAAGCCTCGAATTTTGCCTTCTTAACTTTAATTTACCTTTTGCCTGTATTAAGAATCTATTTGTTCCAGATCCTTCCCCCCTCCCCCCCACCCCCCCTTCTTCATCCGCTTTCAGGGCATCCACTATTTTGAGGCACATTTCCACAGGGAAACGCCCTGTTAACACCCAGGCTAGGACGACATTTTGTGAGCTTGCTCAAATAACCTGCTGCAGGTATATTTTGTTCTATATAGTTATAACTGGTATATTTACATATATATCTACATACGATCTTCAATTAGCTCTATATTCTATCATTGAGCTTAAGTGTTTCAGGACCTATTGTTCCAACTGAAGACATCAAATCTCAACAAAAGTGTGGAATCATTGCTGAAGCGATGGTCCTTCAGGCCCTGCTCTCCACATTGCCTATATCTGCCACTCTGCATCTAGTGCAGTGGTTCTCAACCTTTTTCAGGTTGAGACCCCACTTGCGCCACCCATGCATGCCGCGACCCCGACCCGGGCGCATGCGCGCGACGGGCCGATCTGCGCATGCGTGGTGCGCGTGCGACGGGCCAATCCGTGCATGCGCGGCACGCGCGCGATGAAAAAAAAATTAAAAAAACTAAAACAAAAACAAAAAACAAAATGGCGGACTGCGACGGGCCGATCTGCGCATGCGCAGCGAGCGCGTGATGGCCCGATCCACGCATGCGATGAAAAAAAAATAAAAAAATAAAAACAACAACAAAAACCAAAATGGCGGACCGTGTCGGGCCGATCCGCGCATGCATGGCGCGCGCGCAATGGCCTGATCCGTGTATGCATGGCGCGCGCGCGACAAAAAAAAAATAAAAAACAAACAAACAAAAAAACAAAATGGTGGACCGTGACGGCCCGATCCGTGCATACGCGGTGCACGCGTGACGGCCTGATCCACACATGCGCGGCGCACGCGCGATGATAAAAAAATAAAAAAAATAAAAAACAAAATGGCGGACCGCGGTGTCCGGCGACCCCCGCGAAACGGTCGTTCGAGCCCAAATGGGGTCGCAACCCATAGGTTGAGAACCGCTGATCTAGTGGTTGCTTCAAGATCCTGACCATTGCCACTATTGTGAGACACGTGTGATTTCATCACCAATTTGGCCTCAGGTCCACTACTGCCTTGGTGACGAGCACTTCGGATGCCCAGCGTGAGCACAGGTTAGCCAGTGGGCCGGCTCACGCTAATCCACGTGCAGTCAGTCCCTCTTCAGGGGGGGCCTCCTGATGACTCTTGCAGAATGAGTCAGTTCCAGAGTCGCCTCTGGGGTGCATCTCGATTGATATGGCAGAAACCACTGAGCCTTTGGACACAGACAACACCTCCATCCAAGCTGAGCCGGCCTCCAAGCGGCTAGAGGTAAGGCCAAAGCCAAATCAAAGTAAAGCAGAAAGGCTGGCAAGGCAAGCGATAGGCAGGCCGACCGAACACACAGAGCCCTGGAGAAGCAATTCTCCCAGCCCAACACTTGTCAGCTGAACGTGGTCATACACTTCCAACACCCACACCACCCGAGACAGGGACATATCTACAGTCCACATCGAGAGCCTGGTCACCTGAGAATGTGCATCAGCAGGTCTCGACGCAGACCTTTGGTCAGGGGGGACCACCCCTGTTCGGGGAGGACCTTGAACTGCCCGGCCCGTCAACGGCACCCACCACTGCCATCTCACCAACTATTGCGGGGTTACGGCTTCCGCTAGGGCAGTCCTTCTCTGACCAGCTCCAAGTGTGGATATCGCAGGCTGTGTTCCAAGCCATGGCATCATCGGGTCACCACCAGGCGTCCCCCATTCAGGGGCCTTCTTCTGCACCCACCACCTCTGCATGACCTCTGCTGGATTGCTCAGGTATGGTTTCCCCACCTCATTCTCCTGAATCCGACTCTTCCAATGTTTTGGATTATGAGGAAGGTATGGACCGTTGGTCTGATTGTGAGGAACCTACCCATGAGTCTCAGCCTATGGCTGAGCTCTTCAATGCATCGCTATTTCCTTCCTTGTTGCACAGGGCCTGTGCAGTGGGTAAGCTTTCCTCCAATCCGGCTCCAACCCCACAACCTTCCTCTGATCAGGACACTAATCCCCTGTTTGCTGAGCCAGTAGTCAAACACTTCCAAATTCCCTGTCCCCCTTTATTTCTAAAGAACATTCAGGGGCAATGGGAATCACCTGCAGCTCAGCCAACCCAGGGAGTGACTGAGCACAAGATAGTGGACATGGCAAAGAATTTGTCAGATTTATTGGAGGTGCCTAAAGTAGATGAGTCACTGGCCCCACATTTTTTGACAGCCAGTCTCCCGGCAGATGTCTTAGACGCCCTTAAGGCGGAAGATTAAAAAATCTGAACTGGCCTTACGCAAGGTTCACTTGGCATCTGCATGGGCAGCAAAGGCAGCAACCTCCACTTCCCTTTTTGCCAAGATTTCCATTACCTGGCTCAGACAGTTGCAGGACAGAGTTCCCTTGGAAGAGGTCAGGATTCATCAGGATTTAACCAAACTAATAGCCACATCCAAGTATATGGTGGATGTTTCCCTGTATTCGGCCAAGCACTCAGCCCGAGCAATGGCTTCCAGTGTAGTCGCTCGGAGGCTACTATGGCTTAAAAACTGGAGAGCTGAGAGCAAACATAAGTGGCATGTGGCCACTGCCCCCTTCATGGATGGCAAATTATTTGGGGAGGCCATAACTCCATATCTCATTGAAAACAAGCAAAAACAGAAGGTTATTTCTCATTTGGTAAGGAGAACTAACAGATGCTTCCTCCCTTATGGTCGCCATCAGTCCTTTCGGACTGGAACCACAACGGATCCTGGACAACCCTACCAACCACCAGCCCCCAAGACTGAGCGCTCCTTCAACAGGGCAAGCTGTAGGGACAGATCCCGGTACCAGCCCCAGAGTAAACCTTCCTTTTGTGGCAGAGGGGGTCACCCCTTCCGTCACGCCAAGTGACTCAGAGGGGACTCCCCCCATTAGCAGCAGACTTACTCTCTTTTTCTGCCAATGGGAAAGCACGACCACAGACTCTTGGGTTCTGCGCACCATACGAGAAGGCCTGTCCCTGGAGTTCAAATCCATGCCAGTAGACCACTTCGTGTCTTGCCCAGCCATGAGAAACTCACTAAAAAGAGGGCTCATGGAGGACGCCATTCAACATTTGCTCAGCATCAAGGCCATAGACGAGGTCCCCCTGAACCAGGCGGGACTGGGGTACCACTCCATTCTATTTGTGGTTCCAAAATCTTCAGGGGGATGGAGGGCAATCCTTGACTTCAAGGGGCTGAACCTCCACCTTCAATATCGGAGGTTCAAGTTGCAGACGTTACATTCCATCTTAAGCAGTATCAGGCAAGGGGATCTATTGACTTCAATAGATCTAAAGGAGGCATACCTGCACATTCCCATCCTCCTGGCCCATCGCAGGTTTCTGCGGTTCTATTATCTCAACCGATACAGGGCTCTACCATTCAGCCTCTCCTCGGCCCCCAGGGTCTTTACCAAGATCCTGGCAGTGCTGGCAGCCCATTTGAGGTTGGTCCCGGTACGAGTCCAGTGTTATCTGGACGACATTCTGATCCAGTCCCTGTCAGTCTCAACCGCCCAGTCGGATTTGGCCCTCACAATAAGGACCCTCCAGAACCACGGGTTCTTGATAAATTTCAAAAAGAGTCAGACGACTTCCTCAACCTGCCTGCTACATCTGGGTGCGGTAATAGACATGGGCTCTTGTCACATGTATTTGTCAGAGGAGAGGTGCAGGAACATCAGAGAACTGGCACTCAGGGTGCGCAGAAACAGGATTGTGTCATTGGCCACACTTTCTCAGCTCCTGGGAAAGTTAATATCCTGCATAGCAATATAAAAATTTAATAAATAAATAAATAAAATAAATAGTGCTGTGGGCCCGACTACACACGCCGGCCCTTCAGTGGTTCCTGCTCCCATACCAGAGACAACACACCAGCACATCCAACCAGTTGGTGCACGTCCCTTGTCAGATGTGTGTCTCCCTCGGCTGGTGGACATCCTTGGCCATTCACTAGGGGACTCTATTGGAATGGCAATGGCACTCACTTGACGTAAGGAGAGCCTTACGCTGTTATATCAAGCCTTTCCGTAAGTCGGAAGCCCTGTTTGTTTCCTTTCAGCCTTCCTCAATGGGCCAAAAGGTGTCAGCTTCCACCATAGGTAGGTGGATCAGGGCCTGTATCACAAGTGCGTATGTCTCACTTGTCCTGCCCATTCCTACTCATGTGACGGCTCACTCAACCCGCAGTGCTGCCACAACTGTGGCGTGGGCAATCCAGGTGTCCATTGAGGACATTTGCAGGATGGCGACATGGTCCTCGCCTTCCCCCTTCATTAGACATTACCGTTTGGACAAATTTGCATCGGCTGAGGCCGCTTTTGGTAGGCGTATTTTACAACAAGTAGTCACACCATCAGGGGGACCGGCCCCAACTGAACCCCACCCATAGGGACTCTGGAAGCTTTGGTCCGTCCCATTGGTGGATTCTTCAGTCATCATGCTGGAGAAGGAGCGTTGGCTTACCTGAATGCCTTTTCTCAGCATGATGATGAAGAATCCATGCCCTCCCTTATAGAGGTCAGTTAGGTCCGGGTTGGGGGCTTGTTGTTGTTTTTTTCCTGGTACCTGCTTGAGAGTCATCATGTCGAACTGTGTCATTGGCTACGCCGTCGATGAAACTGGAAGGTCCCAGGCAAAGAGGGGCGTGACAACTTGACAACTTAGTCTGATTGGGTAGGAGAACTGAAATAACCCATTGGTGGATTCTTCATCATCATGCTGAGAAAAGGCGTTCGGGTAAGCCAACACTCCATCTCAGTAAGATTTACTACAGAGAAAACATTCATGGTTTTATGCTTACTAAGCCTAAACTCCCTTATACTGACTTTCCCTCATTGTGTGTGTTTGTTTGTTTGTTTGTGTGTGAAAAAGAGAGAGAGAACAGTTGTGTATGCATGAAGAAGGAGTCTATTTTACAAATGATACAATTTATCTTAGAAGTAATTGTCACTAATTGAATTAATCCCTTAGTTTTGGGACCAGGCCTTGTCCTTTGTTTGGAATGAAGTGACCAGTTATACTGTACACATTCAAGCAGGGCATATCCTAGATCAGGGGTATCCAACCCACGGGCCGGATGCGTCACGTGGAAGCTGCGCCCACCCCATTGCCGGCAATGGCAAAACTGGCCCAATACGTTGCGCAATGTCATGTGATGTCGCGAGTTTGACATGACTGTCCTAGATTGTGCAAAGTATTTGAAAGAGATGCTTTGGAAACTTGGTTAGCATGAACAGAACACCTCTATAAATCATTATAACCAGTGCTTTAAAAAAAAAAAGTGCCGGAACTCACACACGTCGTACAACCCGCCTTGCCTACCCTACAAGGTTCCATCCAAAAAAAGTGCCGGAACTCCATTCTGGGCGTTCTATGGGGGAAAAAGCCCTGAGTAATATCTGTATATTTGCAAGACTCATGCAGCTGCTTTGAAAGCTGCTCTTGGCAGTTTTATAACATATATTTATAAGACCACTTTGCTTCACTATGGTATAAGTGGAAATATTTCTATATTTCTACGATCTATAATACTCTGTATGAATGCATAGACTGTTCCACTCATACCACAGTGAAACAAAGTAGTCGTATAAAAATTTATTTTAAAAAAATACAACTGCCAAGAGCAGCTTTGCTTCACTGTGGTGTGAGTGGAAATGTCTGTGCATTCATACACATGCCCAGTCCCACTGTGGATAGCTTTCAAAGGAGGTGCATAGGTTTTGCAAAAGATGCAGCTGTTTTAGTGACTCAAAGAGAGTCATTCCATAAGTGCTAATGCTTGTTGAGAAGCTCTTCTTTCAGATGTACTGCACAGCCTGAATACATGCATACATTTGTTGGGGGGAAAATCCCCAAGATTGGTTTCAGTGAGTTAGCAGTCCAAGATGAGACCAAAGGAAGCTAGGTGTCTTTCTGTAACTACTTTGTTTTCCTTTTCTGAAGGGGTGAGGGAGCTTTGGCTTAAAATGAGTATTGTTTTCCTTCCAGAAAACTGGATTACCTCAATAATCTGAATTACCTACAGTAGGGGTCCTCAACCTTGGCAATTTTAAGACTTGTGGACTTCAGTTCCCAGAATTCCTCAGTCAAGTCTTAAAGTTGCCAAAGTTGAGGACCCCTGACCTAGGGCAAGTATTGAGAAATCACTGATAATAACATAACTCAGTTGAAAGTTGAATTGCTGGGTTCCTGTTCCTTATTAGCCACTATAGCAGCAATGGACAATCTTTTTGTCGTCAATGTAAAATACAGTACAGACTATACAGTAAAGATTATGTGGCCAATATCCCTAAAATTTGGCTGTTGTCTTTTGACTCCTGCCCTCAAAAGGAAGAATTGCTCTGAGATATTTTTTTTTAAAGGAATGAATAAGTGGCTTAAATCTTTGAAATTAAAGCACCGATTTTGCTTCATTAACAAAAAGTAAAAGTTAGCCAAATTTAATGGATTTCCAATCCCTTATATGATCCAAATGATTTTGAGAGGAAATTCTTTTCAATTTGCTGAAATTTGAACAGCAAAGGATGACCAAATCTAGACTACTTTATCAGAGTATAGCAAGTTCTTGATCTCCTTCAAATAAAAAAAAAAACAGTGGGTCTCTTAAAATACAGTAGGAGCTCTGAGAAATAATTAAACAAACATGTTTTCTCTGCAATTCGAGGCTCTATGTGTGTGAGAATTGCTAATTTGTACAATTATGTGATATATCTGTCTCATAGAATACGTGGTTTGCTGCTGAAAATTAGGGTTCAGTTGGGAGAGCCTAGGTTTCAGCTGCCAGCATTTTAGAGTGTGTGAAATTAAGAAAATTGTCATGATTTGATTTGATGGCACACACTTATCAGATATTATGCCTCCTCCTGTCCTATGGAAATTCATAGCTTAAGTATGGGAGAAATCATTCCTGCCATGAAACTATTAAAGATATTATCTTTTAATTATCCGTGGAAAATTTTGTTGTTTTGTGGAGGGATAGTCTGAGTTACATAACCCCAAATGGCTGTTTTCTTTCTCAAGAGATAAGACAGCAGTGTTTTGCCTAGAACAAGCTCTTCCTTTCTGCGGAATATCTGAGAACAGAACTTCCACAGTATGCATGTGACTACTTGTTACCCTTTTTTCCCAACTGTGCTTCTGGCGGTTCAAACGTTGTTCTGGTGTCTTTGAGACTGTGCTGATACTCTGCCCTTTCCATCAGCAGAAATAAGGGAACTCGTCTGAAGAATGCATTATTATTATGTTTTTTACTGTCTGCTTGAGATTGGTATAGAACACTAAATGTTTTACATCTTTTTTCTTCTAGAATGGCCACTTCTTTAAGATTGATGCTCCAGGAAAATCACTTTTCACTCTCTGATTTTTATTCTTTTGCTTTCTCTTGGAAAATTAATTCATCTTGAATGATTCGTTTGCCTGTCTTCCCCTTGAGCAGCTGAATCACATCTTTTTCTGTCTTACTTTTGATGGTAAATGATAAACGGCTGTAAGATTTTTGTTTTTCCTAAACACACAATTCATGGGGATGATCCTGCTTGGTATGGAAATGGTCTCAAGACCACATCAATATACTTTAGAATTACTCATTGAAATAATAAAAAAGGAGGATAGGAGGAAATTGAAATCCCATGTGCTTTACTACAAAATCAGTACTCTACTTTCTGTTCTATTAATCAAGAAGTTTTATGACAGACCTGCAGCAAATTTTAATATATTTATTTGATTTATATCTTACTTTTATTTTCTGCAATTTAAGATGGCATGTATAATGCTTCCTCCTCTTATTTTCCCCACAATGACTGTCTTGTCAGAGTCAAAGACTGGCCTAAAGACATTCAACAGGAGGTCAGCAAAAAGGATTGCAAATCATCCTCCCATTATCATAGGATGCTGCAACTGGTCATAAATGTGAGCCAGTTGCCAAGTGCCCCAATTGCAATCATGTGACCACAAGGTGGTGAGTACAGGTTGTAAGTCAGTTTTTCCAGGGCCACCAAAACTTTAAATTATCATTCAAAGAGTGGCCATAAGTCAATGATTATCTGTATCTGTATATTCCTTTCATAGAGTCTCTCACTTTTTTTTATCAACCCATGTTAATTCGGTACCCATTGATTCTTTGCCTTTTGTTTTTTTATAACAAATTCACTAACTTCTGTTTTTCTTGGTATACCTAGTTTACCATCTTTTATTTTTTAGACAACATGCACCTAAGGACCTTATTTCCACAAGTTCACTTAACTTCTGTTTTTCTTGATATTCCTAGTTATCACGTCCATATAAGGAAGTGGCAAAAGCACACACTTTTACATAGACATTTTAATTTCACCTCACTTCATATTCATTCATATTCATATTTATTCAACAGACCACATAATTTCTACTACCTTTCTAACAACATTTGCATATCTTAAAATTTTGCCTTCTCTTTTGCTGTCTTTTAGTAAGTAGTCAGCCAAGGCATGCAAAGTCATTTACTTGCTAGTGGGTATTTTTTTGTCATTTATCTATAAATTGTAATTCCATTCCCCCTCTTAAACAAAGGCATCTTAGTCTTTGATGTATTGATTTTCTTACACTGCGTTATCTAATGTTCACTGGAAATCACCTCGATTCTTAGTCAATAATATGCTGAACATCATCTGCATACAAAACTACATATGCACTTAAGTCCCCAACCAACACACTTCTGATGGCATCACCAATCATTCCTCTCCATTTATCCATAAATAAATAACCAAGTAGGCATAAACTGAGAATGTTCACTAAATGTTCGGTTTTATACATGCTTTACTTCCCCTGTTATGTCACTTTTATTGAACTCTGCAACCACATTTCAACGCCATATTTGCATTAAACATTCCACAATTCAAGACTGTTCACTTTATCATATACTGTCTCTAAATCAACTAAAGTTCCTTTCTAACATCCATATGTGTCTCAAAGGCGACTGAACCGATAAACTAAAGATAATGGAACCTCCACCGCCTTCATAGTTTTCCTTGATTAAGGCTTTTTTGTAATGTGTTTTAGTAAGATAAAAAGGTGTTGTCTAGGATATTAGCCTTATTTGTAGCTATGCTACAAATGTAGCAGCATTTCATGTTAAAACTAAGGGCAGTACCAATCTGTCTTAGCACATTTGCCAAGAAATGCAAGCAAAAGCCAATTTAACCACAAGTTTATGCCTGTGCTATGCCATAAAAACTTGGATCTAGAGACCACCTTACAACCCCCCATGCTATTGACTCTTCCTTCGAAAGAGCTAGATGCAGGATACAAGCTACATGCAGGAAAAGAAACATACTCAAGATGCATTTAATTACAAGTAACCATTTAAAAGTGAATAAATTAATCACCACGACTACCAACAATAAACAAACAAACAAACAAATTGGGTGCCCCACAGGGATAAAATTATTAAAATACAACAAAGCTCAATAAATACAGAGTGGCCAATCTTTTGTTCTCCTTCCTGAAATAGTCATCAATTGGCCTAAGTTCTCCCTTGTTATGAGGTAAAGGTGGCTAACTGGACACTCTGGTAATTCCCTAGTTGCAGTATACTTATTCCAGGGAGATTCATTCAGGAATCTAGTTTATTACTGCTTATATGCCAGGCAAAGATTCTCTTCTGTAGCCCCAAGCTGTGTAAGGTTATGTAATAGTTTCATAGGTGAATCACTCACTCTTTCAAAAGAAATGTTTTCTTAGATTATACTAAAAAAATAAAACTTCTGAAACCAATACTTAAAGCCTTTCAACTAAAAGCAGGAACATAAAGCATTTTCAATCTGACCGATGTAGCCTGTATTAATAGCAGAGGAATGTTTCATTAAAAATCAAAGATAAAATCTACCTGAAAGATAATACTAGAAATTACTGAGTAAAATACCTGTTTTCAAGTAAATAACAGGAAACGTAGTATACTCAGAGCCGGCTAAATTAACATTTTCTTCTTTAGATTATTGGCTTTTAACGCATTCAGCCTGAGTGTTGCTATTCTGTGCATTTTTGTGATTGTTGAGAATTACCTCTCTCTTCCTGATTTGGACTGATCTTCCAGGACTACCATAAACACAGCTCACTAGGATTCTAATTTAGTTTCCATCCCAGGCATTATTCTTCTTATAAGTATTGCTTTTTAGTCTTCTGCGTATGTCTTTTTCTCTTGCCCTCCCTTTAATTAGCTGTCTTATTGCATGGAACTGTTTGCAGATATATATGGAAAAATAGCCTACACTTTCCCAGGAGCAGGCCTTGCTGGAAAGGGGAACTAACAAGCTACCGTAGTAGGTGGCTTTCTCCAGAAGAGAATCCTTATTTTTTCCCCCCTTCTTTTGCACCAGCTCTTTATAATTCTGTTAAACCCAGATAGCAAATCTTTTTCTAAGCTGATTTGGCCTTGGAGAAAGAGATATTGCAAATTAGAATTAAAGAAGCTCTTGTTTCAGTTTATATAATATCTGAAATTTGGTTTTGTTAACCAAAGCAGTCTTCACTATGTTGGAATCTGGAGAGCAAAGTTCTGGGATTTCAGAATGATAAATCTGGGAGTTTAAGTTAAGGGTGTTTTTTTTTTAATGCTCTGCATTTTGTTTATTATATCCTGGGGAAATTTCAGGTAGGTATTAGGAATTCTATTTATATCATACACAGCAGTGATTCTCCTGTATGTGTGATGATCACCTTTAAGTCCATAAATAATGCAACAAATCCCATCAGAGAATTTGGTTCTTTACAGCAAGCCATAAAAGCTTGCAAGTTTTTAATTAAAAGGCCTTAGTGCTAGTATTTATTTATTTATTTATTTATTTATTTATTTATTTATTTATTTATTTATTTAACTTATAGGCTGCCCATCTCACCTAGAGGTGACACTAGGCAGCTTACAATCATAAAACACCCATATAAAACATTAAAGTAACATTAAAGCTGGTTTAGAATTGACAAAGATAGAAAAAAGTGAGCAAGATCACATGGGGAAGAGATGGGGTCTATCTTAGTTTAGTTGTCAAAGTTCCCAATATATTGGCTGGTTTTTAAAAGATGGTCTGCTTGTTTTTATTAAATTATAGGCAAGGAGAATGAGAGGAAATACACAATACAGTTTCCTTCTAATGCTTTACAATACAGAGTACATACAGTCACTTGAATATGAGCCAGCAGTGTGCTTCAGCTGCTAAAAAAGCCAACACAGTGCTAGGCTGCATTAACAGAGGGATAGAATCAAGATCATTTGAAGTATTAATACCACTTTACAATGCCTTGGTAAGGCCACACTTGGAATATTGCATCCAGTTTTGGTCACAATGTAAAAAAGATGTTGACACTCTGGAAAGAGTGCAGAGAAGAGCAACAAAGATGATCAGGGCCTGGAGGATAAAATATATAAAGAATGGTTGCTGGAATTGTGCATGTCTAGTTAAATGAAGAGAAGGATTAGGGGTGACATGATACGGTAGCAGTGTTTCAATATCTCAGGGGTTGCCACAAAGAAGAGGGAATCAAGCTATTCTCCAAAGCACCTGAAGGCAGGAGAAGAAGGAATGGATAGAAACTAACCAAAGAGAGAAGCAACCTAGAACTAAGGAGAAATTTTCTGACAGCGAGAACAATTAATCAGTGGAAGAACTTCCCTCCAGAAGTTGTGAATGCTCCAACAGTGGACATTTTAAAGAAGAGTTTGGACAACCATTTGTCTGAAATGGTATAGGGTTTCCTGCCTGAGCAGGGGGTTGGACTAGAAGACTTCCAATTCTGTTATTCTATTCCATTCTATTCTATGTCAGGTATGCATGAACAGCCAATTATAATATCAGGTTTCCAATTCATACATGTGAAACATATGTAGCAGTGCAGTTCTCTTACTTGAATGTACAGGTTTTCTTTTTTCTTGAATTATTATTATAGTGCCTTTCTATAAAGAAATTTTAAATATGAGACCACCTTAAAGCTATTTCCAGGAATGTTAATTCCCAGACCACTTTATGTTATATTTTTTTCTCTAAATTCTCCAGCAGACATAAAATTTGTAGAGCGTAGGGAAGCATGGGACTAGATAAAGAACAGTTTTGTACATCTATATAATTTTGGAGCTAGACATGGTATGCCAGCTGCAGAAGCATACATTGTGTAGAATATAGGGCAGGGGTAGGCAACCTTGGCTCTTTTATGACTCATGGACTTCAACTCTCAGAATTCCTGAGCCAGCTATGCTGGCTATGCTGGCTCAGGAATTCTGGGAGTTGAAGTCCATGAGTCATAAAAGAGCCAAGGATGCCTACCCCTGATATAGGGGGTTTGAATTCTTTATTTATTCATGAGGGTTTAGTAGCGATGCAGGAAAAGCAGCAGGTTATTGTCTCTCCCAGTGGGATTTTGACTGGTGAACTCATTAACAATAAAATAATGCTTCTAAGGATAATTGGACATTGATTATTCCAAGGAAGGAAAACACTTCAAGTTTATCAAAGCTATTGCCAAGGAAACCTTTGATCATGCAAGCATTTCAGAGAAAGTGCTGTGGAACTGCATTTTCCCAAGCAGCTTTTTTCTCCTGTAAGTAAACAATTCAGAAGGAGCACAAAGGCTGTGTGTCATTTTGTTTTCAGTCCAAATGGTTTTGCCATTGTCAAGTGTGTGGTTATTTTTACCATCTTTCTCCAAAATACAGAGATAATTATATAAATGGCTTATCTGGACATATGCACATGAGAATTCTTAAAAAAATAAGAGGCTCATTTATGTATGATGAATATTAGAAATTGAAGATGAATTCAGCTTTAGATACAGATGTTATGTGGGGCCTTTTTACACCTCTGTTTTTTAATTGTTCTCAGAAGCACTTTTTCACTCAGATAACTTCCCATCTCCTTCCCCAAAAGCTTTTAATGCCATTGATCAGTTTATACTGTCCTATAGAAGGCTTTAAAGTGATGAAACTTCTTCCAGTCCTGCTGCCTCCTAAAATACTTGCAGTCATGGTTGGCTCACAGCTATTAGCAAGAGGGAAAGACACAGTCATTTTTTTTAGCCCTATGAAATTCAGGATAGGCATCACTTCACTTGCAGCCAAAAATAACTGGTGTGTTTGTAGGTTGGCAATAGCAATTCCATATGTTTGTCATTTTTCCTACTACTTTGCAGTGGTGTATATTCTTTTCAGTTTTGTGTTTAAGTTATTGCTGCTGTTCAAACAGAATATGGAACAAAATGTCTTGGAAATCCTTACTTAGTCTCAAGTAGCATTGCCTTAAGAGGAATTCGTTAAGAATGGTTCACACAGCACATAAAGGGAATTATGCTGGTTATTCACATGGATTCAAATAACAAGTCAGTGCACTTGGAGGTAATATATAATTTCTATTTGAAAACCACTGGAGGATTATTTTAATTCCATGTAATTCCTGGCATTGCAGTATAATAATTTGGTGTAAGACTAGATGTAATAGCAGCCAAAAAAGCTAATACAATCCTGGGTTGTATAAACAGAGGCATAGAATCAAGATCACGCAAAGTATTAGTACCACTAGTAAGACCACACCTGGATTACTGCAACCAATTTTGGTCACCATACTACAAAAAAGATGTTGAGACCTTGGAAAAAGTTCAGAGAAGGGCAACTAAAATGATCAAAGGCCTGGAGACTAAAACATATGAAGAACGGCTGCAGGACTTGGGTTTGGCTAATCTAAAGAAAAGAAGAAATAGGGGTGACAAGATAGCAATATTCTAGTATTTGAGGGACTGCCACAAAGAAGAGGGTGTCAAACTATTCTCTAAAGCACCAGAGGGCAAGACAAGAAACAATGGTTGGAAACTGATCAAAGAGAGAAGCAACCTGGAATTAAGGAAAAATTTCCTAACAGTGAGGACAATTACTATAGAACAGCTTGCTCCAGAAATTGTGGGCACTCCATCACTGGAGAGTTTTAACAAGAGACTGTACAGTCACTTGCCTGAAATGGTATAGGTTCTCCTGCTTGAGTAGGGGGCTGGACTAGAAGACCTCCATGTCCTTTCCAGCATTCTATTCTATTCTATTCTATTCTATTCTATTCTATTCTATTCTATTCTATTCTATTCTATTCTATTCTATTCTATTCTATTTATTCTATTCTATTCTATTCTATTCTATTCTATTCTTTCTGCTTCTCCCATGAAAAGTATTAGCTAGACAAGGCCAAGTCAGAATAGCTATAACCATGGTGAATGAAACATATCTGCAGTATAACATAAAAATAATAGTAAAATCTCAGCAACATTCTCCAGATAGATGCTGCTGAAAGAATGTAAAATTAGTATTACAATTTGACCTGAATATAACTAATAATGATAATTTATTAAATTTATATATGCCTAACTCCCAGAGACTCTGGCAGGTTAACAGTTGTTAAAACATTTTAAAAATAGAACAATACAGAAACACAGAAAAAGCACAAGACAGAGGAACAACAATGGCAAAGAAAATGAAAAGCCAGAGGGGAACAGAAAGGAAGAAATGGACACCAATCATCCTCTCCAAAGGCCTGGGGTCTTGAGCAAGGAGCCTTTTAGGGCCTTCAAAATCTCAGGTAGGGGGGACCTCATTCCAGAGGACAAGCAGTGGTACAGGGAAGGGGTTTAATTGTTGGAACCCAGAGAATGTCAATCCTGTCACTCAAATTGTCAAGCAGATGCTCTAAGTGGCCTCTCAAGTAAACAGGGCCTGTGCCATGTAGGGCTTTATAGGTGACTACCAGGACCTTGAATCACACCCAGAAGCAAAGTGGCAACCAATATAGCTTATGAAGCAGAGATGTTACATGGGCATATTGAGACATGCCCATCACTGCCAGGCATGCAATGGTAGGCTGCTCAGAATCTCCTTGAATGGTAGGATGGGTGACAAATAAATTTATTAATAAATACAAATTTGAAAAGTTGTATGAAAGGTTTCAAACATAGCTGCGAGGATATTGGATATGTCATAGCCTCTAGGCAAGCTTCGAATTTCAAGTTGTGAAATTATAATTATGGAATTGAATGAAATAATTCATTCTTTTATCCCCAAGATTCCTGTTTGGTTTCCTTTTATGAATCCCCCACCCCCACCCTATCAGTTCTATAGCATTTTTTAAAAAAGACAAATAATTGAAATGGAACCTGAATGCAGCACAAAAATAACTTTGCTGGAAACAACTCACGTGATTTCACTAGTTAGGACAGCATGGAAAAGCGTAATTCCGTCTGCTGTGGTGTTGCTTCATAAAAGTCTGATCATTGTTCATCCTAATGGCATAAAGCATGAAGGATGTAGAATAGAAACCCAATTACAGATAAAATAAAATCAACAGCATCTGCATTTGTGTAATTAAGAGTTTACAAAGAATAAGCGCTTCCCAGCTTCCTAAATTAAATCTCTTTATTCTGCTTGGCTCTTACATCTTCATCTTCAGAGGAAAGTAGAACAACAAATGTCCCGTATGAAATTTCAAAAGAAAAGGCTAACTAAGAGGTAAGCTATGAAGATATAATGGTTACAGTTCCTTCAAATGCTCTCTAGGGTACCTTCAAATTGTCCACTGCAGTGGACAAGGCAAAAAATTAAAGCAAGAAATATTGTGTACGCAGTATATGGCTGGAGGAACCTATGTAGTAGAAACAGCTATATAACTTTTCACAACTTACCCATTGGGTTGTTTAAGATCTGAACAATCTCTGTTTTGATTATATTTGCCAACATGCACATGCATTTTGTATCTTGGGGGTATTTGTTTCCTAATTTTTTACAATAGGATGCAAAAATCGAGACTAAAGATGGGGGCACAAAACTGTTGACAATGATTACTAGATATATGTATATATCAATTATATATACCCTTTGAGTTTTATTGAGTGTAACTGTTGCTGTATTTTTCTAAAGGTATGTAGTGTAGAGATATTTTTGTTGCTTGGCTGCAATTTTTTAAACATTCCAAAAGAAAGACATTAATGCCTAGAGTACAGAAATCTACAACAATGTGCATTCTAAACATAGGGTTGAGACACGGACTTTCAGACCAACTGTCTCCGCACTTCTGCCCTCTAGATGTGTTTTGACTTCATATCTCAGGATTTCCATTCTGCAGGGCCACAGATGAGAGAGAGAGAGAGAGATCCTCCCTTTTTTTTTGCGTGGAGGGAGAGGAATTCCTAGGAGTCCATAATTATGTCATTACAGAAATGGCTGATTCTATACTGAATTGGCCATTTCCATAATGACATCATTCATCCTTTGAAAGGCTTTCTTGATTGGAAGGAATGTCCATATGGCCCTGTCTGCTCTTTTACCAGGAATTCTGCTAGCAATGACCCAACTGCTAAGCTTGTTGCAGGCTGCTGTATGATCCTCCAACTTTAAAAGGATATAAGGTGTACATCTATGTTACTCTGTCCAACCCCAAATATACACATACTGTATTTCTTTTATACATGCTATATGTATTGTATTGTATGTGTATGTGTGCTTCATTTGGAATAACAGATTACAGCACTAATGCATAACAATTCACAAAAACATATATGTTTATATATATATGAAAATATAAAACATCAGAGCAGTGAATTATTTTAAAAACACACAGTATGACTGACGAATAAAATTATGAGTAAAATTAAATTATGTATGAACAGTTATTGGGGTTGCTGAACCTATGGGCAGATATCTAGATTGGCCATTAGATATCTAGATTGGTCATTAGACAGCCATGCCCTCGAGATAATGTATTTCATGCAGGGATCCAAGAATGGCCATTAGATATCTAGATTGGTCATTAGACAGCCATGCCCTCGAGATAATGTATTTCATGCAGGGATCCAAGAAACCTTCTGAGGAGGCATTCTGTCACAATATGATGTAAAGTTTATGGGACATTCCCACAGTCACATTTAGGATTATCAAGCAGCCTCCATTTATATTTCCAAATACAGGTCTGTAAAATCACCCACTGATGGATTTAAATATGGCAAAAGAACACATTTTGTAACCCTCAGAGCAGACAAGTGCATCCTGATTACAGTCAACAATAGAATGGGGTGAGCTGGTTAGTTTGGATCCTGTTGAGCGCTGTCCATATTTTCCTTAGGAGATCAAAGCTGAAGGGGCATTGTACTGAACCAGACATTAAATTAAACAAATCTGGATTAGAAATTGCCCACTCTTGACACTATGCTATCTCAAAGTCAAAAGCTTCTCTAATTGCTGTCCATGTTTCCATGGCTGTCCAAGATTTGAGTCTGAATATTTGATCAGGACAATCCCTGTGTATAGATAATAGTCAGTTTACCTCACAGTTTTGCCACTCCTTTTTTAAGGCTGATTGTCTTCTTAAGATGTAAGGGCGGTATATTAGATAGTACCGATAGCCATTCAGAAGGCATAGATTTAATAGTTCCTAATATTAGCCTCATAGTTTTATTAAGTTGGGTGTCCTCTGCTTTCGTATGAGCACTGTTTAACTATACAAGGCTGCACTACTCAGCTACCGAATATACCAAATATATGTTGCCTGGGATGCCATGTAAACCAGTGCATCCTCGGGCAATGTGACTTTGTCATGGCTAAATAGTCTACCCATTACGGCTACTGAACCTCGCAAGGATCTCTCAGCAAAAAGTAGCAACATGAATACTGAAAATAAAAACGTGTCTCTTCTTTTTTCTAAGAACTGAACACAGAACTATTTATTATATAACAAGTTTGTCCTGGTTTCCCAACAATTCACTTAACTGTATGGTGGTGAAAATTTTAAATGGATTTAAATACTTGATAGTAAAGGCTAACAAAAAGCAAAAAGGTCTATGTTCTCTTTCTATTTTTGTACAGATTCTACTGGTGAGTGTAATCAGGATGCACTTGTCTGCTCTGAAGGTTACAAAATGTGCTCTTTTGCCATATTTAAATCCATCAGTGGGTGTTTTTGCAGACCTGTATTTATTGGCTCATAAATAAGTGGCTCATTCCTTTAGCTAAAGGAGAGTGTTTTATCACAGCTTTGTTGCAGTGGCTGTTTGAACCATAGTTAACACTCAGACATCAGGATTTTGCATGAATCAAACTACGGTAGACAGGGGCTGAAGAAGGGGATTCTTGTGAAGCCTGACAAAGTGGTGAAGAGAGGAGGAGCTCAGTTTTTAAAACACAGACAAACTGGGATCAGTTCCCTGTTCTAGTAGTTACCCTCCAAATATATGTTTATGTATGTATTTATTGTAATAATTTTAATGTGATCTTCAGACAGAGAGGTTCCAGAATGACTTCTGAAGAGGCATTGACTATTCTTGAGGTTACCACTAAAAGATATGATACTCAAGGAAACAATGATGGTGAAGGAGAAGAAAAAAACATATATTGAGGTAGCCTTTTGGAACAGCTGCTATGGAACAATAACTGAAGGAGGTCCAATGTCAACTAGTCTTTTAGCAGAGCCCCAGAGTAGGCTTTTCTTTCTTCTGCTACAGCCAGATGGAAGTTGTTCTTCTTTTTTTTTTTTAAGGAATTGAGGAACCAAACCCCACAGGGAGAAAAGTATTGCTAGCAAGAATCATTTTAAGAGTTAAAAGACAGCTTCATTCCTACTCCGCCCATCTATGCAACATATTACATTTTCCATCCACTTTGGAGAGCAAATTGCCATGTAGATTTTGTAAAAGACTTGCATAAATAGGCAATGCTTGCCAGAATCTTTCCATGACACTGATGCTGCTTTTAGAAAGTTCTAGTAAACAGTTCTCAAATGTATGCCCATTGTAGAATGATCACGAGCACCAAATAATCCATGTAACCAAAATCAAATAGGTAAGTTGCAAAAGTGAAAATATCCACTGTTATTTTAATCAAAGAAATAAGTTTGCATGATAGAATATAGTTGTTTGGCTTTTTCTGAAGTTTTTTTCTTTGTATTAAAGTTACAAATTTCTTCTAAAATATGGAAAACTTCACTGTGTTTTCCCCTCTTTGTCTTTTTCTTCTTCCTGGTTATTTTCTGTCCTCTACAGTGTTGCACAGATGAGTAATCCTGATACTCATGTGGTTGTTAATAATTTCAGGGCAGAACATGTGGCTAAGTTTGGAAGGGCAGTATGTTTCCTTGGCTCACTACCTTTGTGCGGTTGGAAAGCACTTTATGACAGACCAGCATTCCTCTGTCCTGCTGCTTCCACCAGATGTGCTGGGACTACTACTTCCCAACTCCTCCTTTAGTGTGGCATGGCGAGTGGCCATCTAGCTGAGAATGCAGCCCCTGCACATCTGGCAGGCACCAAGCTGTGAGAGACACAGAGACTTTAAAGCAGACATTACTACAATTAAAATATGATGGTCAGGGCTACAGCTGAATTATTTCTTACTTGCATCTATTCTACAAGTGTGTATAGGATAATGCTGAAAGAAGGATTAATATTTTGGAACCTTTTCAAAGATACCGCAGCAGCAATTTTATCAGCTCACTCTGGGGTATTACTCTGGAGAAAAATAAAGATTTTGCCAAATGGTTTGGTTTTAGCTTTAAATGGACTGTGAAGAATACTTGAATTGTAGTACTTTCTCCCATTCCTGATCTTTGTGTGTTTTCTATCTTCTTAAGCTCTGTCATCCATGAGGCACTTCTTGACATGATCCTGTGTTACATGGCATTGCTTGATGTCATGAATGACAGTCATCCATTAACATTCTAAGAGACAGCTACAAGCAATTAGTGGTATGAGTTTGCAGGATGTTACATTATGGGAACAAATATTCTGTTTCCAGATATCTGTATGATATCATTTTCATATAATGAAATAAGAAATGTCATTCAAAATTAACTTTGCAGAGATATTTCATTGACCATCACCATGTTGTAATTAGGAACTAAGAATAGCCAAAGGGAGGAATGGACCTTCTGTGACCCTAAGCCACATGCAGATCCTGCCTTTATTTGCTATTTCCCTGAGTAAAATTTCAAAGCTCTGTGTAAGTGGTTGATTTAGGCCCGAGGCAGAAATGATCTTTCTTTCTGTCAGCAGCTGACTGAGTTTGCAATAAGAAGGAAAGAAGGCATCTGCCAACATATGTTTTGCTTTGGTTCTGTTCATTGCTGACATGTAGTTTCTGACAACTTAGTCTAAGACAGTGTTTCTCAACCTTGACAATTTTAAGGCACGTGGACTTCAACTCCCAGAATTCCATAGCCAGTTGAAGTCCACATGCCTTAAAATTGTCAAGGTTGAGAAACACTGGTCTAAGAGAAGATAGCTCTCAACTGAAGAAGAGCACCCAGTAAGATATTGGCTTAGAGTCCTTTTGATTGTTCATCCGGGGTTGTTAACAGAAGATACAGAGCTTAACACCCCATACAATTCAGTCTAGATGATTACTTTAGAAAGCATGTTTGCACCAAACCTGTTTAGAATGTCAGATTAAATCATAGGCGAGGCTGTGGTTGAAGTAGGGAACCTCTAGCCAAACAATTATAACAATCATATCTTGCCAGAATGCAAGCAGCTCCTTTGAAAACATTTTTTTCACATTTGAGGAAGACTGCTTGGAAAATAAACCCACTAAAGGTGGGGCCAAGGGTGTGGAGTTAAACTGACAGGTATGGGTTTTCATCAGTGTGTTGTTGATTTTTTTTAAAATGGGCAAAATGGGTGGAGTTCACACTATCTGCCTCCTTGGCCTCTGCTGAATGTAGCCTTACATGTACATCAAGGTTTGTCTGTTTGTTGAGTTCTGAGACAGTCTCTTTGGCTTGCTTCAGCTTTTCTCCCAGTACTATAATTATTAGGTTTATTCATTCTGTTCTGAGCAACTTGTGTTCTGTCTTTGAGTGGTTGTTTAATTGGGGGAGCTAGGAGAGAAGAAGGACAATACTGTTAGCCTAATTTGGAGGTGACAGAAATAGTGGATACATCCCTCTGTTGCTCTGGAACCAGAATAAAAGCCAGATCTCTTGAAAGATGGTTTCTGTAGAAAGCTTGGGGAAGTTCACTTCCCACACTGGATTCAATGTCTTCATTTAGAGGGCATCAGATTTATGAAGGCTGGAGTAAACAGTACTAAGTTAAATGAAGCAATGGCCTATTTGAAGATGAAGCAATAAATTACCGGTACATAGACCGGTATCAACAATCAATTTGATTTTTTATTTAATTTCCACTTTAAAAACAGCTCTGGAGGCTCCAAATTTTATTGGAGCAGCTGTGCTAGATCAAATGGATTTTATTTCCCTCCATTATATTTTCTTAACTTAACTACATGCATTCTGTATTATTTGTCCTTTGGGAGAATACAAGTGTCTGTCAGATGAATAACATTTTATGCAGGGGTAATTTCAACTGCAAAAAAGATGGGAAATGTGAGTTAGTTAGATGTGGGATTGAGTTAATTTCCCCTTCTTTACCAGTTCTCATTAAAAAAAAAAGACTTCAGCACAGCTATTTTTAATTGAAAGAACCTGAATTCAGTAGTAAACTTTTCTATATCATGTATACATTAGTGATTAGATTAAGGCTGTTTTACATATTCCTAAAAGGCTTTGTACTTTATTCTAATTTCTTTAATCCATGAGATCAACAATTTATGACCATTTTTTCCAACCTGATGCCTGTCAGAAGTATAACTCCCCAAATGCTTGGAGAATATCAGAATTTAAAAGCTAGCTTCTTTGGCAAGGGAAAGCGGCAGCCATAAGCAATTTAAACTTGATTAAGGAGAAAACTCCCACAACCTGTTTTTCTATATTTTTCACCTGTGTCTTAGCTTGCTGTTACAATAATAGGTTGAGTTTGGTTGCTTTCACATAAATTCTGTTTTCTAAAATTGTCACCATACTTTATCCATCCAGTTTTTATGGAGAATACAGGTAATACCTTATGACACTAACTTTGAGGATGCTTTGTATTGTTTTAGCTTGTAAACTGAAAATATTGTTTGTTTGCGCAGTGCTCTTTCACTGTTTATACTTGTGTTGCAAACTCTGTTGGTTCTGTACTTTGGAGAAGTAATTTGTGCAGTGTGCCTTAAATATGTAGATATAGAATTTTAGATGGAAAGATTGTCTGGACAAGTAGAGTGTTTGTGCTCCCGTGTGATGGAACAGTGAGGAGAAGACAATAGATGACACAGTGACACTGTGTACTATATGATCTTATTGTTTGAATTCTAATTGCCTAATTCTAATAACCAGAGTGTGTGCCTTTATTCAAACTTTTCTCAGTGCAGGTTTTAATGTTTATTATTTAGCCTGACTTTAAGCTTGTTGTGGTGCAACAGGAATGACTAACTTGTGGCTCTCCAAGTGAATTAGAAATTACTTTTTGCCTTGCCATTCTTGATAGAAACTGGAATTCCAACACAACTGGTAGGCTAAATGTTAACTATTCTTGATATAAAGATTTAATTGCAGATTTCTTTTCAGCTGGGGTTGTTTTTCTATTGCAGCTTTAAAGAGTTTATCTTAGAATTAAGATTTGCTCCATTATAGCTTACTGGAATCTACTCATGTTGGAATTCTTCCAAAGAATATTTGGTGGTTGTGTTTCATCATCTATATTACTATTGTTAGGAGTAATTTTATTATGTAAATATGTATTTTATACTGTTAATTGACTCCTTCAGTTCTATTTTCCCCCTGCATTTTTACATGGGCATTTTAAATTTTTGATAGTGTCCTGTAGATGTTTTGATGTTGATTGTCATATTAAAAGTCTGAGTCTTTAGTTGATTTGACAGTTTATAAAGGGAATAAATTAATTTCCTTTTATAGTAAAAGCTCAATTTAGCTTGATTCCTGGTAACATCATAGATACACTCATTCGTTGTCTTTGGCAACAGCATGGAATTAAGTTGCCATTGTCATTTTTCATTATTATTTTTTAACTTTTCCTTACATTGGTAACTTAAAATGAGTAGTATGTATTTTCAGAGTTTGTATGTATCTCTACATTAAAAAATGGTGGAAGCTATTTGAGATAGTAATAATTTGTCCAAGAATAACCTGTATTTGCAGGACACCCTGTAGTTTCCTCTCTGTTTAATTTTCCAACTGATTTCAAGACTGTCCACAGAACAAAACCAAGGTCAGAATGAACAAAGAAGGAGAATATCCTCACTTCTTTAATCCTGTCAGGTTCTCCATAAAGGTTATGTTCCATTCTTTGGAAAGGATTTAACCAGGCTGATTCTTCAACCAGGGTGCACCACAATAGATACCTTGCCAGGGATTTTTCTGTTTTGCTACTAGCATATTTTATAAAAGGGGCCACTTTTTAAAATACTTCATCCTATCCTAGGCTTTTAGACTCACATTATCTACTGAGGGAGATATGTGGAGGATGAAAGGATAGCATAAATGAGACTAATTTACATTGAATAACAAGGTCTCGGTATGTGTCTATATCTCCATTTCCTGCTCTTCTTTAATCAGTGTGTGTGTGCACACGCACTTGTTCAAGAAGCTCAAATGCTTCCTTAGACTATAAAACACTGGAACTGTTTCATTGTATACCGGTATATAACGGAGGGTTCCCTATTTCAGAGAATGTAGAGACTTTAAAAAGCAAGGACTGAGTTCATATATTATTTCAAGCTATAAGGTTGGGTTGAATTCAGTATGCATTGGAAATTACAATCCAAACAGTGGTTATAGAAATCATGGCTAAGTCTGATACATCTATTTGTAGACAAATATTCCTTCAGAGGAAGAAAGAGGGAAGTGGTTTTTGTATGGAGCAATGGATTTCTCTTGGGTAACAGATCTGAGCATGAAACTTGCTTCTTCAGTATCCAGTCCATTTCCTCTTTTCTTCAGCCCATGTTACATCTGTCTGATGGATATTATGAGCAATCTTGACCCAGAACTGGCATTAGGTCTTGGTGGAATGGAAATAATTGCTCATTTGGTTTTGGTTTACAAAATTAACTTCTCCACCCTGCTTCGTACACTCATTGGCAGTGTCATTTCCACTGTCCCCAGTTTCAGTTGCAGCAGTACTAAAGACTGAGGCTCCAGATGATTTGTTGCAGATGCTTGAAAAAGCATACCAATGCCTTAGATGGAAAAGTTTCCCCTAACAATCTTCCTGGAGGCTCCCCACTCCCTTATCCCCCCCTTCTGTCTAATGTACAGTGGTGTCTTAAGGGGAGAAAATGTTGAGACAGAGATATTAGAAACACTTCTGAGTCATAGACAGCAATAATCTAAGTTGTTTCTCTACACCTGAATAAAATAGCCAATGCGCATTGATCCGACAGAATTCTCTATATTTAAGCAAGTTGGCTCAATTTTTGTAATTGCAGAATGCTTCATGACCATGGAAAAAATGTTGGAGGTAGATTGTTTTCCTCTTAATGCCGTATAATTTTAACTTGATACATGGAGAGCAGAATATAGATTTGTTTTTGTCTCTCTAGAAAACAGAATACAAATATGTATTCTGTTTTGATACCCAATGGATTCTCTTTAAGGGAACTCTTATTATTTTTTAAAGGATGAAAGTGAGGTAGGAATTTTTTTAATTGGAGAATAAATATATACTTATCATAAGTTTATTACCTTTTATGCCTATGTACTCCTTAAGAAGCTTTTTTAACCATTATAGTTCCAGTAGTCTTTGCTTTTTCTTTGTCTAAAACTTGAATCCATTTGCCTTTATAAAAATTTTGCTATAGCTGGTTGGCTAGTTGCTATTTCTTTAAAAATGAGGTCTGAATAGTTTGTGATCTTCATCTGATTCATTCTGACAACTCAAACGATAGACAAACTGGAGCATATCTATATTTCAGTGTAAATTTGGCAGTTCTGTCCTCATCAGAGATGCACGGTGCATCTTTTGCATTTTGTCCTGACAAATGATGTGTATAGTTTTGGAAGTATCAGTGACTCTGTGTGTGTGTGTGTGTGCGCGCAATCAGGGCCGATCACATATCAGGGGAAGCGAACACTCAGGCCGACTTCCTGAGCAGAACAATAGTGGACCACTCGGAGTGGCGACTTCATCCGAGGATCTTCAAAGAGATCTGTCACCGGTTCGGCTTGCCACAGGTGGACCTCTTTGCCTCCCCACACAATGCCCAGCTGCCCCGATTCTTTTCCTGTTTTCCAGACAGGGAGGCGGAACAGACGGACGCCCTCCGGAGTCCGTGGCCACAGGGTCTCCTTTACGCCTTCCCCCCCGCCCCTCCTCCCAGCAGTGATACACAAGATCATCAGGGAACGAGCAGTGGTACTCCTAGTGGCCCCCCATTGGCCAAGGAGACCATGGTTCGCCGACCTGATGAGTCTCTCCCTGGCAGAACCCTGGAGGATCCCCCCGGAACGGGTGTCGCTCAGTCAGGGAGACATTCACCATCCAGATCCTCAGTGGCTCCAGTTAGCCACCTGGCACTTGAGCGCTCGATCCTGACAGAGGAACTCTGTTCCCCGGGGGTCATCACCATAATACAGGCCTCCCGTCGCCCCTCCACCAACCGCATCTATGATGCCTCGTGGAAAAACTTCCAATTGTGGTGCTCCAGGCGGCGGCTGCTTCTTAGGGACCTCACAATTGCCCATATTTTGGACTACTTGCTAGCCAGACTCGACAGGGGCCTGGCCCCAAACACACTGCGCAGACAAGTTGCAGCCCTGGCAACGGTGCTCACATGCGACTCTGCAGGGACCCTGAGTCGCCATCCCCTCATCAGGTCCTTCCTAAAAGGGGCCTCCAACTCCAGACCCCCTACGGTACACAGGTACCCCTCGTGGGAGTTACCATGGGTCCTCCGGGCTCTCACTCAGCGGCCCTTCAAACCCTTAGCGACATGCGACGTGCGCTACCTATCCCACAAGGTGGCGTTCCTAGTGGCGATTACGTCCGCACGACGCATCTCCAAATTGGCAGCGCTCTCAGGGGAGACTTGTGCGTCTTCCATCAGGATAGGGTGACCCTGCGCCTGGATCCCACCTTCACCCCGAAGGTAAATTCCCTATTCCATAGGTCGCAGGACATAGTGCTACCAGATTTTTGCCCCAATCCGTCACACGATAGGAAGCGACAATGGCAGTGCCTGGATGTACGTAGGGTGCTGAAGTGCTACATCACACGTACAGCGGAATTCCGTAGGTCCGAAGCTCTATTCATATCGTTCCACCCTTCCTATAAGGGTCTGAAGGCATCCTCCTCCACAATTGGCAGGTGGATCAGAGCGTGTATCGCCAGGGTGTACCAGGCGGAAGCCTTGCCAGTTCCAAGAGGGATCACAGCACACTCCACACAAAGCGCAGCTACCTCCACGGCCTGGTCCACACAGGCATCCATCGAGGAGGTATGCAGGGCAGCCACATGGGCTACACCATCCCCTTTCATCAGGCACTACAAGAT
Organism: Bothrops alternatus; assembly: GCA_034064705.1. Taxonomy (NCBI): domain Eukaryota; kingdom Metazoa; phylum Chordata; class Lepidosauria; order Squamata; family Viperidae; genus Bothrops; species Bothrops alternatus. The sequence goes on from JARGCV010000589.1 coordinate 13,089,579, forward strand.
TGATAGGTTTGCCTTGGCCGAGGCTGCCTTTGGCCGGAGAGTTCTCCAACAGGTTATTCGCCAAAGTGCCACACAGGACCAGTCTGCTGCCCACCCTCAGGGACAGTAGGCTTTGGTATGTCCCATTGGTGGATTCTCCATCTCCCAGTGCTGGAGAAGGGGCGTTGTCTTACCTGAACGCCTCTTCTCAGCACGGAGATGGAGAATCCACCCCCACCCTGGTAGGTCAGTTAGACCTAGGATTAGCATAGTGGAAGGAGCCACGATGTCGCACAGTCAGTCAAGGGCTACGCTCGCGTCAAACCTGGGAAAGGGTCCAGGAAGGGGCATGGCAGCTTTGGCTGACTTGATCTGATTGGGCAGGAATACAGTCATAACCCATTGGTGGATTCTCCATCTCCGTGCTGAGAAAAGGCGTTCAGGTAAGACAACGCCCCTTCACATTTAGGTATTTTAGCTGCAGACCTTGAGCACTGAGCAAATACCAGTCTTATACAGTAATATGCACAATTGCTCATTGGTACAAGCTACAGTAAATAGGTACTCTGGTTTGTATAGTTATTCACTCCTACCTGAGGACTTATGTCCATGCCAATATGCCCTCATGGGAACAGTAATTCAGGGATTAGTAACTCACAAATTCAGTTCTGAAAGATTTACTGAGGAAACATTATCTGGTAGTGGAAATATTGTCAAGATAAACCATATGAAACATTGCACCATTGTTTTTTCTACTTTCCCATCACCAATACATTCTTAAAAGGAGTGAATGTTACATTTAAGTGTGCTTCCTATGGTAACAGCTTATGCTTCCCATTACCGCCTCTCAAGTTGCAGCTCGTCAGAAGAGCTTATGGCTGGCAGGGAGGTGTGTAGGAGTCAGTGTGATGTGGGAGGCTGGAGATTTTAATTTGATCTGTTTCCTAGCTGCCTTTGTTCCTCCCTCTTTCAGCATTTACTGTAGACAGTAGTTGAGAGTGGTGACAGGTCTCAGATGCTGGGTATAAAGGAAAATGAAAAGGCCAGTTGGTGTGCCTTCACATCAAAGAAGGTTGGGGGAAACTTGCATGAGGCCTGCAGCTTCTTTAGCTAAATAGAGAAGAAGGATTTTCTGTACCTTGTGGAAAATTGATCCAGAGAATCCAGATGATTCAAGCACAGCCTTTCCCAACGTTGTCTTCCAGATACATTGGACTTAAACTTCTATAATCTCTAGGCGGCATAGATAATTGACACGGAAGTCCATTAAATTAGTTAAGTCCCTCCTAGAGTGTTCCACCTGTTTCCCTTGGTTGGCAGGACCAAAATTTAGTGTATTATATGAACCATTCCTATGTGAAGGTCTGTATCTACTGATGCTGTGCTTTATGAGCATCAGCATAATGTTGATCACTAAATTTTGGTCCTGCCAACCAAGGGAAACAGGTGGAACACTCTAGTTGGGACTTAACTAATATGGGCTTAAATTTCTAACTGTAGAAATCAATAGCATTTTTGTTTCTTATTAGTTAACGGTCAAAGCTCAAATATGTAAGTATGAATAAGGAAGAGAAGGGCAAAGTCCTTTTATTATCAGTGGTTAGATTGCAACACTTCCTGCTTTCTTGAGCCTACAAAGCCTCTGATTCAAAATTTGCTTTTGTATGAATTCATTAAGTGAACCAAGCCAGTGCTTCCTCTGACAGTTTTTCCCACTTTTTTTTTTTAATACTGAAATTCAACCATGAGGTGGAGAGCATACTTTGCTCCCTGCACTGTGTGTACATATTTGCTAATTCCTGCAGCCTGGTGCTGGTTGGTACGGTACCATCTTCTGGAAACGTACCCAGAAGAAAGGTTAGAAAACCTTGCCCATCTTTGCTGCTATAATCAAAAGTGTACTTCTGATAGCAGTTTTTTTTTTAAAAATTAGGCAATCCAGTCTCTCTCTGCCATGTAACATGCTATTTGAAATATAAAAGTGGACAGTGCTCAAATGGACATCCTTACATGGTTGTTGTGAGAGAGGAGGGGTCAACAATTATTCTCATCGTGGTTAGCAAGAGGCTTCCTTAAAATGCAATCAGAAGAGATTAGAGCTGACAGCCGCAACATAACTGGAGGGTGTCAGGTTTGAAAAGGCAAGTTAGAATAGTTTTTCTCTGTTTCTCTGCCGGAATGTGAAGCACACTCAATAGTTGCTATATGGGTTGTTGTATAAAATGTTCAACAGTCGGTTGCAAATCAATTTCATTTGGAAAAAAGGATCTAATTAATTTTAATATTTCTGTATTAGTCTCTTTCAATATTGCAATCCTTTCTTCTTTAAATTCATCAATGTGATCCAAAATAGGTTTGACATTAAAACGTAAATTCCACTCCATTTTAAATTTTAAAACAATCGCTCTGGCTTTAATCCAATTTCTACAACCGTCTCTCTAGCTTCGCTTACGAGAACAAAGAAGAAAAAAAAATGGAGAATTCACTTTCACTTTCAAGCACTTTCCTTTAGCAGTGAAAGTAGTGAAAGCTATACGCCATCTTGAATGCATTATGTTGAATGTAACAGTTAGAAATATATAGCCAGAAAAACAATAAAAAATACTTGCAATCCAATAAAAACTCCTGTATTCACTCAGTCTGCAAACAGTCTCTCTTGTGTTCTATTTTAAAAGCAGAGGCGGTCGCGGCGTCTTTTTCTGTCTGATGACAGAAGCGTCTCTGGGCAGGAGCGTCTTCAGGAGTTATGGGGAGCTCTCACTCTTGATCCCTGAAAACTTTTTCCAGGGATATTAGAGGAGCTCAACCCTTTACTCCCGATGCTCTGCACCTCTTCTTCGCCTGAAGAGGGGATTTTTCACCGCAAAAAACAGCTGATGTTCGCTATTTTTTGCGGCTTTACATACCCAGGGAACGGAGCCTCACAGAGGAGACTCTAGCGACGCCACCGGAAGTGGCAAGTCAGGAAAAAGAGAAACCTTTAGGTGACTTTCTTAGGCACTCGAAACAAGAAATACTGGAAGAATGAACAGAGATACAAGGTACATAACAGCCACCGAGATTGTTGTCTAAGCATTACAGACTCCTGATTTTACTTGGACTTCCTGGACAGAAATTCAGGTATAGCATTTTTCCTTGTAACTTGCAGGTACTGTATCCAGTACCGAATAATGGAGTGGTCTGGTATCCCAGTCATCTTCTATCCATAGTTCGGCCCAAATAAGCTTACCCACTACACAATCTTATATCTTGGGTATTCCTTTTATTTGTAGCCTTGCAGATATCAGAATTGCAGCAGGTGTATCTCAAGTTAAAAGTAAAAATTCTGAAAACAAGGCTCATCACTGCAGGGGATAAATTTTATCAGAGAAATGTCAGTTGAATTGGTTTGCCCATCTAAAATTGTCCTATGGACTCTGAGAACCATTCTCCAGCATGTGGATTACGAATCCACAAGAGGATGGGTTTGTATCCAGCTTCTCTGCCCGTAGACTAGGACCAAATTTGTTAGCTCCGCCTCCAACCGGGACTTCCTGTCCTCCCAACCGGGCTTCCTGTCTCCCAGTTTTTTCCTAGTCTTCAGCCCGTCAACAGCTAATTTAGCAGGCTCCAGAATAGGACTCAGAATCAAGTTAGGTTTAAGTTTTGTTTTCCCTTTGACTTTAAAATTGAGTAGATAGGTTAGAGTAGTCCTCCTCTAGATTTTCCAACAGAAGGAGGATTTTTAATCAAGCAACAGAAGGAGGATTCGGAGCCAGACGATCCAGGGGATCTCCCCGGATCGTTCGGACCACGCGGGAAGCGGGAAGGAACAACACCCAACGCAACCGCTACTTGAATCCCCTTTCTGGACGAGGATTCTCCCCCGGAAGGCACCCCAGGACCCGGAGAGGCGAGGACCAAGCGGCAGAAGCGGCGACGGACGGCGCATCAAACCGCAAGTGGGGGGGTGCAGTAGGGGGGAGGAAGGCGCCGCTGAGCTGTTAATCGGCAAGCGGCGCGGAGACCGATCGACGGCGAAAGCGAGTCGAGGGCTCCGGCGGCCATCGAGGACCGCGTGGAAGAGGCGGAAGCCATCTTGAGCAGGCCTCCTCGAGGTGTTTTGGCGCGAGGGGCCATCTTGGAAAGGGGGCGGGGCCCCAAAGGGCGGCAGTAGCGGCCATCTTTTTGCAGGCCCAATCTCCGGAATAAAGCCGGAACGCCGAGCAAGGTGGGGGGACTTCTGAACCGAGTATTCGCGGTTCACAGGAGGCCAGCAGAGGCAGCATCCGCTGCCATAGGCAACTGTAGGCCCTGCCACCTCTGCGCCTGCTGAGTCAGGCCGACAAGGGAGTCTTGGAGGGTGTGTGATCTTGAAGGGGTTAAACCCTAGGGATAATCAGCCTCGCAGACCTGCCCAGAGAGAGTCTGCCTGCCTGTCTTGCCTGTGCCCAGTGCAGAAGAGGGTCTGACTCCACCTGCCTGCGGAGCTAAGCCTCCCACTTACTCCCGCTTGTCTGGAGCAATCCTTAGCCTCCCAGACGCACGATGGCAGACAGTGCGTCGCCTCAGGTGTACCAAGGCTCAAGCCCCCCCCCTCCCTCCCCAAAACGCAAGACCATGGATCCGGAACTGGGGGGGGGCAAGAAGAAGGCCAAAACTAAGCATCTAAACAAGGAGCCATCGAAGGCAGCCGAGCGACAGGCCTTAAGACGGCACCAGGTACTAGAGAGAGAGTGTGCCAAGGCCCAGAGACTTCAGGCCAGAGAGAACGAACAGGCTGATTTTTCCCAATCCATGCCTTCCACACCAGAGCATGCTGACCATGCAGACACGCAGACGGAACTGGAAAGCACAGAGCTACCTAGAGGGTGGTCTGAACAATTGCAGACATTTATGCAGCAGGCCTTTGATAAGTTTATGGCTACTAAACTTTCCTCTTCTCCTCAGGAGCACAGCAAACAACCAGCGCCCCCGCCTCACAGAGGAGGCGTGTCCACCCCAGCCTCCCAGGAATCTGAGGCCTCCTCACAGCTTACGGAGGAGGAACCGGAGGACTGGGAAGTATCGGGACGCCAGCTGTCAGAGGATGAAGATGAGACCCCAGAACAGGTCCCAGCCTCAGGGCTGTTCAACTCAGCGGATTTCCGTTCACTTATGCTCAAGATCTGTTCCACCCTGTGCCTGTCAGCCAGGCCAAAGGTGACAAAACCCTCCTCTCCCGAGGAGGAGGAGGAAGGTAAGGTCCATCCGGTGCTACACCCACCAGCACCGGAGGAGATAAAGGTACCGTGTCCATTAGTATTCCGCACTGCCCTGGAAGCACAATGGGCCTCATTGGCTACCACGCCATCCCCGAGTAGCACAGACAAAAAGATACTAAATGTGTGCAATGCCTTAGCTTCCCTCATAGAGGTACCCAAGGTGGATGAGCCACTAATATCTCTCTTTGCCTCATCCGCCATTCCAGGAGATATGGCGGAATCCATGAAGGCCGAGGATAAGAAATTCGAGTTTGCACTTCGCAGGACGCACAGCTCATCAGCCTGGGCAATCAGATCCGCGCTCTCAGCCTCGCTGGCAGCCAGGGCTTCAATCTTGTGGCTTCAGGATCTGCAGGCAAGTCTAACACCAGACCAGGTACGTGAGCACCAAACACTAAACAAGCTGCTGATGGCAGCAGAGTACATGGCTGACACCACCCTGTCCTCTTCCAAGTATTCGGCCAGGGCCATAGGTTCCACAGTAGCTTCTAGAAGGCTCCTCTGGCTCAAGACATGGAAGACGGACCTTAAGTCTAAGTGGCGCCTAGCCACCGATAAATACTCGGGATCTAAACTGTTTGGGTCCATCCTCGACCCGTATGTAATCGAGGACAAGAATAAGAGAAAGATCCTCGCCCACCCGTCCAAAGGGACGGATAGGCGACAAGAGTTCCGCAGGCAGGGGTTCCGCCAGAGCGGGACCGGCGATGGGAGGCAGCCCTTTCGCGGAGGGCAGTCCTGGGATTGGCCCAGAAATCAGCGCCCCTCCTCATCAAGTCAGGAGCGCTTCCAGGACCGCCCGGCCGCAGGCAGGGGCCAGTTCCCAAAACGCAATGCCAGAGGCGGGGCGGGGCGACCCTACAGGCGCTCCAAGTGACGCCTGGGACAGCCCCATAGGGGGTCGCCTGGCGCTGTTCAAGGAGGTGTGGCAGGCCACCACAACAGACGCCTGGGTAAGGGACACCGTAACTCACGGCCTAGCCTTAGAGTTCTACGCTCCCCCCCCGAACCAGTTCAGACGTTGCCCAGAGTCAAGAAACCCCTCAAAAGCAAAACTTCTGAGAAGGGCCATAGAACATCTGATAGAGATAAGAGCCATAGAACCGGTTCCGCAAGAGCAGGAAAGACAGGGGTTCTACTCCATCCTGTTCGTCGTACCCAAGACATCGGGGGGATGGAGGGCAATCCTAGATCTCAAGAGATTAAACCACTTCATAACATACAAAAAGTTCAAGATGCAGTCCCTCAAATCCATCTTGGCCAGCATTCGAAAGGGAGATCAGTTATCATCCATAGACCTCACAGAGGCATACTTACACATTCCAATAAGGCAGGAAGATCGCCAATTCCTGCGTTTCTGCCACAAGAACAGACACTTTCAGTACAGGGCCTTACCCTTCGGCCTCTCGTCGGCACCCAGGGTATTCACAAAGGTGTTGGCGGTGTTAGCAGCACGACTGCGCAGCCTACCGGTGCGGGTCCTGTGTTACCTGGACGACATACTGATCCTGTCAAGGTCCTTACAAGCAGCTCACGCAGACTTGAGAGTCACACTAAACACACTACAAGAGCACGGGTTCTCTGTAAACTACAAGAAGAGCCATCTAACACCTTCCACATGTCTACAACATTTAGGGGCGGTCATAGATTCAGAAGCAGGGTTAGTACACCTCTCACAGGACAGAAAGGACAGCGTTCGAAAGCTCGCACGCACCGTCCAGGGGAAGGGGTCAGCCACAATAGTGCAACTATCCCAACTCCTAGGGAAAATGATATCCTGTCTGGGCATCGTTCCGTGGGCCAGACTCCACTCCAGAGAGCTCCAATGGTTCCTTCTCCCCTACCAAAGGAAAAGGCAGGCAGCATCCCTCAGAAGGGTCATTCTTCCCCCTCAGGTCCTAACATCCCTCCGATGGTGGACATCAACCGCCACGGCCAAGGGAACGCTAATCAAGGAACCAGACAGAATAACAGTCACCACCGACGCCAGCCAGTTCGGCTGGGGAGCCCACTTCCAGGACCAGATAGCTCAGGGCAGATGGACACACAGGGACCTGGGTCACAACATCAACTGGCTCGAACTAAGAGCAATCCACTTAGCCCTCCTACAATTCGCTCCTTACCTGGAGGGGAGGCACGTGCTAGTCCTAACGGACAACGTAACTGCCAAAGCGCACGTGAACAAGCAGGGAGGGACCAAATCCTCAGTTCTCATGAAGGAGGCACGAGAACTGGGACTTTGGGCAGAGGCGCATCTAGGGTCGATAAAGGCAGAGCACATATCGGGGGAGGCGAACAGCCATGCAGATTCACTGAGCAGAGCCACGGTGAATCAAGCAGAGTGGAAACTGGACCCGAGCCTGTTCGAGGCCATCTCGAACAGGTTCGGGCGGCCACTAGTAGATCTGTTCGCGTCTCACATGAACAAGCAGCTCCCTCGCTTCATGTCCAGGTTTCCGACCTGGGGAGCAGAGGGAACGGATGCCCTCAGGTGCAGGTGGCCCCCGGGGCTGATGTACGCATTCCCGCCTCCTCCGCTGATACAGGCAGTCATCCGCAAGATCATCCTAGAAGGAGCGGAGGTGATCCTGATCGCCCCTCATTGGCCACGCCGGCCTTGGTTCGCAGACCTGGTGGACCTGTCAATTTCACCAGCCTGGATAATACCTCCCCACCAGGTGTCGCTCAGCCAGGGGAAGCTGCAACACCCAGATCCACAATGGCTACAGCTAGCCGCTTGGCACTTGAGAGGGAGGGACTAGCAAGACAGTCCTTTTCAAAGGACGCCATAGAGATCATCCAGGCTGCCCGCCGGCCTTCCACTAACAGAGTGTATGAGGCAACGTGGAAGAGCTTCGTTAACTGGTGCGGCAAGCAAAAGATAGACCCCTTAACGGCGACCATTCCCATCGTCATAGATTATCTGGTAGAAGGGGTTAAGAAGGGCCTAGCCCTTAACACTATTCGCAGACAGGTGGCAGCCATACAAACCGTGATCTCCTGCGACAGCAGGGAGTCATTATCACAGCATCCGGCTGTAAAAGCCTTCATGAAAGGGGTGGCCACAGTACAACCTCCGGTGGTACACCGTTACCCGTCTTGGGATCTGCCCAAGGTACTCCAGGCCCTAACATCTGTTCCGTTCGAACCACTGAGACTCTGCTCACTCCGTCATCTGACATGGAAGGTAGCCTTCCTGGTGGCCATCACATCAGCTAGGCGGATCTCGGAGTTGGGAGCTCTCTCGGTCCGAGCGGACCTGATGATCATTTCAGAGGACACTGTCACATTACGCCTAGACCCAGCCTTCATCCCAAAGGTCAACTCCTGGTTTCACAGAGCCCAGGAGATATCATTACCAAGTTTCTGTCCAAATCCCTCTGACCCACGGGAACGGCGATGGCACAATTTAGATGTGCGCAGGGCCTTACTCATTTATACCAAAAGGACATCTGCCTTCCGGAAATCGGAGTCGCTATTTGTTTCCTTCCAACCAGCGACCATGGGTCACAGGGTTTCTTCCTCAACCATTGGCAGGTGGATCAGGGCATGCATAGCAGAAGCCTACGGGGCACAGTCATTGCAGGTTCCGACAGGAATAACGGCACACTCCACCAGGAGTGCGGCCACATCAGCGGCCTGGCACACGCAGGCACCGGTGGAGGAGATTTGTAGGGCGGCAACATGGGCGTCCCCGGTTTCCTTCATCAGAAGTTACAGGATAGATCGTTTTGCTGCGGCAGGGGCCTCCTTCGGGAGACGATCGCTACAGCAGATCATTGCCTCAAATGAGACCTCAGCCTAGACTCCCACCCGGGGGACATGGGAGGGCTTGGGTATGTCCCATCCTCTTGTGGATTCGTAATCCACATGCTGGAGAAAGAGCGTTGTCTTACCTGAACGCTTCTTCTCAGCATGGGGATGGAGAATCCACACACCCTCCACTAACAGTCTAGGCAGATTTGAGTTACAGGAATATGAACAGGAGCCACGAGGACCAAACTACGTTGAAGGAGCTTCGCCGGTGAAAAAACTGGGAGACAGGAAGCCCGGTTGGGAGGACAGGAAGTCCCGGTTGGAGGCGGAGCTAACAAATTTGGTCCTAGTCTACGGGCAGAGAAGCTGGATACAAACCCATCCTCTTGTGGATTCTCCATCCCCATGCTGAGAAGAAGCGTTCAGGTAAGACAACGCTCTTTTTCTTCAAAAGCCAGGAGCAATGTTGGTTGTAATTTCATGCATCAGAACCACCGTTAAGTTGTGAAATCGATTCCAGATCAATTTCTTGTCCATTTGAAAAATACTTTTAATTCTTTCTGCCATCGCTTTGCATTCTCTCAACAGAAGCCTGCGTATCGTTTCTCTTTTAACTTTTAATCCCAAATACCCCAGTTTGAACTTGAATCTTCATCATACAAATTATGTGTTCTCCCATGGAGCAGTTGGTAGTTGAATTAAGCTTCATTGATTTCTTCCTCTTCCTCCCGCCTTCTCTTTCTCTCTCTCCCCCCCCCCGTCTCATTCTCTCATTCTCTGTATGATAGCTTTAACATTTAGACCAGACTGCAATGGTGAAAATTGGGACCTTGCCATGCAAGAAAGTTCTCTTTGGTATTCCTTTCATTTAACTATTGTTAAAGTCAAAATCTGCTTCTTAATTTTGCTTTGGCTGTCCTTACTCTTATACTTGATTGTCCCAGGAAATCTCACCAAATGTAGGAAACTGTTCTCTTAGGAATTTCTTTGGTGAGTTGCTTCAGTCTTCCTTCCTTCTGGTTTTTCCTTTTCTTTAATTAGATGGAAATGGTAGATAATAGAGATAAATGGTACTGTAGATCCTTTATTTATTTATTTTATTTTATTAAATTTCTATACCGCCCCTCTCCCGAAGGACTCGGGGCGGTGTACAGCCTAAAATTTAAAAAACATATAAATATACAAAATTTAAAATAATTAAAAATAAATTAAATCATTTGGCCAAAATCCTAAAACCCAAAACATACAAAATTTAAAAAATACTCAGTCCCCTTAAAACATTTTGATCCTATTGGAACCGAAGCTTCTATGCCAGGCCGGCCTGTCGGAAAAGGAATGTTTTTAGTTCCCGACGGAAGGTGCGTAAATCTGTTATTATACGGAGTTCGGGGGGGAGCTCGTTCCATAACGTGGGAGCTCCCACAGAGAAGGCTCTCCCCCTGGGGGTCGCCAGCCGGCACTGTCTGGCCGACGGCTCCCTGAGGAGGCCCTCTCTGTGGGAGCGTACCGGACGGCGGGAGGTATTTGCTGGCAGTAGACGGTCCTGTAAGTATCCGGGTCCGATGCCATGGAGCGCTTTAAAAGTGGTCACTAACACCTTGAACCGCACCCGAAAGACCACCGGCAACCAGTGCAACTCACGCAGGAGCGGTGTTACGTGGGAGCGCCACGACGCTCCCATCACTACCCGCGCGGCCGCATTCTGGGCAAGTTGGAGCTTCCGGATGCACCTCAAGGGGAGCCCCATGTAGAGAGCATTACAGTAGTCCAGCCTGGAGGTCACGAGGGCATGAGTGACTGTGCGTAGCAAGTCCCGGTCTAGGAAGGGACGCAACTGGCGCACCAGGCGAACCTGGTGGAACATCCTCCCGGCCACGGCCGTCAGATGGTCCTCTAAGGACAGCCGTGAGTCCAGGAGGATTCCCAAGTTGCGAACCCTTTCTGTGGGAGCCACTGTTTCGCCCCCAATACACAGCGATGGAATCAGCTGGCTGTACCGGGACGACGGTAACCACAGCCACTCGGTCTTGGAGGGGTTGAGCTTGAGTCCGTTTCTCCCCATCCATACCCTTTGAAGTGGATGCGTAAATACTTAATTTACTCCACTTCCTTGTTCATAATGAAACAACCCTTAGTAGTAACTTCTAAGACAGGCAGCTCTTGATTAGCCTCTGTTCTGTATATCTGAGCTTTAGCTTTCATTTACCTCTTTTGATAAGATGTAAACAAGGCACAGCTTTGAAGGCCTTCTCAAATCTTACCTGGGCCAAGGTGATTAACTCATTTAGTCAGTAGCATAAAAGCAGTCTTCTGTTTTGTTTTGTTTTTAAACAAAGCTGGTTGTAGTCTGCTACAGGGTGAACCCATGCCCTCAGAGGAACCTAGGCTTTTGCCTATGGCAGTATGATTGATAAAAAAAAAAGTGCAAGTAGAAGTGAATGGCAGGGAATGTCAACATACTGACCAAATATCAGAAAGATAGCATTTTGCTGCCATCTAGCATTACTCCAGATTTTTATACCCTAATATTAAAATCACCTACTGGCACTGTTCTGCTTTGGTAAATGGGTGAAGCTGCTACCACTGCCTATCTAGAGAGTAGTTCTCTTAAGTTCCAGGGACTTAACTTCTCTCTTACATATAACCTTTAGCTCTTTAACTAAGGTCTAATGTTGGGGTAAGAGACTCTGTAGGAGAGATCTACCTTGGGCCCATAGACCTCTACTTGTGTTCCTTGTTTGGCTTATTGTAGGTTAGTGTTACTGACATGTGTACACAGACTGAGCATACTGGAACAAGATGTACTTAACACTATGGAGTGACATGCTTCTCTAAGGAGAGATGTCTTTGTAATCTCATGTGTATAGGCAGTTGGAATATGAGAAAAATACCTGTTTCTCTATAAAGTGAAAGTTTTTGAATTTCAGATTAATTAAACTTTCTTTTCGCTCCAAACTCTCAGATTCCAAGGTAACTTGGGGAGACTAGTTTCCCTTTCCCTTGGTGGTTTTTTGTTGTTGTTGTTTTTGAGGATGCTGAGCTTCCTCTGGAGGCAGGATGGTGGACACATCACTACAAGGCCATGGAAACAGTTGCCATAAAATTCTGTATTACTGGAAGAATAGATTAGGAAAGGATTGCTTGTCCTTCTCCCTCTTTTTCAATTAACCTTCCAAGATAAATTTCTGCCCAAACCTAATACCGGTATGTAGCTTTATAAATTTACTGCTTAGGTCAGGGCTTCACCAGCTTCTTAATAAGCTGTAAGAGAGGGGAAAGAAATGCTGAGCTGAAGGCACATTGGGTTGTTGCATCCTTCCAATCTTCCTTATCTATTTTATTTGATGTATATACTCTGCTTTGTTGGATGTATAGATAGTGTTCCACTGCACTTACAGATGAAGTTTCTGGATCATGAAAAAGAACAGATGTTGAGAGGCTGTCCTTAATGTTGAGAGGCTGTCCTGAAGCAGCAGTGTGGTGAGACCCACCTGTTGGGTCTAGTGGAAAGGATCCTCCCTTCCCCCTCTACCCCACTCCCAGTCTCAGTTAAATTATTTAAAAGTCTAGGGGTCCTTTTTTTATTTAGGCAGGTAGGAAGATATAATACAGGTGTTTTATTTACACATGTAGCTTGTCAGCCTTGTGAGATAGTCCAGACAGCAAGCATGCCCAGATGAACTAATTCAACTGTATTGTAAGGACACAGTAACATAATCTTGAAAGTCTGAAAGTACAAATCTGCCCCTTCTTCTTTATAACCCAGTAAACTAGGGAGGGGTCCCTTATGAGATGTTTGCCGCACCACGTTCTTGCTGGAGGCTCACAGCCTCTGGCTGCAGTTCTTCCCTCTGTCTCCCAAGGTCATTCTCACATAGCATTATACACTTGAAGCATGCTGAATGAAGTGTTAAAGGGTTTGATAAAAAATACCCCTAAGGTATTTAAGCATCTTTCCATTGCACGATGAGAAGAAAGCATTAAACTACAGAATGCAACAATGTAATTCAATAGTAGAGCTCACTTATTTTGAGGAAGAGCGTTCAGGTTTCAGGTAGGGATTTTTCCTAAATCTATCTGAAGATCTCAAAATTGAATCTGAATTTGCCTTTTCTGCAAAACAAGTACTTAATCTTTGAGCTACATCTCTGTTTCATTTTCAGTAGCTCCCACTGTCTGTTAGAGATACACTATTGCTAAGCATGGACGTTCTGTGTTTATTTGTCATGGCTAATAGTATTCAGTATATTTGTTCTTCAATTACTGATTGAGTGCTTCTTAAAAATCATTAATGCTAGTAGTTAATTACATAGACTAATTAATGCCTTATGTCAAGTAGTGCTTTGGTTGCTGATAGTGGTAACTTGTAGCTGAGGGTTTGTCTGTAGTGTTAGGTTTTTATCCAATGGGAATTGTAAAATTTCTGTCAGTGTTGTTTTAAAATAATTAAATGAGTGCCAATTTCATGTCATCATCATTATTCATGTCAGTTTTGTTGAGAAGACAAGCTTGGACAGTGAGTCTCTGGAGTGAAATAGACATTAAACTAACATGAATTTCACTACTGAAGTGACATTGACAGAGATCTTCAAACCCTGAGGTTTATTATCTTGTGAAGGAAGAAAGTTTCTGGAGCATCCTTGATACCATTCAATTTTGGATGATTTTATATTTAGGTTACTAGGCTAGTTAACTCTGGTGAAAATCCTAGGTGCAGCTTTGTCCTTTTTCTCTCTTTCTTATTCCAGAAGTAACAACCAGATGTAGCACATCCAAACTGTTGGATGATCACACTTCTCCTCTTTGTTCTTCCAATTAAATTGGTGCTTCAGTTGGATAGTTATTGATATAAAATCTTCCTTTAGCTAAGACCAAGTTCCACCATAGTCTGGGAAAAAGAGAGTGAGAACTGAGAGCCTTTCCCCCCCCCATAACAGTGGAATCAACAGTGCTATCTCCACATGGTGTTCTCGTATCCAGAAATAACCCCCAGAGGTAGCACTTAACACATCTTTTCTCTCAGCTTTCTCTTTCTCCCCCCACCAATCCCCTCGGCAGTTTCTTTGGCACTTCACATAATTCCCTCCCTCTCTCTTTTCCCTGACAAAATAACTTATGCAGAGGTGAGTCAACCTTGCTTGGGACTCAAATATGCCCTGATGCCGAGTGCTAATTAAAAGGTGTAATGGGAGCCTTGTAATCATCCTGTACAAAACAGCACGATTTGCATTGGGGAGGAAAGTATTGTTACCAAAAAGCGTTTTTAGACCGAAAAGAGGAAAATATGTGTATGTATGTATACTAGTATGTATGTTGGGAAAGTTTACATTTAGCAAATGTAAAATACATATACCACTGAATTTATTTTTCAGTGGCTTGATTCTTTTGAAGCCCTCTTTTTTTTTTAACTCATTAAGGATCTCATCTCATATTTGGGAGAGGATATTATTTATAATTAGACAACACATATCCTGTTGGATCATTGTTTCAATTGTGTCATTTCAGAGATTTTTACTTATCCAAACAGATGGACAGAATGGCTGGGGCAAAAAAAGCAGTGGAAACAGGAGAAATTTCTGACATCCTACTGACTTCCCCACTAACTTTCCTTGTGGGAAGCTTGCAAGGAGAAAGTTAATGGGGAAACCATCGCAAATTGCTCAAGTAACTCTCCCCCATCTCCCCAATGCCTCTTTGCTCCCCCTCATTGACCATTTGTGCATCCAACCCACGCTCACCTCCATGCACCCTCCCCAATCCACACTGCACCCTCAAGCAACCTCCCTCCACTAGCACATCTGCATACACTTCCCACTGATTTTGCTTCTGGGAAGCTGTCAGGGAGTGTTGGCAATCATGATTGACTTAGACTTCCTATCATTTTCTCTATTGACTTGTGAGAAGCTGGAAGAGAGCATTGGAAATTATTATCATGTGGCCATGGCTGACTATGGCAGCACATTGATGCTGAAGCAGCAACAACTTTGTCAAATTTGAATCCCATAAGAGTAATGAGTCCCAGATTTTGAACACATTCTGTAAGTTAGCCCATTTAAAATTCCTTAGTTCAAGAAGTATTGCCCTATGATATACCACCCAGTTGGAGATTACAGACAGAGAACAATTTTAGCAATATAAGATTCAGTTGGTGCTGTATTACGTTGGGATACTTTGGCCTATATCAACACTAAAGCTGCATCAGAAGAGATATTGGGGAATTTTGCATACAGGTGAAAATCAGCCCTAAATGGCAACCATGCATTAACCTTTGATCCCTAAGCTGAGGATTCTTGCTACAAATACTGCAGAGTAGCCTCATCTTCTCTCATTGTTGGCTTGCTGGTGTAAATATACAGCCTGGAATTACAAGGAGTGTAGCTCAATGTATCAGAAGAAAAGTGAATGGGGTAAGTTGTTCAAGAGATGTTTTTATTTGTTTATTTAAATATTCCTATAATCAAAATGGTTATATAATCTTGGAAAGAATTGGAGTCAGTAACATCAATACTGAATAATTATCATCATTGTAATAAGGATTGACAGCAGAGCTAGGGAATGTTGGGATTTCCATTCAGTGCTAAACTATAGCTCTGAGCATTACTCCCCATTGACTATATTGAGCATTTCAGCAGAATCTTCTTACCTTAATTTATAGTAAATGCATATACACATATTCTCTATTCCCAAAAGGAATTGGGAATAGATGAACATTTGGAAACACATTTGCAATTACATGGCCTAATTGGTGAGCATATATGGATTTATTCCTAGACCTGGAGAGAAGCTTAAGCAGCAGTGTTTAATATCCCCTTTCTGCAGATCTTTATATTAAGCTTTCCATAGCAACAGAAAGCAAAGTATGAGGATGCAGGTAGGTAAAGAAAACATGCTACAACCTGGTATGAAAGTTCTAGTTTTGGGAGAAAGGAAAGAAGAGGGCATTGGAACAAAACTTTGTAGCTATGCATTGATGAGTGACAGGCTTCTCACAGCTGTTACCGTAGTATGCCTGGATGTGCAAGACGCCTTAGTGTGAGTTCTTGCAGCCAGATTCAAATGGAGCTTCTGCGGTTCCTCAAATCCCATTTGTATTTAGCTGGTGCCTTGTCACAAGGCTGCTTTCAAGTGTTATGAAATTTTCCCATGAAAAGCCCTTCCCTCTTGGAATTTTCCAGTGACTTGTATGTAGATTATGTTATTTATGACAGTTGTAGGCAGAAGCGTCTTGCTGCAACTGTATTCCAAACAAAACACATGTGCCAGTTGCATTCTTAATTGTTATCCACATAGTATTCCAATTGTTTATAAATCCAGCCCAGGCTCAAAATCAGGAGGCAGCTGCTTGGGATCCCAGAATTGCATCAGATGTCAGTCCTGCATTACTCATATCAATATCATGTCTGATCTGGGAAGCCAGAATTTCCCACATAATTTATCTGGCATAACACCATTTTTGTGGACACTAATAGTTCCTATTAGTGTCCACAAAAAGTCAATCTACTTTCCCCATACTTTTATGTTTGCACTAAATTTTTTAATATAGAGAAATAGTTGTAAGAGAAGTTAGTTAATTTGCTGCTTTTAAAATTAAGGTAACTCCTCCAAAAGGGTAGAGATGTGGAGTGGGTTTATTTATTTATTTATTTATTTATTTATTTATTTATTTATTTATTTATTTATTTATTTATTTATTTATTTATTTGATTTGATTTGATTTGATTTGATTTGACTTCTATGCCGCCCTATTCCGGAGAACTCAGGGCGGCTCACAACATAAATAGAAATCACCAGTTAAAATACATATATAAAAACCCCTAAGTTAAAAGAAAACCAATCATTCAACAAACATACACACAAACACACACTGGCTAGGGGCACGATGTTAACTGCCCCAGGCCTGCCAGCAGAGGTGTGTTTTAAGCAGTTTACGAAAGGCGGAGAGGGTGGGGGCGATATGGATCTCCGGGGGGAGTTGGTTCCGCAACAGAGAAGGCTCTTCCCCTAGGCCCCGCCAGCCGACACTGTCTGGCTGACGGGACCTGGAGAAAGCCGACTCTGTGGGCCCCAACTGGCCGCTGGGATTCATGGGGCAGCAGACGGTCCCGTAAGTAACCTGGTCCGATGCCATGTAGGGCTTTATAGGTCATAACCAACACTTTGAATTGGGTTAATAATATTTCCTCCCAGATTCTTCCTTCAGACATTCTTGCATTTTTTGGTGAATTGCCTTGGCTTAGTTGTTGAATTTGGATACATCAAAGACAGAAAAGAATCTCATTTGGCAGCTTTCAGTAGCAGTTGTGATCAGGAGAAGACCAAACTCTTGGAACAACTTTCCGGCCCTAGTTCAGTTCCTGCTTCTGTATATCAATAAGTGGCAGCCAGGTCCCTTGACAGGATGGCTGAGAATAAGTGGGGATTTCAGAGGCTAGTAGGGGAAGGTAGGGCTCTTGAAGGATCCTGTTATTGGCAAGCAAATGTCAAGGGCACTACTAGATATGACTGCTGGATAAGCAAAGGAAATTTTCACTGCAAACCCCCCAGAATAATCTTCTGCACTTGATTTTTGCTCTTCAGTCTCTGCTGCTTTGGCTTCCTTGAAGAGATCTGCTATAATCACTTCTGTCCTTGAGAAGGTGTGCTTTTTTTCTGCTTAATCCAGCTAGGGGGTTATGTTATTTGGTATGCAGCAGCATTTCAGCATCTTGTGATAGACCTGCAAATGTCTGACTTAGGGACAACTAAAGAACCTGGCTTTTACCTTCCTAGACATCCTGAAATGTGGACTGGCCTTATTTTCCTTTCAAACTTTTAAATCACCACTTAATTACTATTACACCAATAAATATTTTACCTTGAGGACTGACCATCAGGGTTACTTTTATGGGAATAGAATTTACTGTAAACATTCATCTTGATTCTCTTCCTTTTCTTTTTCTATTAAAAGAACCAGTTCTGCTTTTCACAATTATATGGTTGGTTGAAAGTATGTAGACAAATACTTTAAAAAGTGAATGGGTTCCATGGTGTCTCAAGCCTTAAACAGCTCCAGTTCAAGTTTAAGGCTACCTTTTTTAAAGGAAAGAAATGAGGCAACTATCAACATTGCAAAGCCCCATCTTCACTATTGTTTTGCAATCCCCTCCTACTGTTGGGAAAATGTTATGATGACAAATCAAAAATCAAGACGAATCAGCATTCAGAGCATTCACTTTTCCAGTGGAAGTGAGGCAGTGCATTGTCATATAAAACTGTCTCTAGCAAAATCAAAGATTGGTAAATGTGTGCACTCTTTCCATGTTAAAATAATTATTTAAAACTACAGCCCAATGCAGGCATATCTAAAACAAGTCCCGCTGAATATAATAATTCTTCAGAGTTCAAACAGGAGTAAAGTTTTATTCTGAGAAAAAACTCTTGTTAAGAAATCTTCTCTGGAAATTTCACAAATTTTACATGTTTGTTTATTTGGACATAGCTTGTAGCTTCCCTGCCCCATTGGTCAGGTGTACATGCTTCACCATGTGTAATTGCTTTGTTAAAGTAATACCTTCCAGCATCAGGAATAACGACTCCCATCATTCCTAACCAGTTTGGCTATCATATTAAATTGAGTAGCCCTATTGTTGCTCCTTATAAATGTTGCTCCTTATAAATACATGACTCTTCAATTGTGTATTTCAGTTTGATTGTGCTTAAATATTTTAATATGATTTACTGTGAAAGTAATCCAGTTATATTTAATAATGGAAGGCGGTTTTCCTTGAAAATATTCCTGTTTCCTGATCACTTTGGAGAGGAAGAATGCTTAGCACAATTTATTTTGCATTCCTGAGTTGATGTTAGCATGAATGTAATAGAGAAAGGCTCTCTCTATCATAGAGAATAAAAATGCCATTTGGAATATTGGCATGATCTAATTTCTGTCCAAAGAGATTGTGCCCTTTATAAAATACTCAGTTTAGAAATAAAGGGAGAGTTAATGATTGCTGAGTCACATTGTGAAAGAAAAGCAGATAAAATAAGGTTAAATGTCTATTCTGCAGGATCCTAGCCTGCCAGTTTTCTTCTTAGTCCTTTCACATACGTAACATTAACTTGGAAATCAATCCAACAATAGATCTTCCTTCCAAATAAGTGGACACGGGATTAGGTTGCACTGAGACCAATGTGAAAAACCCAGCAGCTTTCATATACTTTCCATTTTTAAAAGGTTTGTGGAAAATTATACTAAATCAAACAATATTGTTTTCTTAATTCTGTGCATAACTGCCTAGACTTTGGGTCTCATCCATATCATTCATATCCTGTGATAAATCCAAGATAGTGTCCTTTCTGTTGCTGCTTGTCTTTGGCTGTCTTGCATATGCTGTTAGAAGAGCTTTCCCTCTTCCACTGAAATCATGATCTCTGCCTGGCGGGACAGAGGTGTAATGCAGCCAAGTTTATTATTCCAGGCAGGTTTGTCTGCAGCACTGCATCAACCATCATTTTTCATCAGCTGTTTACTCCCCTCCTCCTCTTCCCCTTTCTACTTACCCCTCAGTTGTTCTTATTTCCTTCTACTCCCCTTTCTAATCCCCCCATTACTCACTTGGTTAGACTCTGAAATCGTAAGAAGAGTGGGTGAGGTGAGTGGGTGAACATACTAGTTGGGGAGAGGCTTGGCTGCTAGCCTCACTATGACGATAGGGCTTGGTAAAAATAAGGAAGAATTAGGGTGAAGAAATGGGAAAAAATGGGATCAGCACATAAGGAGAAATATTAATATTGTGGAAATATGAACCATTCAAAGCCTCTTTGATGCACCTTCTCTTTTCATGTAGCACCATCTGCTTTGTTTTTCCTTCACCAATTTTTCTCATTTGAGTTAAGCCCATAACCTTCTGCAAAAAGCTATAGTAATTGTTAATGCTTCTGCAGCTTTGATTTTGAAGCATGTCCAGCCTTTGTTTTTGCTTGCTGCAGCCTCCTTTCACTTCAGTCCTGCAGCCATTCCTTCATGTTCATGTGCAATTCATACTCATAGACACATGCCTCCTGTTGACGCTTTGCAAACCCATTTGAGTACAATGCCTTCATTTTTACACTTTGCAAACTGGTCTCCACTGGTCTTCAAATTTCCTGCTCTGTCCAAGTACATCCTGCTTGTCTACCCTGAATTTTACAAAATATCTGAAGGATATGATTTCAGCTACACACTCCATTGCTGTAGACTGACAGCTGCAGTGATTGGTTGGCAGAGAGACTGCTTTAGGGGGGGAAAGTGTCAAGCATGCTGTAGTTACCTGCTTTTGTAAAAGAAGATTGGTGACTATGTTGAAAGCTGCACATTCCTAGCCTTGAAATGACTTGAAATGTGTGCATCTTGCCAAATATTAACTGACTCCAGAAGTCCCTGATACAGTGCCTGAGGATATCAGGAACGCCTTTTCCTTCCAAGGGGCTTCTCCAGGCCTACCAAAATCTTCCTCCTCTGATTTCAGATCTTACTTCATAATGAGAATGCTGAAATATTGTGTGCTGTTGTCTGAGATTGTATGAGGGTGCCTAAGGATTAAGAAAGATTGCCTACCTTCGGGTAAGTTTGGCTAGTTATTCAAGTAGGGTGACTTTGGGTCACCTGATGTTTTCAGAAACCAGAGTGCCACAAACTCAACCTGATTCATGTGTGTGTGTGTGTGTGTGTGTGTGTGTGTGTGTGTGTGTGTGTGTGTGTGTGTGTGTCCAGATCTACTAGGTGCCTTTAGAGGATTTAAGTTAAAACAGGTTCCAGAAGGAGTGGCTGCAAGATTGAATTTCCCTTTACAGAGTAGTCTCTACCTCTTAAAGTTTCCCATTGTTCTTAGCCTTCTTTCACTATAATAATTTCCCCTTTATTCCACTTTAGTATATACCTAATTACATGTAAAAAAAACCCAAACTCAAGACAGAAGATATAGGACAAAAAATAGTACCAATAAACATATAAAATTGTATCTTTAAGCTAAAATTGCAATGTCATCATTTCTTCCCTATACATGGATGAGTTGAACTACTGATCCCAGAAGCTGTTACAGAAGAAATCATGGTGAATTTCCACTGGAAATAATTTGCTGTTAGATATAGGGCACTCCTCTCTCCGTTGCCTCCTGCTTTTTAAAGACATGACTGCTTCAAGACACTGCTTACCTGCAATTTGAAGAAGCACATGGACATTCAGAAGAAGTAATGGTCTCTAAATATTTATAGATTTTCTGATAGTAGTTATTTGAGGCGATTCGGTTTCTGTGTCACCTGATTCCACAATCTCATAAGTTCTACTGTTCTTGTGTGTTCCTCATTCCATTGTAATGCCTGTTTCTTGTGCCTGATATGTTGAATGAGTGTGCTAATCTTTTAAATCATATTATTTCAACACAATGCAATTGCAACTTTGTTTTTCTTCTATAGGATTCAAAACTACTCAGTTTGTGACGACAAGGGATTCATTCTAAAATGCAGTTATGTTTCCCTCTGTCCTGATGTTTGTGTGTTGTGTATTTCTGTACCATATTCTATAAATGTATAATGAGGATGTATACTTGGGGGATTTTTAAAAAGTTATTTCCAAAAAGTAAAAAAATTCTTTGCATGCAAATTATGCAAAAATTGGTAAATGTTAATAGTCGTGTGTGTATCTGATAGTATTTTGGTCACCAAAATATTTAAAAGGATTTCTAGAAAGTCAGAAGGGTTGGGGCTATCCTCACCTTGATGTTCCAAACAGCAGGGGTCATATCGGAAAAGGCTTGTCTTCTAATTCCATCAGATGGAATTCCTTAGCTTAGGGGTCCCCAACCCCTGGTCCGTGGACTGGTACCGGGCCACGGCATGCCAGCAACCAAGCCACACAAACAAGCAAAGCCCCGTCCAGTCTGTGGAAAAACCTCTCTCCACGTAATCGGTCCCTGGTACCCAAAAGGTTGGGGACCTCTGCCTTAGCAGATGGGACCCACATGTCTTTAGTAGCACTTCAACCTCCTAGGCCAGTGATGGTGAACCTTTTAGAGACTGAGTGCCCAAACTGCAACCCAAAACCCACTTATGCATCGTCGAGTGCCAGGTGGGTGGTGGCCCATTGGCTGGGTGTGGCCAATTGGGTGGATGTGGCCCATTGGGTGGGCGTGACTACGGTGGTAACGGCAGACTGGTGGGACTAAAAAGTTCAATCAATCAATTCCAACTTTGCAAGATCTTTTTTTTCCCACGAGAAATTGAAATTGATTGAGTGAACCTTTTTTTTTTTGCACATGGTGGCGGAGGCTTAAAGCGAAAAGGTTTTGTAAAACCCAGCTGAAGGCCTAGGACCGGGGCGACAGTGCGCGTGCCCACAGAGAGGGCTCTGAGTGCCACCTCTGGCACCCGTGCCATAGGTTCACCACTACTGTCCTAGGCCACTCCATTACAGATCTCAAAGTATTCATTTCAAAAACAAAACAAAAAAAAGAAACTTCGACAACATAATTGTGTGAGACATTGCTGAACTCACATACAGTATACATCAAGAGGTTTCAGGCTATTTCAGGACATCTCAACAAGTATAATTGTTGATTGATAAGGTACGTGCAACCTGTCTGACATGAAACCTGCATCTGCTTAACTATTCTGACTTCCCCTGCCTTTCCTCCTCATCACATCTCAGTTTAAAATCTATTAAAGGTTAGCAATACCATGCATTTGGGGAACGAGGTGCATTCACAAAAGCTCATGCCTAATAAGTATTTATAATCTCTGCAAAGGCACTACCGTCTGATGTTTGTTATGATGTCTGAAAAGGTGCTACTTTCTGATGATTGGTTACCATAGACTAGTATGGCTTTTCTACAGTATCTTTTTTCTCTAATGAATGTATGTAAGAACAAGGTTCTCAAGAGTTTAGAGCCCCCTCAGGGACATAAGTATTCTTAGATGAGGAATACTGTTGCTTCTTTAAGCTTTCTGACTCTGTTTAAAGATACATGACAAATTCTGTGACCTGGTGATAAGGTCATAGAAAAATAATGGAAATCATGGTCCTCTGGGGGAAACACTGTTCTGCAGTTTTCTGGTCCTCCTTGCTGTCTCTCGGGGTTCCTTCCTGACAGCTGACCTTAAACATTGGCATACTAGTTTAGAAGACCATTCCTAAAATCAAACTGAAGTGGATAACATTTTCTTCCCCTAGAGAGATTTTGTTTTTAATCTTCCTTCTTTCAACCTGTGGCCAGGAATCCCTGGAGCTCTACTTTGGAACAGGAAAGGCATCTTGCTGCTTGGAATGGGAAGTTAATGATTGGTACCCTGCAGGTTCCTCAAGGGGTAATTATGAACTCCACCATCACAATATTAATTAGCTTTTTCCCCCCTTAATCTCTGAAGTCTTTTCAGAAGATGTTATTTATTACTAAAGAAAAAATAGCAAACAAAAAACACAATATCTCACTGCTGCCCCCAACAAGCTATTAAACAACAGTGGTTAGTTTAATTGGATCTGGCTTCTTAGCTTCCAAACTATGGAGAGCTTTAATGCTTTTGCACATAGATGGGCATTTTCTACCTCTATGACATAGTTCAGGACTACAGTTCATTAATCAAGTGGACAAATAAAAGTGCAACTGTTAGGCCAGCTCCTGTATTAAATAAAATCTATTCCATGGCTTCTTCACCTTTTTTGCTTACTCCACACACATATGCTCTCCATCTCCATACTTGGAACCTGTCCAAGAGCGATTTGGATCAGGAAACAGAGAATGTCCTACTGGTAGGGAATGAATCCTTTTTGAAGATGAAAGAGTAATACAGACAGGTCAGGAAGGAGAGATTTGATGAAGACAAATTGAGCACTTCAGCGACATATCTCAAAAATGCAGTTGTAAGTATAGAATTCTCAATTGCTATAGCAATTTTTTGGTGCTCATGCTTTCTTGGTTACCACTTTCATCATAGGGGGAAATAATGTTCAAGGATGCTTTTATTTGGCATATTGTATGCTGTTACAATTTCCTCCTCCATGCCTACACCAGTGAGGCAGCAATTCATCTGGTGAAGTTTTCCTTATTACAACATTTTCTTGAGTGTAAAAGTGTATCTGTCAAGCAGCTATTAAATTTTCCTACCACAGGACAGGACAGGAAAGCTTTTCTGAATGGCTTCAGCGTATTTTGTAGGCAGAGAAGAATAGTACCTATTATTTTTTTCTCCTCCAGTTTCATATCTGCAACTTCAAGATCTCTTGACTTTTTATCACATTCTCAGAACCAAGCTGCCACCTTTATCCCTTGATATTCTCTGTTATTCTTGCTTATTCTCTGTTTATCCTAAGCATAACTATACATAAAGTATCCATAATCACCTACTTTGCTAGCATTCCATTTGGTCAGGTTTGAATTGAAATTGAAAAGCTACTGCATATTTAGTGTAAATACATGGGTACAATTAGTCATTGCTATTCATGGCAAGTTAATGTAATCTGAGAAGAGCCTACTATCCATTTCTTGAATGCATGCTTGCCTGCCTCTACCCGTATCGCAACATCCTCCTGCAGCTGAGACACTTCAAGGGTGGCTTCAGTTGCTACACTCTGAACATTATTTCCCAATTAGGAACTCTAACTTCTGCAGCCATATTTTTAAAGGGGTGATTGACTGATTGACCTAAAGTAGGCATGTCAAACTCCTGGCCCATGGGCCAGATGCATCACGCCGAAATCACGCTCATGTGATGTCGCGAGTTTGAGATGCCTGACCTAAAGAATGCAAAACCTGTAAAGTGATCAGATTGTGCAAGGCTTCACATATGTAATTGAAAGAAATCAATTATACTAAGCAGGGTATTTCCTTCCTCAGTGATTGTTGCTTCCTTGGAAGCTCTGCTGTCTAGTCTCCTCTCCTCATGTTATGTTCTTAAGCTAGTTTGCAGCTTCAGATACCCATAGCTAAACTTACCCACTGGCTGCATCTCCACAAATCAGATGACCACTACATAGTAGCCAAGAGGTACAAGTAGTCCTCAACTTACAAAGACAATCAAGCCCCAAATTTCTGTTGCTAAGTGAGACATTTCTTAACTGAATTTTGCCCCATTTTACAACCTTTCTTGCCACAGTTAAGTGAATCACTGCAGTTATTGAGTTAGTAAAACAGTTACGTGAATCTGGTTTCCCCATTGACTTTGCTTGTCAGAAGGTTGCAAAAGGTGATCACATGACCCCGGGACACTGCAACTGTCAGAAATAAGAACTGGTTGCCAAATAGTGACCATGAAGATGCTGCAATGGTCATAAGTGTGAAAAATGGTCATAAGTTACTTTTTTCAGTGCTGTTGTAACTTTGAACAGTCATTAAATGAACTGTTGTAAGTCGAGGACTACCTGTACAAAACTTCCAGTTCTTTGCTACCACCTACTGGTTGAGAGGTCAGATAGTCAATCAAACCATAACTTCAGGGAATGAATAAAAAATGTTTTCTGTACAGATGTGGGTTATATACTTGTGAAACTTTACGGGCCAAAAGTATCTTTCACAGCTTCTGGAGGTAGGTTGTTCCACTGATTAGTTGTTCTAACTGTCAGAAAATTCTCCTTAGTTCTAGGTTGCTTCTCTCTTTGGTTAGTTTCCATCCATTGCTTCTTGTCCTGCCTTCAGGCACTTTGGAGAATAGCTCGACTCCCTCTTCTTTGTGGCAACCCCTGAGTATTGGAACACTGCTATCATGTCCCCCCTCGTCCTTCTCTTCATTAAACTAGACATACCCAATTCCAGCAACCGTTTCTTATATGTTTTAGCCTCCAGTCCCCTGGTCATCTTTGTTGTTCTTCTCTGTACTCTTTCTAGAGTCTCAACATCTTTTTTTACATCGTGGTGACCAAAACTGGATGCAGCATTCCAAGTGTGGCCTTACCAAGGCATTGAAAAGTGGTATTAACACTTCACGTGATCTTGATTCTATCCCTCTGTTAATGCCATCTAGCAATGTGTTGACTTTTTTGGCAGCTGTCTTGTCTTGTAGACAAGACATGTCAAACACAAGGCCCGCAGGCGAGATCCAGCCCAGTTCTGGTCACAGGACCGCCCTGAAGATGGCAAGGGACCAGCACCTGCCACCCTGCCCCAGCTTAGCCAGGCACCCACCCCCAGGGTCTTGGTACTGTGCTGGGCCAGGTTGCAGGTCTTGGTGCCTTAGGTGCTGAAGGCCAGGGCCGGGTGTCCATCCACCATCCAGGGTGGCCCGTGTCACCATCCGGGGGGGAGTACCTGTGAAGCCCAATAGGCATGGCACCCACCCCAGTCCTGCCCCCTCCACTGGAGACCCCCAGATCCCCTCATAGCCCCGTCCAGCCCCCCACAGGTGCTCCCCTGACACGAGTGACATCAAGCTGGTCATGCCCACCTGACCACGCCCACCCAGCTATGTCCACCCAGGACAACCACAGTGCTAATGCGGCCCTCAATGAAATCGAGTTTGACATCCCTGTTGTAGACCTATTGTATATGTGGATCAAAATTGTTCCCTGAAAAAGAAAAAAAGGGAAAGAAAGTTATTCATAATTTATAATCAGAAGGGGGGAACCCCCAAATCTTATTTTCATATCTGTGCTCCAAATTTTCATTCTGTCCGGCAGACTCATGGGGGCAGAGGAGATAGTTGGATAGCAAAGATTAAGAGAACAGAATTCAGTTTTACCAAAGGATCAAACTAGGCTAAAAAATGATCCAGTCTAATGTGTAAATCAAGAATCAAGGTGTATATCTAAAGGGACAAAAAGCATGGTTAATGCCCAGGTAGGAATCAATAAATCCAAATAACCAAAATGAAGTTGAAAGCTGCAAGGCAAAACACATGTCTAGCTGTCAGAAAAATTGTAGTAAAAAAATTAACTTACTGTGTATGCTTTTATGTTCCTGTCAGCTGAACCCATCCTGGATTCAGTCTGGACTTATTAGCATCCATGTCAGTGCCAACTCTTGGGAATGTTGCTATTCCCAAGGAGCCTACCCTTTCAATATAGCACTTCTGTATCATTCTTTGCTCTTTCTCCAGCACTGGAGATAGAAAATCCACCAATGGGTTAACTCTACATTTCTGCCCATTAGACCAAGTCAGCCAATTTGTCACACCCGTCCTAGGGTAGCCACTCCCCAGTTTTGACTCGTTCTTCAGCCCAGACAGATGTGATAAATTGGCTCCCAGTCTAAGGCAGGTAATAGAGATTAAAATACTGGTGGATTCTATTCATCTCACATCACAGCTACTTCAACAGCGCTGGGATCAGCACTGCTCAAATAGCCTGTGAAAGGCTTGGGGAAGTGGGTTCTTCCCTTCTAAACCTGGGGTTAGCATTAAGAAAAATCCCTCTCCAACCTCCCTTCAACTGAACATCGCTGGGACCAGCGCTGAGCCTTCAATCCCCTAAGGGAAATCTCTTTCAGCTGTTCAGCGTTGGGACCAACGCTGCAGCCGGAGTTCAGAGACTTCAATTCCTCCTAAAAGAAATTCTTAGCCAACTGCTCAGCATTGGGAGCAATGCTGCAGCCGGGGATCTGAGGTTTTGAAGGGAAATCCTTAGCCAGCTGCTCAGCGTTGGGATTAACGCTGCAGCCGGAGCTCATCCGCTCCTCTGGAGGGGGGTGGGGACTGCCTCTTTAGATTGTTCCAATCATGACCGAAGGCCAGCTGATTGGCGGACTCGGTTTCTGGGAGGATTCCCTACTGATTTCTCCCCCCTGAACCTTGTTGTCACCCTGCCGACCGACTTTTCTCTCCGCGCGTCATTCCAAGCCGCCCAGCCTCCTCGTTGCTGCGCCAGGTTCCTCGTTCGCCATCTTGAGCGCTGGGACACGTGGAGATTGCAGAAGGCACTTCTGCCTTCTGCCCTCTTCTTCTCAAATCTCCTGCCAACAGGACGGAAGCTCTCTCTTGCCCAATCATAAAGCTGAAAGGGAGACTTCTGCTTTCTCCCCCAGTTATAGAATTGCCACCATTTTTTCTTAGACAGCGGAACAGGCGCGGGAACAGGCACGGCAGCTCAGCAAGCCATTAAGTTCCAGTGGAGGCTCAAGTCTCCACGGGAATGAAGAAACATCACTGGCTCTCTCTCTCTCTCTCTCTCTCTCTCTCTCTCTCTCTCTCTCTCTCTCTCTCTCTCTCTCTCTCTCTCTCTCTCTCTCTCTCTCTCTCTCTCTCTCTCTCTCTCTCTCTTCCAATAGGAGAACAGTGTGGCTGTTCAGCACACAATAACTACCTCACATCACATTGCAGTCTCCCCCCTCCTCTCCCCCTCGATTGTTCAGAGATTGCTAAACTAATTAAACGGCATAGATATAAAGATAGAAATAATAAATAAATAAATAAATAATAAAAACATTTGAGATCATGTTATAATAGTTTTTTTGCCCAACCCTGGTGCACCCATTACCCTGACCATCACCACCCCGCTTCTTTCAGCGCCATCCGCTACAAACAAGCGGCCATAGACAAGACCAAACCTCTACCGGTCAGGAGAGCGGGACGACCATCCCCTGCTCCATCTGCTTTGCCCATCTTGCCAACTGATCCCCTGCCAGAGTTCCCTCTCGGTATCACTGGGATAGCTCACCTAGGATGGAGGAGCCCACAGTGTCTCAACCCATGAGCATTGCCTCCCCTCCCACCAGCCACAAAAGACAAAAATCCTCCAAGCAGGAGGCGGCAGGCAGGATCAAAGCCAAGGCTAAGACCATTTCTGGAAGGAAACCTTCCAAGTTGGCTGAGAAACAGGCTAACAGAAGGTACCAGGCTCTGGAGAAAGAGTTCTCCAAAGCACAAAAGCAGGCCAGAGCAAAAGCAGAACAAACAGAGGAGGCACCCTTTGATCTTCCTTTGGGACCCTCTATCCAAGGAGTATGGTTTCTGGAAGGGTCCCCTCAGGTCTCTGAGGTGGGTCAAGCCCAAGCAACCCACCAACTATCGCTGCCACTACGGGCCACACAGCCCATACCTGAGGCCACTTTCATCCCCACAGCAGCAGGACTCAGGGGCGGAACCCGAAGTCCTCCCCTCCGAGGATTGCCTCCAAACTCTAATTGAGCAGGCATTTCACAGAATATTGGCCACTAGGAACAACCATGGGCCAAGACCCGAATCCGTGATTGCCATACCCCCACCCAGTTTCCAACCAGGGGAAACTGGATATCAGGACCCCTCCTCCCCATCATGGTCCTTTCACAGCAGGGGTTCTTCTCCCATGGAGGATGACCAACATGACATGTCATGGTGGGAGGAGGAAGATCCTCCTCCAGATCCCCCTCCCCATTTGGAGGGGTATTCAAAGATTCAAGGAAGGGTATTCACCCTTCCTTCTTCTTACCACTGCTTTGCAGAGCCAGCTCCATGGCCAACATTGGCCCAGATCATATTCCACAGACAGAACCACCACCTGGTTCAGATCCATTGTTTCTAGAACCCGTGGTAGCTCAGCACCATGTCCCTTACCCGGCATTCTTTCGGAATGCCATCAAGAAACAATGGACATCACCGGGCACCTTTCCAACACCGGGAGGAACAGACAGAAAGTTATTTAGCATAACACCAGAACAGTCAGAGGATCTCGAGGTTCCTAAGGTAGACGAATCCTTCGGTTTCCTGTTCTCCCTGTCCACAGTGTTGGGAGACATGGCAGAGGTATTAAAGTCTGATGACAGGAGATGGGAACTCACATTCCGCAGGACCCACCAAGCGGCAGTGTGGGCAGTAAGAACCGCCACCTGTGCATCCTTCTTTGCAAGAACCTCCCTACTCTGGATCCGTCAACTACAAGCCAGACTTCCCCAGGAGGAGGTACATACACAACAGGACCTGAGCAAGCTTGCTGCAGCATCAGAGTACGTCTCTGATTCCACGCTACATGCTGCCAGGTTTTTATCCAGAGCAATAGCATCCAATGTCTCAGCACGCAGGATGTTATGGCTCAAACACTGGCAAACTGATCCAAAGGCCAAGTGGCACCTAGCCACGGCCCCTTACCAGGGTGGACAATTATTCGTTGAGGCGCTGAACCCTTATCTGACCGAAAATAAGGATAAGTGGAAGGTACTGGCCCACTCCAGCAGACAGGCCAACAGGCATCCAACCCCGTACTCCCATAGGCAGTCCTTTCAGATGGGAACGGGATTCCCTCAGCCACCTGGCCCTTCACTCCTAGACAAGACCGCCAACAGGACAGGCCCAGTCCCAGACCCAGGCACCAAACCCAGAGCAAATGGCCCTTCGGGAAGGAAGGCGCCCCTACAGAAGGTTCAACTGACTCTGAAGTGGACGCCCCCATAGGTGGCAGACTGGCATTATTTACCCACCAATGGGAAGCCACCACCATGGACTCCTGGGTTCACCAAATCATCCACTACAGCCTATCCCTGGAGTTTGTATCCAGCCCCCCAGAACACTTCATCTCTTGCCCTCAATCAAGGAACCCCACCAAAAGCAAACTCATGCAAGAGGCTATCCGACACTTCCTAGAGATAAGGGCCATAGAACAGGTTCCAGCCAGCAGGGGGGCACCCAATCCAGTCCCTCATGACCAAGACCCAAACTCTGGGACACTGGGCAGAGGCAAACCTTGCCTTCATCAGGGCCGAACACATTTCGGGGGAGGTGAACAGACAAGTGGACTTCCTAAGCAGGTCGACCGTGGATCACTCCGAATGGCATCTGCATCCAGACCTATTCGTGGAAATAGCACAGAAGTTTGGGTGGGCAGTCATGGACTTGTTCACGTCCTCGATGAACGCCCAACTTCCGAGGTTCTTCTCAAGGTTCCCATTGGGAGCGGAGGAAACAGACGCCCTGCGTTGCCCATGGCCAAGGGGGCTACTTTACACATTTCCCCCTCTTCCACTGATCCCAGCAACCATCCACAGGGTATTGCAGGAACGAGCGGAGGTCATACTCATGGCCCCACACTGGCCACAAAGACCGTGGTTCGCGGACCTGGTGAATCTCTCCAGATCCTTCCCATGGAAGATTCCCCTGGAACAAGTGTCACTCAGCCAGGGAGATCTGCAACACCCAGATCCCCAATGGCTGCAGTTAGCCGCTTGGCACTTGAATGCCAGATCTTGAGCGGGGACAGTGAAGCTTTGGTATGTCCCATTGGTGGAGTCTCCATCTCCAGTGCTGGAGAAGGGGCGTTGTCTTACCTGAACGCCTTTTCTCAGAGATGGAAAATCAATTAGCTCATAGTAGGGTACTGGGAGCCAACATGTCAAATGGTAGTCAGCTACTTCGCCTTCGTCAAAACTGGGGAGTGGCTACCCTAGGATGGGCATGACAAATTGGCTGACTCGGTCTAATGGGCAGGAAGGCAGAGTTAACCCATTGGTGGATTCTCCATCTCTATGCTGGGAAAAGGCGTTCAGGTAAGACAACACCCCTTCTCCATTAGTGGCATTGATCTAAACCCCAGATTTAGAGACTGGGGGGGTATTAGCTAAGGATCATGGTGTACAGAATCCATAGAACTGGAAGAGACACAATTTGCATGCGTTGCTGGAACCTGAATCCCAAATAAGCAAGCTTCTTTCTTGCCTCTTTCTATGCTTTTTATTACATCTTTCTTTTCCTGGTTATGACTATTTTCTTATTCTCATGATTCCCAAACTCTGTGCAAGGGTGTCAGAGGTCTGCAGTAAACTCAACAACGGCAACACAGGGCACACAGTACATCGTTTGGAAACTGCTAGGGTGCCATGAGCCAAGAACATCTTATTCTAAAGCAATTGTTCATTCAAATATGGTTAATGGAGTTATTTTCAATAATAAATCGTCTGAGGGAAAAAATACAACTCAGACCAGAATCATGACACAAGAGAAAGGGTAACTACTTTCCATGGGGGGGGTTTTTCCTCATTTGACAAAATAATACAATGAAAGAAAATTTAAATTCCTTTCCATGCAGTGTTCAATTATAAATACATCTATGACCCACAAATACAATTTGCTGGAGACAGAGCTCATTCCTCAACTCTTTGCCTTCAGGTTAGTTGTTTTTGGTCAACCCCATGCTGATTGACAGTTTCTGAATGGCCAAACTACTCTATTTTGCAAGAGCAGCTTCTGTATATTTTCCTAAGTTCTAATGTGTCCACATGGTCAAGGGGACCTTATTTATTTATATTTATTCATCTCCATTGAGTACTGGTATTCCTCTGTACTTCAGATTTGACCAATAGGTAGCCCAACAGTATGAGCAGAATCCTGAAAACAGATGGAGTGTTATAGATGGTTCCTTTTCTGTTGGGGGGTGAATGAGATACATTGACTCATAAGCTTTTACTGTTACGTAACCTTCACTAAGCTGAGAATTCTGGATGCAGGAACAGGGTTGTTAGCAATCCTTGCCTTGTTATCAAGGCTGGAGGAGGATGAGACTAGGGAGCAAAACAGGGTGTCCTTTGAAGACTTCCTTATTATCCCTCCGGATTCCACCAACATCCATCTGTCATACTTTCCCTATTTCTATCCTATTGCAACTGGCGATTTTCTTAGGCAAATTGTCATCTGCATGATTGGATGCTCTGGTACATAGTGGAACCTGGTTATTAGTTTCTGCTATGTCCCTTTGTCTGGTTCAAAATAGCAAATAATAGACTGTATCTAGATAACGGTATATTTTTCTTTAACTCAGAAGGCTGCAGAAGTTGTCATTTTCATTCTCTGTTTTAATGCAAACTTCCTCTTAAGAATCATAATGCTGCTTGGTTTCAAGGAAAGTGCTGTTGTGTAGTTTATAGATAGCTCAGGAAATTGGCAGGTTTGAAAGAAGAAAGTCAGATTACCCACACAAATACACATACTTCAAAAAGATGGATGTTAGAAGAGAGCAGTGAATACAAGAAACTTAGAGGCTTTCTGTTGGGAATTCAACAGCCCATGGAGCCATCTAAATCCAGCAGCAAGATCCCTGATTTGGGGTGGTGCAATTTCCTTGCTATCTTCTAACCAGAAATGCTGTAGAATAAGTTTACCATACTTACCAGCCTCTTCCAGAAAGTTTCCCCCAAAGTGGCCTTAACAATGTTATTGCTGTTATGATATTCTACCTGTGAACATGCTTTTGTGAAAAAATAAAACTGATTCCTGGCTGAAAAATATTGGCTGTTCTTGGTACATGGGAAATTTAAATGAGCAGCTAGCATAATGAAAAATCAATCTTTGCCATTCTTGACCTGGAAGTCTAGTCCTGTAATGAACATCAGGATAATTACGTTACCAGGCCTCATATCAATGGATCAGATGTTGTGTTGAGAAGGTGGTGTCACTCCAGCTCCAACGGTCCTTGGATGAGGCCGATTATCTGGGCCCTCAACAGTCAGGATTCAGGCTCGGCTACTCCATGGAAACTGCTTTGGTCGCGCTGACGGATGATCTCTGGCGGGCCCGGGATAAGGGATTATCCACTATCCTGGTGCTACTTGACCTCTCAGCGGCTTTCGATACCATTGACCATGGTATCCTTCTGCACCGACTGGAGGGGTTGGGGATTGGGGGCACTGTTTTGCGGTGGTTCCTCCTACCTCACTGGTCAGTTGCAGTCGGTGTTGGCAGGGGGTCAGAGGTCGACCCCTAGGTTCCTCCCTTGTGGGGTACCTCAGGGATCGGTCCTCTCCCCTCTGCTGTTTAATATCTACATGAAACCGCTGGGTGAGATCATCCGACAACACGGGGTGAGATATCATCAGTATGCTGATGATACCCAGCTTTACATCTCCACCCCGTGTCATTTCAGTGAAGCAGCGGAAGTGATGTGCCGATGTCTGGAGGCTGTTAGGGTTTGGATGGGTGCTAACAGGCTCAAACTCAACCCTGACAAGACGGAGTGGCTATGGGTTCTGCCTTCCAAAGATATTTCAATCTATCCGTCCATTAGCCTGGGGGGGAGCTTTTGACCCCCTCGGAGAAGGTCCGCAACTTGGGCATCCTCCTCGATCCACAGCTAAATCTGGAACATCATCTTTCGGCTGTGGCGAGGAGGACATTTGCCCAGGTTCTCCTGGTGCACCAGTTGCGGCCCTATTTGGACCGGGAGTCTCTTCTCACAGTCACTCATGCCCTTATCACCTCGAGGTTCGACTACTGCAATGCTCTCTACATGGGGCTACCTTTGAAAAATGTTCGGAGACTTCAGGTAATGCAGAATGCAGCCGCGCGAGCAGTGTTGGGCTTGCCTAGAAATGCCCACATTTCGGCATCATTCCGCGAGCTGCATTGGCTGCCAATTGGTCTCCGAACCCAATTCAAAGTGTTGGTTATGACCTATAAAGCCCTACATGGCATCGGACCAGGTTATTTACGGGACCGTCTGCTGCCTCATGAATCCCAGCGGCCAGTTAGGGCCCACAGAGTGGGCCTTCTCCAGGTCCCGTCAGCCAGACAGTGTCGCCTGGCGGGGCCTAGGGGAAGAGCCTTCTCTGTTGCGGCCCCGGCCCTCTGGAACCAACTTCCCCCGGAGATCCGTGTTGCCCCCACCCTCTCCGCCTTTCGTAAATTGCTTAAAACACACTTTTGCCGGCAGGCCTGGGGCAGCTAACACCTTGCCCCTAGCCAGTGTATGTTTGTGGAATGATTGGTTTCTTTTTTAATTAAGGGTTTTTATATTTATGTATATAATGTAATTTCTATCATGTTGTGAGCCGCCCTGAGTTCTCCGGAATAGGGCGGCATAGAAATTAAATAAATAAATAAATAAATCTGTCTATAATAAATAAAGTGTTTGGAACAAAAATTCAGAAGAGAAAGAGACTTACATGTGATAGCAAAGCAGAATCATTATATAATGCACAGAGCAAATGAGTCAGAGAGCCCAGGCCAATTTAACCATAAATTGGACTTAGTTCTAAAGAGAATTGCTTCTTTGTTGGGGGAAAATATTTAACATTAGTTAGAAAGTCTGTTTTATCCACTTCTATCCAACTTCTGTATGGCAGTAGTGGTATTGCACAACTTAGGGAAATAAGTTAGTGAAAGCAATACACAGTTACAATTTAAGGTACAGATTTTTAAAATTCAAATAGCTACTTGTAGGGGAGTTGATAACTGTCAGGAGAATTACAGGTGGATATGCCAGCGGGGGTGGTTCACCTTTCCCAGTTGTACTATTATCCTAATGGACATCATTCCATATTGTTTGTATTGGGACGCAAACTGGCTTTGACAAAAATGGGTCTTTTCAGTGCAAATAGCCTCAACTTCTTGGTGAGTGCTCTTTAAAAATTGTGTGTGAAAGGTGCACATGAATTTAACATCACATCCATCATGGGGAGGGGGGAAGAGGAGAGAGAGACTAAATGGATTGACTTAAAATGTGATTAATCCATCATTAAATGAATTAAAATGAAAGGGTCTTCTGCATGTAGTATGAAACTTTATTTTATATATACTGGCACAAGTTTTTGTTGGAATATTTAATATTTTGGATTGTATTTTAAACTGAAAACTGCAGTTGCAACTCTTCATATGGGTAAAAGGATAATGCTTGACTAAACAGGGGTTAACTATTAAGGAGTCTCTCCCATGGTTACTTTAATAAAAGCCCTTTAAGTGGTCAATTTAGAAGCCTGCATTTTCCACCAGCTTGTTCTTTAAACATTGCTATCTTCCCAGCAATTTCATTCCGTGTTCTGATATTTATGCTATTGCTTTTACATCTGCACCCATGTGCACATTAGCTGGCCTCTTGGGCCTCTTATTAACTATAATTTTTGCTTCAAATCCTTGTCTTGCAGTTTTGGTTGAAGACGGTATCCAGGGAACCCATTTCTCTCTCTGGGAGATGCCTGGTGGTTGTTGCTAAGGTTGCTTCCACAGTAACATGTGCATCTTGTTTACACGTTCATCGGAAGAAGTTGCACTCGGCTAGTTCCACTAGTATCACCTAGGGAGCAACAGAAGGAAGTGCTGGATCTGCAGTCTTACAATCTTGCACTAAAACCTTTCTCCTCCCTGAGGAACTGTGTCTAATCCCCTACCAAACACTTCACTGGACTGCATTTCATGTGGAGCTCCAAAAGTTGCATTGCCTGCTCTAGTGAAGGAAAGAGATCCAGAGGTGAAAAGGAACGCACAACTTTTTCTGGGCTGTTTCCTCACTGAACCCATTCCCTTGTTGTCAAGATGACAAATAACTCTGCAGATCATCATCCTGGGAACTCTGTGGCAGAAGGCAGCTATGAAGGGGACTTTGGCTGCTCTGTTATGGACTTACGGAATCTTATGGAGCTTCGCAGTGCGGAGGCAGTGACCCGAATAAATGATACCTATGGGGGAGTGCATAATATTTGCAAGAGATTGAAGACCTCACCAATTGAAGGTAAGGAGTTTATTACCTTGATATGCAGGTTCTGAGGTTTTGCTGGTTAAAGAAATATAGGAAACCAGAAAATGCCTTTTAAGTTTTACGTTTTTATTCAGGTGAATACAGACAGACCCCTCTAAATGAGAGGAGCAACAAATGACAAGAAATCCTTGTATTTATTCTGTATAATTACATAAGCAACCCATCCAGCAAAGCTGATACACATAAGATAAAGATTGCATCCAGTAAGTCTGGCACACTGTAGATAAGAAGGGAGAAAGTAGAAGTAGCTAAACATGTTCCCATTTGAGTGTTCGTTAAAGATATCATATGTTCTTGGATGAGTTAGGACATTGGGTGTTATCCTTGCTGTCCTTTCCTAACCCTTCATCCAGGACTCTGCAAGTGACCAAAGAGAGAGGGGCCATCTGTATGTATTCACAATTAATACTGTTCCCTAATTCCTGGTCATCAACTTTGGTGGTAAAACAAGTATTTCTACGGATTCTAAAGACTTGGTTGCATCTCTTCACTCCTCCCCCACCACCTGCCCCATGCAAGAATTCATGATAAAATTACTTTTTCATTGCCTTGTTCATTCTTTTCAAATGGCTGCTAAACAAGGACTACCTGTAGCTCACAATGAAGAACTTTTGAATGAGCAGGGAGCAACCATAGGCCAGAATAGCTTTCGGGGCGGGGGGATTTCTATTTTTCTAAAAATGAACAGGAAATTGCAGAACTTCTGTACTTTATATTAAGATTCCTCTCTTTGGTTGTTGTTGTTGTTGTTAGCCAATCACTAAAGCTAGGGTGCAAAAATTCCAAAACTATAAAAGTTTTTGATGGTTGTTAGGAAACTTTTTTTAAAAGTGTGATTCATCTTTTGATTCTGGGTTTTAATGTGGTGTCTTTACTGCTTTAAATTACTTACAGTATTTATGGAAAGAAAGGAATAGAAAAAATAGGTTGAATAAATAAAAAAAGCTGGGTAGAGTAGTGGTTAATTTTTTGGTTATTTAATCCAGCATAGTTTGAAGAAGAATATGCATTTCCTTCACCACATATTAAAACACTGAATTACAGGGTATATAGCCCTCCAAGGCAAACTGTAGGTGCATCTATATAAAAATTCCCAGCTGTCCTGCTCTACTTTAGAAGCAGAACAGGAAATTTGTAAGTAAGAACTTTATTGTGTCTAAGTCTTCATTCAAAGAAACCCATCTGTGTGCATTTCTGGGACATAAAAATGTTATAAATGTTTTTGCCTCTTAAATATATTATGGTACAGATGGGTATGGGTACTTTAGTTATGCTAATTTTTATCTTCTAAGGATCCCCAATGTGAAATTGACTTCCATGGGTAGTATAGAAATCATACTGAGAAATTATTGATTTGAATAGAAATTCATTTTCTGGAAGAGTAACCATGCTTCAAAAATGGAAGCAAAATAGTTTGGACATAGAAATTATAACTTCTTATAGGAATTTTCTGAATATTTATATTGTTGTATATGTATGTGTGTGTATATATATACACACGTGTGTGTGTATGTAATGTAATTAAATTGTACAGCAAGTTATGAAAAATAATGGCTGCTTTTGATAATGGTGTCTGGCTGTGCAGCTTTAAAACTAGTTGTAGTCCACAAGCAGTAAGACATAGCATGAAGGTACTGTCAGTTCTATAGCCGTTTAATTATGAATTCTCTGCATAACATTTTAACAGTAACAAGCTAGAGAGATGTCTCCCCTCAGTGACCTAAGGTACACAGAGCTAAATAAATAAATTACACATAAACTAGAAGGGGTATAAGACCTTATCTCTCCTTTCCTCTTTCCAGATTTGAAATCTTATTTGTCAAAGTGCAATGTCAAGGGTTTTAGTTTTCTTTTTAGCCTTATAAATGAGAAGAAGCACTTTTAACAAGTATGTGAAATCTCATTTTAATGAACTAATTGGGGGATGGAGTGTCCTACTTAGGAAAGTCTATTACCAGAATGTACATAGCACATACATGATGACATATGATGCAGATTAGATCATTTATGTCATTTGTATTAATGTATGTCATGTGCATTGAACTGAAGTCCAACAAAATAAGTTTTCATGTATGTAAAAAAATATAAATAGCCACACTGAATCCATGGATTATAGGTGTAATTAAGATAAAGCATAGTGGAAATTGTACAATTGTACAAAATGTTTGAAATAAGATTTTGGATTATTCAGAATTTCTCACCAAATTAGAACTTATTGGATGGGAAAGTATGATCTGCCTCTATTTTTATGGATTGTTAACCCGTTCAGAATTTTCTAACATTACTTGGTTAAAAGAAAAAAAATCTAATTGCAGTTGACCTATGTTTTGGGGGGGGGGAATAAAATGAAGGATTGAATGAATGAAAATTTGTCCTTCAATTAGAATGATGAATTGTTCTTTGGAGAGAAGGCATTAATACTATAAAGAAAATGGCCAGATGCAGTCATATAAGGGATATGGCAGTGTAGAATGGCAGGTGCATTAGAAACGGTGAGACACCAACTTCTGCCCTTTTCTTTATGTGCACTTTGAAAATTTGCAGGTTATTATTAGCTCTCTGGTTTTGTAGTGTAAGCAGCAGATTAGCA
The DNA here is from genome assembly GCA_034064705.1 of Bothrops alternatus. Lineage (NCBI taxonomy): Eukaryota > Metazoa > Chordata > Lepidosauria > Squamata > Viperidae > Bothrops > Bothrops alternatus. The sequence continues at coordinate 13,128,514 of JARGCV010000589.1, forward strand.
TATTTCACAGCTGCAGTTGGGAACAGGAAGTAGCAAGGGAAAGACAATCCTAAGGTGTAATTAGAGAAGGAGGGCTGTCCTGGTGGAAATGCCAAATCTGGATCACTGAAGCATGTGTTTCCTGTGCCAAGTGATCGTATACATCTGGGGGTAGACCACTGGTTGGGCTATGATCCAGCCTGGTTGTCTCATCAAGCCTGACTCATTTTCCTCTCCATTCTGCTTTCAGAGATACCCGCATTTCACCTTTAGACCCACATGGCACTTTTGGCTAATGCAAGTGGTCAGGCAGTAATCGCCTGGGAGTGGAGAACAGATTGGAAAACTGCTAGATGAAATTCTCAATTGCCAAGTAGGGGTTGAATAATGATCAGGCGTTCCTGGTAACTTAGCATCCTTTCTTCTATCTCATGAAAAATTGTCAGAGCTGCCACTGTGCTGATGGTCTCTTCCATAGTGATTCAAGAGAACTAATTCTGGGCTGACCTCAGACTGCAAGCAGTCTTATGGATCGGTTTTCTGAAGAATGTGGATGCTGAGCTGTATTGGTTCTCAAATTGGTGTAAAACATGACCACAACAGCTACATGAAATTGAGATCATATCACTCCAAAATATATAAAAAGATCTGGATTGTTTAGTTGTCTTCCAGGCTCAGTGCATGTTATTCATCTATTTAAGCCAGGGGTCTTCAAACTTGGCCCTTTTATGACTTGTGGATTTCAACTCCCAGAATTCCTCAGCCAGCATGCCTGGCTGAGGAATTCTGCGAGTTGAAGTCCATAAGTCATAAAAGGGCCAAGTTTGAAGACCCCTGATTTAAGCCTTTCAATTGGTTTTATGGCTGTTTTATGATGAACAAACCCAAGTATTTATGAGAACATCCCCTTTACCCAACAAAATCATACAGTTGACACACAGAAAGGACATCTTCCTGCATCCTTCCCAGACAGTGGACTGTGTTTTCTTTCTAGGAAGGATTCGCTCTCATTTTTGGTGCTGATGGTCTCCTCCATCCAAAGGAATTAAGATACATAGTTTCAATTTGGCCTTTTAAATAATAATATAATAATTTAACATGCTTTTATTATTTATGTCGTTTAGTTTTTATGGTATACTAACAGGAGTGGTATTGTTAAAAAGCTGTAAACAAATAGTAAATAAGTAGTTTAATACTGCAATTAATTAATGTAGTAATTAAGCAATTTATATAAAAGAATAAGTTTAGCATGTTAGCAATATATGTTTATTTATTTATTTATTTATTTTACGATTTTTATACCGCCCCCCTCCCGAAGGACTCGGGGCGGTGTACAGCCCAATTAAAAACGTCAACATACAAAAAGTAAAATTATATAAAATAAATTAAATAATTTGGCCCAATCATTTAAAAACCCAATACATAATCTAAAAACTCAATCCCCTAAAAACAATTATGGTCTTGTTGGAACCGGAGCTACTATCCCAGGCTGGCTTGTCGGAATAAATATGTTTTTAATTCTCGACGGAAGGAACGCAATTCCGTCATCGTACGGAGTTCGGGGGGAGCTCGTTCCAAAGCGTTGGAGCTCCCACAGAGAAGGCCCTCCCCCTGGGGGTCGCCAGCTGACATTGTCTGGCCGATGGCACCCTGAGGAGACCCACTCTGTGGGAGCGTACCGGACGGCGGGAGGTATTTGCTGGCAGAAGGCGGTCCTGTAAATATCCGGGTCCGATGCCATGGAGCGTTTTAAAGATGGTCACTAACACCTTGAAACGCACCCAGAAGGCCACCGGCAACCAGTGCAGCTCACGCAGGAGCGATGTTACATGGGAGCGCCATGACGCTCTGGTCACTACCCGCGCGGTCGCATTCTGGGCCAGCTGAAGCCACCGGGTGCACCTCAAGGGGAGCCCCATGTAGAGAGCATTACAGTAGTCCAGCCTGAAAGTGACGAAGGCATGAGTAACTGTGCATAGCGAGTTCCGGTCTAGGAAGGGACACAACTGGCGTACCAGGCGAACCTGGTAGAACATCCTCCCGGCCACGGCCGTCAAATGGTCCTCTAAAGACAGCTGTGAATCCAGGAGGACTCCCAAATTGCGAACCCTTTCCGCGGGGGCCACTGTTTCGCCCCCAACAGACAACGAAGGAATCAATTGACTAAACTGGGACGACGGTAGCCACAGCCACTCGGTCTTGGAAGGGTTGAGCTTGAGTCCGTTCTTCCCCATCCAGACCCGCACGGCCTCCAGGCACTGGGTCAGCACGGAAAGAGCATCGTTGGGGTGGTTCGGCGTGGAAATGTACAGCTGAGTATCATCAGCGTACAGATGGTACTCCACACCAAAACCACGGATGATCTCACCCAGTGGTTTTACATAAATGTTGAACAGTAGGGGCGAGAGGACCGATCCCTGAGGTACCCCACATACGAGGGGTCTCAGGGTCGACCTCTGGCCCCCTGTCAACACAGACTGCATCCGGCCGGAGAGGAAGGAGGAGAACCACCGCAAAACAGTGCCCCCTATACCTAACCCCTCCAACCGTTGCAGCATGATACCATGATCGATGGTATCAAAAGCCGCCGAGAGGTCCAATAGCACCAGAGCAGAGGAACAACCTCTGTCCCGGGCCCGCCAGAGGTCATCCACCAACGCGACCAATGCTGTTTCCGTGCTGTAACCAGGCCTGAAGCCCGACTGGTTTGGATCCAAGTATATCGATTCCTCCAGGTGTCGCGGGAACTGTCGGGCAACCACGCTCTCGACAAACTTTGCAAGAAAGCAAAGGTTGGAGACAGGATGATAATTTGATAAAACAGCTGGATCCAGGGTAGGCTTCTTAAGGAGGGGCCTCACTACCGCCTCTTTCAAGGCAGCAGGGAAGACACCCTCACTTAAAGAAGCATTAATAATTGCCTGGAACCAGCCTCGTACCACCTCCCGGGATGCCAACACCAGCCAGGAGGGGCACGGGTCCAATGAACAAGTGGTCGCCCTAAGTCCCCCGAGCAACCTGTCCACGTCCTCGGAAGTCACGGGGTCAAACTCAGCCCAGATAGCAGTCTCAAGACCAGACTCCGTCTCTCCCACCGGACATACCCAGTTGAAATCAAAGCCTTCCCGTATCTGAGCGATTTTATCATGCAGATATTTTCCAAAATCCTCAGCTCTACCCTCTAAGGGGTCTCCTCTCACCTCCTGATGAAGGAGGGAGTGGGTCACCCTAAACAAGGAGGCTGGGCGGTTATCTGATGACACGATAAGAGCAGTGAGGTAAGAACACTTCTCTGCTTTTATCGCCGCTAGGTAGGACCTAATATGGTCTCTTACTAGTGTTCGGTCAGATTCGGCACGGCTCGATCTCCAACTGCTCTCTAGGCGTCTTTTCCAGCGTTTCATCTCTCTCAGCCCCTCAGTAAACCAAGGGGCCGATCGAGACGTACGTCGAATCAGAGGCCGCAAAGGCACAACCCGATCTAGAGCACTGGCCGCAGCCCTATCCCAGGCTGCCGCCAACTCTTCGACCGAGTCGTGTATCCGAACCTCAGGAATTGGCCCAAGCTCCATCTGGAACCGCTCGGGTTCCATCAGCCACCTGGGGCGGTACCATGTCACTGGTTCCGCCTTCCTGCGGTGGGGTGCAGCGGTCAGAAAGTCCAAGTGAAGGAGAGAGTGGTCAGACCATGACAGGGGCTCAATAACTATATCCCCTATATTCTGACCACTCAGCCACTGTCCAGAGACAAAAACCAGGTCAAGCATGTTCCCCCCTGTATGTGTGGGGCCTTGAATTACCTGGGTCAGGTCCATGGCTGCCATGGAAGCCATGAACTCTAGAGCTCCCCCGGACGTCCTGCCCACAGATGGCAGGTTGAAGTCACCCATGACTATTATGCCTGAGAACCTCAACCGCCACTGCGGCGATAATGTCCAGGAGCTCGAGCAGGGCGGTTGACATGTGGCAGGGAGCCAGGTACATAATCAACACTGCCCTCGGACCCCCAAGGTCCCACTTCACCAGGAGGGATTCACAGCCTGCCGTCTGAGGAACAGTGACCTCCCTCGGCCTGTAATCTTCCCTAATCACGACCGCCACTCCCCCACCCCTGCCCTGTGCTCTTGGCCGATGGAATGCAAGGAAACCCGGTGGGCACATTTCCACCAGAGGGACACCGCCCTCCGGTCCTAACCAGGTCTCCGTGATACCTGCCAGGTCTGCTCCCCCCTCTGAAATTAAATATTGGATGAGGGGGGGCCTTGTTTACCACAGACCTGGCATTGCACAACATCAGCCTACAGCCAGGGCCCTGTGGTTCTGAATAACCCCGAGAACAGGTAGAGCCTTGGGGGTTGGAGCGCATGATCACTCGTAAACAGTGGGTACGCGCTCCCCTATTATGATACGGCCCCCTGCGTCCACCATATCTGCCCCTCCCGCTTATGGTACTAATTGGAACTAAATCAGTCTTAATCAGCTCCCCATCCGAACCCACAGGATTACGTCCCCTTCCGTTGCCGGGCCTATCTTCTAGCTCCCCTCCAACAATTCCTTCCCCCGCCCTAAGCACCCCTTCCCCACCTCTACCCTCCCTTAAAACTTTAGTTAAAAAACGGTTTAAAAAACCCCAAAGCCCCTTATTTGACGCATGCCATCTCTCAGGACTCCAAAGTCCATCCTCGAGATGGGCCCTTGATAAAGCGGAGGGCCATGATTGCGAGAGGGGGAAATCTCGCAATGCAAGAAGAGTTGATCTCAGATAGGGAGCCAGTCAGATAAGATACATTGATGGGGTCCGGCGAGAACCAGGCAGTTCGATCTAAAGTAAGGACCAAAATTCCAGAGTTCCAAAAGTGATTCCACTTTCCTATTCCGTGTATAAGCAGACAGGACGGGGGAGGCCACTACGATTCTTCCATTTGACCTCATAGTTAATCACACTTCCTTGAGGGGGGGGAAGCATGAAACGCTGTTTCCCTCACCGTAGACCACAGTCCAAGCTCCATGCTGCCCCCCTCCATCACCCACAGCCTCCAGCTGTCTTCCCAGAAACCTCCGGCTGGCAAAATGAGGGGGGAGAGGGGGGCCGCCGAGCTGTTCCCTTTTTATGGCGGCCACCAACACCTCTCAGCTGCTCCACCAAAGTCGCACGTTCACATGGTGGTAGAAGGGAGGGGAAGGAACCAAGCCAAGGGTGTTTATGTTTATGTTTAACTGAAATGTGCTATTTCTTGAATGAGAAGATACTGATTTTAGAGAAAACGGATTTATAGTTGAAACAGATACCCTCCCTTCCCAAAGTTTTTTTCCCCTCTTAAAAGAACAATAAAAACCAAGTTTCCAAATGGATTAAAAGTTGATTCACTGCAGAAATCTGTTTTCAATATTTGAATAATGACAGCGAGGAGCCAAAGTTCCTCTATCTTATTTCTGTCCTTATAGATAATTAGTTCTTCTCCTATATATATTTGTGATCATGGCAAAACATTTTACATTGCCTATAGTCTTATTCATGCAGCTCTTCAGACTTCTTAGCATCTGGGATGAAATAAAATTAGTTAAAGTACTAAATGGGCCTTAAGTCAGTTCAGTTGTGGGCAACTTGTAATCACATTGCAGTAACAGCTTTTGTTTTAATTTTATATAGCTCTTTGACAATTTCAAAAGTTCTTTGAAAGAGATTCAGACTTCAGGCAAGCCTTTTCTGTAACAATCTGCTCTGTGGAAGAAAATAAAAGAAGAAGAGGGTCAAAAAGACAGGAGAAAGAAGAGGGCAGGAAAAGGGGAAAAAATGATGTCCCCACTCATTTTTGCTCTCTGCTCAACTACTGTGTGTTTTCATCCACCATTGGCATACAATATAGTCTCCAGCTGGTTATTTCTTCAGAATGGAATCCTTGACCTTAAGTTGAAAAGCAACTGACCCTTGTCCTTTGGAAAAACTAGAATCCCTAGACACCTTGCTTTTTATTTTTTTATTTTTATTTGATTTTTCTAAGGCAACCCTCAAGGTGTTTTAGAAGTAGAGATAAAAGATAATATGTTCAGTCATTATTCTGTTGTTGTTGTTCGAAAAGCCATCTAATTCCAAGCTTTCGGTAGTTTTGGTTTATTAAAAAAAGCATACCAATAATTTAGAGTGTGTGTATTCTATCTGGAGATGCAACTTATTTGTATTATCTTTTGTATTTTTAATAGAAAGTGATTGCTACTGCTGTAGGTTTTTACATACCGTATGGCCTAAAAAAAAGCAGCTAGGAACAGGGAATGAAGGATTTTTCTAAACTTGGTATCTTTAAATAAGATATTATTTAAGAAATATTTGAAATGATTCTGCCAATTCTTGCACTTAAAGGCCACCATTATTATACCAATATCACAGAAAGTGGGGTTGTGGCTGAGAAGGGGTGTTATGTCTACATCCACCACATTTCATTATTATTACAGTACATGCATTTTCGTGGGGAAAGAAGAAAAACCATGACAGATCAGAGCACTCCAGATGCTCCTCAATCCAGAGCCAATATGATTTAGCATTATGGAGGTTATAGTCCAGCAATATTTCAAGCATACTTCAATACTTGCAGTATAGTCCAGCCTACTCTGCTGCACTGGGGTTTATGGTTTGTGAAGTTTGGTTGGTGGGGCAGCCATTTACTGCTTCTCACAGCTGTGCCTCTTCCCTGACATGTACTTCATCTCCAAAGCTGTGAATAAGCACTAAATCAGCCATGGGGACATTGCTGTCTGGATAGAGCTCTCAAGATTAGCTATCTTGTGTACCAAATGGGAGACTTGGATGCTGCTCAGATGAATTGCATGGGAAGCCCAGAAACTTTCCTGTGAGTAATGAGGAAATTATTGAGTGCATTTTGCTGATTCAAGCTGTCTGCTGAGACACAAATAGTCTTCCACTATTACAATATAAGAGTTCTCTGTGGACAATTTACACTGCTGAATCCTAGCCAAGCAGCCTCTATTGCCAAGAATGTGAGTGCCCAGTTCTCACCTATTCCAGTTTTTCTTTTCTTTTCTTTTCTTTTTAATAAAAAAATCCTTTATTAAAACAATCAGCATTGTACACAAAATCTTTGTATGCATCAAACTTCATAGCATCTGATATACAACATTACGTATTATTCTTTGTAAACGTCTGGTTTGGTACACATTTTTCACTCCTCTCTTCAACCCTCTATTATACACCTGTTACATTTTTTAATTCTCTATGATCCCTAACAATAGGTCTTGAGGTAGTAGTTAAACCTTAAATATAAGATCATATTAATAATCAGTCATCATAGATCACTACATATAGCACTAGGTATTAATCTTTGTAAACGTCTGGTTTGGTAAATAACCTTTACTTCTCCCTTCCAGCCTCAACTATATGTCCGTTGTATTTTATCTTTTATACTCCCTAGCAAAAGATCCTGAGGTAGAGATTCAGTAACCTGGGGTAGAAGTTCAGTCTGCTTTTTCAATATTAAAGTGTTCAACCTTAAACTTAAGATCATATTAATAAGCAGTCATATCGAGAAGCGATCATCGTAGAACATAACCTACAACAATAGGGATACATTCTTCACTCCTCATTTCAAGCCTCTACTATACACCTGCTACATTTTTTAACCTGTGTGGTCCCTAATACTAGGTCCTGAGGTCCTCCTCTACTTAGCATTAAGCCCACTATAACCTTAAACAGAAGCAAAGCCTTCGGTCTCTTAATTTGCCAAATTCCTGAGGCTGGCTTTTTTACGCCTCACATTTTTCCAAAGGGAAGGAAGCCAAATGTTTAGGCAGCCAGCTCTTGAAGTTTACATATAAGTAAGTGATTCAGTAAATGCTTTCGCCTATCCAATGTCCTTTTCAAGAGAGAGGTGTGTGTGTGTGGGGGGGGGGAAATGAGAGAAGCTGTCAGAAGCTCAGAAATATTCTCCAGTAAATGAATAGAATGAATGGAGTATATGAAATACCACATAAGGTAGCCTAGTGAGCCAAGCAACATCTGAGAGTGCGAAATTCATCATTTTGTTCAAACTTCCCTTTCCATTGGTTTTAGTTTCTTGCTGAACATGGCCACCTTTCCTTATCTTCACATTGTTTTGTTCTGTTAAAAAAAACCCCTCTTGTCTCAAGATAGATTGATCTATCTTTTCTCCAGCACCAGAGATGGATAATCCACCAATGGGTTTAGACTGTGTTCCTGCCCAATCAGATCAAGTCAGCCAAAGTTGCCACGCCTGTCCTGGACCATAGAGATCCCATTCTTGACTTGATCTCGCCCAGGACAGTCATGCAAGTTTGGCTCTTAGGCAGGTACAGTCTCTATTGGTGGATTTTCCATTTCCAAATTGCTGAACAGTGCTGTATTCAGCACAGAATTTGGCCTTCTAGTAGTAATTATTCCTCCTTTTCCCATTCAAAAACATCCTGCTTTCCTCTTGATTCTTAATTCGGGAGGGGGGTTAAAAAAACTGGGTCTTTTATAAGGAAGGGGCTCCTTCTTTAACCCCCCCTCCCCCCTTCCTCCCCCAGCCTTAGCTTGCTGGATTCATCTGGTGAACTAATGGCCGTTAGTCCCCAGCTGATATTAATTTGGCCTCTTTCATACTGGAGCTTGCGGCTGCAGCTCCGGTGGCTTAATACCAGTGCCGGCGGAAGAGGCTGGTAGCGACGGACCCAGGATCCCTCGGAAATCCTTAAGTCTCTGATTTCTTGGAGCTGCAGCTGCAGCTCCGATGCCTAATTCCACTGGTGCCTAATTTTGCCGGTCTTCTCCCTTTCCCTTCAGCTGCTGGGGCCTTACTATTGTGCTTTTGCAGGGCATCAGCATGCGCCTAGAAAAACCCAGGGCCGATCAGCTGTTAGGCAGCAGATCGGAGGGGCAGAGGGCTCTGTTTTTGCTTTAAATTGCAAGCTTCCAGGTGCGGACCTTCTCCTTGGAGAAGGGGTCGCTCGTTCTGCGCCGGCATTTGCCTCAGAAGCCTCCTGGACCGTGGCAGGTCTAGGGCCTCCCCCCATAGGTGGATGCCATTTTGGGCCACGTGGTCTCCATCCTTACTGGCTCATTCCAATTCCTCAAGGGGAATACCGGAGGAAGGGGCTCCTTCCTCCTCCTTACTGACTACCCTTCTCTGTTAAGGAAAAGGGATGTGCATTGGGGGTGATCCAAGACAGGCGATCCGGGGATAAAAAATTCAAGGCCTCACCAGCGTCAGGAGGCTCCATTTTTGGGGATGGCCCCCTTTTGGGAGCTAAACAGGTCCATTTTATCTTGAGGCCTAAGATCTCAAGGGGCAACGGAGCCTCCAAGCCTCTTATGACTCGGTCTGTGACCTGGTCACAGGTGTAGTCCATTGTTGTTGTTGTTATTATTATTATTAATATCATCATCATCATCATTCACATTATTGGTTGGTTCCTTTCTGGTTTAGTGTCTCTCGGCCTCACCGTGCTCATATCTGGCCTAACCCAGCATGATTCTGGGCCTACTAAATTGCCAACAACTGTAGCTGGATTCCAGGCATCACCTACCGTGCGCCTGTTCTTATCCACACAACAGCCTATCTGGATTCCAGGCATCCCCTATAGTGCGCCAGGCATCCCCTATAGTGCGCCGGATTCCAGACGCCACCTGTCATGCGTCTGTCCTTATCCGTGCACAGCTATAGCTGGATTCCAGACATCCCCTATAGTGTGCCTGTCCTTATCCAGTGTATACTACTCTCTGGATACCAGGGGTCCCCCATTGTACTGCTGTGTTATCAGAGAATGGAGGATTCTATGCCTTCTGCAAAGGATGCTTTGCCATCTTCATCGGCTCCTAGGCATCCTCAATCCTCTAGTCAGGAGGTTGCTAGCAAGATTGCGGCCAAAACCAAGTCCAGACCTACCACCAAGACCTCCAAGGGAGCTGAAAAGCAGGCCAGCCGGAGACACCAAGCCCTAGAAAAGGAATTTTCAAAGGCACAGAAAAGAGCCAGGTTGGAGTCCCCCCATGCTGAAGGGTCAACCTTTGATTTACTTCTGGGGCCCCCACCTCCCCCCTGGGGATATTGTCGACAGGGGAACCCTTACCTTCCCTTGCACCATGTGGGATGGGCGGAGCTCTCCCCATTTCCCAACCCGCTGTCCCACAGGCTCAACCCGGGACACCCGAGGCTACCTTCACACTTACTGCGACCGGGCTTCAGCCAAGTGAGCCACGGAGGACCGTTTGGCCTTGCTGATTGCTCAAGCGGTAGATCGCACCTTTGAGGCAAGAGCTCAAGTCCCTAGGCCAGCGGCTATCACTCACGTGCCTATTCATCATCCGGTTTCTGAAACCTACGCTCCTTTTTCCCCATCCAGGTCCACCTGCTCGGAGAACTCATCCCTTTATGATCTTGACATTGAACAGGGGATTCCGATATCTGAGGAGGAGGAGCCTCCCCCCGAAGCTCCTTCCTTTAGCAGCCTCTTCAACCCTACCTTCTTTGTTCCCTTGCTCCGCAAGGTCACATCCACAGCCCATCTCGGGCCCGATCCTTCCTCAGCAACAACCACCGTTCCCCCTGAATCAGAGGTGGACCCAAACTTCACTGAACCGGTGGCAGCTCAACACCACATTCCTTGGCCTCCCATGTTTCTAAACGCGGTCTGAAAGCAGTGGACATCTCCGGCCTCCCTTCCCCTCCCAGGTAGTACCGACAAAAAACTATACAACATGGCTAAGGATTTGGAGGAGGCCTTGGAGGTGCCTTCAGCGGATGAGCCCGTAGTATCAACCACTGTCATTCCCGGCGATGTTTCTGAGGGTCTCAGGCTGAGGACCATAAATGCAAACTTGCCTACTGCAGGACACATCAAGTGGCTGCATGGGCTATTAGAGCGGCCACCTCTGCATCTTTCTTTAACAGATCGGCCCTCCGCTGGCTAAGGCAGCTCCAGGCCCGTATCCCAGCGGAGGATATCCGCACCCACCAGGACCTTAGCAAGATGGTGGCGGCCACTGAGTATGCATCAGATGCCACTCTTTAGGCCACCAGATTTTCCTCCAGGGCTATGGCTTCCAGCGTCACTGGTCACCATATGCTCTGGTTGAAGCTCTGGCACGCCGACACCAAGTCTAAGTGGCGTCTATCAGCGGCACCTTATCAGGGAGGCAAGCTGTTTGGGGATGCCTTGAATCCCTATCTCACTGAGAATAAGGACAAACGCAAGGTCCTTAATCATCTCTTTAAAAGATCGGACAAACGGTCCAATTTTTACCCACAAAGACAGTTTTTTAGGTCAGGGACTAGGTACAACTACACTCAACCCATCCATCCCTTCCTGGCCAGGCAGGACAGACAGGATAGGCAGTCAGACAGACAGATGGCCTAGACAGCAATCTCAGGGCAAGCAGCCCTTTCACAGGAACGGCCGACCATTCGACCGCTCCAGGTGACTCTCCACCCATAGGGGGCAGACTCTCTTTCTTTGCCCACCAATGGGAGGCCACCACCACAGACGCATGGGTACTCAACACCGTACGTCACAGTCTGTCCCTGGAGTTCATCTCCTATCCCCCAAATCAATTTCTCTCCTGCCCCTACCCACAGAATCAAACAAAGAAAAAACTAATGAACGAAGCCATTCAGCATCTGCTAAACATACAGGCCATAGAACCGGTGCCAGTGGACCAGAAAGGTCGGGGGTTTTATTCCATCCTCTTTGTCATCCCCAAGACGTCAGGGGGATGGAGAGCCATTTTAGATCTCAAGGGCTTGAATTATCATCTTGCATACCGCAAATTCAAGATGCAAATGCTCCGCTCAATCTTGGGAAGCGTAAGGAAAGGGGACTTCCTGATGTCTATCGACCTCCCAGAAGCGTACCTCCATATCTCCATCTCTCTCGCCCATCGCCAGTTTCTACGTTCGCACACAAGGGGCCCCATTTTCAATACAGGGCACTCCCATTTGGCCTATCATTGGCTTCCAGGGTATTTACCAAGATCCTGGTGGTTCCAGCAGCTCACCTAAGGATGGTACCAGTCAGAGTCCAATGCTACCTGGACGACATATTAATCCAGTCATCGTCCACCCTGGCAGACCTCGAACTGGTGGTGAAACTGCTCCAGGATCACAGGGTGTCGGTAAACTTCCCCAAGAGCCATATGGTTCCCACAACAAGGCTGTTACACCTAGGGGCCATCATAGACATGGTGGAGTGCCGGGTCTACTTATCACAGGAATGCCAGGACAGCATAAGGGAGTTGGTCCTCCAATTATGCAGGAGTTGAACTGTAACATTGGGCAGTCTTTCCCAGTTGTTAGGAAAGATGATCTCGACCATCGCGATCATCCCTTGGTCCAGGCTCCAATTCAGGGAACTTCAGTGGTTCCTGCTCCTCTTCCAAAGACAGAACCTCAGCGCCTCCCAGCAAAGGGTGAGACTCCCACTACAAGTATTGCGCTCTCTCACGTGGTGGCTCTTGCCCGCCATGCTCAAGGGATCCTCCTTCAAGAAGCCAGATCGGCTCGTACTAACGACTGATGCCAGCCTGTTCGGCTGGGGAGCACACCTTCGCTCACAGTGGGCACAGGGCCCTTGGTTTCACTCAGACCTTCGGCACAACATCAATTAGCTGGAGCTCCGGGCTATACATCTGGCCCTTCGCCACTTTCACAGTCTGGTGACGAGGCGTCACGTATTGGTCCTCACGGACAATGTGGCTGCCAAGGCTCATATAAACCAGCAAGGGGACACCAGATTTCGGACCCTATTGACCGAAGCTCTTCTACTGGGCTCCTGGGAAAATCCAATCTGGCCTCTGTTATGTCTGGCCTCTCGCAGCTCATTAAAATCCACGTAAATATGTATTTAAGAGGTTTATTTAATACATTTCAAAAGGATTCATTTCAAAGCAAGCTGCTGGCATTATGTTGGCCTGAACGGCCAAATCAGATCTATTTACATTTAGATAAACAGGCTCTCCTCCTCCTACATCCCAATTAACTTACTCTTTCTTCATCACATTGTCCAAGATCTCATTATTCTTCGATAGGTTTTCAAAACACCAGAAAACTGAGTTCCAAAACACTGCCAAAGTTTTGAGCCCACTCCTTGATTAACGTTGCTCGTGACAAAAGCGTAGTCTTTCTTTCCCCTTCTAATATAGTGTCCGATACGTCACTTCCCCAATTACTTCCTTTTTCCAGTTAACTGACACCTTCGCTTATCAAACCTTCGGAACCTCGGATTAATCCATTTATCTTCTTGTTCTAAATCTGACTCATCATTTTGAGAATCTGATTCAGAATGCATACAAAGCTCTTCATTGTCTATCTCAGCTGCCGGGAGGGGAAACCACCCAGAGGGGCCTGGCTGCTGATCCTCGGCTGCCAGGAGGGGAAAACACCCAGAGGGGCCTGGCTGCTGATCCTCTGCTGCCGGGAGGGAAAAACACCCAGAGGGACCTGGCTGCTGATCCTCATCCTCTGATACTTCCCAAGCTGGTTCAGGGACACTCACAACAGCCTCCATCAAGGCTGATCACATTTCGGGGGAGGCAAACACTCAGGCCAACCTCCTGAGCAGGCAACGGTAGATCACTCGGAATGGCGACTCCACCCGAGGATTTTCAGAGAAATCTGTCACCGATTCGGCTTGCCATTGCTGGCCCTCTTTGCGTCCTTGATCAATGCACAGCTGCCTCGATTCTTTTCCCGGTTTCCATCTCCAGGGGCAGAACGAGCAGATGCTCTTCGGAGCCCATGGCCGGAGGGCTTGCTTTACGCCTTCCCTCCTCTCCCTCTCCTCCCGGCGGTCATCCACAAGCTTCTTTGGGAGCAGGCGGAGATCCTCCTAGTGGCTCCATACTGGCCACGGAGACCTTGGTTCGCCGATCTGGTGAGTCTCTCCCTCACGGATCCATGGAGGATTCCCCTGAACTGGGTTTAGCTCAGCCAGGGGACCATTCTCCATCCCGACCCCCAATGGCTTTAGTTAGCCATCTGGCACTTGAGCGCTCAGTCTTGTCCTGGGAGCTTTGCTCTCCAGGAGTCATTACAGTAATCCAGGCTTCCCGTCGCCCTTCTACAAACCGCATTTATGAGGCCATGTGAAAGAACTTTATCTCGTGGTGCTCGGTTCAACACTTGTCACTCTTAGACCTAACCGTTCCCCATATTCTGGACTATCTGTTAGAGGGCTTGGAGAGGGGCTTGGCCCCGAACACATTGCTCAGACAGATCGCTGCGCTTTCCACAGTACTCACCTGTGACTCAGTGGTTTCCTTGGAACATCATCCCCTACTCCGCTCATTCCTCAAAGGGGCCGCTAACATCAGGCCCCCTGTAGTGCACAGGTACCCTTCTTGGGAGCTTCCATGTGTTCTTCGGGCCCTGACCAAGTCGCTCTTTGAGCCTCTAAAAATGTGCGACGTGCGCTATCTGTCCCACAAGGTGGCATTCTTGGTGACAATCACATCGGTGCGACGCATTTCTGAATTGGCTGTGCTTTCTACCCAGGATGACATGTGCATCTTCCACCAGGTCCTCCACCTCGATCCTACCTTTCTTTCAAAGGTCAACTCTCTTTTCTACAGGGCCCAGGAAATTGTGCTCCCGGATTTCTGTCCTAATCCATCGCATGATCGGGAACGGCAATGGCATCTATTGGATGTCCGCAGGGTGCTCCGGTACTATATCTCACGAACAGCGGCATTCCGTAACTCAGAGGCCTTCTTTGTCTCCTTCCGCCCTTCCTCCAGGGGTCGGAAGGTCCCCTCCTCCACGATTGGCAGGTGGATTAGGGTGTGTATTGTGGGGGCGTATCAAGCTGCTTCATTGCCGGTTCCACAATGGATTACGGCCCACTCTACTCTGAGTGCCACTACTTCTGCGGCCTGGGCCACTCAGGCGTCCATTGAAGATGTCTGCAGGGTGGCCACATGGTCTTCACCATCTCCTTTTATACGGCACTATAAGATTGATAGGTTTGCCTCGGCGGAGGCCTCCTTTGGTAGGAGGGTTCTCCAACAGGTCGTACCTCAAAGTACCACATCGGACCGGCCTGCTTCCCTCCCTCAGGGACAGTAGGCTTTGGTATGTCCCATTGGTGGATTATCCATCTCCAGTGCTGGAGAAGGGGAGTTGTCTTACCTGAACGCCTTTTCTCAGCACGGAGATGGATAATCCACTCCCGCCCTATTTTATTTATTTATTTATTTTATTTATTAAATTTTTATACCGCCCCTCTCCCGTAGGACTCGGGGCGGTTCACAACAGAGTAAAAACATAAAAACAATAAATATTTAAAAATAAATTAAATTAATATTAATACAAGGCTGTTGCTAAAAACCTGTTAAAAACCCAATTCTAAAACCCAAACAGCCTTGTTTAAAAATTTTAAAACCCGAGGAGATCTAGGCCAGGCCGGCTTGATTGAAGAGATGAGTCTTCAGTTCTCTTCTGAAGGTGCGGAGATCATGACATGTCCGGAGTTCTGGGGGGAGCTCGTTCCACATCGTCGGTGCCCCCACAGAAAAGGCTCTCCCCCTGGGCGCCACCAGCCGACACTGCTTAGCCGATGGCACCCTGAGGAGGCCCTCTCTGTGGGAGCGAACTGGTCGATGGGAGGTATTTACTGGCAGAAGGCGGTCTTGTAAATAACTGGGTCCTATGCCATGGAGCGCTTTAAAAGTGGTAACCAGTACCTTGAAGCGCACCCGGAAAGCCACCAGCAACCAGTGCAGCTCGCGCAGGATAGGGGCCATTCGTACCCGCCAGGGTGCCCCCACTACCACCCGCGCGGCCGCATTCTGCGCCAGTTGAAGCCTCCGCGTGCACTTCAAGGGGAGCCCCATGTAGAGAGCATTACAATAGTCCAGTCTGGAAGTGACGAAGGCATGGGTGACCGTGCGTAGCACGTCCTTATCTAGGAAGGGGCGCAACTGGCGTACCAGACGAATCTGGTAAAATATCCTCCTGGCCACGGCCGTCAGATGGTCCTCAAGGGACAGCCGTGAATCTAGGAGGACTCCCAAGTTGCGAGCCCTTCCCGTGGGGGCCACTGACTCGCCCCCAATAGACAGCGATGGAGTCAGCTGGTTGTACCGGGGACGACGGTAATCACAGCCACTCGGTCTTGGAGGGGTTGAGCTTGAGACCGTTCTTCCCCATCCAGATCCGCACAGCCTCCAGGCACTGGGTCAGCACGTCAAGAGCTTCATTTGGGTGGTTCGGGGTGGAAATGTACAGCTGAGTATCATCAGCGTACTGATGGAATTCCACCCCAAAACCTCGGATGATCTCACCCAGCGGCTTCACATAAATGCTGAACAACAAGGGCGAGAGGACTGACCCCTGAGGTACCCCACAATCAAGGGGCCTCGGGGTCGACCTCTGACCCCCTGTCAACACAAACTGCGTCCGGCCAGAGAGGAAGGAAGAGAACCACCGAAGCACGGTGCCCCCTATACCCAGCCCCGCCAGCCGGCGCAGCATGATACCATGGTCGATGGTATCAAAAGCCGCTGAGAGGTCCAATAGCACCAGGATAGAGGAGCAACCCCTGTCCCGGGCCCGCCAGAGATCATCCACCAATGCGACCAAAGCTGTTTCTGTGCTGTTTATTTTTATTTATTTATTTATTTATTAATCAAATTTCTATACCGCCCCTCTCCCGAAGGACTCGGGGCAGTGTACAGCCTAAAATTTAAAAAACATATAAATATACAAAATTTAAAATAATTAAAAATAAATTAAATAATTTGGCCGAAATCCCCATTTAAAACCCAAAACATACAAAGCTAAAATCTTAAAAAATACTCAGTCCCCCTAAAACATTTTGACCCTATTGGAACCGAAGCTTCTATGCCAGGCTGGCCTGTCGAAAAAGGAAATGTTTTTAGTTCCCGATGGAAGGTGCGTAAATCTGTTATTATACGGAGTTCGGGGGGGAGCTCGTTCCATAACCCGGCCTGAAGCCCGACTGGAACGGGTCCAGGTACGACGATTCCTCCAGGTGCTGAGGGAACTGTCAAGCAACCACACTCTCAACAACCTTCGCAACAAAGCGAAGGTTGGAGACAGGACGGTAATTAGATAGAACAGCCAGGTCCAAGGCGGGCTTCTTGAGGAGGGGTCGCACCACTGCCTCTTTCATGGCGGCGGGGAAGACACCCTCACTCAACAAGGTGTTGATAATTGCCTGGAGCCAGCCTCGCGTCACCTCACTGGAGGCCAGTACCAACCAGGAGGGACACGGGTCCAATAAACATGTGGTTGCTCTAAGACCTGCCAGCAACCTGTCCACGTCATCAGGTGTCACGTAGTCAAACTCAGCCCAGATAGTAGTCTCAAGACCGGCCTCAGTCACTTCTGCTGGACTGCCTTCGTTGAAGTTAAAGCCTTCCCGAATCTGAGCGATTTTGTCATACAGGTATTGCACAAAATCCTCAGCTCTTCCCTCCAAGGGGTCCCCCCTCACCTCCCGATGAAGGAGGGAGCGGGTTACCCTAAACAGGGAGGCTGGGCGGTTATCTGATGATGCAATAAGGGCAGTGACATAAGAACACTTCTCTGCCCTTATTGCCACTAAGTAAGTCCTAATATGGTCTCTTACTCGTGTTCGGTCAGACTCAGAGCGACTCGCCCTCCAACTGCTCTCTAGGCGTCTTTTCCTGCCCTTACAGGTTACTTAGGCCTAGGGCTAGATTGATGAGCCAACATGTCTTGCAGTCAGTCAATGGCTACGCTCGCATCAAGAATGGGATCTCTATGGTCCAGGACGGGCGTGGCAACTTTGGCTGACTTGATCTGATTGGGCAGGAACACAGTCTAAACCCATTGGTGAATTATCCATCTCTGTGCTGAGAAAAGGCGTTCAGGTAAGACAACACCCCTTTTTATAAACATTTTATAAATGATTTTTAAAACCATGCATTTAAAATACAAGCTGAATAATTGCAATGCAATTAAATCAAATTGCAAAAGTATCTAAATAAAAATAAACAAAATAATCTGAAATGCTGGACTTTCAGGTAAGAGGGAGGTTTAAGATTCTTTTACAACAACAATAATAATGAATAGTACCTGGTATTGACTTTTATACAGAATTAATATTATTTAGAAAGATTCCTCTTTGTCAGCCTGGCTGATTTCGAGAAATGGGATAGAAAAGCGTGGGGGGGGAGGCAAGTCAAAGGTATCTGCTTCTATGGAGTAAAGACCTACCATGAGTCATTTGACATGAAATACTTTCTCATCTCCCTTGGGTGAAGCTAGTGTCAGCAAATAAAGCCATGATTCACCCACTGGCAGTAATAGCTACTCTTCTTCCACTCCCCCCCTTGCTTTATTGACCCCATTTCTATCTACTCCTATAACTCCATGCTGAGGGAAGGTCCATCTATCAAATGTCAACTTGCCTTTTACCTATTAGCAATACAGGATAATTTCTTAATGCAGAGGTGATAATTCTTTTAAAGAGGTTAAAATTCTCTCTTAAGGCCTGCTTAACCCTCGCTGAATATCCTAGCCCCTAATTAGAGTGCTATTTACTACCAAGCTTGACTAAACTTGTGTGAAATTTCAGTCTGGAGAGCACTGGTTACATGAGTTGATTGCTCTGTTATGGGAGGGAAAGAATTCTATATATCAAAAACTTTCACGTCAAGCCGTATTTGTGCAATAGGAGCAAATTCAGTCACGTCCCACCTTCATCCACAGCTGGAAATTGTATAAGATAGGAAACTGGTATTCCCGAAGATTGCATTATTTGCACTTTCTGATTTTCAGCAGGAAACTAAAGGAAATTGATGATTAAGCCTCTGATACTTTTAAGAAAAAAATAAACGTAACTCAGCTCCTCTGGAAACAGGAAAAAAATGGTCAAAATTTTTTCTTAAATTCCACAGGTTGAACCTCCTTTCCTCCATCTTTTTCACTTAATTCAAATTTAAAACCAGAAAGTTATTTTAACTTACATATTTAAGATAATAGTATCTAAGGAGAGAAGTGAGTTACCATACAATATCCTTGAATTGTGTAGTATGTTCATATTCTGCCTCTAACTTCTTGATTATAGCGAATACTTTTTTTATAGAATTCACAAAGAGTTTCTAGACTAACAGCAAGAATGGCCACCAAGTCAGTGCTTTCAATTTTCTTTATGCATCACCAAAAGACATTATTTGTATCTGTTTAGCTGTATATAGAATTAAAATTTTGTTGTTTGGGAACTGATAAAATCATTAACAAATTAAAACTCACAAGGGAAAACACTGCTAACCATTTCTCTTTTGAAGCTGTCTTGCTTTCCCCAAAACATACCTTCCTCCCAACTCCTCTACCATTCCATCTCCAGGGCTCTCCTCCTTAGACCATTATTATTCTACTCTTTTGGAAAAGTCATGAAATTTAGTTTTTATATATGATAACCACAGAAGATTATTGTATGCACAATGATGGAAAGATCTGGCAATACCCAATGGAGGTATGGTTGGTAAAAATGATGAGACTTGCTAAGGTGGTAAAGTTGACCTGTTCTGTTAGAGAAAAGACATTTTATTTATTGCTGACTTGAAACCCCTTATGGACTTTTAGGATAAAAGAAAAAAATGAATTTATGAACCACATTTTTGAGGATTAGAGAATTGTCAATTTACAATTAACTGCTATAAAAAGTTCTGAAACCACTTTTTATAGCTTTTTAAAAAACAATTTTTTCTTTTTTTCTTTTTTCCCCTTTAGGTTTCTCTTTTATTTCCTCCTTTTTCTTTCTTTCTTACTACTCTATTTTATTTTGTATTAATTTTTCTCTTGTTTTTAAAATTTTCAGTAAAATTATATTTTAAAAAATCATTATTCCCCTTTTGCATGATAATGAAAGAGAGCTGATAGCATATAATAAGCCACTTGAGTATGCTTTTTAAAAACAAACATCCATGTATATGAGTGTATGTATGCATGCATGTGTGTGTGTTTGTTTACAACCCTACACACACACACACACACACACACACACACACACACACACTGGTTGGATGATAGATTTCTGTCTTTTTCTCAACATCTCTCTAATGCGTCCTCTGTTGATGCCTTGCAGGATTAGCTTCCAAAATCATGGGTTTAGTATATGTTACTGAATATGTTGCTAGCAATGTTTGCTTCACACAATTCATAATAGGATTAATGTAATTGTTCCAGTTGTTATTCTTCCCTTTATGTTGGTTTCTGCTTGTTTCTACAACCAGATAGATAGACTGCAAGCAACTGCACTTCAGGTAACAATAAACTATTACCAGCACTACAAGTTATTTAAACGATTCCAGTAAATGAAAATCACCTCATGATAGAGAAGCAACCTAGAACTAAGGAGAAACTTCCTGACAGTTAGAACAATTAACCAGTGGAACAACCTGCCTCCAGAAGCTGGTGAATGCTCCAACACTGGAAGTTTTTAAGAAGAGACTGGGACAGCCATTTGTCTGAAATGGTGTAGAGTTTCCTGCCTGAGCAGGGGGTTGGACTCGATGACCTCCAAGGTCCCTTCCAACTTTATTATTATATATTATATTTTATTTTATTATATTATATTATATTATATTATATTATATTATATTATATTATATTATATTATATTATATTATATTATATTATATTATATTATATTATATTATATTATATTATATTATATTATATTATATTATATTATATTATATTATATTATATTATATTATATTATATTATATTATATTATATTAATTCTAGTGTCATGGTTATGGGATGCTCTTCTTAGGTAGCAGAAGCTCAGAAAACTCATTCCTCTACCTAAGTGAGCTAAGCTCACAAAATCTTAGGCCTTTTAATTAATCTTATTCTGTAATTCAGAAAAAGTGCTACCAGAATCCTTCTGACTTTTTGTCATCATAAAACTTATGGCTCTCTTCTTACAATGTCCTCTTAGAAGGCTGGCCTGATTTCACGAGGGTATCTTTTAAACAAAAGCCAAATATATTCCTTTCCCAGGCATTTTACCTACTTATAGATACCTTTGTGGTTGTATCTATCTCCCACTTCTTGTTAGAGGTTATTTTTTATGAGGTGGTTGTTTTAGTTCCTCATTCCCCCAGAGAAACTTTATTCAAAGCCACAGTAAGGTAGGAAGCTTCTGTTCTTAATTAGCTGCAGTTTAGCAACAAATCAGAAGTTTAAATGATGGCTAGTCTTTGGTTGAAGTTGACTCTGCTTTCATAATACACTTCACAATAGCATGTTTAAATGATGTGTTTGAGTGTTCCCCCACAGTTAATGGCTCCTGCTACAAGTAACTCAAGAAAGGTGCAGTTTCCATCCATCCGTGATTTGTAGGTACATTATGTGAATGCAAACCATATGCTATTTCTATTTGCTGCAGATTGCAGTATAAATAAAAAATCTAGTTGAAAGTTAACCTGACTTATCAGAAATATTACCGCCTTCATTAGCATCAATTGCAAGCCATTCACAAATGGTTTGGAAGCTGTGCTTATCTAGCCATGTGCAATGTACGAGTATGGTACAATCACTATTCAACATAACCATGCAATGGTGAACTGTAATATATTTAACAAGGCAAATTTACCTGCATCAGAAATCCGTAGTTAAATTACACTTTCTCAGATTTAAATACAATTGCAAGTCATGGTGAATTTTAAAATGGAAGTAAATGCTTCTGAAATCCTCAGGGCGATGCATGAGTACATTCACTTTATCATCAGCATAATAAAAATTAAAGTGATTAGCAAACCTAACCTCACCATAGGCTGTGCTTCCTGCCAGCGTTTTGGCATATTGGCTAGGAATTATACTAGTCCAGTACGTCTAAAAGGTATCAGTTTGGGATGGTAGTAGTATTTTTTGTATTGTTTGACTCCCAGCCTGAAGATCACTATCGTCAGTGTGCATGCAGAACCTCCTTTGATGAATTCCAAGCTCTATGAAACACCTGGGTCTTTAAAGCCCTTTTTATTTATTTTAAAATTGAATGGAAAATTAGTACAGTATGCTGCAAAAGCTTAAAGGTAGTGTAGTCAGTATATTTACTCTGAAGTCAATCTTGGTAAAAATAATAATAGGAACTATCATCATCTGTGATTTTGCTGGATCTTTGTCCCACTGTTCAGACAAAATACAAAAGGAAACTGAGGTGGTAGAAAGTAGCCTAAGAGAATTAGAAAGGATGATAGGGAACAGTTTTTGATTTTTTTTGGTTTATCAGTGTTTGATGATGTTTGAGGAAAAGAGAGCTTTGAGACACTATATGACTTCACTGAATATGTTTCAACCTATTAGGAAAAAAAGGGATTGATGTGGTAAGACTGTGCTTGCCTTGCTTATGTTTATATAAATATAGCCCCAGAGAAATGTACAAACAAGTCTTTCCTCCCAGATAGTACGGAGTTTCATCCTCTTTTCTTATCTTCTTCCAACCCTCCTTGTTTTCCCAATGCTGCTAGATTTATTATTTTCCAATAAGAAAAAGAAAGTAAAAATAATAAATAATCCCTGATGTGATTCTTATTAATAACATATAAACCTAGGGACACGGAGAGTGGAAACAAAGAAATGATTTCTCTGTCACAAAATGCCTTCAAGGAAACAGAAGGGCGCTGCTGTCAAGTCCAGCATATTTAGTCAAGTCCGGCATTCTGTTTCCATGGTAGCCAACCAGATGTCCATAAGAAGCTCACAGGAAGACAAGAGTGCAATAGCACTTTCCCATACATGCCTCCATAATTACTGCTGCCTCTGGTGCTGAGCCAATACATGGGCGTCATAATATCCATAAGCAAAGTTGTATAATCTCTTTTTGGCAGAGTTAGAGGCTATTCCTAAACCATGTAATAGACAGTTCCATAGTTTCATGCTTTATGAGAGCGTTTACCTTCTTTGAAAATTGCTACTCTGCCTCAGGGCCCTGGCCGGGTCTTTGGATGGTTTAGTATCATACGTAGTAACTTTTTTTGTAAATTCAGCATCTCTTGTGCCCGCTTCACCTTTAGGATCTTGAAACACTGGGTAACATTCAAACTTTCCTTAAAAGAGCTGCACTGTTTTAGAACCGCTTGTTTTGGGTTAAAAACAAAATGTATTTTTCTCTGCAGTGTGTGTGTGGGTGTGGGTGTTGAGGCCAGCAGATTTTAGTAATTCAAGAAGGTTCTTCCTTGACTTGCCCTTCATGCATTTTGCGGGGGCAGGAATGTGGATCTCTGAGGAAAGTTTGACAAGTCTTCCTGAATTTGTGCAGCTGCTGGGAATCCAGAGGAGCATCCCATCTATCACAGAAACTGACATGCAGGTGGTTACTATGCAGAACCATTATTCTGACCTTTTCTGACAAAGCTAGGCATTGTGAGTGCTGCCAGGAATCCAATTCTTGAATGTTTTGAGGGTCAGTTCCAAGTTTTAGTTGCTCTGACAGCAGAAAGTTGCAGCGATGATCTTGAGAAATTGAAACTTGTACAGGCTTGGTTGATAGAGCTGTGGCTAAGTATGAATATAGTATGTACACACTTTCTTTTTCTGCCAGGATTTTTGTTTTCTTATCCCTGAACAAGTCCATATACTCTCTTGAGGAATATCAGTTCTGCCCAGAGGCATTTGAGTATTCATTAAAATTAGTTTGCTTAGTCTTCATAAATAAAAGCCACCGTATAACAATTAGTTTGTTGAGCTAGGATCATGGAAATATAAAACCTAGCCTATCGTAAGAAGTTATTGGACAGATGAATTACTGTGCTCAACATCCTGAAGAAGACTAAACCCTTTTTGTTTTTAGATTTTTGGGATGGCAGTGTACCAATGGAGATATGTAAATATTTTTGTCTGGTAAAACGCTAAAGGGAAAAAATGGAATGTTATTCTGAAGAAAACTCAGAACAAATCAGTTATTTAAAACTGTCATTTCATTGTAGTGAAATTACTTCAAAATATGGGTTGATTGTAAAAAAAAGAATTACAATGATATCCTTAAAGCTAAACCTCATTCCTCCCATTCCACCCCACTTCGTGTTTGCGCATCATGTGGGGAAATGGTTTGATTTTGGTGAAATTCTATTACAGGGGTTCTCAACCTTGGCAACTTTAAGACTTGTGGACTTCAACTCCCAGAATTCCTCAGCCAGCTTTGCTGGCTGAGGAATTCTGGGAGTTGAAGTCCACAAGTCTTAAAGTTGCCAAGGTTGAGAACCCCTGTTCTATTAGGAGGACCAAAGAGAAAAACTTCCTGCATGAAATGCTTTCGGCAATAAGTCAAAGGATAGTATGAAAGCCAGAGGCTATTACTTTTAGTAATGTTTATTTATAAAATGTTTCAGAGATTAGAAGAGTAGTGAATAGTTTGGAAAAAATATTTTTAGACTTCTTAAAGTTCCCAGTGACAAACTCTTTTAGATCTCTGAGGTGTTTATTCCCTGCCATTTTTCCAATCCAGTAAAACAAAATCTTCAGGCATACTGCATGGACTAACATTACATGATTTGAATTTAGCAAAATAAAGTACTCAAAACAGATGTTTTCTTTGTAATATTTAGGTTTTACCTAACACCCTCTATAGCATGTGATTCTTGTCCCTAAAGACGAGGAAGTACAACAGCACTGCCATCTGCTTTCAGTCTACTGGTGCAATCCTCTTCCCCAAAATTGACCCTTTTTCAATCTGGTTATATAAATGTAGCAAAATGAATGTATGTTAACTTACATACATTGTCCAAGGTTGTCCAGTTTCAAAAATTTATAGGTTGGTGGTAAGTGTTCATAATATTGCTTGACCAAATAAGGTGATGAAATCTGAAGTGGAGAAGAGGGACAGGAGTTGTTTCACCCTTTGGCTGTTCCCATTCTTCCATTCTGTGCTGAAGAAAGTTTTTCATGTTTATTTGGTGACCATGAAATTGGCTGACCTTACATGCTGTTCTGTCAACCTTTCTCTGTACCTCACTGATAAACTAGAGTGAACTTCCAACTTTATATGCGAACAAAGCCAGTCACTGTTTACATTCAAACTTGACAATTTATTCTCCCCATTTCACCCCACCCCCATATTCCATACCAGGCCATAATATATTTGCCTATGGGAGTCAGCTAACTTTTGGGATGGCATTGCTCTTCTGATGAAATGGCCTAGCAGCCATAAAAGAAAGAAAAATCTTTCCTGACACAGGTATATAGGTTTGAAAAGGTCAGGGATGCCTTTTGGGGATTTCATAATCCTTACATAGACAACCCTCAACATTGTATATAAATGCTTTCATCTAAATATATCATTTTTGTGCAATTTGATTTTTTCCACTCACAAAACCATAAATATGAGCACATCCCATTATAGCTTATGTGATGTGAGAATATTCAGAATGGTGATCTGATGACCTGTGTTATTGTTGTTGATCATAATTTGAAGGAAAGCAGCCATTTATTTAAATCAAATTTATATGGTTGCCCATCACAATAAGTAACTTTGGGCAACAAATAGAATTAAATTAGACTGCGTTGGTATTTCTCTGACTTTTAAGAGCTGCTTTGATAACACTCTGAGATAATATGATTCAATAAAAATACAGAGTAAGCCCTAGTATAGGTAGCTATTTCTAACCCTCAAGCAGTCAAAATATCATTCTCACGGGGGAAACTCTTAATGTAAGAAAGCAATGTTTAAATATAGGAATTAATTATTTCACTTATTCTTACAACATTTGTTAGAGAATGTATGTAGGAATTTAATTTTTAAGGTGCAGGTGTACCTATTTAATATTTCAAAACAATCCCATAAATGAAATCACTTATTCAAATAAAGCAATTTGAATTTCTCTGCATTGATTTTATGCTGTTGTCTTAATACATTTTGTCCCACGTTTTCCAGAATCATATATTTTCCACACAAGTGGGAAAAAGAACAGGTTGATAATACTTTAAACAGCTGTGTGAAAATCAGCATAAAACCCAAAAGACAGCTGCATAGATCACTATCAATCTATTCAGCTGTCATTTAGTACAGTTGACTTTGGCCTGAGTTATTGGGAAAAGTTAAAATAAATTGAGAAGGATATGAAAAGAGGGTTTCCTAGAATGCAGACCATGAGAAATTTTCTCAGGCTGATGCCATTGTGATTTCTGCACGACCTTGAGAAATTGCAAACATGTTTTCTACTAGCATTTTCTTCACAGACATATGAACTGAAGCTTGTTTTATGTAATAGTGGCTTTAATTGAGTACAACTTTTAAATTGGCTGTTGTAGCAATAGGTTGTGAGTGAAAAGTGGTAGTAACTGCTCCTAAATCTTAGTATTAAATTTACAGGAGAAATCAACATTCCCTCTAGATGTGTGGAGTTCAGTTCTTGGACTTCAGTAAGGCATTTGATAAAATAGATCACAACCTACTACTCAATAAGATAGAAAAATGTGGGTTAGACAGCATCACCACCAGATGGATTCGTAGCTGGCTGACCGGCCGTACTCAGCGTGTGGTCCTCAATGGAACTGCATCTACATGGAGGGAAGTGTGTAGTGGGGTGCCCCAGGGCTCTGTTCTAGGCCCAGTGCTCTTCAACATCTTCATCAATGATTTGGACGAGGGGATAGATGGGGAACTCATCAAATTTGCGGATGACACCAAGCTGGCAGAAATAGCCAACACTCCAGAAGACAGGCTTAAGATACAGGAGGACCTGGACAGACTTGAACACTGGGCGCTATCTAACAAAATGAAATTCAATGGTAAAAAAAGTAAGGTTCTACATTTAGGCAAGAAAAACCAAATGTACAGGTATAGTATAGAGGGTACCTTGCTCAATAGTAGTAACTGTGAGAGGGATCTCGGAGTCTTAGTAGACAATCACTTAAATATGAGCCAGAAGCGTGCTGCAGCTGCGAAAAAAGCCAACACAGTGCTGGGCTGCATTAACAGAGTGATAGAATCAAGATCACGTGAAGTATTAATACCACTTTACAATGCCTTGGTAAGGCCACACTTGGAATACTGCATCCAGTTTTGGTCACCACGGTGTAAAAAAGATGCTGAGACTATAGAAAGAGTACAGAGAAGAGCAACAAAGATGATTAAGGGACTGGAGGCTAAAACATATAAGGAACGGTTGCTGGAATTGGGTATGTCTAGTTTAACGAAGAGAAGGACGAAGGGGGACATGATAGCAGTGTTCCAATATCTCAGGGGCTACCACAAAGAAGAGGGAGTCAAGCTATTCTCCAAGGAGCCTGAAGGCAGGACGAGAAGCAACGGATGGAAACTGATCAAGGAGAGAAGCCACTTAGAATTAAGGAGAAACTTCCTGACAGTTAGAGCAATTAACCAATGGAACAACCTGCCTCCAGAAGCGGTGAATGCTCCAGCACTGGAAGTTTTTAAGAAGAGACTGGACAGCCATTTGTCTGAAATGGTATAGAGTTTCCTGTCTGAGCAGGGGGTTGGACTAGATGACCTCCAAGGTCCCTTCCAACTATTATTATTATTACTATTATTATTACTATTATTATTAGTATTATTATTATTATTATTATTTCTCAGAAATGGCCATGTTAGTTAAGAAATTCTGAGTGTTGAAATCCCAGAAGGATACCCAGACTGAGAAAAATTAGGTCAAGCTTGGGTTCTCCAACAATGCTGTACACTGAAATATCTGTGGGACATAGTCTTCCTGTTTATAGTTTTAATAATGCTGTATGAGTTATTTTGCTGAAATGGAATTTAAAGTGAGAAAAGAAAACAGATTGGCCCTAGTGAAGTCTAGTGAAACTCTTGTCTTATTGATTCCTATGGGAAGACCCATTGTCTTTTTGTAGAATGCCTGTTTCTTTTCTAGTAAATGGAGCAAAATAACAAAAATAGCAGCAGCAGAAATTGGGGGTGCCCATTTTTCATAGCAAATATCTGATTCTCTATCTGTATAATCATAAACTAATGCAGCAGAAGATGGTGCACAGCATATCATAATAGCGATGTTGTCCGTGACAGACCTAAATATTGGAACAGATGCTCTGAACTGCCAATAGGTAGAAATATTCAATTTCAGAGATACTTAGGTTCTTCAGAGCTATGGTGCATGTTTTTGCCTTTTTTTGTTCTGATTTTCATTCCGTTCCCCAGGTTTTCAGCTTATTTTAGAGAGCATTTTTCCATGAGATTTATTTGCAGGCAGAATTTGGTACCAAAGAACACTATGTTTTCACTTGCAGGAAATTATTAAGTTGTAAAAATATTGGACAATATGGAAGATGCTTTAGAGAAAGAGATGAAAGGGAATTCATTTTCTTGATGTAATGTTTAATTTCCCTTTTCCTTGCTTGCAGGCTTGTCTGGGAACCCAGCAGATCTAGAAAAAAGAAGACAGGCATTTGGCCAGAACTTCATTCCACCCAAAAAGGCCAAAACCTTCCTGCAGTTAGTTTGGGAAGCATTGCAGGATGTCACATTAATCATCTTGGAAATTGCAGCCATAATTTCTCTGGGTCTCTCTTTCTATCATCCTGTTGATGGTGACAATGAAAGTAAGTGAACTGCTTTTTCTCAATAAACATTGGACAGATAGAGGTATCTCTGCTGTGATTCAACAAGGCTGTTGTACATACCTGCATATATTGAAAAAGCAAAAACATGTTCAACTAGTTCACTATGTCTATCAGATTATTAGAGCAGGTTGCTCACTGACTTCAGTGCTGAAATTACAGATGACATGAGAACAGATTGGGAGGCAGAGAAGGTCAAGGCTAAGGAATGCCAGACCAATCTCTCCTACAGCTTAAAAATGGGGCCCTGGTCAGCTAAAATATGTCTGTCTTTATCATAAGGGCTTGCTGTTTCTGAATGGATGGTTCACCTTGGGACAACAAAGTAAATCACATTTCATAGAAACAATATTTTTGAGTATGAAAGACTGTTGACTGTTTCCTAGATCCCTCTGTGAGAATATTGTCTGTGTTGAGTTTTCATTAGCTGAATGGTTTAATATTCTTTCATTCTTTGTTCTTTCACTTTGATGACTATTAAAATATAGATTTTGTCTCTTTCTCCCCTCCCTGCCCCCCAGTTGTATTTGTTCCTGGCAGCACTTTTAGCTTAGTGTACAGTGCTGAATTCAGGGTGAGGGTAACATAACACCTGATCCAAGAATGTACTCATTTGACTGGTTTTTATTGTCTCAAGCTTCACAAACCCAGGAAATTGGATGCTAATAGGCATGTCCCATGATTGAAGTATTAGAAGATGCATAAAAGTAAGATATTCTATGTCATCCTTGATACTTGATTCTATAAAGGAAATGCATATTCTGCATGATGTGGCTTCACTTTCTTAGCTTTGATGGTTTAGCCAACATGAGTAAGCTTTAAGTCTTAAATTAACAAGAGTTTTGGGGTTTTTTTTTAGGAAGAGGAGGGTTATCAATATCCACCTGAAAAATTCCTGTTCTTGCAGAGAACACCCCTTCTCTGGTGTTTGAAAAGAAAAAATTATCACTAATATCATCCATCATTACCAATGTATCTTAATGTGTTTTCCTTCTTAGGTTTATTATGATACTAATGATTTCTTTCATGGTGAATGCTTTCACAGTTTTGTTTGAAATTTGTGTTTCTTATGTAAACTAGATATTCCAGTAACTATATTTATTTATTACAGTGTATTGAAAGAACAGAAGAAAATATTTATAATTGAACTAAGCAAAATTTAAATAGGGACCAAGATTTTGAAATATCTAGAAGCTTTTTTTATGCTAAATTATAATAAAAAGGAAAGATCCTGGGTTGTTTATTTAAACTTCCTTCTCTAAGTTTACAATGAAAGATTTAAACTACAAATGGAAACTGCAATTATATTCTGATTGCCCATTAAAAGAAATAAAACTTATAATCTAGTACTACTGTAGGCAGTTTCTGTTTAATTTGCTTATACACATCCTTGTGCTGGCATACAGCATGGAGGCCTTTGCCAGTAACTTTTGAATTGCTGCTCAGAATTTTATAAAAGAAATTCTTCTTTTATATCCTTCACAATTCTGAATAAAGTATATTTGTTGGCAAATCATCTGTGTTACTAACATCTGATTGAAATAGATCATATACATGTCCAAAAATGGCTTAAAAAGCAGTGTTTCTGTCAGTTTGAAATAAGCTTAAATTATAGAGTGCATAAAATCATAAATGCCAAGTTTATAAGTTCATTTTCATAAGAAATAGAAATGTAAGACATTTAACTTTTTTATTGTTTTTGGAAACCACATTAACTAAAGTTATATTGATGCACCCATTAAAAGGCATAAAACAAGCCAAGTCCCAGGTAGTAAATAATGCCATTTTGTTAATTAAAAAGTAAGGCAATATTATTTGCAGTCATTTAAAGGTTTTATTTTTGAGTTTATAATGTGCAGCATATCAAACTTTAATAAAATATGAGACTATATTTGAGTGCTGATCTACTGAAAGAGTAACTCAGTATTATGTGAGTCATACAAAGCCATAAAATAGAAAATGGACTTTTAGCTGGTGACTATTGATCATACAATTGAAAATACTATGATCATGTTGATATTCAAATAATCACCTGGATTTAGGTAAGGATCAATGGTAAGATATGACACTGTAAAAGGTATAAAGAGAAAAATGCATAAGAGGTTACAAGGCAACTCTGTAAGCCATGTAATTTTCAAATTTAGCAACTTTGGGATGTGTGGACTTGAATTCCCAGAATTCTGGCTGGCGAATTCTGGGAATTGAGGTCCACATATCTTAAAGTCTGAAAAACACTGCTTTAAGCCATTCAGCAAAGAAAGAAGGGGGAATATTTGCTCCTTTCTTGGTTGTATCGGTATTGCTGCTGTGAATTGGTGGTTGAAACTTAAAGTGTATTTCTGAGACCATGGAGACTAAAGATGGACAATTGAGAAGGAAATGCTATGCCCTGTCTGGTGATTTTTAAGATATCCAGAAGCTTCTTGCTTTGAGAAGATCAGATCCCTTACTATTTTATCAACTTTTAACTAGGGATTTCTTTAAAACTGAAACTGGCTAATTGCTGCTTGGAGAAGGCATCTCTGTGGCTGATTTTGACATGGTGAGAAACCCAGCAGAGCTTTTTACTGTCAGTGAAATTTGTTTGCTTCAGTTTTCTATGGAAAATTTCCATTGGAAGTTCTAATTTCATTGCTGTAACCCAATCCGGCCATCAACCCACTCTTTTTTAAACGGAGATGATGGCGGTAAATCCTTGGAGTTGTAAACTGAGAATAGAACAGAATAGAACACAATAGAATAGAGCAGAGCAGAGCTGGAGGGAACCTTGGAGGTCTTCTAGTCTAGCCCCCTGCTCAAGCAGGAGAACCTATGCCATTTCAGATAAGTGACTGTCTAGTCTCTTCTTAAAAACCTCCAGTGATGGAGCGCCCACGATTATTGAAGGCAAGCTGTTACACTGTTAATTGTCCTCACTGTTAGCAAGTTTCTCCTTAATTCCAGGTTGCTTCTCTCTTTGGTCAGTTTCCAACCTTTGTTTCTTGTCATGCCCTCTGGTCTTTGGGGAATAATTTGACCCCCTCTTCTTTGTGGCAGCCCCTCAAATACTGGAATGCTGCTATCATGTCACCCCTTTTTCTTCTTTTCTTTAGACTAGCTAAACCCAAGTCCTGCAACCGTTCTTCATATGTTTTAATCTCGGGCCTTTGATCATCTTAGTTGCTCTTCTCTGAAATTTTTCCAAAGTCTTAACATCTTTTTTGTAGTATGGTGACCAAAATTGCTTTGCAGTATTCCAGGTGTGGTCTCACTAGGGTTATATTAACCTAAAGAGGAAAGGAAGGTACTCTGTCTAAATAGAGCTCTAATAATGCCCTTGTGCTTGGCAACTATCATTGCTCCTTGCTAGAAGACTTGTTTCAGTATTACAACTCCATTCGCACTAGAGTTTTTTTCCTGCCAAGGATAGCCTTCCCCATGCTGACACCATTCCAATGTATTCAGATTACAATTCACAGAATCCTCAACATTGCCAAAGACTGGAAATTATAGGTTTTGTAGTTTCAGAATATCTACAGGATGCCAAGTTTTGGAAGGCTGTTCTGAAGTACATATCCTGAAAACTATTTCTGCGCAAGAAAACAGACTCTTGAAATGAAACTAATTAACTTTTATTTACATAGATTTGGTAGATTATTAAATTAATTAATACTCTTCTTACTATAGCTATGTTATTACAAATGCAAAGAATAAATTACAAGAGCTTATATTTGAGATGATGTAATACCTTCATTACCAAAGGCAGAACAGAAAGTTTTCTACATTTGAAGTTAGATAGGCAGACATTCAGTAATTAGGCTATTAATATAAATAGGTTAGCTGTGTTTTTCAGTATTTCAGAGGTATAACTTATTTTAAAATATTCCATTCTCCATTCTGATAAGTTTGCAATGTTTATTCTGGTAATATGTATGAGGCACCTTAGTTTAACATTGCTGAGGGGCCCTTTTCTTATTTACTGATCACTTAAGATGAGATAAATTGTGTAAATTCATTTGATTAATTTAGTCCAACATCTTGCGATTAGAAATGGTTGAGCTGAAAGCTGGATATAATGGAAAAGGCAAGGTTTAAAAGAAGAGCAATTTGTTAGTTTCTGTTTCTTGCTGACACAGAACTGTCACAGTAGCAGTTAATAGTCTCACTCCAAAAAGGTAGTTCTGTATCCTTTTTTAAAAAAAAATTTAGGCTAGTAGCTTTTACAACTTTGCTACAGCATTTATAGTTCTGTGGAATAGTTGTATTTTACATAGAATTCATTTTTTATGAAGTCGTCTGATAATTCATTTCATGGAATTGTCCCCTGTTTTAATAGAATCTTTGGGAGCAATTCTGAATCTGTTTAGCCTCATTTATGTTTCATGAGATCTGAATAAATTCAACTTTGCGATGATCTCCCCCCCACACCACCACCACCTTTTTGGAAAGAAAGGGTTGTGGTATTATTCCTTCACTAGCAGACTGCTAGGCATTTCCTTGCAATTGAAATTGTCCTTGTCTGCAATTTTATTTGGTTTTGGTTCTCTTTTCTCAGGAACTATTCTTTTCTCTATTTCTCTCTCTGGGGTTGAATAGTAGGCACAACAGTGACTTTGATTAGCTGCTTTTCTTTTGTTAGGTCCCATTTCTCATTTAGGAGTTTCTGATCTTTCTGCTTGCTTTTTTCTGTTGTGATGCACTGGCTACTTCAGCAACATGCAGTGACTCCAAAATCTGTTTCCAGAGCTCAGCATTCTATACTTATGTTTAATAGCTCTTTGCATTGTGTGTTACTTTGCTCTCATTGCATTAAATTTCATTTGACATTTTGTTCCTGCCATTTAGTTTTTTTAAAGACCAAATCTGTTCAAACTTAGACTGTTATACTAAATGTTTCCAATATTTTTGCTTGTAACTTGAGAATTGCATTTCTTTTGCCAGATTAATTTCATAAATTGTGGCATGCCCTGAATACATTTTTTAATTGGAATAGCAAGTCATTTTATCTGTAAAACAATTTGAATGGAAAAGCAGGTGACAAAATAGGCACCTAGCTAGTTGTTCTTACTTTACAGTTGACTGCTGTAACTCTCACAGAAAGGAGAGTTAATTTGTATCTAACTCGCCCTCTTGAAATGCTGGAAGTCTGACTTGTTTACATATTCAGATTTGTTTGTATGTTTATAAATATTGTCAACATATGAAATGGTTTTGGGATACAGTAATCTCATCCCACAGACGAATACCAAAATTCCCTAGGCTATCCTACCTTATCACAAATAGATATATATATATATATATATATATATATATATATATATATATATATATATATATATATATATATATATATATATATATATATATATATATATATATATATATATATATATATATATATATATATATATATATATATATATATATATATATATATATATATATATATATATATATATATATATATATATATATATATATATATATATATATATATATATATTTGCTTGATGTGTGCCAACCTATAATAATTGCTAAGCTATTGCAATTTTCGATTGGTTTTTCTGATTGGCTGATTATGTGCCATCTAATTGATGACCACATAGATAGACCTTCAGAATGATCCGTCCTCAACTGAGACCTTCAGATCTTCCAGTGAAGATCAATTGAATCCATCCACCTTACGGCTGGCCTTCTTCTCTTTCTTTCCTTCCTTTGATTTGTATTTCTTTCATTTGATTTGTACTCCTTTCCTGGAAGGATTTGCATGCATTTCTTTTTCTTGGAATTATTTATTTCAGATAACTTGATTCTCTCAAAAAAGATAACTTGACTTTTGATCTTCAGTATAGTTTTATAAAACATTTTTATGGTTTATGTATAAAGTCATTCTGTACATAGAGTCTGTTAATTCTCCCTGAATCACTTCAGTTTTCACTTTTTTTTAATTGAAATAACTCATTGTCTTCCAGTTGCATAAACAGTTCTACAATCTTAAATACATAAACAGAGACAGAAATTAAATATTGTGGATTATTTTAGCTGATTTAGTTTACCTAAGTAATTTATTATGTGATTTCATTTTTGAGACACTTTTTAAAGAAATTAATATCTTACCTTTTTCTTTTGACATACTCTGTTTAGCTTATAGCTTTGTTTTTAAATATTGCTTATTGAAATGTTGATTTTGATAGAATTAAAACATTTTTGTCTGAATATAATTACTATTGAGCCATATATACAACAGTAATCTCTCAGCCCAAGGAACTTAAACCCTTCCAAAATCAAGCAGGTGTGCTTAAAATTTAAACATGGCCTTGAATTAATTCTGAAAGGCTAACTCTATTAGGCAGCAGGAATAAAAACAGAAACAAAACAAATTCCTTGGCATTAGGGAAAGGAAATTCTTATCTCTAACAGCTCTCTTATAAGACTTTAAGAAAGACATAAATTATAATAACTCCAAATTGATTTTAGTCATCATTTCTATACTTAAATTGGGGATATGTTGGAAAACATTGTGTGCTTCATTTTCTTTGCATTTTAAACTATTTGATGTAACTAATTTATTGCTAGAGAAGCTTAATAGATTTTTTCTTAGAATAATTCTTCAGCACATTCCTGCTGTAAAAGCCAGCATTATGAGTATTTTATTTTATTTATAAATGTGTGTGTGTGTGTGTGTGTGTGTGTGTGTGTGTATAAAATTTGTTTTCGTAGATTTTTATGGGTATAGGTATGCCGGTCTTGGTGTATTCGGGTCTTTTCCCGTGTAAGATTGAGAGTATCTTGGCGACGTTTTGACGAGGTCCCACTCGTCATCTTCAGGCTGGGGTCTTCGGCTTCGTGCTTGTGCGAGCAAAGTGTGATCGGAGCTGCCGTCTCTCTCTATATATTGGTGGGGGTGTGTGGAGTGCTGGCTTAGTTGCTGTAGGTGGATTGGTTGGCTGTGTAGGAGTTATTGTTTGTGGACTGAGATCTCAGGATGTCATCACACAACCCATTACCCAGGTCGTTATAACACAAAAGACTAATGGGCACACAGCCAGCACCTCAATTACTCAGGATGTTATGAAACAGCCAAACAATCCACAAACAATAACTCCTATATTTATATCTCCTTTAAAATGCAAATCCTGGGCATCATTTTAACTTAGGCTAATATATATATTCCTTATATACAGTACCCAAAATTTCATTTCCTGCTGCTTCACGTATTCAGAGTTGGTAAATGCAGATCAAACTTTATGTGCAGTCAAGACTTTAGCAAAACTGATTTTAAATTTGTGATTCCCTTTGGAGGAAGTATTCTTTTGCAGATGTTATGGGTGTCGAAAATTGCAGTTAGGTTTTTCTACATGCACATTTTGGCTACACCACAAAGAAAAGAGCCACCACTGATATACAGTATTCTCAAGAAGCTAACAATCAGCATCAGGAATAAAATAATAAAGTAATGAAACAAATCAAAATGCTACAAGTACAGCAGAGCCTCACAGTGGCAGAATCAGAGAGTAGGGTTTTTTTTTAAGGTGCCTGGGAAAACAAAAGCTTTGCTTTCCTTTCCTTGGCATCTAAAAGACAGATGACTTGGCTGTTGAGAGAACCTCCTCTTCCAAACATTGAATGCCTCAAGCAAGAAGGAGCATTTCCTCAGGATCCTCTAGAAAATTCAGGAAGCAGAGGACTGAGGAAAGGCCTCCTGAAAGGAACTCTGCATGTTGATAAGGTTTGTGGGAGAGCAAGTAGTTCCTTAACGCCAAACATTGGCCCTGTTTTCTTGTCCACTAAAGCAGGGAGAAAGACAGATGAGTTTTGTAAAGCTTAAAATTTTCTTAAAATGTTATTAAAATATTCCAGGTGGTGGCAAAACAGACCAGCCTATGTTACCTAATTTTAGAACTAAGATGCTTTCTCTGTCTTTCAGTGTAATTTTTAAAAACCTTTCTTATACTTGCTCACTGCAACACTAGATTCTTCCAGTTGTGCCTTTTTTGGTCAAAGGACTTATGACAATATCGTGACTTTGGGGTGATTCTGTTTTGCTTATTTCTGAACATCTTAAATTGAACCCAGAACCCACTGCTAACCAAGACATCTTA
This sequence comes from Bothrops alternatus, assembly GCA_034064705.1. NCBI lineage: Eukaryota > Metazoa > Chordata > Lepidosauria > Squamata > Viperidae > Bothrops > Bothrops alternatus. The sequence continues at coordinate 13,165,109 of JARGCV010000589.1, forward strand.
CACAGTAGTGATCTTCAACTGCTCTGGACCAGAGTCACTTTCTTCCATGTAGGACTATATTACTGGCCTACCTAGCCTGTATTTTTTGAAGAAATATTCTTTCTTACCATGCTACATAGAACCATTCTCCATTCAGATGCCTGCTGTATGAAATGATCTCTTTTATTGAGATCAAATGGGTTCACAATGTGGACAAGAATTAAAAGCCTTATTTGTTCAAGTATATACATTTCATTATTAGCCACTTTATATTTTTTAATACAGTACTATTTGGTTTTGAATTGTAATTATATTTATTGTATTGTATTGCTGGATTTTTGTTTTTGAATGATTTCATTTGAAAATTGCTTTGGGAGTAATTCTAAAAAAACAATCATTTCAGGGTCAGACAACCTCTGGAATGCAACAGTTTGACATTTTTAGGTTTCTTAGATACCCCTGAAGATGTTATTAACATACTTTGATACCTCTGATACTTCATGAGTGCTTATTATTTCAGTGAATTAATTATCCTTTAATCATGAAGCTGATATAGATTGATAGGTTATTATTCTGTGATCATTGTCGCAGTAAAGCTTAGAATATATTTCTACGATTACCTTCAGTAGTTGAAGCCTATTATGCCCAGTGAAGTTTTGTTCACAGATAAATATCTCTGGAATCTTTACAAAATTTGTATTCCTTTTTTCATTTTGAGTTTTGAATGCAATGTAAATTACATTCAAAATAAATACACAAAATAAACAGTAAATAAACAAAAATGTTGCCTTTTTGTATTTAATGTCTGTAGAATTTATTATGGAATGTAACAAGTGTGAGTTTGTCTAAAACATTGATTCTGTGATTCATCAAGTAGCAAATGGTAGTGGGTCTTACACAGTATCAGTTCAATATAGCAGTATTCTAAATCATTCTTTTCCTCCTTTATCTGTTGGAAGTGTGTGGAGAAGCAAAGGGCAGTGCAGAAGATGAAGGCGAGGCTCAGGCTGGCTGGATTGAGGGAGCAGCCATCCTCTTCTCAGTTATTATTGTGGTGTTGGTCACAGCCTTCAATGACTGGAGCAAAGAGAAACAATTCCGGGGTCTGCAGAGTCGCATCGAGCAGGAGCAGAAGTTTACTGTCATCCGTAAGGGACAAGTGATCCAAATTCCTGTAGCTGAGATTGTGGTTGGGGACATTGCTCAAATCAAATATGGTGAGTAACTATAAACTTTTCAGAATATTTTTCTCATGTGTTGAAATTATCACTGTGATTACAGTTATCACTGTCTGATTAAAACCAAAGGGACATACAAACATTAGGACATAGATCAGTGGTTCTCAACCTTTCTCAGGTTGAGACCCCACTTGCCCCGCCCATGCGCGCCGTGACCCCGACCCGGGCGTGCGTGCGTGTGCGCGCGCCAAATTTTTTTTTAAAAAAAATAAAAAAAAAACAAAATGGCGGCCGCGACAGGCGGATCTGCACATGCACGGATCGGCCCATCGCGTGCGCCACGCATGCGCGGATCCGCCCGTCGCGGCCGCCATCTTGTTTTTTTTTTTTTTTTTTTCGGCGTGACGGGTGGATCTGCGCATGCGCGGATCAGCCCGTCGCACGTGCCGTGCATGCGCGGATCTGCCCGTCGCGGCCGCCATTTTTTTTATTTTTTTTGTTTTTTTTTTTAAATTTTTTTTATTTTTTTTCCCGGCGCAACGGGCGGATGTGTGCATGCACGGCGCGCGCGCCAAAAAATAAAAAATAAATAAAAAATTTAAAAAAAATAAAAAATAAAAATAAATAAAAAAACAAAATGGCGGCCCGCGGTGTCCGGCGACCCCCGCGAAATCGTCGTGCGACCCCAAATGGGGTCGTGACCCCAAGGTTGAGAATCGCTGACATAGATGCTGCTTCTAGGTTTGTCAGTTATCATTCACAAACCATGTGAATTATCTTTGCCAATCATAGAAATATCTCATGCTCATCCAAGGTCTTTGCTTCCTACTGGGAGAAGTATTATGATGACAGGGATGATACTGTACAACATATGTGAGTCAAGATACCATGTATGTTATCTACATCAAGAAATTGCTGTGCTCTTATTTTCTTTCCTTCCTTCTGCACTCCTAAGCCCAGAAAGGCAGCTTCAGTCCTTATTTCCTCAATTTTCTGTTGCTGTTCTACACTTAACTAAAATGGGATGAGAAGATCAGCAGTGTAGTTCATCTGCAGCTTTATAAAAACACCATTATTCCAAGATGCAGCATGCTAACCTTCCAGCATAATCTTCCTTCAGGCAATATAAGAAGGGCAGAGTCTAATTGCCTGGAACAGGCACATGGGTTCAGCATTAGGATGTACTGTGATGCCCTTTGGGAAAAAGCCTAGGAGGTGCAGAAAAAAAGTTATTTTTTAAAAAACATTTTTAATTATTTTTTTTTTTAAAAAAAGAATGGTTCACACGAACCAAAGCCAACCAGTTATATAATACTCTTGGGCCTAGTGAATGTATGGTCTCTTGTGAAAAAAAGATTGGTTAGATGTCATATTGAAGAATTGGCATATAGAAAAGAATAAAAGCAGGAAAGCTGTTCTACACTTACACTTTGGAGAATCTTATAGTACTTGTTCAAATGAAAGTTGTAGGGGGAAAAAATCAACATTGAATATGATTTTATTAATTACATGAATGTGTCCTGATGATTACCCTCTTTCAAAGCCTTCATAATATACTTGCTTATCTGCATTTCCTTATTTGTTTGTGAAATTGCAATTATGTCCCACGGCTGAGGGGTGGATGAATTGCCCTCAATTCCTAATGGAAGTTTTACGTGCAAAGGAAATAATGCTTAGCAGGAATACAGCCTGTGGAAACTCAATTTATCTCTCTTTCTCAGTGCAATTGGAATTAAACTTCATTTTTTTTCCCAAAGCAAACTAGTAGAGTACAGGCAGGAAAAATGTGTTCCTATTAAGCTGAGTTCAGCAAAATTGATGGTGTCTAATACATTCCATTTCCAGTAATGGCTGCATGCCCATCTTTGTCACCAGTTAAGTTTTTGTTTTTTTTTTGCCTTTGGTTTGATAGATTTTTTTGAGCTTTGATTTGGTGGAGAAAACTTGGGTGACCTGTTGTTTTTCTGACTTTTTAGGGGACCTGTTGCCAGCAGATGGCATTTTGATCCAAGGAAATGATTTGAAAATTGATGAGAGCTCTCTGACTGGGGAATCTGACCAAGTGAAGAAATCTTTGGATAAAGACCCTATGTTGCTTTCTGGTAAGTGTCTCAGGTTGCAGGAAGTTGAATTTAATTTATAGTACAGGTCTCTGAGCCTTGTGGCATCTAGGTGCAAATATGCTGTTATAATTACCCCTTATGAAAATGCCAAGAGTTGTGTAGTAAAGAAGCTGTTTTGTAATTCTCTACGATAAGCTAGAGAAGATTTTCCACATGTTTATTTTCGGAAATATTCAACATTTATTCTGTTTTTCACAGTGATCTTTGAACCACTTCATGCACAAGCTTCACTTATCTGGTCCATTCTTTTTGAATATGAAGCTGTAGTATAATGTATACTATACTGAATACTTGATTCTCTATAGCACACTGAACTCCTACTTCTTTCTGGAGAAATAGCACAACAGAATTCAAGAATGCTTTAATAAAAAAAATTAGTCTTATCCAATTCTTATGGACCAATGAGATTCAGCATTTCATACTTCTTTAAAAAATGAAAGTGATTCAGTGTATATCATTGTATATACTCTCTTGCATGTATTATGTGCACTATGAATATTGAAGCTAGCACAAACAGGAACTTCATGTATGCCCATACATTGATTCGAATAAGCCATCTAGAAATTGAATTTCATCTCCCAGATATATTCACATTTTTAGGTTATATTTTGAAATTAATTGTATAGTTTATCCAGTGCCTCTTTTTTTCCTTTCCCATGCTTCACCTATTCTTATTAGGCACTCATGTAATGGAGGGCTCTGGTCGAATGGTGGTGACTGCTGTGGGTGTCAACTCACAGACTGGAATAATTTTTACTCTTCTGGGTGCCGGAGAAGGGGACGAGGAAAAAAAGGTCAAGAAAGGTAAGATTCATAAGCCATTCTTTATGTTGGTAGCGTGAAGTTCCTTAGTGGACTGACATTGGAAGTTTTTGAGTTTTATAAGGAAAAAAAAAACCCTGAAGGTTCAAGCATCTTATTGTAAACTCAACATGTAATCAGTACAAGTGCATGCCAGAGATTAGAGGGTCAACGATCATGCTGACAGATCAGCTGTAGCTCAGTAATGCCAAGAAAAGGGGACAATAGAAGATTGCTATCTAAAAGCTGCAGGTTTTCTCTTTTGAGTCATCATCATCATCAAGCAAACATGAATTTTGAAAAAGGCAAGGGGGAATAACAGTTGTGTCAAGTACTTATGTACAGGGATTTCGACAACCTGCACTTTTCCAACCTGCCTCCTCCCCTCCCCCCAAATTCTTTCTTTTTAGCATTGAGTCTGCTTTCTATGACAAGTGAGCATATTCAATTGACATAAGGTTGTTTACTTCTCTACTACCATTTAAAGGTACTTTTTTTGTATGTACTGGTTTTGTGAAATCCTGTTGATACATCTTTTACGTTGATATGTTTTTGTCTACCTACAAATAGGCACTTGGTAGAAACAGGGTTGCTCTTAATAGATAGCGAGGATGAACATCTGTGACCCTTCAAGTATAACTTGCTCACTATGGACACACCAATGAACCATAGGTTTCCCATCCCAGAATAGAATTATTAAGACCATATATAAGGTCAATTGATTATGTAACCATTATCATATTATAGCTCTGCACATCAAGTTACTTGGGGTCAAACCGTGGTATAGAGAACTATTGCTTTTCTCTCCTGCTTGGATGGGCTTCCCTGAAGTTTCTGGTAACATGTTTTTGATGGTGTGTAAATCTTTAATAGAACTCTTTTTATGTACTTTCACTTTTAAAAATAAAGTTGATGTATCATGAGAATGATAAAATTCCTTATCCAAAAGATTGTACATTCAAAAGATAAGTACACATTTCTCTAGGTTATTGTTTAACTTTTACTTAAGAAGATGTATTTTGTGGGGACATTCTATTATTTTCTCCCTCAACTTACTAGCATTGATTTTGGCCAGTGTGGGGTGGTTTCCATGGCCCATGTGACTATATTTTTACTAAAAGAGGAATCATTACTGCACCTCTACTTAATACAAACATATTCATATTTTGAATGTGTCGTTCATATTTCCATATTGTGAAATAAGCTCATGCTGAGTAACAATGACTGGAGATGGTAAATATGATCAGTGTATGTGTTTATTACAAAATAATTAATCTAAACCCAAACAATTTTAACAGCCTATACTGGACTACCTGGCCTCTGTTAATTCACAAAGCATTGTGCACAGTAGCTTTAGTTTCCAAATAAGGCTTTGAAGCTTTTTTACTTTCAACAGAAGACAAAGAAATCAGAACTTTGGTATGTGGTTTATAAAAACAGAAACCTGCGTGCTGGTCTGATTGGCTCATAACATAAGAGGCATCTGAGTTTTAATTTCATCTTGGCCAGCCAAGGATGTGCAAAAAATGACCTGCTATTCATTTCTCCAACATCACCCCACTGAAATAGTGTTAAAGGACAGGACTTAATGAGGCTAAGACTGAGGAAGGATGGTGGTGCAGTTTTGCTAGTAGCCAGATAAGGTCATTCTATCTATCCCTGTAAGTAGAAATTGCTTCTTATTCCTATTTTTAGTTTAATGCACAAATGAGAGAAATGGAAAATATTTAGGCTGTAGCTGCTCCTTTATCTTTTCCTTTTGGGGTGGGTGAAGATTCACAGCTGCCATTCAAGACTCTCTAATCTAGACCTCAGCAGAAATAGGGGTAATATGTTATCCTTGAGGCCAAATAATAAATCTGCAGGCAGAACATTCAGAACATTAATAATAAATGAGTATTTTCTTGAAGTCCCCTGCCTTTCCTTTTGATGTGGATTGAAATAGAGAATTCATCATGATAGCAACAGGGAGCATGATGTTCAAGGGAGTAGATCCCTATCTTTCTATTCCCCTTTTCCACATGGCTCCACAAAGCTAGGTATATCTTACTCCTATCAGATTCCGGGAACTATATGAGTATATACCTAGATGTTCTACTGTTAAGCTTTTTAAATCATTAGCTAATTGATGTTCTACACTTTCAAAAATAACAGCTGATGCTATGTGGTAGAAGGGGTACTTCTTCTATGCTTAAACTAGCACCATTTTCTGGCTTTAGGGTTTTAATAGTACATGAACTTATATGGCTATGGCATACACAAATAATTGTTACCTACTTTTGGCAGTCCTGTCCTGTATTCATCCTCTATAGTAGTTTTGTAGGTATTTTAAACTCGTATTTTAAAAGATTATTTTTTCCCCTGAGGAAAACCTCTAGTGAAGTATTTTTTATTTTGTATTTGTCATCTGCTGTTCAATGAAAGCTAAGTCATTTCAGCCTGGTGGTAGAAAAAAACATGTAGTCCCCACACTGTTGAAAAAGTTTAACTTAGAGGAGTTCAGTGTAAGAACTAATCCTTAATATTTAGTCCTAATAGCCCAGTCATAATACAATATATTCTGTCACTTTGATCAGCAAATATTCCATTGATTCAAATTGGTTGTTCCTATACTTGCTTGTTTTCAGTAGAGTGAGCACAAGAATTGAAAGGAGGGGATTCATAATGACAATTAGTTGGAGAAATATTGAATTCTCTGGGCTTTTTGCATTTGTCAGTCCAGATGGCAGTTCTGTCAAGTATAGCTTACATCTCCATGTCTGGCAGCCTGCCCATAAGAGCACTGAGTTCCCACATAAAGGTGCCCTCACCATCAGGGACATCAGTGTCAAGAATCATGCGCTCAGTGCTGCACCCTTTCTCTCTTTGTCTAAACAGGTAAAAAAACCGGAGCCCCTGAAAATCGCAACAAAGGTAACCAGCCTCTCCATCCTTTGAACCAGCACCACACTAACTACTGAGCATTCCTCCTTCCTTCTTCCCATGAGTCTGTGCTCTTTGTCGCTACGGCGGGAATCTCGCCTTGTTGTTCTGGAAGAGAGTGTCATGATTACTATAATGCTAACCACCCACCACTCTTTTTTCTGTCCATTGTATAGCCATTCTTGCTTGGGAGAATTCCATATCTAGTACCACGCAAACTTCATCTAGTTGAGTGCTGAATTTCTGAGCTGATGCTCTGAGGTGTATGTCTTGATATCTGTATGCACACCTCACACACTTTAAAACAAAACCCAAAAGTAAAGCTTTATGGAAATCTCTTAAATATGCATGAAAGACTATTTGATGTGAAGTGAGTTCCTATACAGTTGGAATAATTACTTATTTCCCAAGATGATGTTGATTGGTTTTTCTATCTCCAGTCCCAAAACTGATATTTTTTTAAAAAAAAAAATCAGACCTTTGTGGTGGGTCCAGCATATGTGTTCATTGCACTCTGTTCTTCTCATGGGCTTTTGAATCAAAGTGAGTGTTTATTTTCTGATATGTATCACCCCCTGTTCTTTCCAGGCTATGGTGAAGAAGCCCATTTCTGTACCTGTCTGTTCTCCTTCTTGCACTTTGCCTTTCTCTTTTTCTTCCTTTTCTCCACAGTTTTGAGTTTTCCCTCCTTCTAATCTTGAAATCCTGGATTATTTTTGGCATTGATTCTCCTCTTCCTTGCCCTTTCCCATCATGTCCATAAATCCTAACTGTGCAAATCAGTTATTAAGTAGTCCTGTCCACATTTTTTCTGAACCCACACGACTAACTTTGGGAATCGATGGCATTTTGCCTTTGTTTATCGATGAGAAATTTATATCTCAGTCTGTGCATAAAATAATTCTCAGTGCATACAAATACCCAGATGAGCAATTAATAATTAAAAGAAGAAGCACATAATATAAAAACCTACATCATTTGATTTTAGTTTTTTTTAAGCTCTTATTAATTCTGGGGATTTGGGGATTGAATCTCTGATTTTGGTAGGTAAATAAATTGCTGCAGTTATGCTGATATGCACTAGTTGAGGATCTGCCAACTGTATCTTTAGAGCAGGGGTTCTCAACCTTGGCAACTTTAAGACTTGTGGACTTCAACTCCCAGAATTCTGGGAGTTGAAGTCCACAAGTCTTAAAGTTGCCAAGGTTGAGAACTCCTGCTTTAGAGGTTCCAAAGATATTAAGAATGGAGTCACAGAGCTTAGAAGAGATGGGTGAAAGGGAGGTTGAATGGACTAACTGATTCATTTCTCATTGACTGATCCAGTCCTTGATAATTAACCTTCCTCTCCTCTTACTCCTCCCACCTTCAAGATATGATACCTACATAAGTTTGAATACAGTAGTTTTAAAAAATATGGCACGAGGAATCTGATCAGAGAATAATCTTTATAGCTTTTGGAATTCATTTCTAGAATGTACTGTTGAAATCAGAACTTTGAGAAAAAATTATTATACTTATTTACTTTACTTTTTAAAAAAAAAAGACATCTCCCCCTTTATTAAGAGTGGAGAAATTTGGATAGCCTATAGGCTTCTTTTGCATTAATTTCTCAAACCATAAGCCATCATAAAGACTAGACAGATGCTCTTTTTCACTTTCTCATCTATGTAGGCAGATGTACTAAATGCAGCTTGGTTGGTTATGGTTGCCTCTCAAGTCTACAACAGTGGCTTCGTTCAATAACAAAATCCTAGATTTAGCCATGCCATCAGAATTTCGAACATTGTAGCTGCAAAAAGATTAATTAGGTTTTTCACTTTTACTACCTCAGTGAGATGAGTACTGATGAATGCCTTGCACAGGGATTTGAGGTAGTCAGCAAGCTAGTCCCCAAAACCTTCTTATCAAAGCTGCCCTTCCTTCCAGATATAGGAAAGTTAATTAAGGGGAGATTTTCACAAGCTGCTTCAGTCACCAGTTCCACAGGAATGTGGAGCAGAACTGCCTGATTTTCTAGGTTTCCAAATTACCAAGTTCCCGTGAGTGCTGTTGGGGTTCCCATGCGCTGGGATTCTTTCTCTCTTACTCTCTGCCATTTTTCTTGTTCTTTCTGTTGCATCGGAAGTGTTTTACGACTGTTCTTCTCATGCATGGCATATTTGTTTCATCCTGGATTCAGCCAAAACTCAGGATGGAGTGGCCCTGGAGATCCAACCACTGAAAAGCCAAGAAGGGGTGGAGAATGAGGAGAAGGAGAAGAAAAAGGTGAAGGTCCCAAAGAAGGAGAAATCAGTGTTGCAGGGAAAGCTAACCCGCCTGGCAGTTCAGATTGGAAAAGCAGGTGAGTACATCAAACGGCTTAGCGATTGTCTGCTAAAAGAAGACTCAGATGATACGATATGATAAGATTCTAGAAAACCAGAAATTATGAATCAGTAAAATTTGCAATCTCAGTTCAAATACTACAGAACTTAGGTTCTACTCAGTTTTTCAGAATTGTTCCAACCAATGTTTCTCTAGTGTATATCTTACTGCATATGAATCAGACTCAACTTTAGTTCATCTGGCACAACTCTCCAGGGCCCCTGATGGAAATATTTTCTAGTTTTGTTGCCTGCCAACCTTTTCAGGTAATATATTAAGCTTAGAATATCTATATGAATGGCATGAACCGTGGTAAAATATGTACACAAAATTGATATTTCCAACAATATCTGGAAGAGTAGAAGCTTCCTGCATTAATAAAGTAGCCTTAGCCCAGATCTGCTGCCTTGCTTCCAGTTATATCCATAATGCAGTCAATCCTGTAATCTGCTGGAAATAGTCACAATATTTTTTCTCTTCCTCCTCAGGATTGATTATGTCAGCAATCACAGTTATTATTTTGGTGCTATATTTTGTGATTGATACTTTTGGGATTCAAGGAAAATCATGGCTGGCTGAATGTACTCCCATTTATATCCAGTACTTTGTCAAGTTCTTCATTATTGGTGTCACTGTGCTAGTAGTAGCTGTTCCTGAAGGCTTGCCCCTGGCTGTCACTATTTCTTTGGCCTACTCTGTGAAGGTGAGAATGTGGACTCTGCAGGAAATTCTAAGGCTTTTGGATGTAGATATGAAAGGAAGATTGGATGGGCTAGGATGCACTATTAAATTACTGTGCTTTTGTTTTTACTGTGAAAAGGTTTGAGTGTGGGATGCAATGGAATACATTTGTGTTCATTTGTAAATTTCTTCTGCCCTGTTTCTTCATTAAGATGCATTTTTTTAAAAGTACATTTGTATCTTTCTGAGCAGATGGCAACAACTGCCTGTAATATCTTAGTTTGAAAACTAAGCAGGTTGGGCTTGTCTAGAATAAGAACCTAGCTAATGTCTTAATTATTAAAAGCTATATAGAGATAACCATATAAGCAGTGATGGGATTCAAATATGTGAACAATCGGTTCTCTGTGTGGATGCTGCTTCCAGAAGTCCATTCTGGGCCTGGGCAACAAAAAATTAGCTACCGGTTCTGCCGAAGTGGTGCGAACTGGCTGAATCCCACCACTGCATATAAGAAAGTGACATGGAAAATCTTCCTATATTAGATTTACAAAAGAGCTTTGTGAAAGCTTGCATGAGTTTTGTGAGAAGGGAAAGAAAAAAGAAAAAGAAATCAAGTTTTACAATATTATCTGAAGAGATTAACAGTCCAGATTGTTAAACGTAAAACAAATGAATATATAGCTGATTTATTGATCAAGTTTAAGATTGATTGGTTGTTATCTCTGGTAATTCTTAATGGATTTTTGCTGACCATGACTTAAATGATGATGTTTTTAAGGATTTTTTACAGGTAAGATATGGGATATAGTTTGGATATGGGAAGAAGAGATTATTTGTCATATTTTAAGATAAAATGATAAGTTATTAAAATTGTTTGCACTTGTGATAAAGAGGGAAGAATTTCTTTATATATTTCTTTTCTTTTTCTTTACTGTTTTCTTATTTTTTTCTTCCTTTTTATTTTTTTCTATTTTTTTCCTGCATCTACTTTTTCATTTTTTAAGTTTGAAATTTTTACTGTTATAGTTGTTATTTTTAATAAAATTACTATTAAAAATTTAAAACATAGAATTTGGATAGGGGAATTCCAGGTCTATAGGTAAGACTCGGAAGTTAAAAGGTTGAAAAACATTTCTATAGTGTTATTGAGAACATGTGATTGCGATAGACAAACTCAACTTGATAGTGGATTTATATTTTTACCTATATATTTGAACGTTTTCTCACAACATGTGGCAATATAAATGTGATTTTATGAAGTGGATTTTAAAATATATGATTTTTAAAAATTGAAAAAGCAAAAATATGCAAGGGAATTCTCAGAAATTAAATTCATCACATATATCCCTTTAGTTCTATAACTAGATGGATTTTGAAAAACGCTGTTAAAGTGTTAACATTAACAGCAGCCATACTAACCCTGATAGTTAGTGCAAATGCTACATCTACTTCCTTAACTCACTGAATCAACTGCCCTTTCTAGATACAAAGATTTAGAAACAGATATTTGTATCCATATATCCTTCTGTTTGTTAATTTTACCATGTTATACAATAGGAGGTGGGAAATTTCTAGGTACATTGTTGAAAGCTGTGATTATGGGGTTTTTAAAAAAAATATTTTATTAATTCCTCGTTTTCTGATTAATGCATCTTCCTTCATGCTAATTTAATTACCAATCTTCTCTGTGCCATTGAGTAGCTGTAATCTGTTTCAGTATTTTTTTATGTTTTGCTAACGCAGAAAATGATGAAAGATAACAATCTGGTTCGGCATCTGGATGCTTGTGAGACAATGGGAAATGCCACCGCTATTTGCTCAGATAAGACTGGGACCCTCACAATGAATCGGATGACTGTGGTGCAAGCTTATGTGGGAGACACCCACTATCGACAGATTCCTGATCCAGAAGCTATTCTGCCCAAGATTCTGGACCTTATTGTCAATGGTGTTTCAATAAATTCAGCCTATACTTCTAAAATCTTGGTAAGTTCCAGTTTGTCAACACTTAACATCTTTTATCCAATCTGAAGTATACAAACAAGGGTTATGTTTCATTTAGTTGCACATGCCCACTAAAAACTTTGGATGCTGGCCTTGGAGCCCTTGAAAAAACCATTTTTTTTAATATGACAGAAGAGCAAAATTATGAATGCTTAGGTAGACCCTCTTTGTTGTAGTGGTCAAGTTGCTGGCCTAGAAGCAGAAGAGTGTGCCTTCTAGCCCCTTCGGGAGAGGGGCGGTATAGAAATTTAATAATAATAAAAACTGGCTGGGGGACGTTGGGCTAGTCACTTACTTTTAACCTAGCTGGTTGTTGTGAGGAAAATAGGAGGGCAGAATATTAGGTATGTTCACTGCCGTGAGTTGAGTGTGAGGGTGTATGAATGATAAAAAATTCTTCTCTTCCTCCTCATCTCACATTCACAATAACCAGCATGTATTAATAAAATATACTTCCCTCCTGAACATTTGGAAGTGATTTCTGAGAGAGAGAAAAAACAAGAGAATGAACTCTTTTCAAAAATCCAATGGCCAAATCAATCAGATAAGAAAATTCTAATATTCCGTTTTCACAGATAGAAAATGAAACTTTTAGAGATGAAGGCTTTAATTTCTGAAAGGTAAAAGATAATTAGAACTATCAGAGGTATCTGCAAGATTTCATTAAAAAGACAAAACCAGTGTTGTGACATAAGCTCTATGCCTTTAGTGTATGTATATGTACAAGTACATCATGTATAAAAGGGACAGAGCTTACAGTGTAATAGTGTTTTCATCATCTATGCTTTTCCTGCAAGGATGCCCCTGAGTACTAACAACTTTCTGGATTTAGAGGGAGAAAGGTGATTCAGAATGTGCATGGGCATATCTGTTGCATTTGTTGCTCATGCATGATATCTGGAAAAGACTTATTAAAGTGCAAGTAAGTGTAATGTTCTTACCCATGCACACCCAGGTGGTTCTGTCCTCTTATAATATATCAGCACACATCCCTAAAATCAGCAGCCATCTTATTAACTTGCTGTTGGTTTTTAAAATGTAATATCATATTTTTCTCTTTGAAATTTTATTTCTTAGTGCTCAATACCTGCCACAAATTCTATTGCATTTTTGTTATTTTCTAATAAAACTATTTGGAATTGGATGTAAGCAATGTGGGGTGCTAAATGCCTCTTTTATTTAAAAAATGCATTCAGCGGAGTTTATTTTTTTATTAGGATTGTGATAGGAGTGAATGGGGAAATTAGCTTCTCCCTTGCTTAAATGTTGAGAAGAAATGATCTTCCGAATCAGATTTTTATATTGGAATTGATGTAAATATAATATAACATTGTAGTTCATTTGACTTTGGAGAGATGTCTTTTTTTTACCTCAAGATAGCATGGCCATTGATTTAGAATCATCGCATCCTAGAGTTGAAAAAAAAATATTTGGATGCAGTGCTCTATTCAGTGTAGGAATTCAAGAATCCCTGACAGTTGGCTTTTTCTTCAGTTTAGGTGGCCAGATTCTCTATGTTTCATACATTACTCTATTTCTTAAGTTAGTGTGCTTTGAAACATGGACTGACATCTTTAATATCCTAACTACTTGTTCAATTAAAATAAAATATTAATAAATATTTCACAATCATAAACATTTTTCAATATTCACGGGAAAAATCAAGAATGGGTAGATAGTGAAAGAGCTTAAATTCTGTTTTATTTCTGGATCTTCACATCTCCCTTGAGGAGTATTAGTGAAGAAACCCATTGCATCCATGCCCTTTTGTAGACTTTATTTGGAATCTGGGTTGCCTGCTAAATAGACTTCTAAACCAACAAAAGTTTCCTTACGTTAATTATCTTAATCAGATATTTTGTCTAAGTTCTATCTCATCACCACTACCCATTAAAATTTTAATCTTTCTGTTAGAGATTAAATAATTGTCACTATGGACCAAGAAGTTACTATATTTCTCTTGCTATATTTGGTTTGGGATTTTAGCCACCAGAAAAAGAAGGAGGACTCCCACGTCAAGTTGGTAATAAGACAGAGTGTGGACTTCTGGGCTTTGTTCTGGACTTGAAGCAGGATTATCAAGCTGTTCGTAGTGAAGTGCCTGAAGAAAAGCTCTATAAGGTCTACACCTTCAATTCTGCACGGAAATCTATGAGTACAGTGCTAAAAAACCAAGATGGGAGTTTTCGCATGTACAGCAAAGGAGCCTCTGAGATCATCCTGCGCAAGTAATGTTCCTCTCAATGCTGGTATTATTCATGCTTCTTGAGACAATATTTTTAATAAGAAGCATCCATGAGATGGATAGCGGAGAAGTGCTGTTTCTAAATTGGGAAAATTCACAAAATGTATGAATATTTAGTATTAAAAATCTGAAAGAACCTATGGTAGGACTGAAAGGAAAACATATTAACTTCTCTATTTTACTTTCAGTTAGAATTCTGTTAGCATATCTTCTCTCTTGTGTGTTTCTAGTTCTCTACAAAAGACTTAATAGGCTTAATTCAGACTCTTCACCTAATTCCTTCAGATGTTTTACTCAGGAAAACTTTCAGCTAAGTAAATTGAGAAATGGTTGAAACAATAAGTAACTGATGAAACATCTTTAATTTGCTTTATTATTGCATTAACCTTTTGTAGTTACAGACTAGTTTGAAAAGGGTTTGCACTATTCTCTTCCATTTCTGAACCTTACTCAAAAATATTTTAATAATCTTCAGTCATTATGAGTAGAATGTAAGATGCAGCCATATATTTGACCTCCATTTATGATATCTTGGAATCAACCCTTCTCATCTGCCAGGATTATCTTCCCAAACTTCTCAAGCTTGCATTAACATTAAAAGAGTTTTTTTTAAAGCTGTTCCAGTGTAGAGTTCCATGAATTCTGGGATATTCCAATGCTTTTTCCAACTCATTGACAAGGAGTAATCAAAGTCTTTCCTTCCTTATAAATCATTTGTGAGAAGTATTATTTAAGTTACAGATTTGTAGGTTTGTGGGTTCAGTTAGCAGTTCAGGGGTTAAATCCCTTGTATTTCCATATGCACACATTCTCTTTGTAGAAATCCATTTTGATCACCCTTCTTGAGCCTCCATTTTTAAAGAATTCACACAATTAATAATTACCTGAAAAGTGATGTGTTTAATATATAGGTTATATACAGGTAGCTTAAGCTTTGCTTATAAAGTATGAACATAATTTTTGAAATATGTGCTTAATCCTTTTGGTTTTTTCCCCCTTAATAAAGGTGCACAAAAATTTTGGACAAAAATGGGGAAATTCGATTATTTAAAGTAAAAGACCGGGATGAGATGGTGAAAAAAGTGATTGAACCAATGGCTTGTCAGGGGCTACGCACTATTTGTCTGGCTTACCGGGATTTCCCTGCTGGTGTGGAACCTGACTGGGATGCTGAAAATGAGATTTTGTCTGACCTTACTTGCATCACTGTTGTTGGCATTGAGGATCCTGTTCGTCCAGAGGTACCAGGATAACTTTCTTTCCTGTGTGCATATAGTATATTGAATATTAACTTGGCTTCCCCAACCTGGCATCCTCCAGCTAGCTAAAGATTATAGCGATTGAAGTTCAGCAAACATACAGTCAGTATAAAATGGCTATTCTATTCTAATCATAATCTTATTCTATGCATATTCATCCTTTTTTTTTTCTTTTTGCTGTTTCCAATTTTGTTCCTTTGCTGACAGCTCACCCGTTTTGTTCTCTTAGGTCACCATTTTGGTGGTGTACCTGTTATCTTATTTTTTCCAGTCCCTTCTCTGACTTGCTCTGCTTTTTTTTTTATTATTATCCTTTGCCTTTTACTTTCCTGCAGGATATTCCTTTGTCCTTTATTTTGTTTTTTCATTGCTTTCCTTTGGATCTACTTTTTAATGCAACCTTGATTTTTTTTTTCTTCAACTACCTGATCTTTTTAGTTTTTCCTTATTCCTGTTTGTGTATCAGTGAATGCCTTTAGTGGATGTCCCACACCCTTTCCATCTCTACCTTCTGCTCATTTTCTACCAGCAGTTAAAGATTGCTCTATTCTCAGTTACAGAGACTTTGTCTTCATTGATAACAACATTGTGTTATCAGTAAGGTTGCTGTTTGTGGGAAGAGCCCTTGTGAGTTTAATAGCAGAGTTGCAGTTCTGTTCTGGTTTTGCTCTTTGGTACCTACCTAGCAGGGAGATAGTGGAAAGGTCCAGCTTTTTCTTTCAAAGATTTGCAGGACAAAGACTAATCTACTCTCCTTGAATTTTACCCTGTTTTGCAATTGTTGCAGGTATTGGAAACTGTCAGGAAAAGACATGTAGACATCTAGAAAAGGAAAAAGAGTTTTTGGCTGATTACTGCTTCACTTAAAAATTATGCACTCTGTGTACCTATTAAAGAACACCAGATATATCTGTCCTAAAAATAACAACTATAATATACAAATTCCTCTTTAAAGCAGCCAAATATATTCCACAAAGAAAATATACTTGCTGAGGGAAATTGATTATCTTTGGTTTACTTCATCCTTTCCCAGGCTCTGTTTTCTCTCACAATTTCTATGGGGTGACAAGCAGACAACTGACATAACACAATAAACCATCCTATGACTGCTACTTGATTACATTTTAGAATTGGCCCCCTGCACACTGTTCCCATAATTAGACGCTGAAATATCTGGGATTGAAAATGGCTTTACAGATGCCTTGCATGCACTAGTCTGGAGGCAGTGATTCAATTTGCAGATTTCTTAATAGTGTTTCTCTTCTCAGTCAGTCCTTAGCACTACTATCACTCTGTGTATGGTTTGATCTATATGAGTTAACTTAAGCAGTGGTGATCTGATGCAGTCAAGAGGTGGAAATTAATCTGTTTCTATACTGCCATCCCATCACAGGAGAGGGATGAAATGGACCCCTAACAGCATTGTATGTTTGAAGAAAGGCAAAAGGTTATATATATCCTTATAGGCAAGAAGGATGTCTGTTCTAGAAATCATTTCACACTCCAGCATACATATTGTGTTGTATACGCATGTACTGAAATACATGTGTGCTGCCCAGGTATCACGAAATTATTAGTTATGGCATGGCAAAGTAGTGGGCAGGAGAACATGTTTCACAGGCCCATTAGAAAAAATGTAGAGCAATTTAATGCTTGAACATTTTCTATTAATACGTCTATATAGTGCCATTCAAAATAATCTGCACTTAGCAGATTATCATGTTTGTAGTTCCTGTTGTAATTCTTCTCACTTCTTAATGGAAATGTTTGACCTTCCGTTGCAAGTTGCAAAATCCTTGCAAAACACAAAATAGGTTACACTGCCTTTAAGCAATTGTAGACTTGGTTTCTTCTCACAAATTGTTATGAGATTTACATTAAGACACTGAGTAAATACAGAATATTTTCCTTTTTAAAAACAATAAATTTCTGGACATCATGTCATATTTGCATTTTCATACTAACTGTTTTAAGAATCCAGTGGAGCTAATTTAAACTTAGTAAGAGGTAATGGTTGCCCCCAAAGATTTCCACGAGGGGCAACTGGAACCTGGATCTCCTCGGTTCTTGTTCAACACTTGATTAGCTAATTTATGCCATTGACTTGTGGTTTCATGATATAATTGTTCAGGTAAGTGGAATTGATAGTCAAGTGTTGTAGATCAGGATGCTCTTACGTGGTATGTCAGCCTCCGAACTCTCCTCTCTCCACTTCTGGTTTTCAGTTTCTCCACATCAGTCCTTAGTGCTCTTTGAATTGTTCTCCTAAATGTTTTCTGTTTCTGAAAACCCGTGTTGGTTGTCCCTCCTTCTAAACAGATTAGGATGCCATGGCACAATCCATGATTGAAGAATAAATTTGCCATTACAATATAAGTTTCAATCAGTTTATTATTACAGCCATAGGCCAATACATAAAATTAAAACATTCAAATGTAAGGCCACACTTGAAATACTGCATCCAGTTTTGGTCACCACGATGTAAAAAAGATGTTGAGACTCTAGAAAGAGTACAGAGAAGAGCAACAAAGATGACCAGGGGACTGGAGGCTAAAATATATAAAGAACGGTTGCTGGAATTGGGTATGTCTGGTTTACTGAAAAGAAGGATTAAGAGCAGTGTTTCTCAACCTTGACAATTTTAAGGCATGTGGACTTCAACTCCCAGAATTCCACAGCCAGCAATGCTGGCTGTGGAATTCTGGGAGTTGAAGTCCACATGCCTTAAAATTGTCAAGGTTGAGAAACACTGATTAAGAGTGTCATGATAGCAGTGTTCCAATATCTCAGGAGTTGCCACAAAGAAGTGGGAGTCAAGCTATTCTCCAAAGCACCTGAAGGCAAGACAGGAAGCAATGGATGGAAACTAATCAAGGAGAGAAACAACCTAGAACTAAGGAGAATTTTCTGACAGAACAATTAATCAGTGGAACAACCTGCCTCCAGAAGCTGTGAATGCTCCAACACTGGAAGTTTTTAAGAAGAGATTGGACAGCCATTTGTCTGAAATGGTATAGAGTTTCCTGTCTGAGCAGGGGGTTGGACTAGATGACCTCCAAGATCCCTTCAAACTTTATTATTATTATTATTATTATTATTATTATTATTAAATAAAACAGAACTAAACAGAACCGAACAGAAGAAGGCATAGCAATATATTACAATTAATGATGTAATCAATGAGTGTCCAAAGTCTGCCTAGTTTTACAGACAGTATAACAAAACCTATCTGCCTTCAGAGAGACTGAGTCATACTGACCTGACAATAAAAATACATTGAGTATGGTCTAATACTGAATAAAAAACACATAATAAAATTAATTATAAAAGATTATTTAAAAGATCTAAAATATTTAGTTAGTTTCTGCTGAATCCTCAGTGCCGCTATGCAGAATCTAGCCACAATATTACAGTTTCCAATCATTATTTCTTATTTTAGACATCCTTTTTTTTTTTTTGCCTGCTTCATGGTCCCTTGCTTATAGGTTGTGTTTTTCATGGCTTGCCAATAGGTACCTGAGGCCATTCAGAAGTGCCAGCGTGCTGGTATCACTGTCAGGATGGTTACAGGTGACAACATTAACACAGCACGTGCCATTGCAACTAAGTGTGGGATCCTGCTGCCCGGAGAGGACTTCCTGTGCTTGGAAGGGAAGGAATTTAATCGGCTGATCCGCAATGAGAAAGGAGAGGTAATATGAATGAGGGATTGAAGCTGATCAAGTTTCTGTCAGAGCTGAGATCTCCAAAACGTGTTACCAAATGGGGCAGGAGGGAAAAATATTTAAAATATGGAGAATAATCTCATTAGCCATATTTTATTTTGTTTCATTTCATTTAAATATAAATGAAAACAAATCCATATTTTGATTACTCTGACTCCCCCCTTTTTTTAATATGTGATCCCTGGTTTTGTTTTAAGTGATGTATTTATTCTAATGTGATGGCAAACTGCATCCCTAAAACATGGAAATTTGTCATCTTAGGAAGAGTTTTACTGCATGACAAAGAAGATAATTTTTATGTAATTAAAAAAAATCTATTGATTTTAAGGAATAGATCCTGAATATGACTCTATTAACTATTTTTGGAGAGCATCCAAGTCTTTAAAAATGAAAAGATCAAGCAGTATGTTTCTGTATTTCCAAATTTAATAATAAACTTAAGGACTGAATTTATTTTTACATTGCTGTTAATTATTAAATAGGGGTTTTCCTTTTTTCCTTACCATTAAATAGTTTTATTTTTATTTTTTGTCATGTCTAGTTTATTTTAATCACCATAGTATATTTAGGTTTTATTTGTTTACTATCCTTTTTTCAGTTGGGGTTGTAGGTTTTTAATTTCATTTAATTTCATCTTTAATTAAAAGGGGGGGAAATGATAGTATTGTAAGGCTGCAGTGTAGATATACAAAGGCTTCTTTGCCCATCTCTCTAAAGTTGCAAGTATCTGCTATGGCCTGCTGTATTGGAGCAGCTGACGTCATATATTGCTAATTTCTAAGGTATTGACTCTGCAATCCTCTGATAATATGTCAGATCCATGTTAATGTTAACGGAATGGTTTCTCCATACTACCTGCAATTGTTATGCCATTCATCATTGGTCATTAGATGAAATTCTTTTGAGAAAGTGGATGATACTTTCAGAACCTTTTGTAAGTGGAGAGGGGAGACTGGTTCCAAAGCCCCTTTCAGAGCTAACCTAGCTTCTCCTATTGGGGTTTTGCTCTGCAGGTGGAACAAGAACAACTGGATAAAATCTGGCCTAAACTTCGAGTCTTGGCACGTTCTTCACCAACTGACAAACACACCCTTGTGAAAGGTATGCTCAATCAACGAGATAGCATTTGTGAACAGATACATTGCATTTACAGAGCCAGATTTGCTGAATTGACATGTATTCATGTATGATCCAGTTCCAAAATGCAATACCTGAGGCAACCTACACAGTGAAAATTGAATAGCTTTTTTTTTTAAAAAGCAGCAAATCAGAAACAAAACAAATATTTGTTAAACACCAGTCTGAGCAATAATTCCATCCACATTTGATAGCATAATGTTGGCAAGGGAATGTGCTATATCAACTTCTTACAAGCAGGAAATTCCTGAGTCTGGGCATGGTAACAAAAAAATAAAGCCCTTTGTATATCCCTCATATTTAAAAAGATGTCTCATTAATTTGTCTTAGTGGACAAGATATTAATCTCTTTAAAAACTATACAGTCCTTTAGATATCATAGCCCTAGGTTGGTCAGGGTTTTACATGATAATTATATAAATTGTTTCTAGAATTTTGCCAGTAAATCTAGTGGCTCTGTGCTTATCCTCTACTGACCTTGGGCTCATTTTCAGGAATTATTGATAGTACTGTTGGGGAGCGGAGGCAGGTGGTAGCTGTAACTGGAGATGGCACCAATGATGGCCCAGCCTTGAAGAAAGCAGATGTTGGATTTGCTATGGTATGAGCTCATATTCTAGGGACTACATTGTAAACAAAAAAGGAGCAGATAATTATTTGTTGGTGTGTATTTTTGCATGATGGAACTGATAACTGATAACACTGGTTGGCTAAAAAAAAAACCCTGCAGCATTGTATATATGTTAAAAGTTCTTTTTACTGGGTTCTATTTTCTGTTTTAGCTTTTTCAATTGCAGAAATCTTGCAGCCCAAGACAAAATTTCACCATCCCTGGGCTCAGTAGGACACAGCAGGCAAGCATTAGGGAAAATTGGTTGCTACAGGGAACCTGCTTAACGCTTCTGAGATTTGCTGGCCTATTCCAACAGGAATAGATTTTCTAGTCACTGACTGCCACCACACGTCTGTAACTGAGTTTTGCAATAAGCCTAACAGCCTCCTTAATCACCAACAAGTCCAAGCAAAGAGGCAGTGTCTAGCTTTTCCTCAGAGTTTTTGAACTGGAAGGAAGAAAAGTTAAGCTGATTATACAGATTAGGTATTTTAATTGTCAAAGAGTCTTGTGTTTGTTCATTTGGATCTTTCAGAAAAATAATGAAATGTTTCACATAATTTACACTGCAGTGTTACATCTGAAATGAACTGACGTTGACCATTTTGTGGCTGCAAGTCTTAAAATTGAACATAAACAAATTTAATGCTTCCTTTCCGACTAATTGTCTTTCCTCCGCTTGCTCTTTATTTTCTCAGGGCATTGCTGGCACAGATGTGGCTAAGGAGGCTTCAGACATTATCCTGACAGATGATAATTTTACAAGCATTGTTAAGGCAGTGATGTGGGGCCGCAATGTATATGATAGCATTTCCAAATTCCTGCAGTTCCAGTTGACAGTCAATGTCGTGGCTGTGATTGTGGCATTCACGGGTGCTTGCATCACACAGGTAACCACAGCTAAAAGAGTTGGGACTTTTTTTTAATGAATATGAGATGATCTAGATTCCATTGGAGGTCTTCAAATACAACAATCAAAATGTTTTGATGCATATAAAGCTAAAAAGTTCAAAGATAAGAAGAGAATTAGATGAACAAGAACTTTACTTTCCAGAAGGAAATCAAAAGTCTAAACATTTAGCTGTTCTAACAGTGGCCAATTAGATACCACAGGCAGGTCACAAATAGAGCTGATGGAGACAGTAATTCAGTGTATAATGGACTACTATCGCTAATGGTTATAAACAATTTATTTATATTTTCATCAGAAGACTACAGTTCTTTTGCATCACATCTGCCCAAAGACCTCTACAGTACTGGAATTACAGAATTGCTACTCTTCTTTATTCAGTTGAAATTATAAATGTGAACAACTTGAAGAAGAGCGTTTAAGCTGCACAAAAGAGATCCAACAAGTCTTGGACATACTGTAACACTAAACTAACAAAATATTTAATCATCGTATTAATAGTAATATTGGACAGCAAATACTAGTATTCCTGGATTATCATAGTAACTCAGATGTATGAATTCAGCACCAGTCAACTCCCAAGTTAAAGAACTGGGGTAAGGGGAAGAATATAACCATGGACTATGTTTACATTATATTAGTTTTTGAAAGGATTTTTTTCTTTCTCTGCAGGATTCACCTCTGAAGGCTGTCCAGATGTTGTGGGTGAACTTGATCATGGACACCTTTGCCTCATTAGCTCTTGCCACAGAACCCCCTTCAGAGTCTTTGCTCCTGCGTAGGCCATATGGTCGCAACAAGCCACTAATTTCCCGAACCATGATGAAGAACATCCTGGGACATGCCGTGTACCAGCTCACCATTATTTTCTCATTACTTTTTGCAGGTGAGACTGGAGGGCAATGTACAGAACAGCTAGGTAATCTGGGATCATTTTTCTGTTCTTGGATTGTATAAGGCTAAAAGAACTGGGCTGCAAAAATCCAGATGACCATTCAGCTGTAAAAAAGAAAGAAAACTGCTATCATCCAGTGTTCTGTTTCTGCAACCCAAATCTGTGGCTCGAATTATATTCTATCTGTTTGCTCTTCCAAGATAGTGAAAAAACTATATAAAAGATCTCCATGATAGCTCTCAGCTGATTAATTCAATTTATGAGAGGTTTTTAAAATATGTTTCTTCTTTTAGTGCTTTTGAGAAAATGAAGCCAAAAAAAGGTCATGTGGTTGTTTTTCATATTTGATTGCATCCTCTCTGAAATAGCCACCATATCTATGCCAAGAAATAAAGATACTTCAAGATCCAGAGGGTACACCTGATTGACTTCTGTCCTCTTTCATTAAACATATTTTAATCTTTCAATAATGCTGAATACAGATTTCATGTTCTTGAAGGGTAACTAGTAGTTATTGGATAACTAGTATAAAGATAAATGATATATATCATTTTAATACCACAAAATGTTTATGCCTTACATTATCATGACTGCAAGCTGAGGAAAAAATGTTTTGATTACCAGTACTGCTTACGTAGTGATGAAGTTTATTGCCTATTTCCTTATTGTACCTGATTCATAATAGAATTTATATTAATATTCAGCACCAGCTGTAGAAGCTTATAGTTCTTTTAAATTATCAGGTAAAACAGTAGTTATCAATTTAATTAGTGTGAATGAAATTAAATTGTAGCATGCTTATGATAGGAATAGTCAAGTTAGTAAATGGGAAGAATCTGCAAAATGAAATTTAGAAGGATCAAGTTTTACGTTGCACTTAGTGGCAATGAGAAGGCTGAAGAGGTTCCTCCTGATAAATTTGACTCCACACAAACTGGATGTTCCACCCCCTATTGTGTGTTTTTAGAACTCAGTGCAGTTTCAGTTGTGAACCATTAATATCTTCCAATGAAAAATATTTCATCCTAACAGGAAGATTTATGTTTGTATTGTTAAACTGAATTCTTCCATTCATCGGTAAGCCAGATGCATAAGGTGGAAAACATCTGGATTACTCTGTTTGCTTTTTTCCTGATAGAGGCTTTGTGCTTTTCAACTGCTAGAGAACCAGCAGAATTTCAGTGGGCAGTATGGAAAAACTGCCGTGAAAAACAACTGCAGTTGCAGTTTGCTTGCTGTTGAAGTCTTAAGAATCTCACTATGACTCTAAGTCAGAGTCTGTTCTCTTTAGTTTTGTGGCTGAGAAATACATATATTTATAGCTCATCATTTCCATTTTAAAAGCTGTTTTGTTTTGGTAATGAAGGTTTTCAAATAATTATCTACAAACTTTAATTGAAGCATAAAGAAAGGAATTCTTATTAAGGGAACAGTCTATTTCTCCAGCAGCCTCTTAGGTAATTCTGACATTGCTTAAATGAGGAGCCATTTGTACACAAAAAGTGAATTAAATATAAATTGTATTCTTTTTTTTACTGATTTAGTTTGAATATATTAATTAGTGATGTTGAGACTTTTTGGAATTCAAAATTTGGCAAGGCTAGGCTGGCAGAAGACAAGGAATTTGGCAGGAAGGCTAAGAGTAAGACAGGATCAAAACAAAGACTTGTTTGAAAGAAGAGCAAGCAATAGCAAAAAAGCACTGTCTAGTTATACTAAATTGCTGCCTAGTTATGCTGTATTACATTAAATTATAAACAATTGTCTATTTTATTTTTTAATTTTGCTTTAATATGTGGAAAAATAAAAAGGGTTTTCTTTTTTTAAAGATATTTTAAAGAATAATATTGTCCAACTGTCTGATAAATTATCAGATATTATTCAACTGAAGTAGGACTATACTATATATTTTCTATAAGCTTAAGATTTCCATGGTGATTTCTAAATATTAGGGTTCTCATTATTTTGATTCTGTTAAATATCTGGGAATAACTATTAAGGAAACATTCTTCACTGTGGATATAAATATAAGGGGTCCTTTGTGCTCTTGGAGCTTGATTGTTTTCTTGCAGACATTTCGTTATGTGAACTAAGTAACATCAGTGCAGCTCAGAGAGGACCCCTCATTTAAACCCTGAATTGCAAATATTCTCCTTTATTATATAAAAACATTATATTTTATTACTTATTTCAGACTGACATTACCATAAATAAAACCATTAAAAGTACCACAGATTTTTTTAATCTTTAAGGAAAATATGAATGTTTAAAAATGAATATTACATCAAGCATTATGTATTACTTTCAGGTGTTATAGTAATATCTTAAAGCAGGGGTCTCCAACCCCTGGGCCAAGGCCCACTTCTGGTTTGTGGCCTATTCGGAACCGGGTCGCATGCACATGCACACACGCGCAGCCCAACTTGCGTATGTTGAGCTGTGTGTACATGCACACCAGCCCACCATTCGCATGGTCAGGTTCCCCTCCCCCCCCCACCAGGCCACCAAATCTCAAAGGTTGGGGACTGCTGTCTTAAAGTATTGATTGATAATATATTAGGAATATTTTTAGGGGAAGGATAGTTTTAAGTTTCTTAAGTCTTTTTTTTTAACCTAAATAATTGTTATTGTATAATGATGGAGATTTCAGATTTTCTGCTTCAACTTTATCACTGGACATTTCTTCCCATTTCAGTTTCTTTCTGGAATACAAGTGATCCAGTAAAAGAAACTTTTTGGCACAATTAGAAAGTCATGTGATGAAGCTGAGGTTTGGCTCCACTTTTAGCAGTGGGTTGTTGTTGTTTTTTGACATTTCTTGAAGACATATTCAGAAATTATACACAAGCTTAATTTATTCCATCACTCACCTAATAAACTTACATAGAACATAATAAGCAATTCCAGTTTGAAAACTGCTGATAGTTTTTTTTTTCTCAAATTCTCTTCCCAATCTCCCTTTTTTTCAGTGGGGAGGGTTGAAAGTCAGGGTAAAGAAGGAGTATTATTTGAATCATCTCATAGTTAGTTAACATATCTTTAGGTTACTGCAAAACGAATCTGGATTGTCCAAAATTACAAAATGACAATATAATAAATTTTAAATCTTTAATTTTTTAAACTCACCATATATTGCTGGATCCAAGGAGGGCCTCTTTCAAAGGAAGGTCTCATGCCTTCTTCATGATTGCTAGCATCCTCCCCTCCTGAAGATGGCTTCACTTTTTGCAGCACTGACAACCAGGGCAGAACAATGAGCCAGCAAACAGATTGGCACCTCAATTAAAGAGGAAAACCTGGAATCGCTCATAAGTGCTTCATATAGATGCTCCCCCACGAGGAGACTAAGATTGCAGCTTTCAATGGTTAAGTGCTCTAGATGCTGAGGGAAAGTCAGTTTTGTTCAAGATGCAGTTTGGAATCTTCAAGCACACACTGAATTTGGCCACTTCCTCTCTTAATCACTTCAGGAAACTGCTTGTTAACTGCTTTTTGAAAACTAAAAATCTTTAGAACAGACAAATTTCATCACACTGGGTGAGTCCTTGGGAAAAGAAGATTTATGTAAGTTTAAGAACTTTAAAACATTTTTTTCACGCTGAAATAAAAAGCAAAAGGATGAGTAAAATAATTTTGAAAAGTTTTAAATGAACAAAGGGGCCAGATGGATTGGAAATAAGATTTAGAAACTAATTATAAGAATCCTTCCTGTGGATTGTTTAAAATCCTATTAAAAATATATGAAGATTTTGAATCCTCCTGTGGAAAAACATGATAGGAGGAGACTTTGAAGTCTGGAAACTAGAGGCAATCAGAAGCTGGTAAAGATTATAATTAAAGGAGAAGAGGTACATTAGTAAAGAATGGAGGAAAGTATTTTGACTTTGGAAGAATTCAAGAATATTTGGCACCAATGCACTCAAAAAAATTATCTACTCTCAATGAGTTTAAAAGAGGAGTTAGAAGACAACTAACAACTGAGAACCAGGTTGCTTTGGATACAGATTTAAAAATGATAAATACAAGAATGATATGGAAAAAGGTGCTACACAAGACCTACAAATGAAACTGGCTGATTTCTTAGTAATTAAAAGGGATACACCAATCATACATTAAAAGAGTGATTTGGACACCTTGCATATTTTGGCCTTACAAAAGAGGTGTGCTAATGAATGAAGGAGTTGCTGAGAAAAGACAGAAAATGAAAAGAAATACAGGTAGTCCTTGAATTACGAGTGTAATGGAGCCTGCCCATTCCACTCGTAAATCGAAAACTGATAGAGTGAATCTCGTTCGAGGTATGAGACCACTCCCTTTCTCATTAAAACACACACGGCATGTTAAGCGAACTTGAGGTATCTCAGGGTGGGGAAGGTCATGGAGGCCCTAGTGCTGAAACTGGCCCCTAAGGCCTCCCCAACCCACTAAGATACCACATGTTTTCCCCTCCCTTCCTGCCGTGCCGAACTCACCTGGAAAAGATCCATCTCCCCTCTGCCACGGTTCCTGCTGCTGCCCAGGCTCTGGAGGCCTTTTCTAGGCCACCGTGGCCCTGATGTGAGACCGGGAGAGGCTTTCGCAATCTCCCTGTGGCCCAATCTCGGCTCTGGAGGCCTTTTCCAGGCTGCTGCGGCCCACATCTGAAGCCGGGGAGGTTTTTGTGTACCCCCGTGCCCCGATCCAGGCTCCAGAGGTCTTTTCTGGGCCCAATTAGTAGGCTGGCTTGGTCACTCAACAGCGAGACACTGGTGAAATGGGCAAGCAGCATCTGCATTTTCTCCATCGCATAAGAAAGGCACATCTTCCTTCTCCTATCCTTACCACTTTCTACAGGGGGATGATCGTGAGCATCCTGTCATACGGCATCACAGTCTGGTTTGGAAGCATCACTGCTTGAGACAGGAAGGCGGTGCGGAGAGTGGTGAGGATGGCTCAAAAGATCATTGGCAGTTCCCTCCCTCCCATCCAGGACATAGCATAGAAGTGTTAGATTATCTGGGACACTACATATCCTCTTCATGATCTGTTTCCATACAGCATCAACCTTGTGAACTCTCAAGCTTCCTCCTTCCGTTATATATTCAGGATGGACAGTATTTAATATTTATTTGTTACGTACATGTAGGGGTGTGGGTCTATTCATATGTTGTATATAGTATGTTGTATATAGTATGTATGTGTTTCACTTTGAGAACGGGCAACTAAATTTCATTTTTCAATGTGTGCCGTTGTGCCCACAGTAAAAAAATGACAATAAAGGTTATCTTATCACCATTTATGACTTTCCCAGCTGGTTTCCAACAAACAAAGTCCATGGGGGAAGCTAGATTCATTTAACAACTGGCTGATTCACTTAATCACCACAGTAATTTGCTTAACAACCATGCAAAAAGGTTGTAAAATCAGTTTTTTAATCTTTGTATTTTTAAGCTTTAATTTAAAAATATTTTAAAAAATTGCTTGATGATGTAAATTATACCTTTCAGGGTCATGGAGTGCAAGACACGTGCTACAAGTTCTGTTCCAGTGTGTATATGTGCCATATTTTAATGTGTAATGCTATTGTAAAAGATATCTGTAGATGGAAACAATATGTTCATGTACTTACTGTTCAAACTCTTTTCCTACAGGTGAAATATTTTTTGATATTGACAGTGGCCGGAATGTCCCCCTCCACTCCCCACCCACTGAGCATTACACAATTGTCTTCAACACCTTCGTCATGATGCAACTGTTCAATGAAATCAATGCTCGCAAAATTCATGGGGAAAGGAACGTATTTGAGGCCATCTTCCAGAATCCAATCTTCTGTACAGTGGTGCTAGGAACCTTTGTTGCTCAGGTAAATGAAATGGGCTTGGATGGGATTGCAGGAAAGTAGAGATTGTGAAATGGAAAATTTGTCATTCTCCCACCAAACATACTCCAAAAGGTAATGTTTACTGAATATCATGCCCTTTTGCAAGGCTAATAATATCCTTACAATTGTAGCACTTATTTTTATGTGTATTGTAGTGTATTTTTAACCTTGACAACTTTAAGCAAGGTTGGTTTGGGAATTCTTGGAGTTGAAGTCTACACATTTTGAAGTTGCCACAGTTGAGAAACACTGATTTAGAGTGTATGGTCTTAGGAAAAGCCACATTTTGGTGGCTTTCTGAAAAATAAACAGGATGGGAGCCAGTCTAACATGTTCTAAACAAGTGGCAGCAGGACTGAAAAGATTCATCCCTTTGGGTATTAGAAAGGCTAATCCTTCATGAAAATAACCTTCTCTTCTACATCTTATTGGATGGACCAAAACTGTATAGTACTCCATTTATGTGTAATGAAAATATGCAACTGTCCTGATTGTGTTTGAAAGTTTCCTCTTAAAATGCTGGATCAAAGTAGTGGGCTGGTGTGAGGGGGGGAAATGATTTAAAGCAGAAAAGGAAAACTTTTTTAAAAAAAGAAATCTTAAGTTCAGGAGAATGTTTCGGTTAACAATATTGATTGAAGGCTTGCAATTTTTAGAGTCAGCAGACAGACTTATGCAGATGTTTTCTTTCATTTAAATTCTTTTCTATAAATAGGTTCTACCATTCACCCACTAGAATTGCCAGGCTCAGTTTCATTATATGCATTTCAGCTTACTGCTTTGGATAGTGGTGTGCCTACATCAGTCTTATAGCCAACCTGGTTTTGCTGGATATACTGCAATTTTCCATTTCTAAAGTCAACTGGCTGGGAATATAGGGAGTTTACAGTCCAACAGATCTGAAGGACAACGGATTGTGAAAGATTAGGCTAGTACTGTTTTTAAATTGCATAAAGAATACACTGTACCAGGATATAACTGATTGGTCCGATTCCTCTTTACTGATATTTTCCCCATTGTTCTCTTTTTCTCCCAATATTTCAGATTATTATTGTGGAGTTTGGTGGTAAACCATTTAGTTGCTCTGGACTTACCTTGAGTCAGTGGTTTTGGTGTATTTTCATTGGTGTAGGAGAGCTGCTTTGGGGACAGGTAAGAAAGTGAACATTGCACATTTATTTAAACAACTAGTTTTGTTCCCACATATTGTTCAGTTGTTGCCAATCTTATTTCTCTGCAAATGCTCCTTTAACTGCTTAAGTAACAATATTATCAATTAAGTTGCCAACATAACTAAATTCAATGTGAGATTGTAACTGAGTACCATTTTCATTTTAGTCATAACTTCCTGTACATATTTTATGTTAAAATACAATTGTAATGCTTTGTGGCATATTTTTTTAAAGTTGAGAAGTGTATCACAGAATTAGAAGTTGTATAAAAATTGAAGGATAGCTGTTCCAAGCTATCTGTTACTTACAAGATAAAATTGGAGTTATTTTGTATAAATATGTGAAATGATTCATATCCTCAAATATTCCAGTTAAGCGCCAAGGGGGAGTTTTTCAACTGAGAATAAATTCACCAGTAATTCTGGAAAATCATACGCTATTAGATTCTCAATATGAAAACATAGTTGCTTTTATTTATCACCCAAATACTTCCTTCATTTCTCTTGAGAAAAATGTTTATTTTTCTTCTAAGCCTTTACATTTGTCTTTCTTTTGAAGCTGAAATTCTTTACAGAAACAAATACATATGGAACAGGCTTTTAGCCAGTTTGCTATTTCATGGGAAATCCTGAATCAGTCCAAAAGGCAGACTAGAAATGATTTAGAAAGTAAATAAAAAAAATGTAATGATGCTAATCAAACTGAGGATGGCATGTTGAAAATGCACAGAACTGTTGGGAATAATCACCTGACTAGATATTCAGGCTTACTGAGCAATAAATCAAACCAGCCACAGAATAATTCAGAAGAATTAATTCTGAGCATTCCATTTCTATAGTTGATCAGCACTGTTCCAACAAATCAACTGAAGTTCCTGAAAGAAGCTGGTCATGGGATTACCAAAGAAGATATTCCAGAAGATGAGTTGCCTGAAGGCCTAGATGAAATTGACCATGCTGAAATGGAGCTTCGACGTGGACAGATCCTGTGGTTCCGTGGTCTGAACAGAATACAGACTCAGGTATGGCACCGATTTGTTCTCTCTTATGCAGTGCAGCTTTGTAGTAGTGCTATTGCTTTGCTTAAGCAAGATCTGTCTAAGGACACACATTGGAAGAATATGACATCCCTGTTGCGGAAGCTATTGAGATCAATTAGCCATAAGTTTAAACGAGCAGCATTTGTGCAGCTGGAGCTAACTGGATGCATTCAGCTGAGGAGTACTTCTAGGACTCCATCCTTGCATTGGGGAAAGTTCTCCCTAAACTTGCCTCACAACAGATCTATTCTAAGAGATAAGCAAAAGTGAAGAGAAGGGTATGCAATCATGCTAGTTTTTATGAAATGCTAATGCAAGGCTGACAATAAAGGTAATATGCCGCTTAGATTTTTTTGCTCAGCCATTATCCAGCCTTCAAATTTTAGAAAGGAAGCTTTTGTTCCTGTTTCTCCCTGCCAAAGGATGTTCTAGGACTACATAGTTCCACTACCTAGAAGAGATTACTGGTATAATAAACAATAAGAAGCAGGGAAAAGAGGGCAGTTTGAGGATTGAGAAGCACTGAGTTTTGTGAGCGAAATCCCAAAAGCTAAATTAATGTTAGCATTCTCTTCTCCTTGATAAATATTATAGTTTGTCATCATTATTATTAGGATTTGTTAAAGCTGCTCCATGCCAAAGGATTCTGAAGAGAATATGCCATTCATTACTATAGGACACTGTTTCTCAACCGTAGCAATTTTAAGATGCATGGGACTTCAACTCTCAAAATTCTCCATGGCTGGCTAGGGAATTGAAGTCCACGCATCTTAAAGTTGCCACGGTTGAGAAACACTGCTGCAGGAGTTTATCTCCAGAGTAGAAAACTAGGTCCTAAAAGAAGGAACATTGTTTTGAATTTACTTATGCCTGGGAATTTTAATGTATGCCATCTTGAAAATGGATCTTTGTACAAGAAATGATTAAAATAAAACAAAATGTATGATTATGGGTACAAATTAAAAGCAAAAGATGAAGGCAATGAATCCACTGAAAATATCCTAGGATGCATGTGTTCACTGAACTCTGGTACTGTCTTTTATTAGCAAGGCAAAGTCACATTTGCATGTCACACTCTGCCTGAGATATCCCACAGAGGTAATTGTGAGACCTGAAGTGCACAAAATGCTTTCAAGATCAGAACTACAGAATGCTTGAACACATAGCTTGGTTTAGTACTTTAAGCTGATTTGCTCAAAATCTTTGGAAGGAGAATCATGCAGAAGTATATACCCTCCTCTTTCTATTCATCTGTGGATGGTAGGTACAAACAGATATAAATTGGAGTTTGTAAAACTGAGTTAATTTCTTATGATGGTGGTATTAAAAAAATAGGAAAAAAATCTCCTATCAAACTAATAAGGAGGAAGAAGGGGTGACCATGTCCACTTTGTGAAACGATCAGTCCATTGATGGAGCTTTCCATGCCCACTGACAAAAACACTGCCAGCTATGGCAAACACTAAAAGTTTCACATCTTAGAGGGGTGGTTGTGGTGATTGTTATTAATAATATGGCATGCAAAGCAGCCTTGAATCTGAAAACCAAAGCTTACAGAATTGCAGTTTTCTCAAAACAGCCTATATTTATCTCTCTCTCTCTCTCATCCTCCCCAAGAAATGTAGCTGGGATTCTTTTTTTACTGCTTACATGATTGAACTACAGAATGCACCATGTTTTCCCTTCTTACTTTCCAGTCGAGACAAAACTGTTTGCTAGTAACCTAGAACACCGGGGGTTGTATCAAGACAGCAGCATTTCTATGCCTGCATTTTCAAAATCTGGAATAATAAGGTGGAAAAAAGATCTTCTACTATGAAACCCCTGCATGCTAATATGTCTTTACTGCTTTGGGATGACTTGGTCAGCTGTGATTAATTCTGCTTCGTTACTATATTACTCATTTCCTAACATTGGCTAAAAAGAAATGTCCCACTATGATCTCAGAGTTTGTCCCTTAGAGATAAACCTAGCACACAATCACTTTTATATTGCGTGTTTTGGGCTGATATTGGTATCTTTTAAGAACATTTGTATTAGAACAAACATTTGGAAATGTGTTATCCCACTTATGTTTCCAGATGTGCATGCTGCACTTTTGCACCATACAGCATTTTGCTTACATGCACATTTTCTCCACATCCCACTTTCAGAGCATCATTGTTTCAAATTCTTTTGCCCTGCTGCTTCACTCTGCATAATAAGGTGTAGGCACACGTATGCAGTTACATTCTCCTAAAAGTCTAAATATATTCCTAGGGTTTCTTACAGAAATAAGCTGAGCCACAGCAGAAATGTTTTCTCCCAAAAAAATTCATATTCACATATGCAGACAGCTCAACTCTAGTAGACAGCAGGTTGAATTGGGGAACTGAAGAAAAAAGGCTGGAATCTCTTTGCTTAACAGCTTTCCCTTTGGATTAACTGCTGAAACTGTGGGGGATGTACTGGGTTTCTCCATTTTCCCCTTCCACTTTTGTTCCTTATGGTATGTATGTGTATCCTTTGTCTGTCCTTCCACTGTCCTAGTTCCTTTTCTTCTTTTGATTGTGGGACAAAGCTATCTCACTCTCTGATTCTTTGCAGATGGACGTAGTTTACACATTCCAGACCGGCGCCTCCTCTTTACAGGGAGCCCTCAGGAGACAGCCTTCCATCGTGAGCCAACACCACGATGTAAAAAATGTTTCTAGCCCAACCCATGTAGCTCTTTCCTCCGTCAATTCCACTCCCACCACTTCTGCTGCTGCTGCTGCTGCTGCATCTCCTCCTGCGGGCAGTGAGTGATAGTCTATTCAATGCATGACTTCCTAATAACCACCAAAGGCACTCGCACAAAGCTAACCAAACCTGTTCTTTTTCCCTTTTCTTTTAACCTATAATTGGATTCACGGTTTCTTATCTTGAGAATTGGGAGGAAGTACGGGAAAAAAAAAACAATTTTCTATTTCTCTGTGTATAACTTTTTGAAAAAATCTTGCATCCTTAACGTTGTTTTTAAATTCTTTCTGGTTCTTTCTCTGCCTTTTGTTCTTCCCTATTGCAACTCTTTTCCTTCCTGCAGGACTGAATTAGAGTTCCCATATTCCCTGTAGGAATTTTAAAGTCTGATGTCTTTCTTAGAGGAAAAGATGGGACATATAATAAAGGGAATAACCATCATAGATTTGAAAATATGAAAATAAAGGTGTACAATAGCAGGACTAGCTTTTTTGGTATTCATATTATTCCATAATGGAAAGTAAGTTTGATCCTGAACAAGCAGTCTCCTGTATGTTTTACTAACTTAACATTTACCGTTTCTGAACTTTTGGAATTTTTTTCTGAATAAACTTGCAACATAACATTTTCTGAAAGCTTTATCCTGGACCCTTAAAAGTCATTGGACACTCCTTGCACCTTAAACTCCCAGGCAAGCATCTCAACCATAACTAGGTGGAGGGGGGGGGAAGTATATGCCACAAAGCAGATAAACCTAGCTATACTTTTTGTTTAGATTTTTTAAACAAATTGATTTAGCTAAAACACTGAGTTTATCAAATGAATTATAAAATGCCATTTAAAATCTTTTCAGCTTTCTAGTTGGAGTGTATCGATTATTTATAAAACTTTCTGTATACCAATCTCAAGATCACAATTTTACATTCGGTTTCTAGTTTTAAGTTCCCTCTTGACACAGCCATATGATGAATTCCTAAATTTTGTGTTGTGCTTCTACATAATTAAGCAGTTCAATTGTTCAGAAATTAATTTTTATGCTTATTGAAGCAGTAATTATTATTCCATGAAGAGATGGGAGGCCTACAGCATGTCTTGCAAAATAATACTTGCAAAAGAAACTTACTAATTTTTCCCATTTTAATGAAGTGCTGCTTTGTACATCTTCATGGAACTGGCAACCAGTAGTTGTGTTATGCTATTCAACAAACTTTTCTCCAGAAAATTTGGCTTAAAAACAAGTTTTGCGTTTATGGTCATACATTTTTCCACTGTTTTGTTTTTGTTTTTGTTTTTTTAAAAAAAATCTTTTTCAGTATGTGTTTTTATGCAACATGCATTCATTTGTTTATCTCATTTTTCTTCAGAATTCAAGGGAAAAAATTGAAAATGATTTATATCATGCATTAACTAATATTGCTATTTTTCATTTATATACAAATATCATTTCTGGAGGAGCACACCCCCAACATTTTTTTCACTGAATGTGCCTCCAAAGAAAGAAGTAATTTATTAAAAATTATATATTCATTTTTTTAATTTTGTGCACCACATTTAAAGAACTGCACATATTTTTCATGGCTCATAAAAGCATTAATTTGTGTATGAAGAAATCTTATTTAAATGGGAATATAATTTCCCACCATATAATAATTACCGGTATACAAAATACTATGTTTTTCTCTTTATGCACTGTCTATGCAGCTGTCTTGATCTTTTTTGCTACCCTTACAAAGCTACATGTCCATGTCTCTCCTTCATCTATCTGCCCCTCCTACCTTCCTCCTTCCTTCCTTCTCTCTCTCTCCCATCACCTCTTGGAAAGTTCTACACTCCTTAAAACAATTGCTTGAAGGGTGATTTAGAAAAACAGTAAATTGCAATCGCCAGTATGTCTTGCTCATGACAGTTTATAATCAAGGATTGTTTTTTAATAAGATTCTGAAAGAACTAATGTCCTTAGATTTTCAGAGGAGAACTAAATAGCCTGTGGCCTATCCCACTCAAAAGAAAATGGGGAAATTCATCTGTTTTCATTTTCTGTCTACTAATGAAACAGACATGAGCAGATAGCTGTGGAACTAATGTATACTTTTTCCCCCCTTTTGATGAGGGATCAGACATGTTGAGAAGTACAAGTCTCTTTTCCAGAAACTTTATTATTTGGAAGACTCTTTTGAGGATATGAATAATTGAAGACATGTTTTATTTCTTCTTTACTTGTAGTATGTTTGGTCTTGATGGAAATGATGTAGATTTCTAGAAACTGTGCACTAAT
Source organism: Bothrops alternatus (assembly GCA_034064705.1). Classification (NCBI taxonomy): domain Eukaryota; kingdom Metazoa; phylum Chordata; class Lepidosauria; order Squamata; family Viperidae; genus Bothrops; species Bothrops alternatus. The sequence continues at coordinate 13,201,018 of JARGCV010000589.1, forward strand.
TTAGTATCCCAAAATAGCATTTATGACCTGAAGCAGGGTAGGTAGCCTACTCATATCCTACTCTTTCAAATTTCATCCCATAGGGCAGAGGTGTCAAACAGCCGGGCCATGGGCCGGATGCATCATGCCAAAACCACACCCACCCATTGCCAGCAATGGGGAAAAAGTCGCAATACGTCACAACACGTCACGTGACGTCACGAGTTTGACACCTGTGTCATAGGGAGAAGAAGAGGGAAAAGATACTTTGCATGACTGATGTCACAAGGGAAGATCTTTGTAGGAGTCAGGTGTAGTGCTGCAGTAGAAAAACAGGTTGTATGACCCTTTCCTCCTGCCATCAGTTACCTCAGGTGGGGAAGTCTCAGTGCCCGAGTTTTTTCATAACTAAGTGGCACTTTCTGGGTAGATTCCACTGAGACCAGAAAAGCTCTATTGATGCCCTTGAATAGTATTTTTCATATTCTTTATCTTCATAGGACCCTTTTCATATAGTCTGCCCCAAAATAACCAGTAACCATTGCACTTGCCATGGAATCCCAGAACTGGTTTAAGTATATGTTCATTCATTCATTCATTCAATCAATCAATCAATTTCTAAAGTCGCCTATTTCAGTCAATAACTCTGGGCAGTTTACAATATGTTGCCATTTAGGGAAGTTTCTTTAGTATTTCAGAAAGTTTAAATTTTACTGAAAGTGAGTTTCATAGGAGCTTTCATCATCATTCCTTTTGTTCTTTTTGTAACTTTTCAGGCTTTTCAAAAGGATCTCCCAACTCTTTGCGATAAATTTTGAGAAGGATTGAGAAGAGATTCAAGAGTAGGAGAATTACTGAAACTACTCCCCTCTCTATTCTATTTGCAGAGGTTTCTCCTAATTAAAACCAAACCAATCTGTCTATTGGCAATTGAATTGAATCATTAAGAATAAAAACTGTTGCCTAAAAGCAAAACTGTTATATGAATTAACATAGGCATAGAAATCTAAATAAATAAATAAATAAATAAATAACACCTATAAGCCACTTAGCTTTTCTGTTGGTCCATTCACTAGTTTGGAATCAAGATAAAGAAAGCATGCGGGGGGGGGAGAAGGAGGGGGAAGAAACCTATTATAGATGACTAAGGATCTTGATGTCAATTTAAGTTATTGTAGAGTTATGGTAGCAGGCAATATATTCAGATTCAAATCAGGTACGGTATTTGTTGGCCTCTTCCTAAAAAGCCATGCTTTTTTCTAGTCTCTTGCAGTATTTACATAAGGTTAGAAAAATACAGCAAGGAGGCAATGCTGGGCCTTCTCCAGAGATATTTAATCAAAGCAATGTTTTCATGGGCATCAGTATAAATCTAACATTCCCAATAATTATTCACTGGAAACCTGAGATAGGTTGGGCAGAGAGAGTGTTCCCCAAATCACCTAGTGGTGCTCAAGTTCAGATTCAATACTTTAACTACCCTACCTTATTGGCTTTTAAGACTCTTGTGTGTATATGGGGAGAAAAATGCTTACATGATTTTCCCCCACCTCCTGTAATCCCAATTCAGATTAGAGAGAGCTGAATTTTCAAATTACGTTAAAAAAAACTCTACTGAAGATGAGTCATGTAATTTGTTTCTCTCAATACAAATTGCAAATGGAGAAATAACCATATAGATCATGATCACAATAAGGCTAAATGGTGGAAGGTCCTGAATTTTCCATACTAGGATAGCAATCTAAATCAGGACCCCTCATTTACTTTTAAATAGAAAAAAAAAGAGCAAAACCAGGTGCCCATTTCATGTTTAAAATAGTATGATTTTGAGTTCCACATTATAGGACAGAAATGGGAACCTATTTTGAAATCCTATCCATGAGAAACCCTAGTTTATTTCATTAAAATGAAAGCAAGTTAGAAATTTCAGGAAAGCACAACATGCTAAGTAAAACTTGACAGTAAACTTAAAAGGTTAGCAAGAGACCATGAGGAGAAACTGGAGGATAAGCAAGTAAGCCATTAAGGCAACTGAGAATTTATATACTTATTCTGAATATGAATATACTTTCTCAGTCATTTGTAATATTACAGTTTCTAAATTTGACATATAAATAAATAAACAGATCAGTTAAATGGGTGAATTGTGATGGTAACAAGAAATAACAATTTCATGATAAATATTTTAGTAGATTTTGGGCATGATAGCTGAATGGATCTTCTATATTTAAAGTAAACTGTATTTTTAGTTATAGGATCCTGAGTACAGAAGAAAGGAAATTATTATTATCAGAAGTTGCATACAAAGCTTTAGGCATCCCTAGTCCAATTGTATATTTCAATGAATCCCTAACAGAAGCTGACACAAGCTGTACATGATACAAAGTAAACATTACATTCTTTTACAAATTTGAATAGTATTTCAGTTGATCCAATCTTTGTTTTTTTTATTGTGAAGTTGTTAATAAGTCCCCAAATATGGTTGATTTATTAGATCTATGTTAGGTGGAAGAAAAGTTACTGAACAAATACTCTTTTATAATCTCTGAGATTGTAATAGTTCTTTCTACTTTCAACAACCATGGGCTCCTCTAAGAGCTACCTGAGATTGGAATATGAAGCTAATTCCCTATTACAAAGACTATTTTTAAAAAATCTCTAAATGCACACATGACCAATTGCCAAGGTCAGAAGCATGTTAAAATATGGAAGTTACATGGACTGCTGAAGTAAGGGTGAGACTGAAAGACAGAAACTTCTCTGCTAGAACTGTCCCCAGTTTGAATGAGACTATTTTTTTATCCACAGTACATGATTGCTTATGCTAAAATTATCTATAATAGAGAATTGTCAGCAAGAACTTTTTCTGAAGATGGTCCAAAGTATGCAAAGAGATCCTTGATATGCCTGAAACATTTTGTTGGAACAAAATTTGAAGTATTTGACCTTAATTATGTAACATAATTTGGAGAAAAAAGGAAAAAATATTTGAAGAAAAGAACACCATGCCAATATTAAATATGGGTTGCCTCTATTATGTTTGGGGTGATGTGGAAATAGGTGGCATGGGAAATATTGGGCAAGCAGATGGAAGAATGGTTTAATTAAAATTCAGTGCACCCTACAAGCTAATGTCTCACAGATAGAGAAGAAATTAAAATCAAAGGTGGTTATGAATGTAAGAACAGAAATAGAAAATACCTGTAGCTGATTACAGAAATGTTTGGAATCATGTACCTTGTGGAGCCAAATCAGCTGCTGTTTTTTTTTTAAGAATTCGTTGAAATATACAATCTGCCTAGGTGTGCCTAAACATTTGATTATTGTTGATCATCACTTAGCACAGAATGGGGAGAAAGACATAGTAAGAGAATTGAGTTATAAAACATTTTTGGATTGATTGATGTAACCTGGCTTTATTTTATATCAGTTTAAAGCAGCATACATACTTAATGCTTCCATCTCCTATTTTACTCACAATAACCCTGGGTTGAGACATGACTAGAAAAAGTAATCCAGGTGGCTTCTGTTTCATAGTCTCCTGCTTTTTAGTTTGGCATCAGAGTTGGTTTCATGAACATAATAGATTCATATATTATACTTAAATGATGTTTTGCTTAACCAGGTTAAAGAATACAATCACAGGTGGTTTCATGCAATACACTAAGACATAGAGACTAAAATAAAACCAAATATATCTTAGCACATTGTATTAATCAATATGAACAAAATTGAGAGAAAATTTTATGTTATGAAACTAACATAAAGGTTGGATTTGCATGTTGGGCATTAAGTATTTTTGGCCCTAAAAGTGTTTAATTAATTAGATTCATGGTTTAATTCAGTCAGCTGAAATGATATCAGATTTGGAGATGTCTTTATGCCCATTAATATTAAATATGTTAGAAACTTCTAGCATGCTTTAACCACCTTAATAGTTTCATGTAGTTTAAATCAGAACTTTGCCACTTTGGAAACTGAAACCCTATTTCTGGCTTCTTTGCAAAGTATAATCCTTAAAGCCTGAGTATTTGAAAGACTGTCTGTTTCAGTACAAACCTATCTATCATAAAGATGTTCAGGGAGGTTCCTTCTAAATATTATTATTATTATTATTATTATTATTATTATTATTATTATTTATTCGATTTCTATGCCGCCCTATTCCGGAGAACTGGCAGAGGTCTATTCATCTGGCTTGCTCTTAGACAGTACAAGGCATTCTTGGAAGTTGTGTTTGTTCTCTTTCTTTATAAGAGAATTCAAAATGCCTATTTTATCCACTTTTTTTTTACTTATTTTAATTTGCATTTTATTAGTAGCTGTTTCAAATGCTCAAAATGAGCAGTAGGAAGCTGAAGAATGAAGAAATAAATAACAGAGAAGCACCCTGCTGGAGGAATTCTCTCCCCTCCCCCCTTTTATTTTCTTTCTGCACTACAATCACATTGCCTCCAATATTTTTGTCATAATCACAGCGCTTTAACTCTGGCTGGTAGGCCAGAGAGCTGCAGAAAGAAAGCAGTGGATAGAATGGGCATTAAGTATTGTCCTATCACCAGCAGCATTACCCCATCTTGTGTTACTGGAAGTTGCTTTCCAGTACTGTTTTTTTTCAGAGAAGCATTAACAACTAATATATGGATACATAAGATATCCAAGTAAAATGTAAATGTAGCAAAAGAAAACAATCCCATTGTGTTCCTTTAAAATGTCATTTTCAAAATACTGTGGAGTCCTTTAAATAAGTTAATATAATTATGCATGTTATACTGCTGGGTTGCCATAACAGATTGAAAATGTTGTGCACATTTGTTCCCACCCACCTATCTACTTCTGAGAACTGAAGAAGGCTTTGGAGAAGGCTTTTAAGTGTTGCTGCCACTGTATTTGTCATTATGATTAATTGGATATAAAATAGTTTTTTCCCTATAAATATGCCTGAACAGTTATTTGAATTTGAGATTCATTACACCATTTTGGTTTGTTTTAGCTCATCAGTGCATAAAATGTGGATTGCATTAAGAGGCACCATTTTAATTTGCTTTGGGGATATGTTTTGCATCCAAGTCTCGGTGGAATGCTGATAATATTGCCTATGTTTAATGTATGTATATGGTTAATATGAACAATAGCAAGCTTTGATCATCATGTTTGATATGTTGATTTGAGTGAGCATGATTTTCGCAGCAACATGATTCATCACGCAGAGGGAAGATGTCTGAATCCAAATATCAGTAATGCTTTTTTGGTATGCATATATGATTTATATTATTTCTGTGACCGAAGAAACTGTGATCAGAAGAATGAATGGAAGGACAGAAATGTCTTAAATCTGAGTCAGACACTATCAAAATAACCAAAGAATTATTAAGAGTATGGGATTTTGTGATCTCATTCATTTCCATCTTCCCTAAATTTCAGCTGTTGGAAACTCTGTAGGGTAACATGCAGCCTATGGGCATTAGCTGCCTTACTCTTACCTTTAAACATTAGTGTCACAAGCTAAGAGAAGTGATGGGCTCTTTCTCAGAGCAGCAGTGAGTGCTGGACATCCCCGTTGAACAAGCGGTCTGTTAACTGCTCTTGGAAATGAGTGGCCAGTTTCCAACCTCCAAGAGTTCGTAGCCTGGACTCCAGTTTAATAGTCTCCTTACTACTGCATGCTCACTGATATGTTCATCATTCTGCTTGGATTTGCTACAGTACACAGTCTTGACCATTTTTGTGTGCAACACATTTCAGCCAATTAAATCTTTATAGGTTTGGGAATTGAAAAACAGCACCATCTTTTGTCACCCCAATTTTGCCTTGAAGCAAATCTGCACTTTGAGAATGTGTATGTTTTAATTGCTTTTGAGCTGCTCCATATGGATAGTTTTGTTGAAGAACAACTGTGCTTTGAATGTCCATGCATTTCAAAATTACTGCTGGAAATGTGACATGTCTTTTCTTGCAGCTCCTGAAGCCTCCTCAAAGCTGGTTGCCCCATCACATGTACGGTGCCTGACTTTTGACCATTGTGGTCATCCTGGTTCTCCATAGATACTCTTTCATATTGATATATATATATATATATATGTATATATATTGTTCAAAACCATTATTGTGGCTTTTGTTGTTTTTGTTATATTTATTGCATTCTTCCTCCCCCTGAAATCCTTAAAGACTGCCTCTTGCTATCACTCACTTTTGTATCTGCTTCTTTTTATTTTCATCCCTCATCCTCCTGTGGCATAGATCAAGGTGGTGAATGCGTTCCGTAGCTCCCTGTATGAAGGCCTCCAGAAACCCGAATCCAGAAGCTCCATTCATAACTTCATGACTCATCCAGAGTTCACCCTCGAGGAAGACGAGCTTGAGACCCCATTCCTCGATGGCACTGATGAAGACTTGGAAGCTGAAGAACTTAAAAAGCAAAGTGAAGAGAGCCCAGGGGAGTCCTCACCCCTCAACACAAATAACAATGCAATGGACAGCAATATAGCTGAGGACACCATGCCAGAGCCAGAAAGCCCTTTACACAGCGTGGAAACATCAGTTTGATCTCTGAACTTTGACCTTCCTGCTTCCCCTTTCTCTAGGCAACATAGGCACCAATATCTGACCATACATTGCAGCTACTTTGGCCAATTTCCTCTCCATCCTCTTTATGATTTCTTGGCTGCAGAAATCATGGTATCACCTGGGTAGAGTTGTATTTTCAACAAATTGCTTGGCAGAGGTGCCTCCCTCATGAAAGAAATCATCAGTGTGAACATCATCTTCTCAAGTTGGGTACCACATGTCTGTAGTAGTAATTTTTCTCCTTGCTCAAGTTGTATGCTTAAATAGAAATGCTCTAGATTCCCTTTAAAAGTTTGATGTATAGCATCTATGGCACAGTTGCAAGATACTTCCTTAATTTTGTTTATGGAATCAGAATCCTAGATGCTTTTAAATGTCCTTGGGAAGATGACAATGAGTGTCATAGGAATGTTTTTAAAGGGGAGGGGGTGATCTGAGTAAGGAGTTAGATGTGAATCTAGTCTTCCACAGAGCAAGCTGAGGAAGAACTAGTATCCATCCTTTTACTATTTTGTTTCTATTATCTCTTTGTTTCCAGGATAATGTCAGTCACAAAAGATAAGGAGGAATATAGACAGTCTTAAAATATATATTTTTAAAGAGGAATAAAGCTAATCATAAGGAGATACAACAGTGCCATATATCCTGAGAGAATTAAATGTTAAGGGATTTGGTTTTTAATGAAAAATTACTTTTTATAATTTTAGATCAAAATATTTTGGAATTATATATTACCTGAGATATGTAAGATGTTTATGTATTACATATTTTTGTTTAATAGGAATTTCATCGTTCTGAATATTAGGTGAATATGTCATCAGTAAGGTGAACATCTCAATCCTCTGATTCCAAATAATATGGAACAAGTATGGGCTTATTACTTCTGCCCAATTTTTATTTGGACAATTAGAAGGAGCCAGTTCTTTGGAGAGTAAAAGTATAAAGGCCAGCTCTAATAAGAATCTGATAGTTCTTACAGGTTTTTTTACTGCATTTTGAATGCTGAAGAATGAAAAAGTTACAGGAAAATGTCTTGGCCACAAATATATACACAATGTTTTCGTGTGTATGGAAAATCTAAATGAATCAGTTCTGTATATTTGGGATAAATTGTGTAGCATTGTGGCACAAAGCACTTTCCTCAGTTGATAAGAATAAGATTCTCCCTGTTTCCTGTTAATAGGTTTTCCCTTTTTTGCATCTTGTATGGAAAGGATACTTGCTGGTCTCATCTTGATACAGTTGCAATATTGAGATGCTGTTCTAGGGGGAGGCACTGTTTCACCCTTACGGACCATAGCCATATGGGGAGCGAATAGGATGTCCTGCTGAAACTGCTTGTATAGAATTTCTGCAAGAATAGTGGGGCATCTAACCAAACATGCACTAATCTGGACTCTTATGTCAGTTCACAGTGCTTTTCTTGGAAAGGACTACCTGGAAACAAAGAGAATCTAACTTTTCCTACTTCTTTTGGAAGTCTTATTGTCTGGCCATCTTCCCAGCATTCAAATGTATGCGTATTTTTGCTGGAAATTGGGTTTTTTTAATAGCTTTTCCCTTTCCTTTGTAAAAACGCACAGCAGAAACTCCTGTGCCTTGTCTAAGCACTGCCCAAAGCACTGCCTGTCATATTTTACTCCACTACTTTGCCAAGAGATAAGTGTTCCTTAAGCAAAGACAAAACAAACCAAGAAGGAAAGTAAATTGTCTCTTGATTCGACCCTTTAAGTCCAAAACCTTCTACCCGATTAATTGGTCATTGAATTTCATCCTGAGTTCAAGATAGACTGATGAAGATTCCTTTTCCATAGCTGTTCTTTTCCAGGGTTGCTATAAAGAGGGCTTGTATGCTGGGCTCAGCAAACTGCCATTATCTGAAAAAAAAACGCCTGCCCATGTTCCACCCTCTGAGTTGCCAATAAGGCCCTGAGTCATTCTCACTCTCCTTCCTTCCAGATACATCACTTCATTCCTTTAATCTGAACTATATATATTGGGAAGATTTAGGGAGGAGAGCCCCGTTTCTTGTTGTGCAAACTATCAGATAAGGGGGAAGGGCTCCCGGTTTCATTTCATTTCATTCTGTTCAAAACATTGCATTGCTTTGAGGTCATTTTTCTATTTTAAATACTTGCAAAAACAAAAGGGGGTGTTAGGCACCTGCGTGAATATTTGTGAATTATTTGGGGGAGGGGATACTGATTTTATTTTTATGTTTGGGTGGTTTTTTTAATTAAAAAGTTTTTGGAAGAAGAAGAAACTCACTCCAACTATCTGTAATTGACAGATTGCAGTGAGGTATCTGGCCTACATTTTTATCCATTTTTTTTCCTTTTTTCTGTCTAGTTTCCTCAGGGGACGGGATAATTATATAAATATTATGCAAAAAATATATAGTTTTCTTTAGATCAGAAACGTATATTTTTAAGTCAGCCATATGTATTTTGTTTAAAAGAAACAAAGCTGTGAGTTACGTAACTGCAGTGGAATGTAGTCACATAGCTGGCAGTGGAAAAATGAATGTTTGGTCAGACTCTTGTTAGCTTCCTTTCTCTGAACAGCCCTCTTTGTAATAAAGTCAGTTGTGTTATACAAAACTGTTTTTTATATAAATTATGTTGATATGGCAACATGGCTTAAAGTATAAGTGTTATTACCATGCATACATTTTTAAATGTAAAATAGTTGAGTTTTTCCCAATTTAGTTTTGGTTATAAAATTGGCTGAAGTTGACTGGTTGAAGTTATTAAAGACCTGTAGTATATGCCACCCCGAGAGAGGACTTAAGATGAAAGCAAGGAGTCAATTTGCAGTTTTATGGATGCGCACACTCGCCCATTGGCCACCTTGCTGGTTCCGTTAAGACTTTTGATCCTCTGCCTAGGGAAAAAGAGGGATTTCTTTTCAATTAAATCCTTCCTTATGTCAAAATAGTTGAACAGTTCTGTCCAAAGTTGACTGCATCAGCCATCTGAGAAAAGGCAAGTAAACCCAGTTCAGCAAAGATCAGCTCTTCTGTACAAAGTGCACGCTTTATTTTATTTTATGTTATTTTATTTTTACCCTATGCAGCATTCTTCTGGATGTAGCTAGCATCCAAATAAAGTGGTTCCTGCACACAACTCCACTTATAAGTGTAGTCTATCCTTGCTGGATGGGAGTGGTGTTAGATGATAATTTCTTACAACAGTAAGTATGCCGTTAGAAACAAAACTACCTTTGCAGGAAGCAAATGATAATGGGAGGGAGAAATAATTCAAGATTGTGCCATGCCAGATGGAAGATGAGGTAGTATCCTCTTGTGTATATTGTTATGCTTGGGATGATTTATTAAAAAATGAAATGGACCCTAGAGCAGTTTTTCATCTGTTTCTTAATAGGAACATATTGTTTTTGTTAAACAAATTGGCACATTGGTACCAAAGACATTACATTATTTGCTACGTGCAGTGAAAAATACCCATTTTCAGGAGCTAAAACTGTGCAATTGGTTTTTTTTATTCCATTGCACAGGGATCTAGTTTACTTTTTTTAATCTTTTGTGCAATAAGTTTTAGGAAAATATTATTTTAAAAGGCATTTCTAAGAGGAAAAGAAATCTAATTGTAATTTTAGCCATGGGCCATCTAAATGAAGATTCATACCATAATTTGAACAGAAGTATAAAACTGTTCATTTAGCTTTTGATCTAAGAACCAACACAAACACCCATTATAACGGGGCTGCAAGCAAGTCCACTAAAGATCTCCAATAATTCCAATTCAATGACTGCATTTTTAAAGAAGTATTTTTTAATAATCAATATTTGCTGAGCACTCCTAGTTCAGCATTTTTTTTTTCTGACCCACCAGAGTTCTTGATGAGATTACAGCAATGTTTGGATGGTTATAGCCCTAAGAACAGGCACAGCTTTAAAAAGTACAGGAAGGCAATTACAGCTTCTAGATGTGTCGTGGAAGTCTTTTATGAATAAACTTCACCAGACGCTATAACTCTTTATGAGGGTCTTCTTGATGGAGGATTCTTGGACATCTAGCTCTACCACTAAAGAGAGGAAATAAATAGAACTCTCACTTCAGTCCATGACGCTTTTAGAATTGCTTCAATATTACAATCAATATAGCTGCACACTAATACTCTATTCTACTTTTTGTTGTGCTTTGTAGCTGGCAATATTCCTGTTAACCAATAAATGGAGTCCAGTCTACAGATTCATGTGCCCTTTGAACCCATGGCTAAGACTACTTGTTCAGGTTTTTTTTTCTGCCCATAAATACATACATATACAGTATTAACATAAATACTGCATATATATTTATTTAAATCTCTTCAAAAGCATGCATATAAGAATTTTAAGTTTCCCCTTTTTCAATAACTAGTATAATAAGCAATGGTATTTTTGTATTAAGAAAAAGACAAAAACAAGACTGAATATTATATGGTATGCATGACAAAATGGTTTTTAAAAAGTGTGGTTTCAAAGCAATATGTACCCTGGTGTGTTTGCCATATTCTAGAGTCCAGCTTAAAGTGCACCTGATCTGTAATAGCATTTTGATATTATTTAATCTCTATGTACAATGTTTTGCATGTATTTATATGGTTCTTGGGATTTTTTTTTCTTTTTAGTTATTTGGTAAAGAATAAAGAGAGGGATGGGGTTGGCATGATTGACAAAGCTTTTTCTGTAACATTTGAAACTTTAAATATAGATAATGCTCTGATTGGAAACAGTGCAAGGAAGTTAAGCTAAGAAAGGGAAAGGGTTTTGAATTAATGAAGCTTGTTTTGCTGTTAAGCAGAATCAATGCACAAGTGCATGGAGAGAATAAACTGTGCCCACATGTAATTGTGATGTCTTCAATATGTGTCCCATTAATTTATAAAGTCACTGATCATCTACTGAAGCTGCAATAGTATGAATTATTATAAAATATTAGCTTGGATCAAATTTGTAGTGTGAAAATTATACACTTTTTAAAAGCTGACATGATTTTTTTTAAAAAAATATCTCAGATAGGTAATTGCACAAAACATTCTGTATCAGTTTTCCCGTCTCTGAGTAAGGTCCAGAAAAAGCTACCAAATTCTAGCCCAGGCTGAGGATCCACGCCAATGACACATACAAAAATTCAAATGAATATTTTAAGGTGGAAAAGGCAGAATGCTTTGCAAATCCAAATTTAAATTTAAATTATTGCCAGTTTATGTTATACTTTTAGCATGAACTTTTTCAACGGCTGAATTTGTTTTTGTATCTGGCAATATATTATATGAATATATAACATCATATCCAGAGTGGGTATAGGTTATTAAAAAGAATACTTAGTGAACATTGCCATGGCTTTTATTGTCCTGTTGCACAATATGGTTATACTGAGACAAAGCTTCAATGTGATATTTTTTAAAAGTATAATGTTTATATGAGATCTTCATATTTTGGATAGACAGGTCTTTAGAAAAAGCCCTCATTCAATGAAAAAAAAAAACCTTGATCAAGCATCCTTAATGGGAAGGACTTGAAGCTGTGTTATAGGAAAACTGGAGATAAGGGTTGATTAGGAATTCACTCTGGTTCAGTAGTGTAGTTCTACAGCAGAAGCAGCTAAATATAAGGCCATGCTTTAAAGCATAATTTAAGTAATTAAAATGTTAAAGATAATAATTAGGAAGGACATTAAGAGTAAAGGCAGAATCTAGTGTATGTAAGAAGAGGGAAATTCTATTTGGAGGAGCAGCATATATGAGAAAGTTAAGATTCAGTGAGCTTGCTGTAAGTAAGCTAACCCATCCCCATCAGTCATTTTGTCCACATTGATTGCACATTAGAAACTTCTTTTATTGTTAAAATTGTTAAGTTTCATTGAAATAAAGGGCAGGTTATGATTTAAAAAAAACAGACAAAAACAGTACAAATAGTCATAATAACAACCTAGCAAGGGAACTTGAGACCTTTTAAAAGTTGAACAACAGTTACTGCTTTTGAACTGAATATGGGAAACCATAATCTTTCTGAGACTTTAGTGGTTCTTGTCTGTGGTTACTCCCAAGTTTCTTTGCTGATTTATTTAAATGTGTGGAAAAAACATTTGCCTAGGTAGATTAATCAGGTTCTTTTCATAAGGAAAAGTTTTCTCCAACCACACTGTACATTTGGAAAGAAAAATTGGGATAAATAATGTAGCATAGCATTTGCTTCCTGAGACCACACACTTAGGTGTATGAGCTTAAATATGCTGTTTTCAGTAGAATCTTGTGCAGTTTGGCTGGTTTGGTTTGGTTTGAGAGGTCTAGGCCAGTGATGGCGAACCTTTTAGAGACTGAGTGCCCAAAACCCACCCCCTGCCCCTGCTCCGCCTCCCGTCCTGCCTGCTCCACCCCTGCCTGCCCCCTGCCCCGCCCGCCTGCCCGCCCGCAGGGCCACGCACCATCTCCATGGCCCGCCGCAGCAGATAACCCAGGCAACCCTGCAGCGTCATGGCAGCCATGCCCTCTGCCCACACCCCGCAGCATCATCTGCACACTATGCAGCGTGAGGGCGGAGTCTTGTCCCTGCTGCCTGGCTATGTCCTTGGCTGCGCTGCTCCATGCAGGCTGCACCTGAGGGCAACTCTCCTCCAGAGGGGCTGCTGGTGAGGAGGGGGCTGCGGGGGAGGCAGGGCTGGTGCGATGGCACGTGTGCCCACAGAGAGGGCTCCGAGTGCCGCCTCTGGCAAGCGTGCCATAGGTTCGCCACTACTGGTCTAGGCTGCTCCTTAAGCCAAAGCAGCATGATTAAAAACATAACCAGTCAAATGAATCGGATAGCATAATACGGAAATCTACTCTCTTTAAAACAGCAAAACAGTCTAAATGGGCAAAGTATTCATAGAAATTGCAAAACTTTCTAGGGATTTCCAGAGGACCCTAAGTTTCTTCTACAAGATATCCATTTCTGATAAACTCTAAATACAGCATGGCATATAAATGTCACCAAAGTTATCTTTACTTCCAAAAACATCAAGTAAATTTAAACATATGATTATTCAAACTGGCTGCATTCCTAGGTCTCTTTTCTATGCTACGAGAGAGAGAGAGAGAGAGAGAGAGAGAGAGAGAGAGAGAGAGAGAGAGAGAGAGAGAGAGAGAGAGAGAGAGAGAGAGAGAGAGAGAGAGAGAGAGAGAGAGAGAGAGAGAGAGAGAGAGAGAGAGAGAGAGAGAGAGAGAGAGAGAGAGAGAGAGAGAGAGAGAGAGAGAGAGAGAGATGTATTCTTGAATATCTCTTTATGGATAAATGGATGTATACTAATTGCCCTCTTAAATTTTACACATTTGGTAGCGTTACAGATACAATTTTGCCTCTTTACCATTCTATTTTGATCTATAAATATGGAGGTTTTCTGCATAACCAGAGCCTTCTATATCAGCAGAGGCACTCTGAATTACTATTCTGAAAAAATCAGATTTCTAAGTAGAGCCTCCAAGAGTTAGCACAAGCAATTTCTGTCAAACAGATGAAGGCTGAAGATTGGAAGGAGCAAAACTACTGCTTTTCTTCCCATCCTGTCTTAGGTAGATGCCATGTATTCCGAAATGCCTGAAGAGGGCCATTGAAAAATAAAGTATATGTGGACAGTTCACTAATAGACATCTATTTTAAAAGAATAACAGAGTTGGAAGGGACCTTAGAGGTCTTCTAGTCCAACCCCTACTCAAATAGGAGACCTTATACCCTTTCAGACAAATGACTGTCTAATCCAGGGATTCTCAACCTTGGCAACTTTCTAATCCAGGGGTTCTCAACCTTGGCAACTTTAAGACTTGTGGACTTCAACTCCCAGAATTCCTCAGCCAGCTTTGCTGGCTGAGGAATTCTGGGAATTGAAGTCCACAAGTCTTAAAAGTTGCCAAGGTTGAGAACCCCTGGTCTAATCTCTTCTTAAAAACTTCCAGTGATGGAGCATTCACAACTTCTGAAGGCAACCCATTCCATGGTTAATTGTTCCATTAGGAAATGTCTTATTTCTAAGTTGGTTCTCTCCCTGATTAGTTTTCATCAAAAGACATGCCTTTGAATCGGTTAAATAAACTCTAATATTAGTGCGGAGAGGGTTATGTGTTTTTTTTTAAAAAATAAGTCCTTTGTGAGTTGGTATTGAAAAACAGCAAAATGCAGGAGTGAAAGAGATCTGAGGAGATAGTAAGAAAATGTCCAAATCACATTAGATATCAGTGTATGTTTTTTGAGTTAATTGGTTTCAGCAGACAAAACTAAAACTAGGTCCAATTAAATAAAACTGCAATATCTTGCACTGACCTAAGTGTTTCTCTGGATTTTCATTGTTGCAGAATCATTTCTTGTCCTTTGAGAAAACAAAACCATTTCTTATTTTTTGACTAATTTGTTAGCTGCTTTTGGGCCTTGCCATTAGCTAAGCTCAACTTCCCAACCTGTTTCATTGATTGGCTGGTGTAAATTTTTAGAAAATGGTATTGTAATGCCTTGTTCAGCCCATTAATTTGCCTACTTTTAAACAAAAATTGGAACAAGTGGATCATTGAACTGGCTCAATTTGTGACATGAATGAATAATAATTACGAATAAAGGTGAAATTGAGCAAAGCCTCAATAGATATCAGTGCTAAGTATTTGCTGCCTCTGTCCTTGATGTCTTTCATTGTCATTTGGTCCTGCACAGTGTATCACTGACAAATCCAGACTGAACTTATGGGGCCATCCATTTATGGGCAAGCATTTTTTAATATTGTAAATAAAAAGATACAAAAAATGAAGCCCATTTCTTTCTCACTTCCTGGTATGTTCCTGGTTTCTGGATGTATCTAACCTCTGCTTTGATGGTCAATTCTCCTTAATCTCTTGTTCCAAAAATGTGCATATCTGTGATTCACCATTTGGGATGTGAGGAATCTCATTCCAAATTACAGGATAGTGCTGTATGTATCTAGTGTGCCCTTTCACAATTTTTTTTTCCTTAACCTAGTTTTCTTTAGATGTATTAGACTTCAGTTGGCTCCACTTACCAGATAGGCTCATAAGGAATCCCTTTTATATTGGATTGTTGTTTATCTTTCCTGCTAAAAGGCAAGAAAAGATTCTTTACTAAATGGGGCTATTAAAAGAGCATTTAAAATGAGCAAGTGTCAAATGGTTTTGGAAGTTATTTAGCTTCAGTGCCAAAGCTAAGTACATAGGTACTTGCTCTGATTACTCCAGCTCCCAAATTTCTAAATAATGGTCATAATGGCCAGTAATTTTGAGAATTAAAGTCAACACATCAGGATGGGGCCCAGGGGAAAGCTGGAGTGGAGGTATATAGGAATATATTAGAAATCTGTTCAATGTTTCCTTTACAATGCAAGGATTAGTTGAAACCAGGTGGTGGGCCTGCATAAATCACTCAGTGGAAGGTTAAGTCAACATATACACTGTGAAAAAGCACAAAATGAAGAATATATCAATGCCTAATGTGGAAGAAAATACTTTAATTCTCCCAGTATATTCTTACAATGTGAGAAAGGGGCTTTCAAATGCTACTGTTAAATACAGAACTCCACCAAATAAGAATACACTTTAAAGTTAAACCAGGAAGAACTCTGTTTATGAGAGTTGAACAATGACCTAGATGACCATTACCAACTCTGATCGTCAATATAGTTGGAGGTGGTCCCACACAGGCTGAAAACCCAGTAAGAAAAACCTTACTCTTGCAACATCAGAAGTGGGAGCATGACCACAGCTATCTTCTGACTTGTTTTCAGTGCCTAGGAGTCTCTGAAGTGCTGCGAGTCTAATATGCCTAGTATATTTTTGATCTCAACTTAGGCAAGATGAAATTTTGAAATGAATTAATTGCCTGCAATCTACTCTGCTGACCCTTTTACATTTTTTTAAATATGTCCTATAATTTGGCTGGTGCCGTGGCTCAACTTCTGTCTATTCTGCCCTGTAAATTGTGAAAGATGCATCTCTGTGTCTGGGTGTTTGTATGTGCCTCACATCCCTTCATTGGATATTAGGGTCTGTAAGTCAAAACGTAATAAAAGGATTAGTAATTGGAATAGGCTTTTTGGCTTGGATCATTGAATACACAGAAATAAGCCAGTTTTGGTAATCACACAGCCTCTATGATAGTGGGCCACCTGGCTTGTGCCTCCTTGCCTAGGTAGAAATGAGCTGAATCAAAAGCTGTCAGAGAAGTTTCCAAATTTAAATACAACTTGATGTATTCTGTTAAATGTAGAACCTATTGCTGTTTGGTATTATCTAGCTAAGCAGTCTTTTTTTCCAATTTCTATTGTGATAAATGCTAATAAGGTAAGCTAAATGCTTCATCTAAATTTTCATTTCTTGTTGAATTTAATGATCCTAATCTAGTTGAAATGCAGTTTTTTTAGCTTTCAAAATCTTGTAACCAGATTCAAAGAAGCAACAAATGATACTGTTAAGCAAATTAAAATACACAAATTTTACCAATGGAAATCTTTTTCTGAACCACACTTCTCTCACTTTGTTACCAGAACCATGCAGATTATTTGAAAGAAATGGTTTTAAAAATGCAGGTGTGTCCAAAAAACAAAATGTGTCAAAGAATTGCCATTTGGATACACAAGCTTAATTCTGCTTTTATTTCTTACAATGCTTGTCCTCCAAGCATGTCACTTAGGGGCTAGACGGGCCTCTGGTATATAGGAATAGAGTTATCTACATACTGCCTTTATTATTTTTATAAATAATTCAAGGTGGAGAACATGCCTAATGCTACTTTCTCCTCCTATTTTCTCAACAATTCTGTGAGGTAGGTTGGGCTGGGAGAATAACTGGCCCATAGTCACCTAGCTGGCTTTCATAGCTAAGGTGGGACTTATGGTCTCCTGTTTCTAGCCTGATACCATTCTCAGTTTGACATTCATGAACTATTCCGCATAAAGCAGAAAATGAAATAACGCACATGAAGCATAGTCAGGCGCTTACAACCTGTATAGAATGTTTCACAGGACAAAAGCTCAAACTGAAGAAGTTGTCACCAGCTGCAAAATTCAACTGTGTCTGAGAAAGCTGCCTCATGTAACATGAAAGATGTTTGTAAGAAGAGTAATCAAATTTGCATTCCTGATGCTAAAGTTGTTGACTAGTTAATAGTTAAATTAAAACCATACCAAATTAAGGTCTAACAGCT
Organism: Bothrops alternatus; assembly: GCA_034064705.1. Taxonomy (NCBI): domain Eukaryota; kingdom Metazoa; phylum Chordata; class Lepidosauria; order Squamata; family Viperidae; genus Bothrops; species Bothrops alternatus. The sequence goes on from JARGCV010000589.1 coordinate 13,218,743, forward strand.
TACCAAAATTACCCCAGTGTATTTGTTTTAACTAGTGGCTAGAAAAAGAAATTTAGATACTTATATAAAAAAAAGAATGTTACATAAACACTTCAGCATGGCAAGTAAAGGGATGTTACTGCTTTTTGAATATTTTTTAAGTATATTTTTTAAAAAAATATTTTAAACCAGAAGGTAAACATAGTATAAACTACTAGAAAATCAAGGAAAAAGTGATAAAAAAAGCAAAAGATGCAAAAAAGGAAAAAACTAAAATAGAAAAGTATAAAGTGGCATTCAATATTCTTCACAGTTCTAAATACAAATATACATTAACCTCTCTAAAGCAGTGTTTCTCAACCTTGACAATTTTAAGGCATGTGGACGTCAACTCCCAGAATTCCACAGCCAGCATTGCTGGCTGTGGAATTCTGGGAGTTGACGTCCACATGCCTTAAAATTGTCAAGGTTGAGAAACACTGCTCTAAAGTTACATGTTACTGTCTTTCTACAATCTGTCCTGTCCAAACACAAGGTTTTTTTTCATTTTTATGCAAAAAGTCCTTAGAAGCTTTCAATCAGCAATAAATGTATTATTTTCTCTTATCACCTTTTAGTTGAATAATCCCATCATTTGTCTGAATATTATCTGGAAATGCTAAATCTTTCTCCGCAATTAGTTTATAGGTGAAAGTTGTAACTGATTGGTACAAAATCCCATTCTGTTGCTCAAGATGCTGAAGAGCCACTTCACATGAACAGTATTAAATTTTAAATACATATTTAGTTAAATCCTACCATTGTCTTTTCTTTCTTCATCCAGACTTCTACAATCACATAGTGTAAAAATATGAAGTGAGAATTGTTTGGGATTAATGTAAATAAAAAGTATTCTAAAAACCTACGAAATATCTGAGACATATAAAAGGTAGGACAAGTTTTGGCCTTGAGAGACTCTTGTAGGTTAGGGTTAGTGATGCAAGCTGACTTTACAGAATGACCACAAAAAAGTGAAGAGGGCATAACCTTTTTAACAGACTGTAATTTCCTTTCCACTTTGGAGAAAAGAGATGAAATCTCAAAAACACTGTATAACTTTTTCTAACCATATACTCTTAAACTGCACTTACTTCCTAATTATCCCTGCCTCTTACTCCTCTTCCTATATTTTCCCTGTATGAAATGTTCAGTTTTAAGCCTAGAAGTTCTCTTGTATCCTCAGGGACTAAAAATCTACATCAAATGAAAGAATCGTAGAGCTAGAAAATTTGTATTAGGTTAACTATGATGTTAAAGTTATGCAAATATAAATGTATACTTTTTTTCATTTAGCAAGCACTTTAAAGTTAAAAATAGGTTAACAAGAAGGCTCAAAGAGTATCATCAAGATAGTTAATACATGGTAAAGTTTAACAATTGCGGAATTAAATTATCATAGGACACCCTTGGGTCTTTTTGTCACTACAACCCCATTGTTAGGATTTATACCACTATGACATTAAAACTTATATCCTGGTTAACAAATTATGTTCACATATCAACATAGTCAAACATATGATTTAAGGTGATGATCGAGTTCATACAATATGCTATGGTAATGCCACTAAAATATATTCTCTAAATGGACTCCAGAAGATGGTAGAGGATAGGAAGGCCTGGAGGAATGTTGTCCATGGGGTCGCGATGGGTCGGACATGACTTCACAACTAACAACTACCATCATATAGGAACAACGCTTAAAAAAATTTCTTACATTATCTTTATTTAAAACACAAATTGTTAAACTGTTTAAACATCTGATTCAGATACAATGATTTAAATAGAAATATGTACAGAAAAAAATAGAGTATGTAAAACTCAGTGGAATTCTCTTATGCAGAAGAGAGAAAAGGGAAGAAAACTAACCTCAAACAGAACATTCTGCTTAAGCAAACTAGCACACCTGCAACAACATGGAAAATTCTTTCACAGTCTCAGATACCTGTTAGTTTCCATTTACAATCAGCTAAAAATTCTATTGCCATTCAGTTTGCTGAAGAATTGTTTCCAATTTCTTGGGAGCAATATGAAGACAAACAGTTCATTCAGGATAGCCTTTTTTTCAATATTTAAATCTTTTTTTTGCGTCTTTTTTTCCCTAGAGGCAATACTTCAAACTGAATTGGCAAAGCACTCCCTTTCCCCCCCTCCTTGTCTGTAAAGCTTAATATATTTACATTAGAATGTATATTAGAAGCAAATGTCCCCTTCCCACCCTGTGGCTAGGAATATAAACAAAGAACCCATTCTGCATTATTTCTTAACCCTAAATTGTAACTGGCAGGATTGGGGTAATTAAACTAATTAGAAACAATAGTATTAAGAATGGAAAAAATGTCATACAAAATACAAGAATTGCAGGATACACAATATTCCTAAATCTTCATTTGGCCATAGCTGAGTCCATGAGAAAATTCAGAATATCCGTAGATATGTGGATGAAAAAGTTTGTTAAATGAGCAACTAAAGAACCACAGGCTCTGGCAGAGATGTCTCAGACTGTTTACGATGTCAGAGGGCAACAGTCCCAAGGTTGGTTTAAAATGGCCCATCCAGCAGCACCAACAGTACAGGCCATCATATTCTCCATACAGAGGGGGGGGGGAATCTTTGAATAAATTTTGCACATCTTTTTAGGGCAAGTTTTTAATTATCTCTCAAATGAATAAATTAAAAAGTGGGTTTAACGCTCCCCCCCCATGAATTTCTATATGCTAGATGAAACCAGTCAAAATGGCACAAGATGAATGGGATGAGAATAAAATGTGCTATTCCATCTTCTATATAAATGTTGCTTCGGTTTCAATAGTATAAGAAGTTCCACATGTAGTAGGCTTGGTCCAAGTTTATTTTCCTTTCCTCTGCATTATAAATAGTTCTGCCATTTTTAGGCTTTTTAAAAAAAATTACATAACCCAAAAAGTGACTCAAAACTGCAGAAATAACTCCCAAAAGCAAAAAGCTCTGAAATACACAGAAATTATGAGCCACACAGCTGAAAAACAGGTATGACAATCCAGTAGAAAATATAATGATGAAAAAAAAGAGTTGCTGTGTAGAACTATGAGTGGTCTTGGATCTTCTCTAGATGAAATGTTCATGGTTTCATACTGAAAATATTTAAAATGCGCAATAGCTGGGACGTATCTCTGACCAGCAGGGTAATTCAAAATAAACTAATGCAGCCAAGTTCTTCAAGCAGTTTCAAGTGTACTTTAAGACTTGTCATATCTCCTTACTAGAAAGGGTAATCCAACAAAACATATAGCTTTTATTTTCTGTCAAAATGAAGCTGTGTAGCAAATCAACTGTCAATCATCTCAGAGAGTTCAAGCAGGAGCTCATCCTCATCTTTTCCTGGATCTAAATCAATCTCTGCTTCCAATTTGCCTCCTGAGATTTCCCAAATCAGCGTATCAAAATCATCTTCAACTGAAGATTGAATCTTCCCAGTTCCTGTTGAGCTCAGTCTGCGGGTCTTTGTTACTGCTGCACGGGAAGAACTTGGGTTTGCTATCTCTGCTTGCAATGTGGAGGCAATCTGGTCAGAGCTTCACAAAGAGGGGAAAAACAAAAAACAATTATACATCTCCAAGAAGAAAACAGACATCATGTGTAAAGCTTTGCAGGATTTTCAGTTCAACTAAAATGGTGTGGGATGAACCCTGGACATAAATTAACTATAGGCAGAATAGAGGTAGGTAAAGTACAAATTATGTTGTGGTAGTATCTAGGCTATATAACAAGCCCAGGATATACAGGCTAGCAAGCAAGAAAAAAGAGGGCCTATGTTTCACAGCACGTAGTAAGAGATTGGACTTAATCTGTATTGCCCCAGAGCCAAAGTGTTAAATCTACAAAGAGGTAATTCAAGCTAGAAATCAGAAAGAACTTTCTGGCATATTAGCTGTCAGCCAACAGAACATGCTATCCCATAAGATAGTGAATTCTGTTTTGATGGAGGTCTTCAAATAGAGTGTTTATGGAGATTCTCAGTCATACAGGTCATGGTTGTCCCAAAGGTGCTTTTTCACGAGGCAACTGGACTTCCTTTTTCTCTTTGAAGACATTTTGCTTCTTCAGAGCTGAAGAAGCTTCATGGAAGAGAAGCAAAACGTCTTCAAAGAAAAAAGGAAGTCCAGTTGCCTCATGAAAGAGCACCTTTAGGTCTTCAAACAGAGGCTAGATGGTATCTGTCAGAAATATTCTCCCAAATTCTGCACTGAAGAGGTTTGAACTAAATGATCTCCAATGTATCTTCTAACTCTATAATTCTACAAAAGTGCCATTAGATACTTAACTGCAATATTGGCAGTAAACAGTTCCTATGGATATTTTCCACTGCATAGCCTACTGCTTTCTTTTAAATGTACATAAATTTCAATTGAGCAGTATATAATACACACCAAAGATTAAATTGCTATGGGGCATACCAGATATAATAAAAACAGCATATCTTGTAGCACTTTGAAAGTCTAATATAATTACTTTATTATAAGATTTCTTTAGCAGGTCTCTACATCAAATACAGAGGGCTAAACTGCAAAAAGTGATACCAAATGAAACGATTAGGATAGCACAGGATGTCTCTTTGTTGCTGTACAACTACCAAAATATTACCATTTTTTTTAAAATCAGAGATAACCTACAAATTACTGTAAAAACAAATACATGGTCTGTTGACTTGGGAATCCTACAAGATTAGTTACAAACTGGTTTAGAATAATTTTGCCTTTTAAACTTTGTTACCTGCAAACTCACAGTGCTTCTTCAAAACTATTAGCAAGTTAGATTTCACTGTAAGAAATTTGAAGTATCTACATGATGCTTACAATGCTTTCCAATCTATAGCCAGATTTAAAGGAATATTTCAGTTTTGTTTTATGACAATGACTAACTAGAAATCACTAAAAGAAAACCTTATTTGCTAGCTACTTATATTTGTTTAAAAATATGTTTGTAACTTATTAAAGATATTTCTTTGACAAATACTTTCAGAGCTAGCAACCAGGTACTTAGAATTTTCCAGACTGAGTATATTCAAGGTTCTCATAGGATTTTTCCACAATCTGTTTTCATTGGTTATTACCAAATATCTACTCATAAACGTGAAGGGAAAGAATATAAATATCATATGATCCAATTTATGCCAAGTAAACATTCCATGTTCTATGAGAAAATTCCGATGTGCAATATGACTATCAAATAATTACCTGTTATAATCCACCTTCTTAGGCATAGTGGTTATACTATCATTTGAATGATCTTGGGTGCTTCCCTAAGGGAAAAAATATAAAAATAAACTCATTCTGTGAGGTTCACTATCACCACAGTTATTTTATTCCTGGACTTACATTCCATTCTTCTTTTTTATGCAAAATAATTCATATTCTATGAATATGGAGACCTCTCTGAAGAGGTTTAGATCAAAAAGTACTCTCTCCCATCTCATAAAATTGCTACTCCTATTAGATAGAAAAGTATATATAAAACAATCTAATATCTTCAGTCATCTCAGAATTTTAGTAGCACAATCTAATAGCATGAATCTGTTTTCTTACCAGAACTGTGTTTTCAGAAGCAAACTTTTTCATTTCTGTGCTTGTGATAGGGCTCAGAGGCTTCACTGCAGCAACAACAGAGGGATGACTCTCTGATGTTTTTCGCTTTAATGTCTGCTTTGCTGGGGAAATGAGTTTCACTCCAGATGGTTTCACATTCATTTTGGGTTTGACTGAAATATAAAAGCAATTCAGTGAGAATGGAGTGGTAACCTCTCTGTTAATGTTGCACAAGGTATTTGGAAAAACACTTTTTAGAAGAGACCTATTTTAATCAATTTTAAATTTTAATGTATGGAAATATTTAAAATTACATTTCTAGAGTGATGATAAAATATTATTCTAAGTATTCCCACACTTCAGTGCTTCCCACACAAAAGGAGTTATAAAAACAGCAGTATCCTGGAGAGAAAGTAGGACTAGAAATATCTCATCATAGAGACAGAGCTTTTCAATGGGAAGAAATAATAGTTGAAAAATGAACTCAGTTTTCTGCATGTTGAAAAGGGAAAATTTACATAATAATGATTTCTGAGAACTGCTCTTATCTGTTAATAATATAGATGCCTGAACTCTTGTCCTACCAATATGGACTTGTATACATCTGAAGCAAAGTTGAAATGTATGAAAGATTGATATCATCCAATATATAATGAAGTTCTACTTCCCACAGCACTATAATCAATGCTATTTTTGAAGCAATCAGAATACATGGATCCATGCATAGAAAAATTCCAGATTTATTAATCTAGAACACGTTCAACAATATTGTACTTATTTTCATGGGTTTAACATAAATCAAGCAATTGCTGGCACCTAACTAGGATTATTAATTTTTCCTTATGTCCAAGACATATTAAGGAATTAAAATATGCAGCTTGCCATTATCTCAAGAACCTGATAAATATTCTAGCATAACTTGCAGATCAGAAATGTTTTCTATTTAAAAACAAGGAACTATTCTGGAATGAGAACCTTACCCTTAGTTCTTGGTTCTGCACTCTGATGGCAAAGTCTCAGGCCTTCTGATGTTCCCTCCTGAGATCTCACCAACAATCTTTTGGAAAGTGGACGGGTTTTCCTCAGAGTCACTGGGGATTCAGAGTTTGTAGTCACTTCTGGCATTTTTGCTTCTGCTATTTCTTCACCAGCAAGTGTCACATTCATTTGTAGTTCCTGGGGCTTTTCCTCTTGTTGCTGCTGCTGCTTTAACCGTTGCTTCTCCTTCCTTATTTCTTCTAAGCTCTTCACATAGATTTTAGAATGTGAATTACTCACACTATCATTCAAAGGCTGCATAGATGCAAGAGAAATACTTTTTAAAAAAGCAAATGTCCAATAAGCGATCACTACTAGTCTTTACCACTCCACACAAATAAAATATAAATCTTTATTATGGCCTTTAGGGCAGAGAGCATCACTCAACCAACATTTTTGGTGTTATGCAGGTTCTTTTTAAAAAAAAATTAAAAGCACAATCTATGGCAACCATACATATGTTTTGCTTCTTGGTGGAAGCCTAAAGTCAGAAAGAAATGCATTGCAACTGCAGTGGAGATCAGCTTGATTATAATTTCCTACTTAAGCCCTGTTTCCTAAAACAGACTGTACAGAATACAATTGTATGGAACAAAATTCCATACTAAACATCTGATCTTCATTAAGAGCATGTTTTATAATCAGTGATCTATTTGGTAGCATGACCTGCCACCTGTAATATGCTGCAACATCAATTGTTGGTTATTATTCATGACAATGGTATCTAAATAAGCTTAGAAGAGTGAGAATGATGTCTCTTTTATCATGTCAAGTACTCCTAATTAAAATACCAGATTATAGTTTCCAAATATACAAAATAAAAGCATGATACAAGGAGTGTGCATTCACAAAAGCTATTTTCTTACAGTATAATGAAGCTCACCTTTGTAGCAATGTCTCCTGCAGAAATTCTTGGAGAAGACCTCAATACCAGAGTTTTTTCTTCCTTTTCAGGAGCTGTTGATAAATCACAGGGATAATTCTGAAAAGAACTACAATTGCCAGCACCAGCTTTCTATAACATTATTTGAAATAACCATGGTTTATTTAATCATGTGCTGTCACTGGCGTGGGTGGGGAGTAGGGTTATTGTTTTTTTCTTCTTCTCTATATTGTTTTTATTGTTTGTAAACCTCCTAGAGCTTTACTGTGAATAGGCAGTGCTATACCTTTTCTAAATAAAATAAATAAACAAAACTTTCCATGCGTAGGATGTAGGGCAGTGACTAGCTCTGGAATGCTCAAGGGCAGCGATTTACCTCTGGAAGGTTACACGAAAAGTCACTGAAAGCAGCATGACCAATGTTTTCAGCCTGTTTTTTTTGTTTTTGTTTTTGGCTTTTATGCAAATGGGACATATGGGCTTCTCAGAGGCAAATTGTTATTATTTTCACTATTAATCCCCATATTTAAAAAGTCCCAAATTGAACTGCTAAAACTGTACTGTTTTACTACCAAACTCCCACCTGAGTGTTGTGAAGGTCTGCAAATGAGATATGAGGGCAGGAGGGCTACATATGGCTTGTAGAGTGCCCAGAACTTGCTATGGAAGAGCAAGAGATTTCTTTTACTTTTTAACTAACTTTCCCAAGTTTTGAAGCCAAGCAGCATAATAATATTACTTTGGAATTTTTCTATCCACGTTTGTGTAGAATGTTGAAAGTTTGTAGCCCTTTGGAATTATCCATAGTCATACAATACTAAGATATAAAAGATGATCTGAGCTTTAAGTATTTATAGACAATAAATATATAAAACAGAATACTGCATCACAATTGAACACACTGAACCAGTACTATCTTTATTGGAAAAACTATCTGAAGTATTAGATGTCACTTTTTTAGCAGAAATTATTTTAACCTGTTGCTCAATCTCACACACGGCTTGGGGGTATTTTGGACTACTCTTTTCTACAGAATTGCTTCAACTGGATATTTTGGGGCAGTGTTGTCTAGAACTGCTCACTTTGGTCATGTCACAACATTAGATCAGGCTTTGAACTGGCCATTTTGATGTGTGTGTTTTTTCTGCTTCAGATTGTTGTAAATTTACTTGTGTATTTAGGAATACATTAATTTAAGCTTCAGTAGATGGATAAATATCCTCATATTCTATAGAATTTGTTGATATAATCCATAGTAGTCAATGTTGTTTGCTTAATCAAAATCTCTGTTAACAAGACTAAAATGAAGCACAGATAATTCTCTCATTACTATAGATCTATATTTTATCTATAATTCTGAAGAGATCACAAATTTCATGACTGTATGGCAGAAAATTTTTATTTCATATTTAAATAATGATTTTTGTAGTCGTTCTGAATTAATTAACTAATTCAGAAATGTGAGTTTCTTAGGAATGCATTTTTCTAGTATGTTAAACACTCAAAAGCATGACTTTTTAAAAAACAACGAATGATCAGTCTGTTCTGATTAGTAAATAAATATAATGAATTAAAACAAGATAGAAGTGGTTGAGACTTGGAGCCATTAAATCTATTTTGCTTCTCAAGTTTGAAATACAGAGAGAGATCTGAGGAACGGTCAGAGTTAGTTTCCTCCATCTTTATTTTTGTCATTACTAATACATCTAAGCATATAATAGTTCTGGCATTGCTATATTTTAAGATCCAGGCCAAGAACATTTATCTGTCTTGTTATATAATAATTGCCTTCAAAATGGAACTGAGTGGAATACATTCTGAATGCATCCTTTAAAAAATTCAACATTTTTAGCAAGGAAAGTTTGATACCTGTCAATTTTGTAACATACAACATTCTCCTCCCAGTTATAGTTCGTTCAGATTGTATCTGTGTCTTTGATGTGCTTTCCAAACATTGCTGTATGCGGTGAGCTTTCTCCTGCTTGATTTCCTCCAGAGTTTTGATGTGCACTTCCCTAAAGTCTTTGGCTTTGACAGAAGACTCTTCCAATTTTCTTTTTTTAGATACAGTGGTTCCCAGAAATCCTTCTTTCTGAGATTCACACTCATGCTTTGGTTTGGAAGAGGTTTCTTTTTCAGTTTTTATTCGTTCCTCTTCCATTTCCCTTTGTTTTTTCTCAGCCAAGACTTCAGAAAAGGTTTTGATCCGTACTGTAGGAGTTTTTGACACTGCATTGGGATTTGTTATACAAGCCACTTCAACTTTTGGTTTGGGGTGCATTTCTCCCTTTTTTTGGCTAGCTTTCTCCAAGCGAATTTCTTCAAGTGTTTTAATATAGATCTCACCAGTTGGTTTGGCAGCAGACTCTGTATCAGCAAAATAAATAATTAAAACATATACAAGGACTATATTTTAAATTTCATTAAGATCTCACATTTTTTGCCCACTACAAGGTTGTGTTCCCCAATGGTTCTGAGACAAAAACAAAAACAAACACAAAAACACATAAACTAATGCTATTCTTTATGTTTCACTTTAAATGGGTTGTACTTCACAAATATAAATATATTTTTCAATCTTTGCCAGATTTTCATATAATAACCTAGAATCTCAAAAAAATAGATATGAAATATATGATAAAAATAGATGAACAAGACTTTCCAGCAAGCACAGAACTAAAATTTTAAAAAGGGATTTAAAATACAATGCTGGTTGACTATTTTTTAAAAGGTCTATGTTACAGTTCAGTATTCAACTAGCAAGGTACAACATTTAGTCCAATAAAGATGCTTTCTGAACGAACATGCAGAGGATTCAGTTGAGCAAAAATTCACTATTGAAAATGTTGAAAGAAAACTTTATTGTATTAAAATAAAATTAATACCTGTTTCCATATTGCTTTGCTCAGATGGTAATCCCAGCCTTTCTTTAAGAGACCTGGGAACTTGAACTAAAATTAAGAATGATGAAGTCAGCTATAGTCACTTTTATTTTAAAAAAGGTTTTTGAAATCAAACACATGGCTTCTGGCAATTTATATGCACTATTACATGCATGATGCATTACCTATTACCCCATACTCTAATATATCTCAAGTATACATACTATTACAAAAAATACGATATCCAACTTTGGAATTGTTTTAGAGAGAATGTGATTATTTTCCAGAAGACTACGGAAACATATTTTTTCCATAAAATTAAAACATTAAATTTTATCCACAAAGAATGGTCAAAGAAGCTTTCTCATTATGTAAGATTTATTCTAAGTTTTTGAAGTTATTTGAGTACTGTAAGAAAAGCTAGGAGAACATGACATCACAGTTATTATTTAATCTATCTCCACTAAACATATATTAATTAAACAAATATTAAGAACATTTCTACGGCTGAATAGTATCTGTTTCTGAATATTATCTAAACCTGAAATAAATAAATTTTATTAATGGAAGAGCCATACCTCTTTTTGGTGTTTTTTCTGTAGTTTCAAGTGAATCCATTTTTTTCCCCAATCTATCAGCAAGGTTACGCTTTAATGGAATTCCACTCTCAGTGACTTATGGTGAAAAGAGAATAAATTTATGTTTCATTTTTTTAAAAATCCAAAATATTTCTACTACTTATGTATCACACATATGTCTCTACTTGGAATTATAGACCTTATTTACTCAAATGATACTATAATCTGCCTTCAATAGGTATGTGCCTAGAATGGCAGTGCACGTTTATATAAACATAATTTTATAATGTAAATAAATATATTAACTGGGTATTTCTTGTTGTCAAGATACAACAAAAATCCACTGTGCTTCCAGTTCTATTCAGATGTAATTCAGTAAGTGCTAGAAATGAAAGGAATACATTTCTTGAACTTTGTATATCTATGCATCCATAAAGAGAAACATGGCTGTGATATATAACAAATGATGGTGTGGTGAACAGACATTTCAGTACAGGTAGTTGACTTACAGTTCGTTCAGTGACCATTCAAAGTTACAACAGCACTGAAAAAAATGTCTTATGACCATTTTTCACACTTATGACCACTGTAACATCTCCATAGTCACGTGATCAAAATTCAAATGCTTGGCAACTGAGTCATATATATGACAGTTGCAATGTCCTGGGGTCATGTAATTTCCTTTTGTGACCTTCTGACAAACAAAGTCAATAGGGGAGCCAGATTCACTTAACAATCATGCCACTAACTTAACAATTGTGGCAAGAAAAGTCGTACAATGGGGCAAAATTCACTTAAAAATGTCTCACTTTGCAACAGAAATTTTGGGCTCAATTGTGATGTGATAGTCAAAGACTATCTGTAGTACCGTTTTCCCCCTCATGTGATTACTCACCCATGGTAGATTTCCTTTTCCCCAATCTCTCTGAAACAGTTAATCGAATCCGAGGCTCCTCACCTAGGACAGTGAAATACCAGAAAAGTTAACATTTGCTTTCCTATCATAAGCATAAACAACTATTGCCCCCTTCAGATACATGGAATATGAACTGAGACAGAACTTATTTATTCATGGCAATGCTACAGTGTATATTAAACAGTGAAGTTAGAAGAGTGTTAAATATAAAATATAACCAAGTTATTTTCTCCATAGGAGTCATTCGTAAGAAAAAGTTAATTATGACATGGTAGTTTTGCAGTGCATATTTTTGTTAAATGACCCTTTTAGCTAATGATTTTCAGACCTGTTGCTTGTTGCAAATCATCTCCTCTCTCCGGAGAGGAGCGGCATACAAGCCCAAACAAATAAACTAATAAATACTGCCAAATAAAGTTCCCTCGTGCCTAGATTCCTATATAAATCTATAATCTTAATCAACAACAAAAAACGGAACTGTGGTTACCCTGTAGCTAGAAGAAATAACACAAATAAAAAATAGAATAAATGGAATAAAAAAGCAGAGACAAATTTACCTTGCCTCGTAGATAAAGTTACAGTTCTGACCACAGTCCGTGCATTTTCTTTCTCTGGGCTTGGTTGAGCAATCATTTCAGAAGGAATGTCTGAAGAAAGCAAAAAGAAAGCTATGCTAACTTTCCCAGCAGCCGCTATTTATGATTTCAACCTTATGTTTACATGCTTTGTAAGAAAACAACCCAAGCGAGAACCAGTTTAGTCTAATGGCTAAGGCACCAGGCTAAAAACCAGCAAACTGGGAGTTATAGTCCCTCCTTGGACATGAAAGCCAGCCAGGTGACATTGGGTCAATCACTATCAGCCCAACTCACCCCGTAGATTATGTTGTGGGGAAAATAGAAGGAGAAAGTAGTATTAGATATGTTCTCTGCCTTAATTTATTTATAAAAACAATAAAGATGGGATAAAAAAAATCTAAAACACTGAATTCAATAAAGTTTATTTAGAACAAATTTCGCTAGTAGTCCATACATATCATTCCTGGCAACTACTCTTCAATACTGCATATATCATGAAATACAAAATACCAGGTCAGTTTGCAGCTGAAATGGAACTTCACCTTCTTCTTAGTCACTAAACCTACAAGTCATTACAGCTAAAGGAAAACATAACACTACGGTCACATTTTTCATTTCCTTAAGCCAGAGGTCCCCAACCTTTTGGGCACCAGGGACTGGTTCCATGGAGAGAAGTTTTTCCGCAGACCAGAGAATGCGTGGTTTTGTGTGCTGCCTGCATCTTGCAGATGGGGCTTTGTTTGTTTGTGTGGACTGGTTCCTGGCATGCCATGGACTGGTACTGGTCCACGAACCGGGGGTTGGGGATCCTGCCTTAAGCAATAGCCAAGTAAGATATTAGTTTTATCAGATTATATAGGAGCAACACCTTAAAACAAAATTAAGTAAATCTTCGCAATGGACTTCTTTCTTCTCAACAATGCAAACACTCTCTCTAAGAAATAATCAAACAGGACATTACATGAGACAATGAAGGAAAGAAAATCAACAAACCATTTTGCTGCTTTGATTTTTCTTTCATTTTTTTTGATTTTATTTCTTCAAGAGTCTTGATTCCAAAATTCAAACTTTTATCTGAAAAAATGTAGATATCTGATTTAAAAATGCATATATAATTCCAGAAACCAAACATTTACAGTATTTGACAAGATTGTAAAATTTTCAAATCTAAGACAAGTGAGGAAATTAATATAATCTTAATATTACATACTTTCTGTTCTTACCTTTATCTTGATTTGCACTAGTCACTGATTTCCGAGTAGAAATTACCCGCAGTCCATTTGGACTTTCTGTAGATGGTTGTTGAGCAGGCATTTTAGATTCATCACCTTCTTCAGATAATTGATCTGAAAGGAACACTGTTACTTTAATTCTAATCCTGTTTATACATGGACAAATGTTTATCTAATAATAAATATTTTTTAATAATAATAATAAAAAAAATCTACTGATCTTAAATCAATAGAGGGCCGGGTTGCCCTTCTTAATGTGCCTAGGACTACTACTCATTTACTATCCATAATTTCTTATTAGAAATAATATGTAACCCTAACTAAAATGTTTAATGTCTACTCTCTATATTCATGATCAGTTAGGACAATTATTGAGCTATATCTTCGGGTTTCATACTAAATCATGAGAATCCATAATTTACTATTAATTGTATAATTTCAAACTGCATTTAAAAATGTAGAATAATTTTTAAATGATTAATTGTACAAGATACATTTAGACCTTCTTTAGAAGAATGGAATGCTATAAAAGTAAGTATCAATGTCAAAAGTTACCTTATATTTAAAAAACAAGTCTAATATTGAATTTAATTTAATGGACTTAAACTTTGTGCATGGGCTTATACCGTATCCAAAGGTTGTTTTTTTTCTTTAAAGGAGAAAGCTTTATAACAGATTTTATTTTATTTATTATAAGGACCAGCCTTTTCTGTTAACAAGGAAACTCATATTGTTTATTCTAATTAATTTTTATATTGATTACTTTTGCCATTCTTAATTTTTGACAATGGTTTTAAAGTGGTAATTTGATATAATTAATATAAAATCACATTGGTATGCAATGCTAATCTAATACCATTTTGAAAATTGTATTGAACTTTATATAGCTTCCATTATTTTCTATTTAAAAAAGGAAACAGCTAAGTATGACTCAGTGTCCCATGAAGAAAGTCACCAGCCTGAATCTATATATATATATATTAACTGATTATTACTATTTGTAATAGTAATAGATTCCAGGTTTTGTATGAAAATACAGAACAAGTGGCTGAGGTTCACGTTTAACTTTACATGCAAACCCATCTCACTTAAGATAGATTGCATCCTGTTATCTATGGCCTAGTGACCAATGAAAGAAGTACCTAATTCTCTGCAAGGAACTCTCATCAGCCACAGATTTAAACTGATCCAAATCCCTGAGCTATTAAAGTATTTTTCAACAGAGGCAGAGACAATGATATCTGGCAGTAACTGAGATATCATTTGCAAATGTGCTATAGAGCTCATCTGGGCTTCACATCTTTTCTCCTCCTCAACTTTAACAATATAATTCAATTACATAAGTGACTGGACATATACGATGAACTACCGGTAGAAGGCAAATGTTAAAACAAAAACAACAGCTTGTCCAGATGAAGCCTCAACTGAAGCAACCATTAAAATCATTTTGGGATTCTAGCTGAAGCCTCTGGATTTCCTCTTTGTAAAAGGTAAAATCTTTCTTAAATTAAAGGTTTGATTTGATGAGTTTGGGAAAAAAATGCTCCAAGCAAATAGTCTAAAAATACAACATCTTCACTTGCTTTTATATTTTATCTGCTATACTCATTCTCCCTTTATTTTAAAATTATCTTAGGTTGAACGAATCATATTTAGCTCACCATCATCATCTTCATCATCGTCTGCTGCATTAATAACAACAGGTGGATGTGTGGGACTGGGAACATTTTCAGAGTTTTCCACCTTCATCACTCCACGCAACTGAGGTGATGGGTTGGACTGAACAGAAAGCTTGTTTTGTTGTGTAGTCTTCATCTCCTCTTCTGGAGACTCAGGCACATTTGGAAGAACAGCTTAAATAGTGAAACAACAATCAAATAATCCATTTAGTTCGGTCATACTCAGAATGAATTCATTAAAATCTATGAGAATTTAATAATAACTGACATAAATTCCATGATTTCAGCCAGCCTACTCAAAGAATAGCAATGCTTGTATTCAGTCCATTATTCATAATAGGGAGTCTTCAACTCATGACAGTTGTTTAATAACTATTCAAAGTTACAATGGTCTCAGAAAGGATGGTTTATGGTCCATAAAGAACTTCTGGCCATTGTAGAACACTGTGCCATCCTTCTACAGTTGTGCATTTGGCAACCGACTCACAACAGGTTGCCAAGCATCCCACAATAATGTGATTGCCATTTGCAATCTTCTTTGCCAACTTCCCCAGAAAGTCAATGGGAAGCCAGTAGGGATAGTTGCAAGTGAAAAGGATAATGGGGAGCTGAAATCTTTCAGCGGGCTGCAATAATAGAGCTGAAAACTTCAGGATTTTAGCTCCATTCCTGTAGCTACCCCAATTTTAAACTCTTGCCTCCTCTTAAAATTTTGAACTTTTATATATACTGTTTACATTTTTAACATTTATGTTCCCTCTTTGAGGGAGATGGGTGATTCAGAAATGTGAAAAATAAATTAAAATTAAAATGGTACTAGTGTAAACTAGATTCAATGACATTTTCTTCTCCACCCACTCGTATTGATTTTGCTTACTATTTACCTCTTACTCTGCCTATTACTTCTTATTCTTATACTGCACTTCGTATATAGTTGTTTAATCCCAAAGAGTAAAGCTTTCTTTGTGTATATGCTATGAAGTTATCTGAATAAAATGGGAAACTTTCAACACTAAAAGTTCAATTGATGAAGTTACTTTCACATAAGCAACAAAAGTCTGAATCGCTTCCACTGAACTCTGGATTATAAACCATTTATTAATGTGGAACTGGTAATTATTATAAATTGGGTCAAACTGGTGGGGCATTATAGTCCTAATGAGCCCAGAATAGTTTTTGTTGTTATATTTACAGAGGTATGCACACCCAGACAATAGAACTCAAGAAAGTTTGTATTTAGATTAAGTTACCACAATTTTCCAAGGACGAAAATTTAACTTACTCTTGCTTGGAGGTAAGAAAAGTCCATCCACAAAACGTCCCTTGTTGTGGTGGAAAGCACAGTTCAATTTCTGACAGCCCAATGGCTGATTCTCCCAATAGCATGGTATTTCGCTGCGCTTTTTCTGAAGACAAACCACAAGTTATTAATTATAGAAAAGAAGACCTGCAAGTTCACAGTCTTAAGATAGCATCACATGTAATGCATTTAGATGATACAAAAAGCCCCAACATAAATAATATGGTTTACCAGAAGGCACAATGCTTGTTGTTGTCGAAAATGAAAATATTGGCTATTGTTCTTCTATGCAAGGTTTAGGCCCAGGTGAACTAAATCAGGCCTCATGGAAAAAGTCTGTGCTATGCTTAATTTTGCAGTTTGCAATTGTACTTTACTTAATATGATTTGCTAAGCTTGCTTGTTTCAAATATATTTAGAACATAAGGACTGGAACAGTAAGACATAGGGAACTGAAAGTAGCTGATGGATGCAGGTTCCAATGTACATGAGTATGTAGAAAGTTACGTTCAGCAAAAAGTCAGCAGAAAGTATAAGATTGCTGACCATCTGTCTACAGTCTTAGGATGGGAAAGGGTATAAAGAGTTGGGACTGGACCTGATTGATTTGCTACTGGCCTATAGCTGTCCTTATTGGAACTGCTATCTCATTGGACCTCATTGCAATGGGTTACTAATGTAAGTGATGTTGCGTTATTATGTTTGCTATGTTCCAAATTATTAGCAAAATAAACCTCTAAATCTTAAAGTAAGAATTATTGTTTTGTGTTGCTGTCTTTTTTATTGGGTTTTTCTACGACAACATCTAGAAAAATGTTTACAGTTCTGATCCTTGGTGAACTGCAATAGTACACGTACAACTGTATTATTATTTGTACTGATAGAACTGATTGAACGCCTCCTATGAAAGTTGAAACAAGGCCATAACTAAAGTACTATAATCTACTTAATTTCAACAATGCATGCTTTCCTCCCAAATGCTCACCTTGTCAGATTAAATGTACTGCTTTATTATGCTGTTATATAAGCACTTACATCAATCTCCATGTGTCTAAAGCGGCAGATACTCCTGAAGCATCGACCTTCCTGCCAGAGCACACACACAGTTTCATTTCCAAGGGCAGCTTCACAGTGACGAAAAGGGCAATTATCCCCCTATGAAAAATGGTAAAGAGTGAATGATTAAGATCTATGGGTGAAATCCAATACCATGCAAGTAGACTTACATACACAGCACCTTTCCCTCAGCCGATCTCCCTGCAGGACCCACACTGAATTTGAAATAATACACTCAAGATGTGAGTAAAATGAAGAATGTCAACTTTAATTCAAGGAATTTGACAAATACTTCACAAACTTAACAAAACATCACTTTAACTACATCTTAAGTCTTTCATTTCAAATTCAGTGTAGTGGTATACGGAGGCCTAATCCCCCCCCCATATATACAAACCTCCCTCCCTCCCTCCCTCTCTCTCTCTCTCTCTGTGTGTGTGTGTGTGTGTGTGTGTGTGTGTGTGTGTGTGTGAGTACATGCTATGTACTTATAAAAATGAAAAACCTAGGAAAAAAATTATAGGTTATATAAAACAAGAAAAAACAAATTATTCTAAATGATGAGTATAGAATTTTCCTGAGTAGTAAATGAATTATGATTTAAATAATCAAGTTAAATCAAATCAAAGCTATCCCACTGAGCAATCAAATATACAAAAAGGTAGATTTAAGAAAAATATTCTTTGTAGCATAAAGATAGCTACAATAATATGGATGGAAATATGAGGAAGGGGCATCAGAAGACACTAACCCTGCTTCTGGAGCAAGTGAAGGGAAGATACCCACTTTCATATCATGTTTTCATTGTATAAAATGGGTATTTATAGTAAATTCAGTAAACTATTTTCCCATAAAAATGAATGAATGATTGCTATTCATTGCAGCACTGAAGACTGAAGTTCCTTCTCACATTTCACATCCTAAGAGTGATGATACAAAATGTGAAAAGGAACTCCAGTCTTCAATGCTGCAATGAATAGCAATCATTCATTCATTTTTATGGGAGAATAGTTTACTGAATTTACTATAAATACCCATTTTATACAATGAAAACATGTGATATGAAAGTGGGTATCTTCCCTTCACTTGCTCCAGAAGCAGGGTTAGTGTCTTCTGATGCCCCTTCTTCATTTTTGGAATGACAAACTAAAAAAAGAACTCAATGAAACAGCACTTAAGAAACTTTCTATATATCTGTACTTTGGATATATGAATATATAATAGGTTTAGAAAATAACATAATACTTATATGAGTATAACAAATACAAAAAAGCTGATTGTTGTATAATCTCTTTACTGGCATTATGTGAATAACTATACCCAAAATATAATAAATGAGACATGTCAATTATATATTTGCCTAATGTAATTAAGTTCCATTAACTTATTTTTGTATTTCCTATATATAAGCATACTACACATTTTCCATAACTACATCAAGAAATTCACTAAAATTAATGGTGCAGTTATTGAGTTACAGATGAAATAACACAAATATGCTTAGAAGACTCAAATGCTATGAAAAATACCTTGGTACAAGTAGAGTAGAAATAGAAATAACAATCATCTCCTTGGTTAGACATATTCAAATTAATTTCCTTCAAGCTTAAGGTGTAGAAACAAATGGCTGAATACAATTTTGTTATTTATCACACTGATGTTTAAAATGGCACAATCTTCTATAGAGGATTATCAATATCTTCTTTAAAATATAATCCTAAAAACAAATGAAGAGATTTAAATATCATTGAAAATGTTACATTTGCTAGAAACATCTCATTTCCATAAATGTTTAACTCTTAATATGTATTGTTTTTAAAAAAGGAATCAAGTTATTACATGCATTTATAGGTGCACATAAAGTTAGAGCTTATCTTGAGGAAGATATGAAGGAGCCATTAAGGAGCGGCTTGGAGAAAACATTACACAGTCCAGAAATAAAAGGAAACATGAGAAACTCAAAGTAACTCCATTTTAATTTTGTTTAATGTGATTGGACAGAGACAGATTTTCAAGATGCCCTACAACAACAAAGAAGCATTCCTGGAACCCTTGTAGTGTCTATTTCTTGACTTGGCCTATCTTGAAGGGCTGATGTATAGACCCTACTTTATAGATTCTAAATGACTTACAGTGCGGTAATATCCAAATGCAAGTCAGAATACTAGCTATCACCTACACAAGTAGCTCTTGGCTTACAATCTTTAATTGAGCTTGAAATTACATTGTGCTGGTTGTTAAGCAGTTCGTGTGACCAGACCTGATTTTATGGCCTTCTCATGACAGTTGTTAAGCTTATGTGATGATTGTAAAGTGAACATTGGTTGCTAAGCAAATCCACTGTCTGCAAATATAAATACAGTCAGGTAAAAAACTAAAATTACTGTAAATTACTGTTGGGCACACCCAAAATGCAATCAGGAGACCACAGTAGAGGGATGGCTGTTGAAATTTCAAATCTGGATTGTAAGTTGCCCTGGGGAGGTCTGTCATAACTTGGAACAGCTGATAAACAACAGGTCATAAGTCAAAGGCTATCTGTAAAACCTGTCATGGGATAGGATTGGCTTCTTTGTGGGATGACCTTATTGTGTCTGCTTGTTTCATGAAGTCCAGCAGGATGAGCATTCTCCGGGTCCCTTCCATTAAGCAATAACATCTAAAACCTCTTGTTGCAACACCTACTCTATGGAACATCAATCTTGCTAGCCTTCTATAAGGCATTGAGGACCTGGCTCTGCCAACAGTAGGCCTCTTGTGAATAATGAATTTAATGCTGCTATTATTATTATTATTATTATTATTATTATTAGAGCTTCGCTCCATGTGTGCATGTTTTCAATTTGTCTTTAATATTATTGAAGCTATTTTATTGACTGTTTGCAGCCCAATCATGTCAACTTGTACACATATAAACCTATATAATAAAATATTTTAAAATATAGTTAAGCAAAATGTTATTAAAACACAGATTTAATTCAATAATACAGACTGAAATACCTTGGTATGATCAGCAGATACTATCTTCAAAAACTTCCAGTTATTTTTCTCCTGTAGGTCGAATCAACACTCAATCCATAAAATAGCAACGGGATAGAAAGATTTTTCTTCCTCACATTGTCAAGGACACAAATCTCATTTTCATTCAAAATTCAGATAAAGGGTGAATTATAACTACTGGAGAAAGTAAGTCCATTTGAATAGCCAGGAAAGCAGGAAACAGTGGTTAATTGCCTCTTCAAAATAAATAGTTCATTCAAAGGGGAACGTCTGTTTCAAACCGGCTGCAAAGAAGGGCTGCAAAGAAGATCCGTCTTCCACAGCCAGGGAATTTTACTTTTTTTTTTTTTTAATTAAAAGAGTATTTCAATTTCTGGTCTTCAAGATCTCTTCACCTATTGAAAAAAAGAAAAAAATCTTCCCCGGTCTTTATTAACTGCATAGTAAAAATATAGTAGCTATAAGGTCAAACATGTATATACACATAAAGCTGCATGTATGTATTTATACATGTAAAAATGTATACTCAAGGGCAGTATTAATAAGCTGTATTTCAACACATCAATCTTCCATATAATTTTTTAGATGAATAATCATACAGTACAAATAGGTATATTCATACTGCGTGTCAGACTTTACACGTGTGCCTTGTAAGAAGTATTTTTAGATTAAATGGATAAATCTTTTGTATAGTATTTGCAAGTGCAAGTGCAATATATTTGGCAGCATAATATTAATAAAGCACTTTACTTCCAGCCTATTCAAGTTTTTTTTTAAAAAAAAACCTAATCTAAATTTTGTTCTCTCATTGTCAGTGCAACATTTTCCTAAAAAAAAAGAGATGTTGCTGCTTGTCAGCGATAAGATTGAAAGGATGTCACTGATCCTAACATCCTAACAATTAATGTGCTTACAGTCACAAGCAAATAATGTGTTGAAAATCAGAACAAAATTTATTCTTTCAAACATCATCTTGCATATGTAATTTTTAATGAATGTAGAAGAGTAAGTTTGAAAGTAATAATTTGCCTTTGGATATTTATAGTATATTTCCCCAACTCTAAAAGAGTAGAGGGATTTTTAAAATTAAATTATTGTCTGTGTTGAATTTCAACAACAGGAATTTTAAAAATGTCATCTGTAAAATTGTTTTTTATTTGCATTTCTTTTTTTTATGCATAAACTTGTCTTGCTGGCACAAAATGATACTAGTACTCCAGATGGAAAAATCTGAATGAAGGAAAAAGGTTTCTGTCAAATACATATTATTATTTGCATAATCATTCTATTTTAAACAAAATATGTGTATTTAAAAAAAATAATAGTCATGAACCATTTTTAAATGGTAAAAAAAATTGTCCTTTAGGTACATGTCATAAGAAGAAAAATTAAAATAATTTTTTTAGGAGCATTTCATTTTCATATACACTGGATAATTTGGGGAACAGTATTATGGTACCTGTCCACTGAGTACATATCCCAAGCATTTTGCACATGTCTGTTGTAAGTAATTTAAGAACATATCATCTTTCCAACTTGGGTAACAGATGACTGTTACCCTGTGGAATAAGCCAGAACTATTGAACTGTTCCACTGCTGCATTAAAACCCCAACTGTTTTAAAGAATGTAAAAAAAAATATTTTCCATCTTTTAGTGCAAAAATAAAGTAATTTGTATCTCTAACAGCAGGAAACTCAATTTCTGTACTTAAACGGCATTTTTATAAAGCCTTGTAATTGAATTCAGTTGGTACAAAGTCCTAAAGAGGGCCATTAGCCTTTTGTAGGGGAACTATTTCTAACAATATAAAGTGAATCATCTAAAGACAGAAGCTCTCAGATTCTAATTTTTCTGCTCATTTCAACTTGCTCCACTTGACTATGAAACACTGACAATTAGCATATCCAGATAACACAGGATGTTTGTATGTTTACAAGATTCTTTGAAGCTATAAATGTAGAACAACACGCAGAGCTGAGGGGCAGAATTAAGTACATCATCAGCTTACAATTATTACATAGCCACCAACAGTCAAAGTCCAATCCCTCTTGAATTCCATTTACTATTATCTGGTGTTAATTTAATACTGAACTTTAGCTGATTAGATTGTGTATAGGCTTGAGCCTATAGGCTTGACATATGCTCCTGATCCTTTGCGCCTAACACTTAAATACTGGCTAGGGAATAGTTTCAGCTACATTTTAAACTGTTCAAAACAGCCAAAATTAGAGCTATCATTCTGCTAATTAACTTGCCATTTCACAGCACCAATTTACATAACTGCCAAAGCTCTAAGTAAAATCTAATCAAAACTCTGAAAAATATGATCTGACCTTGTTTCTTGAATGGAGAGATTTGTTGTCTTGAAAGCACTGGTATCCAATTTCTCAGCTATCCCTACCAATATATAGGACAGTATTTATCAATTTAAGTTGCCTAAAGCTGTTTTTTATACTTTGATAATTATTGCAACTAATTAAATCTTTCCTCAATTACAACACTTGCCAAGGGCAGTAAATCTTAGTCTTCTGATGGGGGAGATTTGATTACAATGTTTTCATATATCAGACTACCTCTAAAAATTATTTATAGCATCCATATTTGAGAATTTTAACTCTATATGCACCTCGGAGTAGGTTCCTTTTAACTCAGCTGATCTCTAGATATTCATGGATTTGCACAGAAGCCTACAGAAGTTATTCCTTGAAACAAGAATCTAGGTAGCCAAAAAACACTTAAATTTGCATCCATTTCCATCCATAAGCCAAAAGTGGTCTGTTTGTTATGAAAGCCTTTTGCAGGTTTTAAAGGGGAAGAGCAATAGACTTATCAGAAATATCCAACCATCTCAAAGGGCTGAACAAGGATAGCACTAATCACTTATAAATTCCTTTCGTACTCTACTGTCAGAAACAGCCTATAAAAATAGGCATGTTTTCACACTAAGTTTTCAATATGATATAATACAGAAAATAGAATGTAAATTCAGAATAAAATGAATGTTCTTTGCCCTATAGCAGGGGTTCTCAACCTTGGCAACTTTAAGACTTGTGGACTTCAACTCCCAGCAAAGCTGGCTGAGGAATTCTGGGAGTTGAAGTCCACAAGTCTTAAAGTTGCCAAGGTTGAGAACCCCTGCCCTATAGCTACATTAGGGGGTTCTTTAATTACTACCAATACAAATTTTACTATCACCACCAATACAAATTTTAAGTAAAGCCCACTCTGGCTCACAAAAGTGCTTGATGTTACATATTAGATAGCTTTTAAAATTCTATAGAATTTGTCAGCGTTACAGCCCACTGCCCTTCTAGAATGCATTTCCTGTTGGTGATATGTTCTATATGCCAGGAAAGCCATCATCGTCAGGAATACCCATTTTGCTTTAGTTTTGTCACAGCTGTTTTGTTTAGACATAGACTGTCTACTCATAGCCAGCCTTTTCTTTTTATATACCCTGTACCTAATGCCACTGTGCACTTGCTCACTAAATATCAAGCATGGAATCTTAATTTAAAAAACAAGCAATTCCAGCAATATGGTTTTACCATATTACTTCTTATATATATATATAAAAAAGCTCTTCCAGACATGGCCCAAACAAGGACTTATCTACAACAAAAGTCCCAGTTTAGTATATTTAGGCACAGCTTTCTTTTATAACAGCTCTACAGTTTGCTGCAGTTACACTGCTACAGAAGGCAATGACAAAATCTTTCATACAGTTGCCAAAACCTGCATGGATCATCTGTTCCTGTAGCTACCAGAACATCAAACTCACATTGAGGAAGAAAGCTCAGATAAAGTGCACTACTCTGCTTATGTATATGTATATTTGTGTTACAAGTTATTTAAAAAAAAAATACAGGAAATAAATCTGTTAATCGACAGCAAATACAAATAAATTACTTCCTATTAGATTAATAAATTGTTTTAGGTCTCTTTGTGCCAGCCTGCATTCTAGAAAGAGCTGCATTTTCTAATCCACTATAATTAATGTATCAAAAAAAACTATTTTTTAAAAACTACAGGTATAATAATCATTTCCTAGATGCAAAATATCTTGCAATCAAAGGACACCATTTCCTAAAATGGTATCTTGTGGGAATATAAACTAATTATCCTTCATATCCTAGCGAATCTCCAATGTCTCTATCATAATAAGCACTATTCTATTTAAAAAATATGATTATCAAACAAACAAGCACTGTCTGTAAATAATCAGGTGATTATTTACAATGTTTGCTACTTCTTCCCCCGCCCAAAAAAAAAACCTTTAAGGGACTAAGGAATGGGGTGAAAACAAGTACTTAACCAAAGAGGGATTAAATAAAAGAGGCTGGCCTAGGAATACAGCGGTAATGCTGTTCCACTTACCTAAAAAGGTTTTTTTAAAAAAGGTATTTTTTTCCCAGGCGGGCTGGGATGGGGGATGGGGAGCGGGAGAAGAGATTCTAAATAAATAAATAAATAAATAATCAAAACACCGTTTGCAGAAATTAGGAATTAATTTCCGTTAAACGGAAAGGTAAGGCGAGAACGTAAGCAGAGCAGGCCTCAGGAAAAGCCGGAACGGGGAAATAGACACAGGCCGAGTCCCAGGCGCCGGGCCTAGAGGAAGGCGTTCCTGGCGAAAAAGAAATCAATACATTAAACGCAAGGAAGCCGCTGGCCGTACATCGGAGACAGGGGGAGGAGACCCAGGTCTTTTGTCACCCATGCGCACGGACTTTACCGAACGACGACACCAAACTCTCGGGTTCCGCAGCACCGCACTTCCACCGCTTCTCTGCCAGGCGAAGATCAAACTCCCGTCGTCGCCGTTAACGCCGCCGCTGCCCTTCTCTAAGATGGCACCTCCCACTGACGCCCGGAAGGAACATGGCTAAAAATAAAGAAGCGTGACCCGTGATCCTTCGCTCTCACCATTATGAACGAAACTAGATATACGCCACGTCCGGTCTACACCGGAACCTCTTCAGTACGTCGGCGGGTCGCGAGCTGTGTGTGTGCGGGAAACGGAGGACGGGTTCTCCCCCCCTTTTTTTTCTTTTTCTAAAAAAAATAAGCTTCTCAGCGCTGTTCTTTAAACTTCCTGGTTTTCCTATCCTGAATCTCGGCCATGGCGTACCGCGGGCAAGGCCAGAAGGTGCAGAAAGTGATGGTGCAGCCTATCGTATCCTTCTGTGGCAAGGGAGAGGAAGCGGGCTCTGTTGGGGAAAGGGAGGGGAAAGGCCAGTGAGGGCTGCCTCAAACACCCGGCTCTCTGCTTGGCGGGGAGGAAGGGAGGCAAAGGAAGAGAGCGGGAGGCTTTAGGCCAATGTTTCTCAACCTTGACAATTTTAAGGCATGTGGACTTCAACTCCCAGAATTCCACAGCCAGCTTTGCTGGCTGTGGAATTCTGGGAGTTGAAGTCCACATGCCTTAAAATTGTCAAGGTTGAGAAACACTGATAGGCTGAGAAATGGGCATGTTCCTCGGTTTTATATGTTTTCTGGAAACACTTTTTGTAGGGGCGGGAAGATCTTGTTAAGCTGAAAGGCTTTATTATTCTCTTGGTGACTCGGATGCTCAGGTTAATTATTGTGAGACTAAAATAGGTTGGCTGAGAAAACCGCCTTGAACATCTGGGATACAAGATTGAGTAGCTAAATATAATTAATCCGGTTGGGAGTAGCATTAAAGTCGATTCAGAAAAGCAACTGTTTTAAGTAAGCTTAATTCTACGGTGCCTCAGCCATCAGTATGCTTTCATTTTGTGTGAGTTCTTGTGTGTAAGAAACCTGCGGTGCGTTCCCTATCCTGCTAACTTAGACAGTTGGGAGAAGAAATGTTGAATTTCTGTCAGAAAGAATCAATGGGGGTAATCCTTTCTATATATTTTTTCCTAAATGTATTTGTGATAGAACCTCATTTTTCGGTACCTACAGAATGTAAGTATACATAATGTATTTTTTTTGCAAATTTAACAATGTGCTTGCATAATTACTGATATTTACGGCACCCTCATTTGTGCTATACAATGAGAAGTTCTCTTTGTATATATAATACAACCCCTCCCTCTTTAGCTTTAACAGGGAAGTGACTGATTAATGTGATTGAAGCAATTTTTGTAGAAAGCTACAGTAAATATATTAGTGTGCATTTCAGAAATGTTAAAAGTAGTATTTATCATTATAGGTAACAAAAAATACTGAGACCTCAAAAAGTTAAAAGCAGTAATAGTGAGTTTAAGCTTATTCTTTCAGTTTCTTTCAGAATTCTTCTGATAAAATTATTTGGTGTTATAAATGGTTTTAAATTAAGATCTTATTACACCTTGAGTAAATAACTGCATTTTAATAAGGGTTTCACTTTCACTGAAAAAATTGAACCAGCTAGGTTTTTTTGGGGGGGGGAGTTTCACTTTGCAATTTCTAGAGAGCCACAAGAACTTGGGCCATGCAAATAAGATTGTAAGCCTATACAGAATTCCACAATGTGATAAATAAATTTCTTTGCTATTTGCTTTGCAGAGGTCCCGGATTCAGGTTTGGTTATATGAACAAGTAAACATGCGGATAGAAGGCTGTATCATTGTAAGTATTGTAATTGCTTTCACATACATGTAAAGAAAAATATAACTTAAATATGATTGCAAAAAGAAATCATTTTGTTCTTAGTTTATCTCAGCCTAAATGAAAACAATCAGTACAGTAAGTAAACATATTTTTCTTGAGCGTCATCATTTAGAGTTAATTATGAAAAATCACTCATTCTAGTATTATCTGGCCACTTATCATTGTTGGGTTAATGCAGATTGTGAAAGCCCGCATCAATATATTTTCAGGGGTGTTTAAAACTGGCCCAGCTGTTAAATATTTTCTTTTTCTGAATGTTTAGTTAAATTATTTTTTTTATTGTTGCTTCATACTATTTCATTTATGATACATCATTCTATTTTAAGAATTTTGATAGTTTAAAAGAGCAGGATGAAGATATTTTAAATATAATCAGAGTAATCTCCATTTGATGAACATAACTAAATCCACCATTCTTGCATCTTTACTACCATCCCTGATGTTACTTCCTTCCATTAAATGTATTGTCATATTTATGTGTTCTGTTTCACAGGGTTTTGATGAATATATGAATTTGGTTCTGGACGATGCTGAGGAAATTCACTCTAAAACAAAATCAAGAAAACAGCTGGGTAAGAGTAAGCTTTTTGGTAGTATATATCAGACATCCTTTTTTTGTTACTAGTAAAAAAGAAATGCTTATTTAATTTTGTGAAAATTCATAATAGGAATTTCTATTTTGCATTTGAATGTAAATGAACAAGCATCCAAGTAGGCTTGGAGCTGCCATTTCACAGTTCACAGTTCCATATATTTAATAGGCACATTACTTCCGGTGAATAGCACCAAAAACTGCTGAAGGGTCAATGGTAGCCAAAAGGTGAATACTACAACTTTCCTGTAAAACTAGGCCAGGATTGAATGAGGGATTTTTTTTCCCCATTGCATTGTAATAGTATTCATTGTTTAATTAATCACAACTGAAGAAAGCCAAATGAATTATATTGCTAGTCCTATAATCTAATATATAATAAAAGTCCCAATGTTGTCCTTTTGAAATTTAAAAGAATTGAGTTCAGTACTTAGAATTATGGCTTTGGAACTGATTTTCTAATTTCAGTTTTGATATGTAGCAGATAATAAATTCTTTAAACCTGCTAATGTTTTCATATTAAAGTATATTCAGTGTGTCAAATGTGTTAGTGTTCAACCCAACAAAATCACTAAAGTACAGATGCCTGAACGCAAGGCGCTGTGCGTGTGTTTAGAAAGGCTCAAGCTTAATCCAAGAAAAAATTGTCGTTGATTTACTCATATCTACTAAAAAAGAGGCCACTAATTTATATGTACAGCTTCTTCTGAATACAATCTCATCAAGCCTGCACAAGTAAAGCAGGGATAATGTCCACACCAGGCAGCTTTGGTATCTCAAAATTTAGGCTTTTAGTTATGTATAGATGTACTTTTATTAATAAAAGTAAATATAGTATTTATTTCTTGCCCAGCTATAGCCTGAATGAAGTCATTAGTATTGTTCTAGAGGAAAGAATTTTATCATTTTAAGAATAGTACCACAAAGTTTTTGAGAATCCCTTGATTAGATAGTATCCTTCATGGATAGAACTAGCTATAGATAGCATTCACCACCTGCTATTAATGATTTCTCATTAAGCCAGTGAGCTTCAATGTAGAAATTCCCAACTTTTTTGTTATCAGTGGGGTACATGTATCTTCTATCATGGTCTTTATATTTTGAAAACAAATGTAACTCAATATAGAATCTATCCATATCTAGCACAGTTAAATTAAATCAGCATGCACAAGACAATAGCAGGCACCTTGATAGCTAATCTAGAGTTGTGTGATTCTCTTTCTCAGAATCTTTACTAAAAGCATCTACAACCTATATATCTGAAAATGTATTAAAACAATACAATATTTCTACACCATGATTAATAAGAACTGTGTATTTCTTTCTGCTGTAATTATATTTGCTTGTATAGCATATCCTATTCTGAAGTATTATTGGAATAGTCTTTTAAATGAGAAATTTCTCCCAGAATTGGGCTATGGGATATTTAAAGTAAGAAAATGTTAATCTATTCAGCAAGAAATTGTAATACTAGCTTGTTATTTGGGAAACTACAGATAGAATATTATTAGAACAAATGCACATACACTTCAATGTATTACATTTTTAATCATATTTTTTGCCTTTGCAGGTCGAATCATGTTAAAAGGAGACAATATTACTCTTCTGCAAAGTGTTTCCATCTAGAAAATACCTAGTGTTCCTGTTGTAATATTAACATTTAATCTTTTTAAAAAATTGTTAGCTTAATGCTATCATTTCTGATTTGGTATCTGAGGTAAGAATGAAGACAGCAACTTAGTTCATGCTTCTGTAATTTTCAATAACTTTTTTACACTGGTGTGTAACTATTTCTTTACAAATAAATGTTTTTTGTTAATATATTTACCTTCTTTATTACTATTCGGAAAGAATTTTTTCAATACGGATTATAAGTATATCGGCAATAAACAGTTGTATTAGAAGATGCAATTGTTTAAAGAAAGTACTAGTCATATTTATAGTTGAAGAGATTAGATCCTAGTTTATGAGATACTGTGAAGGAGTATGTACAACGCCCTATAAATATTTCCTTCAGGAATATATGACTAATAGTTTCTTACATTTTATGTAAGGCATACATTTTATGACTGAACCTACAAACTTCTGACTGGATCAGAAATAACCAATTTGTCCTATTTTAGAAATATTATTTTCATAACATTTGGGTTCTTGAGCTTTCCTTATTAAGGTTATGTATTTGATGCTAATTTAAATTATGTTTGTGTTAAAATTCAAAGTTCTTTTTTGAGAAAAAATGTAATCACACATCCTTATGTTAATATATTGGCTGCCCTGCTTTGCTTTTTTTATTTATTGGAGGACACTATTCTACAGAAGACATCAAAACAGCAGCCTGACAAGCAAGGTTAACATGGTAATATGGACTTCCTTGCTTTTTAGGTGAAAATTTTATCTTCTTAATTGCTGCTCTTTGCATGTGATATGTTCAGAGAACACTTCATTCTCTAGAATAGATAAAGGGACTACTTCCTTGTGAGAACAGAGGTTGCTCAAGAAAGTTTTAAAAATAAAGGGCAACCAATTTCTAGGAGTGAATGCACTGAGTAAACATGGAATGACAATTCAATCACTGAGTGAACACAATTGCTAACAAGAATTTGGTAACAAAGCTCAGAATCCTTAACAAACCTTAGATCAATAGTACAAACTTGGTTAAAAGGGAACAAGAGGAAATAAAAGCTTTTCTATATGTGACACCTTGAGAAACACAAGTAAAGATGAACACTTATTGCTATATTTGAGATTTACAGTACACATAGTATGTTTCTGTTCCTACTTGAAAATTATCTGACATATTTATAGCAAGTGCAACCATTTATTTGACCAAACAAATGAACTGCAATGGGAACTTAACAGGAAGTATCTCTACAAGAAACAGAAAGAAAAGCAAATCCAGTTTATATGCTGAAGCTGATAAAGTGATAAATGATTCTTGGGCCATTTTGTACCATTTTGTAAACATGGAAGAGATGATCCAAAGCTGGAAAAAGAATGGCCCCAAATCCATTGACTTGAAAGGGTGGGAAAACAAGGCCTAAACCCTGGTGTAACATACATGCGTACATATACAGGTAGTCCTTGACTTACAGTCACAATTGGGATCAGAATTTCTGTTGTCAAGCAACAGGCTGTTGAGTTGTGCCCAGTTTTATGCCCTTTTTTGCACAGTTATTTATCATTGCAGTTGTTAAGTGAATTGTAGTTAAGGAAATCCAGCTTTCTTCATTAGCTGCATGACCGAAGCCGACTGGGAAGGTTGCCTATGGTGATGACTGGGACACAGTAACCATTGGAAATACATGTTGATTGACAAGTGTCTGAATTTTGATCAACATGACCAGTTCTTTTAAGAGCAAGGACTGCTTGTAAGCCACTTTTTTCTGGGCCAGTGTAACTTCGGCTGCTAAATGAATGGATGTAAGTTGAGAACTAGCTGTATCTTGATTGCTATATTGTTCACCAAGCATATATTCATATAACTACTTGCTTGCAATAAAGCAACTTACCTTCTCAATCGTGTTTGTGAAGCTTCTAATGTTGAATTTAGGATTGAATTTATGGAATATGTATTGCCATTCCTGTTGAAGCTTGAAATCAATGGACAGAAATTACAATCTGAAGTAAGACATTAAAGATACTCCAGATTTAAAAGCTTCTGGAAAACCAAAGGGAATGAAACTTCTATTTGCTATATCTACAAAAGGACTTCATGATTCCATACTACATGAAATAAAATCAATATATGTTGGCTTATGAAATGTGTTATATTTTGGGAGCATAGATGCATGCAATTGTCAGGATTCACAGACTAATAACCTTCCTACTCAGCTACATGGGGAACAATTCTGTACTATGAAGAAAAAGCACAACTACATGACAAGACATTAAAGCTCTGAGAAGGAACCTCAAAGTTACAATGGCACTGAAAAAAGTGACTTATGACCATTTTTCACACTTATGACCGTTGCAACATCCCCATTCACATGATTTATATTTGGATGCTTGACAACTGACATTTATGACAGTTGCATTCTCTTGGGATCATGTGATCATATTTTTGCAACCTCACAAAGTCAATGTAGAAACCAGATTCACTTAACAACTGTGTTACTAATTTAACAACTGCAATGATTCACTTAACAAATGAAAAGTCATAAAATGGGGCAAACACACTTAACAAATTTCTCACTTAGCAACATATATTTGGGACTCAATTGTGATTGTAAGTTGAGGGCTATCTGTACATCTACTTTGGGCTATTCTTAGCAGCCCTAGCATATCTGGTGCAGCCACCCAAGTTCTGAAAATGATTCAGTAAATAGTGGTCCACCTTTTATATAATTGGAATTCCAGGAACTGAGGCAGAGGTCACATGAGAAGCACTATCCCTGTGCCTGGTCTGTAATATGACTCTGGCTGAATCTTTGTTAAGAGGTTACAAGTTGTGTGTCTCCGTTTCTTCAACCCTC
This sequence comes from Bothrops alternatus, assembly GCA_034064705.1. NCBI lineage: Eukaryota > Metazoa > Chordata > Lepidosauria > Squamata > Viperidae > Bothrops > Bothrops alternatus. The sequence continues at coordinate 13,251,150 of JARGCV010000589.1, forward strand.
TGTCGGTGATCTATAAACATATTTTTGTCCTCAGTAGCCCTGAAATGCAATTACAAGAACAATCGGATGACCTATTAACAAAGCACAGCTAATATTTCAGATTTCAGCAAAGGCCCTAAAATACAAAAAATACAGCAAAGACAAAATAATAGTAATTTCATTAAAAATGAAGACGTCCTAACATCTATGAATACATAAAAAGAGTCTGAAAAAAAACAATAAACATCAAACATAAAATGCAACAGTATACAAAAGTAATTATTCCATTTAGATTCAGCAATTAGTTGCATCACTATGCTGTGAAACTCAAAATTTTCACATTGTCCGCTCATTAGGAAAAAAAGTAAAGTAAAAATAAAACTGCCGCTATTATTTTCCAAGTGTACAATTCTAGAGTGAAATAAACCAGACCACAACTATTTTGATTACCTCATTTCAAAATACAAACTAGTTTAAATCCACCGTGAGAAAATACCTAGATTATTTTAATTTAGAAAAAGGACAAGTAAGTCAAATATGTAATGCATGGAATATAAGAAGGGGAATAAAGGAAAGTAATATTAAACTCTGCAGTCATTCAGTAAAGTGGAATAAATGGGTGGCTGAAAATTGATAGGCATGTTATTTTTTTAATACAGTATTTATATGGTGAAAATAATTTCTAGAAAATGCAACAGCCTTCACCTTAGAACGCTTTTAAAGAAAATTAGACTAATCAATAGAGAATAAAGTTATTAGTATTTCTAGCCTTGGCCATATATTACCTGCAAGATTAGGAGCAATTAGACGAATGACTAATTAGACGATTGACTTGTTAGAGCAGTGATGGTGAACCTTTTAGAGACCGAGTGCCCCAAAACTGCCCTGCCCCGTCCCCCGCAACCCGCAGGGCCACTCACCGCCTCCACGGCCCGCTGCAGTTCGCCCAGGTGGCCCAGCAGCACCATGTTGGCCACACACCCCGCACTCCATGCATCATCTGTGTGCGTCGGGGCGTGAGGGCAGAGTCTTGTCCCCGCTGCCTGGCTGCCATGTGCTTGGCTGTGCTGCTCCACGTGGTCTGTGCTTGGGGGTGACTCTCCTCCAGGGGCGATGCTGGTGAGGAGGGGGCTGCAGGGGAGGCGGGGCTGGGGCGATAGCATGTATGCCCACAGAGAGGGCTCTGAGTGCTGCCTCTGGCATGCGTGCCATAGGTTCACCACCACTGTGCTAAAGCATATGAATGGGAAATTGATGTAACATTTTGAAATCCCTTCTAACTAGTGGTTTGGGGGTTTTTTGTTTTGTTTTTTGTTTTTTTGGTAAATAGTTTATCAGACTGCCCCTCCCAAAAGTGATTCTTTGTAAGTGACTCTCTCAATTACAAATAGAGCACCCTTTTCTGAATGAAAAAAGGTTACAAGATAAAGTAATACAGTATATGCAGTGGTGGGATTCAGCCAATTCTCACCACTTCGGCAGAACCGGTAGCTAATTTTTTGTTGCCCAGGCCCAGAATGGACTTCTGGAAGTGGCATCCACACAGAGAACCAGTTGTTCACATATTTGAATCCCAACACTGAGTATATGGTGTTTTATTCTATTTCCTTGTTGTTGTTAGTTGAGAAGTCGTGTCCGACCCATCGCGACCCCATGGACAACGTTCCTCCAGGCCTTCCTGTTCTCTACCATCTTCTGGAGTCCATTTAAGTTCACACCTACTGCTTCAGTGACTTCATCTAGCCACCTCATTCTCTGTCATCCCATTCTTCTATTGCCCTCAATCTTTCCCAGCATTAGGCTCTTCTCCATTGAGTCCTTCCTTCTCATTAGGTGGCCAAAGTACTTGAGTTTCAATTTCAGGATCTGGCCTTCTAAAGAGCAGTCAGGATTCATCTCCTCTAGGACTGACCGGTTTGATCGCCTTGCAGTCCAGAGGACTGGCAGGAGTCTTCTCCAGCACCATAGTTCAAAGGCCTCAATTATTTTGCGCTCAGCCTTTCTTATGGTCCAACTTTCACAGCCATGCATTGCAACTGTATTTCCTTCTTAGTTTTGTCAGTTCATGCTTTCTGCTTCCATTGCATATATTTTGCTCAGTGATGTTATTTTCTTCATATTTTTTCTTTAGATGATGTATCTCAGGTTCCTAAAGAAAATTAAACCTTGTTGGCTATTGTGAGAATGGAATGGAAAGGAGGCTTTGATTCTGTCAGAAGAGCTGTATAGTATGCAAAGCTTCCAAAGCCTGGTAGAAAATCTAGTCATTGTTTTGGACAGCAGGGGGCACACCTGCCTTAAGCAAGAAAGGTGATCCTACCGGTAGTACTGTGTCAGCAGCTTCCAATATGGTTCCCACAGCACCGGTTTCTGCTGCTTTAAAGGCTCCAAAACAATCTGGAAGGAGGAGAAATTCTACCAGGTACATGTACGAAATCAGATAACTGCAAAAGAGCATGCTTGACTCTTTCTAATTTGCCCTTATTCAGAGAGATTTCTATTTTACCAGCAACCAGACAGGAGAATGATCTCCAAAAGTCCGATTTGCTTCACTTTTTGTTTCATATTGCTTTGCAAGTTGTATTATTTTATAATGTGTAGGACGGTTTTGTTGTTCTCCTCCCTGCAATTAAGCAAGAATTGCCATATTCATTATGGATGAAATCACTGTAAAAGAGGACCTTTACAATATGATATAATCCTCACACGTTTCCATATATTTGCAGAAGTTGTCAATCCCAGTCTGCATCTTGAAGTTGTGGATGTAATTCGTCATTTTTTTAATCAATACGAATTACTTTACGGTGGGGGTTAATAGTATATGGCACATTACCCTCTACAAGATGAAGTCATTAGTTCCTCCTGCTCAGTGATATTGATGTTGAATTAATCCCGGAAGGCAGATCCCAATAGTTTTAGACAAAATTTTGCTAACTCTATCTGGCCCAGTTTCAATCAGGAATCTCAGAAGTACATTGTCATGAATATGCTATGAACACATACAACTGAGTAGTTGGTTAGAACATTATTTCATTTGTTTACAAGTGAAATGAAGAAGAATGGATGCCATTCAGGTTCGAGACCAGAATCCATTACCTGGCCACTCCAACCTGCTGAATCTGAGTGTCATACAACTCCCCAATACATAATTGGAATTAAAACCATACAGTCAGTTAAAAATAACATAAATATAATTTCAGAATGGAAGATTCAAGTGCACGTCAGACAACATGACAAAAGAAAGAGGAGGATTAAGATTAGCTGATTTTACATTGTATTTTGCAACCCGCTATGTGAGTTGGATGAAAGAGTAGGTTTTTCTGAGAAAGAAAAGAACCTTAAAAGAATATAATCTGGGGTTTTATTGGGATGGATATTTACGGTATGATAAAGTTAATGCAGATTTTGTGAGAAGTGCCATATTATGAATATGGAATAAATATAAACTCAGGTTGTGCCCACAAATACCTTTATAGATCTCTGCATAGGAAGCATTCTATAGAAGAAGAAAAAACAGCAGGCAAAGGAAAATGGTTAAAAGATGAAATCTAGTAATACAAGAAGATGGTAAGATGGTGAACTTAAGATGAAGTCAAGAGAACAATTGACCACTGAGAGATTTGTGTTTAATGGTTTTTATATGCTCAAGACGTTTTTACATAAATAAATGGGAACTGAACAACATGAGACAGAATTTGAAAATTAATTATGTATAAATGATTTATATGTGATTGCAAAAATGTATAAACCTTTGTTAAGGTTTATAACAGTAGAGGAACAAAGACTGTATAACAAAATGGCTAGGAACATTGATTATAATACACAGAAATGTGGTGGAATAGAATCAAATTGAATAGAATAGAATGGGACCTTGGAGGTCTTCTAGTCCAGACCCCTGCTCAAGCAGGAGAACCTACGCCATTTCAGACAAGTGACTGTCTAGTCCAGGGAGTTGAAGTCCAAAAGTCATAAAAGGGCCAAGTTTGAAGATCCCTGGTCTAGTTTCTTAAAATCTCCAGTGATGGATAGCCCATGATTTCTGAAGGCAAGCTGTTCCACTGGTTAATTGTCCTCACTGTTAGGAAGTTTCTCCTTAATTCCAGGTTGCTTCTTTCTTTGATCAGTTTCCAACCATTGTTTCTTGTCCTGCCTTCTGGTGTTTTGGAGAATAATTTGACCCCCTCTTTTTTGTGGCAGCCCTCAAATACTGCAATATTGCTATCATGACACCCCTATTTCTTCTTTTCTTTAGACTAGTCAAACCCAAGTCCTGCACCCGTTCTTCATAGGTTTTAAGTTTCCAGGCCTTTGATCATCTTAGTTGTTCTTCTCTGAATTTTTTCCAAAGTCTCAACATCTTTTTTGCAGTATGGTGACCAAAATTGGTTACAGTATTCCAGGTGTGGTCTTACTAGGATTTTATAAAGCGGTGCTAATACTTTGCATGATCTTGATTCTATGCCTCTGTTTATACAACCCAGGATTGTATTAGCTTTTTTGGCTGCTGCTGCACACTGCTGGCTCATGGTTAAGTGATTGTCCATTAAGAGTCCAAAGTCCCTGACACAGTTACTGTTTTTGAGCCAGGTCTCACCTAACCTGTACTTATACCTTTGGTTTTTCCTGCCTGAATGTAAAACTTTGCTTTTCTCCACATTAAAATTCATTTTGTTGGATAGGGCCCATTGTTCAAGTTTGTTAAGATCTTTTTGGATCCTGAGCTCATCTTCTGGGGTGTTGGATATTTTGCCAATTTAGTGTCATCTGCAAGTTTGATGAGTTCCCCTTCTATTCCCTCATCTAAGTCATTTATGAAGAGTACAGGGCCTAAGACGGAGTCTTGTAGTACCCCATTGCTTACTTTTCTCCATGTGGCTGTAGTACCATTGAGGACTACTCGTTGAATACGGTTTGTCAGCTAGCTACAAATCCATCTGGTGGATTTGGTTTGCTCTTGAGAACAGGAGTCTGTTGGTAAATATAAGGTAGATTTTTTTAAAAAATCTTGTTCATTTCTTTCTTATTTTGTATTTTTAGTTTGTTTGGGGTTATCTTTTTTCTAAAAAATTTTTAAAGCTGTTTTAGGTTAAATTATTTTTGTTAATTGTGCTTGCATAAAATTTTTAGAAAAATTAAAATTAATATTTAAACAAGAATTAATTAGTACTGATTTAAAATGAAAGGAGAAAATTTAACTTGAGCATTGATTACTGAAGGTTTTATCACTATAGCAGAAATACCTATTTGCCAGAAATACACTATAGAGGAGGTTAACTCTATCTTAACCAAAAGAAGAGTGGAAGAATATGTGGTCCATATCTACGTGCCTTGGAGGAAAGGGAGAAAGAAGTGACCTCAGATCAAAAATCTCTTAAGACAAAGAGCAGGCAGTGTGAAAGACAAATCAGGGACATATATTATATAATTAACTTTCTGTTTTCTAGTTGGCACTGTCCATCTAATGCTAAGTGATCAAATAATTTAAACTAGCTACTTCTCAAGAAATACAGTCCACAGAACACTTTGTGTGTAACCTTTCTTCAGGCAATAGGGATACATTCATGAGTGGGGTCTGGGATTAAAAGGTTACCATGCCAAACGTTACCATGCCAAACAGAACACACTATCAGATTTCCTTTCCATCTAAAAGTGCAGAGGTATTAATGAACAATGCTGGTTTCAGATCAGTGGGTGGACAGCTTTCCTGTTAAGGCCATGAACTGCTGTTTGATACGGATTCAGTTTGGTCAGATTTCCTGTGTGACTTAAAGGAAGTCTCCAAAAGTCTATTTTGCATCTAAAGACTAACAACACTTTTATCAGTCAACCAAATCAATTTTAATAATTCTGACTTGTATTATAAGACCTGCAATGTCCAATGTTCTCAAGCCCACATTTCCCAAAGGAAGGAGGAAGAATTCAAAAGGGGAAATCAACAAATGAATGCTTAACTATTGCTCTATGCATTGATTCTCTCCTGCAAATATGTCACTTGTGGTCCCTCCTCCCTCCAATTAGGTTCATTTCAAGGTTACTATCCCAGCTGTTGGAAAATATTATAGAGGTCTGGGGGTACTCATGGAAGAATTGGCAGGTGGGAAGGGTTTGGAAGGGTCTTATTTATCTGACCAATTTTCCTCTACAAATAACACCTCCTTTCCATTTCATATTTGGTAATAATGTATATCTCCATGCCAATGGCTGCATCAGAAAAAATGCTCAAAGGGAACTATCTCATCCAGTCCCCTGGAGCTACACCTGTTTTATCCTCATATAAGTGCCTGAGACTTGTAGTCCTAGAGTTCTAGGTAACTGGATTTTACATGACTATTTTAAGATACGAAATCCAGATGAATGACATATGTGTTGAAGCCATGGTGAAATTAATTCCTCATTGTATCACAATATGCCTTTTTGGAACCTACTAATATCAGCTATGTTATGATACAAAATCATGATCCATTAAATACCCCAAGAGTCCTACTTTCTTTTCGTATTGCTGTACAGTTTTTAATGATATGTTAGATAATCATTTAGGAAAGAAAGCTTTTCCTGCTAGGTAGATGAAGTAGAACCTAGAACAAAGGAGAAATTTCCTGACAGGTAGAACAATTAATCAGTGGAACAACTTGCCTCCAGATGTTGTGGGTGCTCCAACACTGGATTGGACAACCATTTGTCTGAAATAGTATAGCATCTCCTGTTTGAGCAGGGGGTTGGACTAGAAGACCCCCAAGGTCTCTTCCAACTTTGTTATTCTGTTACTCTTAAATGTTGAAGTAAAATCAGGCTACAGGGACAGTTTGTCTGTACCAGTCTTCAACATCATACTAGGATCCAATGATATAATCAGACTAAGGTCCTTTTTTATTATCTTCATTGGAGTGCAAAACATACATGAATGTAGACAACTGCATTCATTTTACAGCTCCCAGAAGCCCATGATTTGGGGGCATTTTCTGATTCCTAGGGCAGAACGAATGCCTTGCAGATGCCTAAAATGCCGTTTCACCTGTTCGATATCCTAAAGTTCTTTCCCAAAACAGATCTTGGCCTTTGGGATGCAGTGCTCCTTGCCATACAAAGCCAGTTCAACTCATGAACTGACAGCGCTTACACACTCTTACTCTTGAGCACTGTTTGAATCTGCTCAGTTTCCATGTCTTGAGAAAAAAAAAGATCAAGTGAGAATTATCTAAAAGATTGATCAAGGCAGGTTTTTAATGGCAGCAGCTTTCACATGGGATCGTGTTAGGCAGAAAGGTAACTCCTCGACCAATACATGAATGACCTATTAATCCCTTATTTCCCATTTCCCCTCCTATGTCATATTTAAACTTACAATTTAGGAGATTTTAAGAGGGAGTGCTAGGCCTGATGACTGAATCTTGATGTGTGTGGGGGGGGGAGGTGTTGCAGCACATGAATTTTTGCTCTTGGTTTGATTCCCTAGCACAAAAAATAAAAATAAAAAATGAAGGATCCTGCCTAGGATGACAAAATATTGAGAAATTGGGTTTGAAGCTGAAATGTTCGCTGCAGCATTTGCTGCCACTGAATTGCCTAACAACTACCAAAGATAATAACATGATTTTAAAGATGTGTTTGAAGATATAATACATGTTTTTCAGTCTAATCACTTGTTCTTATCCACATAAACTATAGGGGCTTTTTGCAAAAGAGGAAATGGGCATCTGAGTCATTAGGCTCACACCTATTCCTGTGGGCATAAGAACAACTACTTTTTTCACCTCCTCTTGGGCAATCTTTTTTCACCTCCTCTTCTGCTCGCTGTGTTTTCTATTTCTTCATCCTGTTCCTTTTGTTTCCACATAGAATAAATGGCGAGCGATGAGAGAAAAGGAAATCAAATATTGGAGTAACTAATTGACAAGTATAGGATGGTATTGTCAGGAGGGAGACATTCCAATGATTTATGATTCCTCCTTCAAGTTATGTCTATTTGTTTCAAGAAATGGTATGTTGCCTCTGAACAGAACAATTTGAAGTCTTAATTGTCCATAGAACAGAACAGAATAACAGAGTTGGAAGAGATCTTGTAGGTCATCTAGTCCAACCCCCTGCCAAAGCAGGAGACCCTACACCATTTCTGACAGATGGCAGTCCAGTCTCTTCTTGAAAGCCTCCATGGTGAAGCATCAACAGCATCTGAAGGCAGTCTGTTCCATTGGTTGATTGTTTTCACTGTCAGGAAATTTCTCATTTCCAGGTTGAATCTCTCCTTGATCAGTTTCCATCTGTTATTCCTTATCTGGCCTTCAGATGCTTTGGAAAATAGGTCGATCCCCTCCTCTCTGTGACAGCCCCTCAAATATTGGAACACTGCTATCATGTCTCCCCTGGTCCTTCTCTTCATTAGACTAGCCATGCCCAGTTCTTGTAACCGTTTTTCATATGTTTTATCCACCAGGCCCCTAATCATCTTTGTTGCTCTTCTCTGCACTCTCTCCAGAGTCTTAACATCTTTTATATAGTGTGGAGACCAAAATTGATTGCAGTATTCTAGGTGTGGTCTTACTGAGGTTTTATAGAATGGTAATAGTACCTTACATTATCTTGATTGAATGTCTCTGTTAATGCAATTTAGGATTGCATTGGCTTTCTTGGTTGCTGCTGCACACTGTTGGCTCATATTTAACTGATTGTCCACTAAGACAGGGGTACCAACCGCCGGGCCATGGACCAGTACTGGGCCGTGGCATGCCAGCAACCAGTCCGCACAAACAAGGAAAGCCCCATCCACAGGATGCAGGCAGCACACAAAACCATGCCCTCTCCGGTCTGTGGAAAAATCTCTCTCCACGTAAATTGGTCCTGGTGCTCAAAAGGTTGGGGACCTCTGCACTAAGACTCCAAGATCCCTCTCACAGTTGCCTCCTTTAAGCCTTGTTTCACCCAATCTACATGTGTACTTTATACTTTTGTACTTTATAAAGCAAATAGGCTTTAGTTTATTTTATTACTTTCTTAGCATAACCTGACATCCCAAGTGTTTCTTAAGAACTTTCTTCTATTCCTAATAGACTTTCCATAATGTAAGATCACCCTGTTTACCAGGTTGGCCAGGTTGCACAACCATTTGTATGACATGATATAGGTTTCCTGCTTGAGCAGGGAGTTGGAATAGAAGACCTCCTGGGTCCCTTCACACTCTACTATTCTGTTATTCAGGTTTGATGTCTTCCTTCAGTGAAGTAGGAAATAGAAATGGCATCTAATCACTCAGTTCCTTTATTAATTGGTTTCTCAGGCATCACAATGGAAAACACTGAAAAGCTGTGCAAAACATTGAAGCACTGTTGTCTCCTGGGAAGATCATTGTTTATTTATTTATTTTTCTGGCTACAAGGAGTTTTGCCTTATGTTTTCAGAGGGTGGGAATGCCAATAGACAACATATTTCTTTCCAGTCCCAATCCTTAAATTATGGAAAGTTGAAAAAGATGGTGAAAAGAGAAAGGGGGGGGGGAAAGGAAGCAGGAAGATTCAGTCCAGTGATTTTCTAAGCTAGGTCATTTGCAGTAAGCACTATGTGGTGATATATAGAGCCTTTGTTTCTATTACTTTAATTTATTAATCAAATTTATATCTCACAATCAAAAATGGATTTATGCAGCACATTCTGATGAAACTTTGGTGAGTTTCCAATAATTACTCAACACTTCAGCAAACGTGAATGAAAAATAGCTGCATTTTATAATTTATAACAATAACAGTTTTTGTATCTCAAAATTTCTTAGCCTTGTTCGTTCCTAGCCACCACACTTCATGCACTATTTCAGTATGAACTTTTGAAGTGCAGCCATAATTATTTAAAATTGGGATTACCATATCTGGGCTTCAAAAATCCAGGTAACTACTAGCAAAGAGATACAGAATATTCCAGTTGTTTGCTGTCATTTGGAAGGTATCTGGATTTTACAGGCCAGTTATGAATGCTCTTATAAAATTCTAGAATCCAACAAGTTGCTTTGCAGCACATTCACTTTTCATTTGGAAAAAAAATTAAAACACACTGACATGATATGATGATATATGAGATGAGATGAGATGAGATGATGAGATGAGATGAGATGGTATATGAGCAGGGAGCTTTGGAAAACACTAATTATGTTGTCTGTCAAGATGATACTTGCACCATATTGTATTTCTGAAGTCAATGTTGTCAATGCACTTGTGAACAGGAAGGAAAGATGTTAATTCATATGACTTTCCACATAATGTAAAAATCAAAGATTGCCTTTTTTCTATTTATTCTTCAATATAATCTAGGTTTTGTAATATGGAAAACATGGCTTCACACACACTTATGTAATACTGCATGCTAGAGTGAGTCCCCTTCCTCAAACTTCCATAATCTCTCTACTTTTGGGTTGGATTTATTAATTTACTACATTTGTGAGCACTAGATAGATCAGGAGGAATTTGCATGTGCAAATACACAGAGGATGCTGCTATTGTTTTTGAACTTATAGAGATGCAGAAGACATCAAAGGAATACATGTAAATCAAAATAAAGCAAAAGAAAATTAGATCTGATATGTCCACCAGTGTCTACTTATGTCTTATGTTCTTTTCTGCTAGAAACACAACTCTTGCAGTTTTGTTCTGGGACCCTTTATATATTTATCTAATGTACTACTCTAATGTGCTACTCCATAGTGTATCAGAGCTCTGTAACTCACATCAGCCTTGAAGCGATCCCTCCTCGATTGGCTTTGATTTCCCATTTATGAACTTAACTAATGGAGCCTGAATATATGTGTGTGTGTGTGTGTGTGTGTGTGTGTGAAGTGGTTATTTTTTAGATTGCACCCTGTAAACCCAAATATGGGAGGAAGAAATCATTCTTTCCTTTGCTTGTTTCAGCTCAACCCAGAGCCATCTGCAAGCACAAATATATATATGTTTTTAAAATTGTTAACAAAGAAATAAGGGATTTCTGAGATAGCTATTTCGAGTTATTTAACTCTCTGCAGTCAGAACTCACCCTTTCCGGGATTCGAACCTGGGCAGTCTGCATGCTAGGCAGAAGCTTTAGCCTCAATCCCTTATTTCTTTGTTAACAATTTTAAAAACATATATATATTTGTGCTTGCAGATGGCTCTGGGTTGAGCTGAAACAGGCAAAGGAAAGAATGATTTCTTCCTCCCATATTTGGGTTTACAGGGTGCTATCTAAAAAAGAAACACTATATACACATCTTCCCTCCCTGATTACTGACAAAGCGGGAGAGAGCCTGTGGCTTAGAGGTTTAACCATCTGCCTAGTGTGCAGACTGCCCAGGTTCGAATCCCAGAAGGGTGAGTTCTGACTGAAGAGAGTTAAATAACTCGAAATAGCTATCTCAGAAATCCCTTATTTCTTTGTTAACAATTTTAAAAACATATATATATTTGTGCTTGCAGATGGCTCTGGGTTGAGCTGAAACAAGCAAAGGAAAGAATGATTTCTTCCTCCCATATTTGGGTTTACAGGGTGCAATCTAAAAAATAACCACTTGACACACATATTCACTCCCTGACTGTTAACAAAGCGGGAGAGAGCCTGTGGCTTGAGGCTAAAGCTTCTGCCTAGCATGCAGACTGCCCAGGTTCGAATCCCGGAAAGGGTGAGTTCTGACTGAAGAGAGTTAAATAACTCGAAATAGCTATCTCAGAAATCCCTTATTTCTTTGTTAACAATTTTAAACACACACACACACACACACACACACACACACACACACACACACATATATATTCTCCCAGTATACCAAGTATATAAATACATATACAGAAAAGACATGAAGGAAATAGATCTATTTTCAGGTATCCTTTGAAAAGATTAATCCAGGCTCTCTCAAGTTAGTGCTCTCCATATGACATACCAGCTGAGAATTCTGAGTTGTATTTCCACCACATCTAGGACACATTGCTACACCTATGAATATTAGCAATGGTGTTTTGGTCCCTCTTATCCTTCTGATGTTGGATAACTGAGTTGTCAAAGATAGTTTCAAAATTCAAGTGTTTCACAGTTGTGGAGAATATTGATGCTTATTTTATGCTTTTGGAAGAAATGAAATGTGAAGATGTTATTTTGTATGCTCTAGCAGCATACATATTTTTATTATAGTTTATAGTACCCATAATACCAAAATTATAAATATTATATTTAATTTTTTTTCAAATGGGTCTTCCTCAACCTGTTATCTTCCATATATGCCAGAATCACAACTCACAGAATGGCCTAATACATAAAAATAAGTATTTAAAAATAATTACATTTATTTGCACAAAATCCATCAGTAACACACAATAACATCAAGATTTCTAAGGAATAGGGCGGCATAGAAATTAAATAAATAAATAAATAAATAAATTATCATTCAATCTAATTTCATCCAAAATTGTTCTATCCCACTAAGTTTAAGAAATATTACAAAAGATGGCAATGGCAAAGTACTCTCATAGTGTTGTGATGAAACTACCTGAATGGACCATTAGACTTGGAGACTCCATTTTTCCAATCAGATAAGTCCGGCAATTTCTAAAAAAAATTAATCTCCTGCAAATAAAACCAATGAAGCGTTTTGTGGCTTCTTAAAATTTAACAAATTAATGATGGCAGAAAAGTATCCTATTAGCTTTTTATTCTTTCAGACCAGTATAGTTATTCTAACTAGCAGTTTTCTGATGAATGATCAATTGTTTGATGTCTTTCTATTTAGCTAGAGTTAATTGGGGACTGAACTTGGGAGCTTTGGCCTGCAAAGCATGTGTTCCACTATTGAAAGATGGCATTTACCTCAAGGAGGCGCAACTATTATAAAACATGAGTTGAACTTGCTGTCTGCAGTTTGGAATATAAGTGCAACGACATGTCACTTAAAGTACTGTAGTTTATTTTAGACACTAGAAAAGTTCACAACATTTTTCATTTGATTAAAAATGGTTTGACCAATAATTAATGGGAACTATTTCATGTATACATTGCACATGTATACCTTTCCATATTGCACTATTGACAAGAAAACTACATTAACCTAACACAGTGGCGGCGAACCTATGGCACGGGTGCCAGAGGCGGCACTCAGAGTCCTCTCTGTGGCCCGCGCGCTGTCACCCCAGTCCTAGGCCTTCAGCTGGGTTTTATAAAACCTTTTTGCTTTAGGCCTCTGCTGCTGTGTGCAAAAAAAAAAAAAAAGATTCAGTCAATTTCAACTTCTTGCGGGGAAAAAAAAGATCTTGCAAAATTGGAATTGATTGATTGAACTTTTTAGTCCCACCCAGTCTGCCGTTACCACTGCAGCCACACCCAGCCAATGGGCCATACCCACCCGGCACTCGACGATGCATAAGTGGGTTTTGGGTTGCAGTTTGGGCACTCACTGTCTAAAAGGTTCACCATCACTGACCTAACATATCCCTCAAGTCACCAACACTTAGCTCAGACTGAAGGAGACAACTTTTTCTTTATCTTCATACTTTACAATTCAAAGACATAATAAAACATTTCTTTCAGAAGAGAGAAATGTAATGAAATGTAAATCATTTCATTTTCTGAAACATTTTGAAATATGACAAGAACAATTGCTGTTATTACACCAGACAACTTGTGAGCTATTGGCTCATCCTTTCAGAGATATTTCCCTACCTAAACAAAGAAACAGAATGTGCATGGATGGATTGCTATTATTTTGGTTTTGAAATTAAAGAAGAAAACTTCCTTTTAATAAAAAAGAAAGATGTGTAGTGAGACAAACATAGATGCTTTTCATTTAACAAAGGATGCTTTGGATGACAACTTTTATGGCTGCCATTCTTTAAGAATATTCTAGTTTTCACTTCTTTTTCTTCAGCTTAAAGTAACATATAGCTGACCATGATGGAATGCCAGTTTCTCCACATAAATCAGCACATTCTTCATTCTTTGTCCTTCTGTTTTATGTATAGTGAGAGCAATTTCCATGTTGTACTATTGTCAAGAAAACTATATTAATGTATTCTTGAAGTCACCAGCAGTTGAGCTCAAACACTTTATCTTTTACAATTCAAATACATAATAAAATGTTTCTTTCAAGAAAGAGAAATGTAAGCTTCCAAAAGAAAAATAATCAATTGAAATGTGCAGAAATTTTATCTTCCAAAACATTTGGAAGTGTAACAAAAGCAGTTGCTTTTATTACACAGAGACCAGATCTTTCAGGCTACTCCACACATTTATTTCAGCATTCTTTGGCCATTTGCCTCAGTTTTTCTATTGTGACACAGGGACTAGAATATTTTTCCATCTATATTCAGTGCAGGGATAGAACACCAACAAATATTAAGCCTTTGGAATAGCTTTAATACAAATACATATGCACACAGAGAAACACACATGCACAGAGAGACATATACCCCCTGAGAGTGATGTACAGTATATAAAGTACAGTAAGGGCCAGATTTTTCATCAACTATCCAGAAATGTCTTTGTTTCAATTTCATGACTCTCAAGCATCTAGGATTACAAGCAAAATTAGGTTGTGGGAGATTCTAATATGGCTAAGGCTAGGTGTATTTTACACAATTCCCTTATACAGTATTTTCTAAAGCCTCTCACCCCCCCCCCACCTTCAGCTCTTCCACTTTGCCCTGTGGAACTTCCCTCTACCCTCTCTTTTCAATACCCTCCCTCCAAGAGGTAAGGAACTGAGAACAACACCAGAGGATGCCCCCCCCCAAAGGGCTTGGAAGTGTTAAATACAAATCCCACAGAGAAAGGGGGGAGAGAGAGAGAGAGAGAGGGAGGGAGGGAGGGAGGGAGGGAGGGAGAGAGAGAGAAAACCTGAGCACAAAGGAGAGGAATGAAAGGGTAAGTAAAGTCAAACAAAAAGAAGCCAGGCTGAAACAAAAGACATAGAACAATATCCCTGAGGCAAGAGGCTCCCAAACAATAGGGACAGTGACAGCTATACAAAGGCAGCAGTGTTTGCAAGTAGACGTTATCTCACACAGCCACTGGCAGCCTCGGCCCCCAGGCTTCTCTTTTCAGGGGTGCTCTTTGTACAGTGCCGAACAAGATTCTTTGCATGGTTGCGGATGGGAAAATGGAAGGAGGAGAAAAATTCTGGGTTGATTGATTGTTTCCTTCCCCTTTCTCTGAGATCACCTTAATTCCTGGAAGCAGGTAGATCTCTTTCACAAGGAGGTGTAGGAAAGAGAGCAATTTTCCTTTCTTTGTCACAGTTTTTGTTTTTCTATAGGCTGCTCTTGCGTTTTGAGATTTCAAAACATAACCAGGTACAGAATGAAGCAGGCTTCATTCCACATACGCTTACCATCTCATGTGGGCCTCACCTACTCGGGTATGATGTCTCAACCGAAACAAGCTACTGGTGCATGGCTATTGAAGTTCTTTAGTATTTTCAATCCTACCTTTTGACAACTATGATAGAGAAGGCCCTGCTGTGATAGGGGCTCATCAGGTACTAAATATACAGAACATTTCCTAGAAGACTGTTGAGAGACTAGCTGGATCAGACTTGGAAATTACAGATTAGTTTTTCTCAATCTTAGCAACTTTAAGATATACTGTATAATCTTCAACTCCCAGCATTCCCCAGCCAGCAATTCTAGGTGTTGAGCTCCACATACCTTAAAATTGCAAAGTGGAGAGAAATATTGTTATAGACAATGCCATAATAATGTCCTGAGCTTGTTCAGTTTCCTCATCTATGTCGACATATTTGTCTTTACATTGCTTCACCCATCAGCACACAAAGTAAAGAAGCTGGCCCAATGGTATACTCAAAACTCCAACTTTTTTTTTAATGTGCAATGAACATAAGCTTTGCACTGTTATAGTTGCCATCTTGAGATTTATTTATTTTTTTATCATATGCAATGCACATTCCGGGAGCCATACAAAAGTCATGGGAGGTGCAGAATGTTGAACCCTATGCTATTGCCCTATTTTAGAGGGAAAAGGGGCGTTGTCTTACCTGAACGCCTTTTTTCAGCATGATGATGTAGAATCCACCGATGGGTTATTTCAGCCTTCCTGCTCAGATGAGACTAAGTCAAAACTTTGGCCACACCTCCCTCTGGGAGTGTCTACCCAGTTTTGACGAGGCGAAGCATCCATGATGAAGTCTGATGCAATAGCTCCAATAAAACTAACAATGCCTAGACTATTTAAAAGGGAGGGTGTGGATTCTACATCATCATGCTGAAAAAAGGTGTTCAGGTAAGACAACGCCCCTTCTCCAGCATGATGAAATGTAGAATCCACCAATGGGACATACCAAAGCCACTCATGTCCCCATAGGGAGGGGAAGGTCTAGGCTTGTGACTCTCGAGAAGAAACTACCTGTTGCAGAACCCGTCTGCCAAACGCAGCATCTGCCGCTGCAAACTTATCAATTTTATAATGTGTGACAAATGAGGATGGAGACGACCACATCGCCGCCCTGCAAATTTCCTTGATGGAAGCCTGGGTGGACCAGGCCGCTGATGTCACTGCACTACGTGTTGAATGAGCGGTAATGTGTGTAGGAACTGGAAGCGACTGTGAGAGATAGGCCCTAGCAATGCAAGCCCTAATCCACCTACCAATAGTTGAAGAAGAGACTTTCCGTCCCATGGCGGAGGGCTGAAAGGA
Organism: Bothrops alternatus; assembly: GCA_034064705.1. NCBI lineage: Eukaryota > Metazoa > Chordata > Lepidosauria > Squamata > Viperidae > Bothrops > Bothrops alternatus. The sequence continues at coordinate 13,267,776 of JARGCV010000589.1, forward strand.
AACGAACAGGGCCTCCAACTTACGAAAAACTGAGGTTTGTTTGATATAGTAACGCAGAGCTCTGCGCACATCCAAAGTAAGCCACTGTCTTTCCAGATGGTGGGAAAAGTTAGGACAGAAACTCGGAAGAACTAGATCCTGGGACCTATGAAACCACGCATTAACCTTGGGAATAAAAGAGGGGTCCAATCTAAGGACTACCCTGTCCTCAAAGAATGTACATAAATCGCTCCTGACAGAGAGAGCAGCCAATTCCGAAATCCTCCTGGCCGATGTAGTAGCTATGAGGAATGCCACTTTCAGAGAAAGAAAGTGAAGGGAACAGGACCCTAGAGGCTCAAACGGAGGAGAGGTCAAAGCCTGTAATACTTTAGGCAAATCCCAAGATGGATAACGATGTACAGTCGGAGGGCCAGAATTAACTGCCCCCTTCAAAAAGGCACTAACTGCCGGGTGTTGTGAAAGCAGACTCAAGTAGTCACAGGTAAGAACCGTTGACAAGGCCGCGACTTGCCTGCGTATAGTACTAGGTGATAAGCCTTTATTTAGACCCTCCAACAGATATTCCAGTATGTTGGGGATAGTGACAGAGAGCGGTCCCAGCGGTCCATGTAGCGTCATAGATCCTATTGGTCGAGGGGTGCCTTGAGGCTTGAATCATCAAGATCACCCTTGATGAATAGGATTGTTTGGTTAAACTCTCCTGCTCAAGTGCCAAGCGGTTAACTGAAGCCACTGTGGATCCGGATGTTGAAGATTGCCTTGGCTGAGAGCTACCTGGTCCAGGGGAATCCTCCACGGAGGCGAAAGCGACAGATCCACAAGGTCTGCAAACCACGGACGTCGCGGCCAATGAGGAGCAACTAAGATTAGTTCCGCCTGTTCCAAAATCAGTTTGCGGATGGTGGCCTGTAACAACGGGAGGGGAGGAAAGGCATAAAGCAGACCCTCTGGCCACTTGCACCGAAGAGCGTCCGTTCCCTCCGCTCCCCTCGTCGGGAACCTGGTGAAGAATCTGGGGAGTTGGGTGTTTGATGGGGAGGCAAAGAGATCCAGAAATGATGGCCGAAACTGTCCGAGATTTGCCTGAACAGGGTCGGGTCCAGGCGCCACTCCGAGTGGTCCATAGTGGACCTGCTCAGAGAGTCTGCCTGTCGATTTGCCTCCCCCGAGATGTGTTCTGCCCTGATTGAGCCCAGGGCGGACTCCGCCCACAAACCCAGGTTCAGGGCCTCCTGAATAAGGGACCAAGATCATGTCTCTCCCTGTTTGCTGACATGAGCCTTGGCTGCAACGTTGTCTGTCAGGATCAAGACGTGCTGACCCGACACCAGGGAGGAAAACCGAAGAAGTGCCAGATGAATGGCCCTCAGTTCGAGCCAATTTATATTGTGCTGGAGATCCGACCAGGACCACTGTCCCTGAGCCAGAGGAGTCTGAAGGTGGGCACCCCAACCGAATAGACTGGCATCTGTGGTCAAGGTGAGCCTGGAAGGCTCCTTGAAGATGGACCCCTTGGTCATGGTGGATGAAACCCACCATAGGAGGGATGACAGAGTGTGATGGGGAACCCTGACCTTTCTGGTGGAGGCACTGAGATTCCGTTTCTGGAAGGAAAGAAGGAACCACTGAAGGTTCCTGGAGTGAAGCCTGGCCCATGGGACGATCCCCATGCAAGAAACCATCTTCCCCAAGAGTTGGGACAGTTGGACCAGGGGTACTGTCTTCTCTCTCTGAACTTGGAGGGCAAGCTTTCGGATGCTTTCCCGACGCTCCTGAGATAGACCTTGCAAAGGTCTTAATCTATTAAAGCTCCTAGATGGAGGAGACTTTTGTGGGGGTCGTGTGACTCTTCTTGAAGTTCACGGAGAACCCGTGATCCTAAAGTGTCTGTATCATGACCTGTAGGTCTGACAGAGCTGACTGGTAAGATCTGGATTGCACTAGAATATCGTCCAGATAACACTGTACGCGCACCGGCATCATCCTGAGATGGGCTGCCAAAACTGCCAAGATTTTTGTGAATACCCTTGGGGCCGACGAGAGGCCAAAGGGAGGGCCCTGTATTGATAATGCCGGTGCGTGTAACAGAAACGCAGGAACCTGCGATAAGCTGGATGTATTGGAATGTGGAGGTATGCCTCTGTCAGATCTATGGATGAAAGGAAGTCCCCCTTTCTGTTGCTGGCCAAGATGGACTTTAGGGTCTGCATCTTGAACCTTCTGTATGTTAGGAAGTAATTCAGACCTTTTAGGTCCAGGATCACCCTCCATCCTCCCGAGGTTTTGGGAACCACAAACAGGATGGAATAAAATCCTTTCCATATCTGTTCCTGTTGAACCAGTTCTATGGCCTTGATCTCCAACAGGTGAGAGATGGCTGTGGACACTAACCCTGCTTTGGTTGTGTTGCGTGATACTGGACACTGTATGAAGTGATCTGGAGGAGCAGAGTAAAACTCTAGAGAGAGGCCGTATTTTACGGTTTCTCTGACCCAAGAGTCCGTGGTGGTGACCTCCCAAATGTCGCTGAACAGTGCCACTCTCCCTATGGGAGAGTCCTCCATGGCGTCACTTGGACCGCCTGTAGGGATGATTCCCCGACCCCCTGAAGGGGCGTTTGGTCTGGAATTGGCCCCTGGCTCCAGTATTTTGGCGGTCCTGTTGACGATCCTGTCTGAGCGGAAAGGATCGTGAGCCTCTAGACCAATCCCAGGACTGCCCAGTCCGAAAGGGCTGCCTCCACACCCAGGACCCACTGGGACGAAAAGCAGGTCTGCGAAAATCCTGCTGGGGCTGTCTGTCAGACTTCTTTGAGGGATGCACCAGGACTTTATGCTTATCCTTACCTTCGACTACGTGCGGTTCAAGAACAGAGCCAAACAAGTGGGTCCCATTATACTTAGACTTTGACACACGCCACTTAGACTTTAAGTCTGTCCGCCATTGTTTCAACCACAGTAGTCTACCAGAGGCCATCGTGGCTGCAATGGACCTGGCGGAACTTTTGGCCGAATAAAGAGAGGCATCAGCCATGTATTCAGAGGTGGCCACAAGCTTCCCCAATGTCTGATGAGTTCTAACTTGGTCAGCGGGAACAAGGGACTGAAGTTCGTGGAGCCACATGATCGATGCCCTTGCGAAGAAAGATGAAGAGGTGGCGGCCTTGATGGCCCATGCAGAGGCCTGATGAGCTCGGCAAAGAGAGTTCAAATTTCTTGTCCTCAACCTTCAAGGCCTCAGCCATATTCCCCTGGAATTGCTGAAGTGGAAAACAAAGAAGTTAGGGGAGTGTCCACGACAGGAACCTCTAAAAAGGAAGCAAAAGATGAAGAAACATTATATAATTTCTTTTCATTAACATTAGGAGAAGGTAATGTGGCCAAAGATGACCACTGTTTCTCCACCGTGGTACGGAATACCAGCGGACAAGGAATCTGCTTCTCCTCCATGTTCTCTTCTGCAAATAGAGGGTTGGCCTCTTGGCAAGTGGAAGTGGAAGGTTTGTCTTCCAGTGCCGAAGTAAGGTTGACAGTGTTGCATGCCTTCACCAGAAGGGATCTGAATAGTGAAGGGTCAAAGAGACCAGAAATTGACACCTGTTCAGGCGCTGCCTCCTCATCCTTTGATAAGGGCGTATCTGCTATCTCTAGGTCTACCGACCCTTTCTCACCTAACTGGGAGGATGTTTCAGAAATGCCAGAACCGGGAACTGTGACATGTCCCCCTGGAGAAGGAGGGATAGATCGAGGCAGTGGTGGGTGCAATGGGATTTGTTGAGTCCCAGATGAGGACATAAATTGTTTGAATGCATGATGCATAAAAGCCTGAAATTGTCTCTCAGACCAATATTCACCTTGTTCTGAACCGACCCCAACCTCCGTTGGGACATATGTGGCCAAAGGCCCCTGGGGAGCCGAGGAAGATGAGGAGCAAGGGGGACCACCCTGTTCAGATTCCCCCGGAGACCACGGTCTAGGGGCATCATACTGAAATGGAAATGGAGGCTCAAGAGAAGAAGTGTCCAATGGAGCAGGGGGAACCACCTCAGCCTCACTGGACATGAGCCTTTGTGCCTTGGAGAATTCTCTCTCCAGTGCTTGATGTCTCCTCGCTGCCTCTCGCTCGGCTGTTTTAGAGGGCTCCTTGGTGGAGAGATGTTTTGTCTTTGCTTTTTTCTTTTCCCCCACGTCCAAATCAGAAGATCTGCATTTTGCTTGTGCGGGGGGAACACCAGGGCCCTGTGGTGCCTGGGGTGAAGAACTGTCTGCCATTGCAAGCTAGGTAATCTGGAAGGAGTTATCCAGAAGTAGGGGGAACCCAAAGACGCAGATCAGGTAGTCAGAGATGGAAAACTGATCCTCGCTCTGAACAACAGCAATAGGCAAGTGACAGTCAGACAGTTTCCTAGAACTGCCTGTCTAGGCCTTGTGGCAAAAGGCCACAAACTAAGTTAAACAGGTGGTATAGAAAAAACAATTCCCCTTCGCTCCACACAAACAATTATAGGGAGTAAGTAAATAGTCCTCAATGAGTATTATTATCAATAGAGCAAGTTCAGGACCAGGGAACCCCTGGATTAAACAAGGTATCACAGGTTGGATCAGAAATATCTTTTCCCCCAGTACAGGCCTGACAGAGCAGACCAGCAACCATCAATTCAAGCCACAATCAATGCGAGGGAACACGAGGCCCTACAAAATGGCGACTGTGCCCTGATCTTTCAAAATGGCGGCTGCCTGACCACGCTGTTGAAAATGGCATCCACGCCCTTGCCGCGCCAGCAATTGATGACAGAGGCAAGAATAGGGGAGAATAGAGGTAAAGCGGAAAAAAAACCTGCCAGAGAGAAGCCCTTAACGAGCTTCAACTGAATCAACCCGTTTTCCCCAACTGTGACTTGCGTTTGGTTGCGCAGCCTCCGCTGCGATCAATGGACTCCTGCTGTGAGAAAGCCACGCGGCTGCAAAAAAAACACTGAAAAAAACCTGCCGGTTGAACACAGGCTCCGAGGAAGCTCTGCTCTCCGCTGACCAGCCTGCCAGCTGCTGCGCGCTTCAGCCTTTCCGCTCCAAATGGGGACTAAAAGCCCCAACCAAAATGGGCCTGCAGCCCTGCACCTGAGCCTTACAGGCTCCAAAAAAACGCATGTTGTTTGAGGAGAACCACTACCAAATTTAACTAAAGTAATCCAATTTGAAAGAAAAGAAAAAAAAGAAAAAAAGGAAAAACAATTTGGACAGCTTCAAAAGTATTAAATTTAGTCAAAAACCCAATTAACCTAATCTAACTAAAGGAGCTAACAAAATTGCGTCCTACTGAGCTGAGACTAAGACAAAGCTGGGTAGACACGCCCAGAGGGAGGTGTGGCCAAAGTTCTGACTTAGTCTCATCTGAGCAGGAAGGCTGAAACAACCCTTCAGTGGATTCTACATTCATCATGCTGGAGAATCATTAAGCCTGTGTGGTTAAATCCTTCAAATTGCTAGGACATAATTCAAGAAATGTGTCCATAAAAAGACAAGAACATGGCTTTTGATAAAGCAAATGTAGCAGAGATGATAGTGAGACTGAGCATTATTATTATTATTATTATTTAGGTATAATCAGACTTTTATTAAAACAATCAACATTGAACACAAAAACATATTATGCAGCAATCATCATGACACCTGGTATACAATACTAAGTATTAGTCTTTGAAAACGTCTGAATTAGTAAGCCTTTTTCCACTCCTCGCGTCTAGCCTCAACTAAACTCCTGTTACATTTTATTTGATTGGTGTTTCTCTTATCTGGTTCAATATTAATGTGATCAACATTAAACATAAGATCCTATTGCTAAGCAATCATCCTAGAACATAGCATACAACATTAGGTATTAATCTTTGTAAACATCTGCCTTAGTAAACGTTCTTCCCTCCTCCCTTACATCTTCAAGTATATTCCGAATACATTCCGTTTGATTGGTGTTTCTCTTATATATGGTCTATCTACTGTATCTAGTCTATCGCATATTGTTCGTTTGCGCTTCTGAATTGACTTCATCCCATTACTAGTGCAATCTTTTATAGTCCCTAACCAGAGATCCTGAGATAGAAGTTTCATATCCTGAGGTAGAGATTCAGTCTGCTTTAACAGTATTAAAGCAAACAACATTAGTTATAAGGTTATGTTAAGAGGCATTAGTTATATAACATATACATTCAACATTGGGTGTTAGTTTTTGTAAACATTTGATTTGTTAACCCTTCTTCCCTCCTCTCATCGAGCCTCAGCTAAACGCCAGCTGCATTCTGTTTGATTGGTGTCTCTCTTGGATATAGTCTATCCACTGTTTCCAGTCTGTCAAAAATTGTTCATTGGAGCGGTTTTTCAAGTATGCTGATATTTTCGCCATTTCCGCCAAATTTGTTACTTTCACAGTCCATTCTTCAATAGGCGGTATTTCCGGATTCTTCCAGTATTGTCCCACCAACAATCTTGCTGCTGTAATTAAGTTCAAAAATAAATTTGTCTCTGAGGTAGTGAAATCCTTTGTGATCCCTAACAGAAAAGCCTGAGGTAGAAATTCTATACGCTTTTTGAAAATGGTTTGGAGTGTCCACCATATCTTCCTCCAGAATGCTTTGATTTTTCTGCATGTCCACCATATGTGAAAGTAAGTAGCCTCCCCGTCCCCGCACCTCCAGCATTTGGGCTGGGAGTCCGGGTAGATGAGTGATATTTTTTTCGGGTCTAGGTGCCATCTATAGAACATCTTGTAAAAGTTTTCCCTTAAGTGTTGCGATTTCGTGAATTCTACATTCCTCACCCAGATTTTCTCCCACGTGTCCATGGCGATTGGGTGTCCGAAGTCTTGTGCCCACTTTATCATACAGTTCTTGACTAGCTCGGTTTCAGAGTCCATTTCTATCAGAATGCTGTACACTCGTTTGATGTGTCTGATCCCGTTCTCTGATCTGTTTAATTAGATTCTCGTCGGTCTGGGAGAAGCCCTTCTTCTTATCTTTACGCCACCTTGATTGCAGTTGTATATATATGATAGCCAGGTACCTCCTATTCCTTTGTTTGCTAGCGTTGCTTGGGGTAGCAAGAGGAACCTATTTTCTTCTCCCAGTACAAGTTCACTGTAGGGCACCACTTCTTGCCCTTGAGATGTGTTCATATCCCCTGTTGCGTGACCGGGAATCGTCCAGATGGGAATCTTGTCATGTAGGAGGTGCTTATATTTCTTCCAGACCCATAACAATGGAATTTGTAGTGGGTTCTCCTTGAAGTTCCTGTCTGCCTTTTTGTCATATACTAAGTATGCGTGCCAGCCGAATAGTAGACCTTGCCCCTCAACATTCAGAATTCTATCATTTGTCATGTTGATCCAGTCACTCACCGCCACCAACGTCGCTGCATAGTAGTATAGCTTTAGGTTCGGCATTTTGAGTCCCCCTCTCTCCCTTGCGTCTTGGATGATTTTTAGTTTCACCCTCGGTCTCTTGCCGTCCCAAATAAATCTGTTGATGCCCTTCTGCCAGTTGTCTAAGTCCGCATCCTTCTTGAGTATGGGTAGCATTTGAAAGAGAAATAAAAATCTGGGTAAGACGTTCATCTTTACTGCCGCTATCCTGCCCAGCAGGGACAGACGTAGTGATTTCCACCTTTCCAGGTCTGTTTGTATCTTATTCCACAGGACCTCATACGGTAGTTATTCTTGTATAATTTCGCATTTGTTGATTCTATCTCCACTCCTAAGTATTTGACTTTCTTGACTATTTCACAACCCGTTATTCTTTCCAGGTTCCGTTTTGCTTTGTCGTCTAGGTTTTTGACTAGCATCTTTGTTTTTGATATATTTACTTTGAAGCCTGACACCCTACCATAGTCTTCCATTATCTCCATCAATTTCCTTGCTGACTGTGCTGGTTGCGACATTGTCACCAGCAGATCATCCGCAAAGGCACATAGTTTGTAGTCTTGCTGTTTAATCTGTATGCCCTGTACATCTTCTGCCGCTCTTATCCTGTTCAGTAAAATTTCCAGTGTTAGGACGAATAGCAGGGGTGACAGCGGGCACCCCTGTCTCGTGTCTCTCTCTATGTTGAATGGGTCTGTTAGGTCTCTGTTCACAATGATCTGGCCTGTTTGTTTCTGGTAAATTGCCCTTATGGAGTTGAGAAACTGTGCTCCCATTTTCATCTTCTGGATCAGGTTCGTCAGGAATGGCCAATTCAGTCTGTCGAAGGCTTTTTCTGCGTCCACAAACATAAGGGCGGCTGGTACCTGTTTGTGCCTGTCCAAGTACTCTATAATGTTCAACAGCTGTCTCACATTTGTTTTCATCTGGCGTCCTTGTATAAATCCCCTTTGGTCCAGGTGTATTGTTTTTTGTAGTACAGTCATTAGTCTATCGGCCAGAATTTTTGTGAATATTTTGTAGTCCGTGTTAAGTAGTGAGATGGGTCTGTAGTTTGCGGGTTGTGTAGTATCTTTCCCCTCCTTGGGGATTAATGAAATATAGCCTGCTTTCCAGGATGGTGGAACTTGGCCTCCTTCTTGTATATTGACAAATAGCTGTCTAAGGGGTTCTAACATCTCTTCCTGGAGACATTTGTAGTAAGTCGCTGTTATCCCATCCGTCCCTGGCGATTTTCCTGGTTTCAGCTGTTTGATCGCTGAGTGTATTTCCTCCTTTGTAATTGCGGCATTCAGGGCCTCTCTCTGTGTATCGGTGATTGCCCGTATCTTTTCGTTTTGTAGAAAAGTTTCTGTCTCTTTGTCCTGTGTCTTCTCCTCGGCGTATAGCTTCGAGTAGAACTCTGTGAAGGCTTTATTAATGGTTACTTGTCGAAATTCCTCCTTGCCTTTATATTCTATCTTTTCAATTATGCGGGATTTCTGTTTCTTTCTTAGGATGTAGGCCAGCCATTGACCCGGTTTGTTGGCCTTGCAGAATGTCTTGTGTTTTGCATATTGTATGTTCCTCGCAACTTGGTCTGCCATCAACATGTCAAACTGCTTTCTAAAGATTTTAATTCCTTCTTTGGTGATTTTGTCTTCTGGTCTTTTTATTAATAGCCTCTCTTTCTTGCTTATCTCCTCTTCTAGCTCTTTTCTTTTTCGTTCTTGTTGGCGGCGGTGCCTTTTATTCATGTCCATAAGAATCCCACGCATGTACGCCTTGCTGGCGTCCCAGATCATTTCTATCGGTGTTCCGTTGTTCATATTTATGCTGAAGAACTCCTTCATAGCATTTTTGCATTCTGCTACCTTTTCTCCATGTCTAAACAGGTTTTCATTAATTCTCCAGGATCTTTTCTGTCTCACGCCGTGTCTTAGTTCCATCTTCACCGGATTGTGATCTGTTAGCACTTTGGGCAGGATTTTCACCTCGTTTAGACAAACTAACAGGTCGCTTGATGTTAGTATAAAGTCAATTCTGGAGAATGACTGATGTCTGTCGGAGAAAAAGGTGAATTCTTGCTCTTTGCCGTGCCGTTCCCTCCAGACGTCTGTCAGTACAAGGTCTTCCTTCATGTCGAAGAAAGATTTAGGCAGCTTGGAGTGCTTCGGTGGGTTAGGTTTTGTTTTCTTCTTGTCTAGGGCAATCTCTATGACCCCGTTCCAGTCTCCCAGAATAATACATGATTTGTAGTTGAGTTGTGTTAACTTCTTGTGTATCTTTTTGTAGAATTTTCCTTGTTGTTGATTTGGTGCGTATATGCCCATCACTAGAATTTTCTTGTCTTCCTGTGTCACTTCGATTGCTAGGTATCTACCCTGGGAGTCTGATTCTATTAGCTTGGCTATTACGTGTTTCTTCACGTATATAACAATCCCGTTCTTTTTTCGTGGCGCCGCTGCGACAAAGTGTGTACCTAGTCTGTTGTTGATTAAGTATTTCTGGTCCGCTGCTCTGATGTGTGTTTCTTGTACGCAAATTATGTCGTTTCTTTCTTGAAGCAGATAATGAAATGTCTTTCTCCTTTTCTGTGGGGAATTTAGTCCGTTGACGTTCCATGTCAAGTATTTAGTTGTCATTGTCGGTTTCAGGATACTCTTCCGAGACCGCTTCTGTTCTATCTCTTGTGTTCTTCTTTGGTCTCGTTCCCATGGTATCCAAGTTGGTGCTCAAGTTGCTTAGAGTGATCATATCGTGTTGTTCCGTGCGTTTGGCGGTGGATCTTGTTATCCTGCCCTCTGCAGTCTGTCCTGTTCCCTTATTGTTGTTGCTTCCTGTTCTCTGTGTCGTCGTGGCTCGAGTTGGTCCTTCCCTTTCTCTTGCTCCTGCGTCGGTCTGTCGTTCTGGTGGCCCTCCTGCGTCTTCTCTCGTGGCGTATTGAAGTCCATCCGACGTCAGTTCCTTTTCAAGGAATTCTCTGGCTTTTTGGACCGAGTCCAGGCAGTGTCTTTTATTTTTATAGTAAAGTGTCATCCCCGTAGGGGCTTCCCATCTGTATCGCAGAGCGCGGGATCTCAGTTCGTCGACCAGGAACCTGTATTCCTTCCTGTCTCGCAGCATCGTCTGGGGGATCTCTTTCAGTACTTTCACTTCTTGCCCCTCTATGTATAAACTCTTGTTGTACGATGTGGCCGAGATGAGGTTCCGGAATCCCTGCGTCGCGAAGTGGATGACCACGTCCCTTGGTTGGCGCCTGTTTGTTGTCGTCCGTGTGCCCACTCTGTAGATTCTGTCGAGTTGCCATGCGACGTCTGGGATTGGCTTTCCCAGAAATGTTGCCAGGGCCTCTATGAAGGTTCTGAGCAGGCCCCCTTGGGTCTCGTTTGACGTCTCTTTCAAACCTCTAAACCTGATTGCGGATGCCAGTTGCCAGTACTGTATCATGGAAGTTTGGTCTTGGGCTACTCCTTTCATCTCTGCCATCTCTGCTATCTGTCCCTCTACTTGATTCTCCACTTTTTCCATCCGCTTGTCCACCTCCTCTCTGATCTCCTGGAAGTTTTTCTCCATTTCCTCCCCTATTTCTTTGTAGTGTGCTTGCATCGCCTCTTTCATTTGTTCCAGGTCTGTGGCCATCGCCTTGCGTTGCTTCTCCCATTTCCTCTCTAGCTCTTTACCTTGTTCTTTCAGCATTCGTTTTAAATCGTTGTATCTTTTCTCCGTCTTTTGTTCTGCCTCTACACCCCTCCTCTCCATCTTTGCGTCCATTTCCATTAACTTTTTATGCATTCCATCCAACCTTTCAACCAGCATTTCTATTACCTCTTGTAATTTTTGTAACATGTGTGTTGTTGAGCTGGCCTGTGGAGGTAAATGGGTCTGGGGGCCTGTATTTGGATGGGAGGGTGTGGGGGCTGGTAAGGTAAGTCCTGATGGTTTGGTACGCTGAGCTGGGGAGGAGACAACTCCCTTCGTTTGTGTCAGTGTGGTCTGTTTGGAGGCCATCTTGAGCGTGTCCTCCTGTTGTTCTGGTACTGTTTTGGTTTCTAGCTTGGACCAGGTCAGGCACTAGACTGTGATCTGGTGCTGGTCCAGTAGTCTGACCTTTCAGTGGGAGGGGAGGCTTCAGGGTTCAGGCAATGCAGGTCTAGGGGCCTGTGGGCAGGAAGGTCTGTCCGTGTTCAGGGAGTCTATTCAGTGCCTCTGCCTGTCTGGGAATCCAGGCCCCTTCTGCCTTCCCTCCACAGCAGCCCAGGATGCCTTTTTGTCTTCCTCCTATGCCCACCTTTCTCCCTGGTGGGTTCTGCTCTCTTCAGTATCCCTGGGGCTCCCGTTCTGGGGGGTCTGGGGCACAGCTTGTGGGGTATCTCTCCCCGTCCCCCTGCAACCCAGGGAACCCTTTTCTTGTGTCCTCTCCCGCAGTCTGCTTTCTTGCCTCTTCCCTCTTAGCTCTTTTCTCCTCCCCTCTATTGTTCTGGCTTGCCTGATTCCAGCTCCGTTGGCTGCGTCCGTCCCTATCCGCTGCTTCAGGCCGCTCCGCTGTCCTCTCGGCTGCACCACCCTCCTCGGCTCTTCTGGGGGCTCTGTCTGATTTGGGGGCCCCCCCAGTTGCCCTCGCCTCTCTTGCCGGTGTCGCTCTCACCTCTCTTATCACCCTTTCCCCGCCACCCGAGGCCTCTTCCTTTTGTCCAGCTGCCCTGGCCCTCTCCGCCTCCGAGTCCTGCGTCCATCTCTCACCTCCGCTCTCTCGGTCTTGCCAAGTTGCTGCTTTGCATAGGCTTATTTGGGGGCCTGGGGGGTCTTCTGAGGGTCCTGTGAGTCCTGTGGGGGCCTCCTCCTCCCGCTGCCGGCCTCTCTCTCCGCTCGGTGTCCCTCGGCGTGTGATTCCACCCCCGCCGGGCTCACCGTTTTTCCGCAGTCTTCTCCCGACGTTGTAACCCGTCCTTTCCCTGCGTCGGCTGCCTGGCTCTCCTCAGCTGCGGCTGGGCGGCTTCGCGGCGTCTTCAGGCCTCCAGCTGGGTAGGTCCGGGGCTCTTCTTCCCTCGTACCGCTTCTTCCTGGTCTTCTCTTCCTCCCGTCTCCTTCTTTGCTGCGCTCGTCTGCCTTCTCCCCTCGCTTCTATTCCTGAGCATTATTATTAAACGGAGACATAGAACATAGTTGTGTAAATTAATATCTATAGCTATATACAAACAACATTTAACAATAATATCAACTATTTAGTTGATTCTTATTTATGTGCAGTCTATACAAAATATATTTATATCTTATAAACTAATTAGATATACATAATTGATGTATATATATAAATATATACATATGTATTTATTCTATCTTTAATTATCTAAGAGAGATTATCACATATTTCAATTTAGGTGATATATCATAATTTTCGGGATTCTTATCGAAATATGTCGATAGGGTTTTTTGTTTTGTTTTTTTTAAAAAAAATATGTTTAGGTCAGAGGATGAATAAGACCATCATCTATATCTTATTTATTAGTATTGCATTTTGTTTATATTTTTAGGGATCCAAATATTTTTTTGCTTCTAGCCATTCGTACCATTTATTCCAGGTCTTATAAAAAATTGTGTCTTCTTTATTTTGTATTTTGAGAGTTAGTTTATTCATCTCGGCTACTTCATTTATTTTGTTGATCAAATTCAGAGTTGATGGAGTTTTTTCAAGTTTCCAATTTTGGGCGTAGACTAATCTGGCAGCTGTAATTATGTGTATTGTTAAATATCTGTCTTCTTTAGTTGTCTTATATCTTATTATTCCTAATAAAAATAGTTCGGGATTCATTGGAATTATTTGAGTAGTCATTTGTTCGAGATATTTTTTAATTTTTTTCCAAAAATTTTTGGCCAATGTGCAAGTCCACCAGAGGTGGTAGTATGTCCCAATTTTAACTTTACACTTCCAGCACTTAGGGGATGTATTGGGAAACATTTTTGCCAATCTATCTGGAGGGAGATGCCAGCGATAGAACATTTTAAGTATATTCTCTTTGTAGGTGGATGAAATGGTGAGTTTATAGTTAGTGTTCCAAATTTTTTCCCATTCTGCCAAATAAATTGTGTTTCCTATATTTTTTGCCCATGCAATCATGTTACCTTTAACTTCTTCTTCACACATTTCATCATATAATAAAACTTTATATAATCTAGAAATAAGTTTTTGGTCCGCTCCTAATAATATTTTATCTAACTTGTTCGTTTTTTGAAATCCATGCTTTTGGTCTTCCTTATATTTTGAGTTAATTTGAAAATATTGCATCCAGTCTAAAGTGATTCCTTTTTCTTTTAAGATTTGAATTGTAATTAATTGATTATCTTCTGTTAGAATTTGATGATATGTTATTATTGTGTTGGGGTTTAATAAGTTAGGATATGTTATGGATTCATTTGGGGAAAGCCATCTTGGTAGTTTAATATAAAATTGTCTTTTAATTTGGAACCAAATTTCTAATAGATTTTTCCTTATGAAGTGTTGTTTAAATTGTATATATGATTTGTTTTTTGTTCCAAATAGAAAGGAGTGCCAGCCGAATTCAAGATTAAAACCTTCTAAAATTAGTATTCTTCTATTTTTAAGTTGTATCCAATCTTTAATCCAGACCAGTGCAGCTGCTGTATAATATAATTTCCAATTCGGAAGCCCCATTCCACCTCTTGATTTATGATCTTGTAGGTGTTTAAGCTTAATTCTTGCTTTCTTTTTAGCCCATATAAATTTATGTATTATTTTGTTTAATTTATCAAAAAATTCTTTATTTAGCTTAATTGGAGCTGTTTGAAATAAATACAGTATCTTTGGAAGGACATTCATTTTTATTATTGCGATTTTGCCTAATAATGATATTTGGAGTTTGGACCATTTGTCTAAATCTGCACTTATCTTTTTTATTACTACATCGTGGTTGTCTTTTTTAATCTTGCTACATTTGGCCGAAAGTATTAGTCCCAGATATTTGGCTTTCTTTACTGTTTTTATTTCTAAAATATTCTCTAGTTCTTGATTTAAATTAGAATTCATATTTTTAGTTATTATTTTAGTTTTATTTTTATTAATTTTTAAACCCGCCACTTGACCGAATTTTTCAATTTCCTCTATTAAAATTAAAGCTGATTCCAAGGGGTCCTCAATTATGAAAGCCATATCGTCCGCATATGCTTGTAATTTGTATTCTTCTTTTCTTATCTTTAGTCCTTTAATTTCTTCCTTTCTCCTTATATTTATTAGCAAGGCTTCTAAGGCGAGGATAAATATTAATGGAGCTAAAGGACAACCTTGTCGGACTCCTTTTTCTATTTTAATTTTATCTGTTAATTCTGAATTTATAATAATATTAGCAAATTGTTGATTATATATTTCTTTAATTAAATTTATAAATTTATTTCCAAATTCCATTTTATTTAGTTGTGTGTTAAAAAAGAGCCAATTTATCTTGTCGAAGGCTTTTTCTGCGTCCACCAGAATAAATGCAACCTGTTTTTCAATATGTATATCGTAATATTCTATTGCATTTAGTATTGTTCTTATATTGCTTCTAATGTGTCTATTGGGTAGAAACCCATTCTGATCAGGGTGGATAAATAAATTCAGTATTTTTTTAAACCTCGCTGCCATAATTGCTGCAAAAATTTTATAATCTGTATTTAAGAGTGAAATTGGACGGTAGTTTTGAATTTGGTGTTTATTAATTGGGTCCTTAGGTATTAAGCTAATATATGCATCTTTCCATGATTCTGGTATTTTACTTTTATCTAAAATATAATTAAATAGTTCCAGAATCAATGGTGCTAGAAAGTCTATTAAGATTTTATATAATTCTGATGGGATACCATCTGGGCCGGGAGTTTTATTGTTTTTTTGAGCCTGTATCACGTTTTTTAGCTCCTCCAGAGTTATTTTTTTATTTAGCATTGCTCTTTCTTCTTCTGTAATTTTTGGTAGGTCAGTTTGTTCTAAATATTCATCAATTTTTCTTTGTTCAGTTTCTTCTTTTTTATATAAGTTTGAGTAAAAATCTATTACTATATCTTTCTTTTTTTGAGCATTATTTTGTCTTTCACCTTTATGGTCTGTTAAAATTTCTATATTTCTTTCTATTTTTTGTTTTGCTATTTTATGAGCCAACCATCTGCCCGGTTTATTTGCATGTTCAAAAAAAATTTGTTTTGTGGCTTTTAAATTTTTTATCATTTCATTTTGTGTAATAAGATTTATTTTGTGTTTGTTGGTATTTAATTCTTCTAACATTTGAACATTTGAGGGGTCTCTATGTAGTTGTTTTTCCAAACTATTTATTTTCTCTGTTAATTCTTCTATATTTTTCCGTTTTGTTTTGTTTAGAAAGGATGAGTATGAGATTGAGAGTCCTCGTATGTAGACTTTCATGGTATCCCATAAATTTAATATTGTTGTATTTCCATTATTATTTATCTCTAAAAAGAATTTCAGTTCTTTTTGTATCATTGTGATATAGTCTTTTTCTTTAATTATTGTCTGACTGAGTGTCGATCTTTTGTTAATATTTTTTGTTTGCTGTTTCCATTTTATTAATAATGGATTATGGTCAGCCCATATGTTTGGTAGTATTTCTGACTCCGTTATTATTTTCATGAGTTCTGGATTGGCCCAAGCCATGTCTATTCTTGACCAGGATTTAAAAGGGTGTGAAAAATAGGTGTAATATATATTGTCTAAATGTAAGGCTCTCCAAGTATCTTTTAATTGAAATTCTTCTACCATCTGCATAAAAGGGAGAGGTAATGTTCTTCTTATTGTTTTTATTTCCGGCCTATTCACACTTTTATAGTCTTTTTTCGTATCTACTATTGCATTATAATCACCGATAATTATTAGTTTTAAAATTTCTATTTCTTGAAGTTTTTTATAAAGCTTTGTATAAAATTTAGTTTGTTGTGTACTTGGAGCATAAATTGCAGCTATTGTTATGGGATTATTTCCCTGATCAATTTGGACGATTAAAATTCTGCCTTCTTCATCTGCATAGATCAATTTTGGATTTAGCCATGTTTTGATGTATAGCACAATTCCACATTTTTTGACCTGGGCTAAAGATACGAATGATTCTCCTAATTTTAAACATTCCAATAATTGCTGTTGATTCTTTTTAACGTGTGTTTCCTGTAGGCATATGATTTCTAAATTTTGTTTAATCAGATTATAAAATATTTTATTTCTTTTCTTGGATGCATTTAATCCATTAATATTTATAGATAGTAATCTTATTTCATCCTCTGCCTTTTGTGATTGTTTAAATTGTCTATCTTTTTCCTTTTGCACCTGCTTGCGATCTTGTAGTTGCCCCTTCTCTTTCCTCGTTGCCATGTTTATTTTTCAGTTTTGAATCAAGTGGGTTATCCTCAGAGCTTAATTCTTCTTTATTGTTTCGCTCTCTCTCCTTATTTTCTTTACGTTCTAATTCCTCTATTTCCTTAATATTTTGATCATAAAATTCCCTAGCTTCCTCTACATTATTTATTTTATGTTTCTTATCAAATAGGGTAATTAATAGACCCTCTGGAATCAACCATCTAAATGGAATCCTGTGGTTATTTAATTTGGAAGATAGAAATTGAAAGGGTCTTCTTCTTTCTCTAATGCGTCTTGGAATTTGTTTAAGAATTGTAATATCTCTTCCTTTGTATGTATAGGTGTTTTTCCTAGCTATATTGTATATTTCTTCTCTTGTGGTTTTCTTAGTGAAACGTACATGAACCTCTTTTGGGAAATTATTTCGGCGGGCATAGCTGGTGTATACCCGATATATTTCATCCAATTCCTTAATTGCTTTTTGTGGTGTGATATCCAAGATGCCGGCTATAATCTCTGCCATCATCTGAGGAAGATTTTCATCTTTAGTTTCTTGTACATTTTGAAATCTCAGAAAAAAGGCAGCTTTTTCCAATTCAAGATTTAATAAGGCATCCTGCATATCTTTAGTATTTGTTGTCATATAAGTCTCTGTTTCATCAATTCTTGCCTCAATCTTTTCATTTTTTTCCTCTATATTTTTTATTCTTTGATCATTTTTTATTAAATTCTCTTGAAATTGCTCTATCTTTCCATCAATCTTGCTCACTCTATCGTCTACTTTTTTAATATCTTCCCTCATCGTTTCCATATTTCCAGTCATTTTTTCATAATTACGATCTATCGATTCCTGAAGTTTAATCATCATTTCTTGTAGGGATATTAATGTTATTGGAGGAATCTGAGAGTCTAACTGTTTTTCAGGTAACATACTTTCTATATTTTTAGTAGTTTGTGGAGTTGTTGGTTGTGGTGTTACTGTAGTTTTTTTTGTAATTTTAGATTGATACATAGTTGTTGTCTTAATAATCTTTTGAATAGTTTCCCAATTGACCATATATATCTCTGATACAATAATTAGTTTATCTAGATTTCCATTAAATCAGTAATTCAGTAATATAGTAATCAATAAAGTGGTAAGTAATGTATATATATAAAGAAAAAGGAAAAGAAAAAAAAAGGACGAAAAGAGAAGAATATATATCTCCCACCACACAAACTTTGAATTAATTTGTTCTCAACTCACTCAAATTTATATATGTTGTTGACTGTTGGTTCAATTTTTCCAGATCGATAAAAGTAATAACAAAAAAAAACAACAGAAAAAAAAGTCAATGGTCAAATGTTAATTAAATATTCAGATATCAAATATTAAAGTCCAAAAGGGTCAAAAAAAAGTCGATACAGAATCAAGTCTTTTTGTGGTATAAGTCTATTGTAGGAAAGAATTCAAAGGAATGATTCAATATGTCTGCTTCTTGGCTCTTCCGTTTGTCCTTCTTCCGGTTGAATTTAGTTTTTCATTCTCCAGTCTATAAATTTTCAAATGTCCAGTCCTTATTCCACTTTTCCCCCCCTTTTTTTTCCGGAAATCAAATTTAGATCCACGCCAATACAGTTAAATTTGGAGAGTATCTAAGGCCAATTTCAAATCTATAATCGCTCTTCCGATACTCTCCTTTCTCTCCTCTACCCGTTTTACTCCTCCAAAGATTTTAGCCGCTATATTGTTCTTTTGGTACTAATTCAAACAGAACGAGAGAAGAATACGAAGGGCTTCACACACCGGATTTTCTTTTACCGATTAAAAAGTCTCTCTTTCAAAGTTCTCACCGTAAGTTCTTCTCCTTCAATAACTAGATGACTGCGCTTCTTTCTTCCAATAGCTATGTTAACCCGTTGTGTCTTCGGGCCGGCCGGGGCCGGCTTCTTCGGCTCCGGCTCGAGTCGTTTTTCGGCTTTCCCAGGGTTTGCCAGGCTCCTCGGATGCACGAGAAACTCCTCTCTTTGATCGCTATTCCCTCCAGGCAGCGATCGCAAACAAGCAGCCAAACAGAGCCAAAATGCGAAGATCGATCCCGGAGCTCCCCAGGAAGGCTCCGCGTCGGCACAACCGGAAACCTGAGCATTATTATTAATGATCCCTGAAGAGCCCAAAATTATACACACACAAACAAAAATCTATCTAAGTATTTGCAAGGAATATGTTGTCCATTACGAGTCCCTTACTTGACCATTAAATATGTATTTATTACAGTTGTTTATATGCCACCCCATTGCAAAACTCTGAATTATTTATAATAAATAATTACAGATTGTATACATGTATTATATAAATATACAACAAAACAGTGAGATGAAATAGACAAACTGGTAAAGGGCATCCTAGATCATCATTTTTCTTTGAAATTCCTCCTAAATGAAATATTTTTGTCTGCTAAGTGGAAGGCCAGTAATGAGGGATCCAGGTTGGTGAAAACCACAGGATTTTCCTCTTTTTATTAGATGAATGAAAGCAGTATTGTGACATTGTGCTACAATCTCCACCTCTTCTGGTGCTTTTGTTATGAGACTGCTTTTGTCAGTCTACCCCTTCACCCCTGCCCTACCATGCCATTCCATCAGGAGTATATGTAGGCAAAGTCTAGTGAAGAGAATGGCTAGTCTAGTGAAGAAATGGACCAGGGAAGACATGATAGCAGTGTTACAATATTTGAGAGGCTGTCACAGAGAGGAGAGGTTCAACCTATTTTCCAAAGCACCTGAAGGATGGAAACTGATCAAGGAGAGATTCAACCTAGAAATAAGGAGACATTTTTTGGCAGTGAGAACAATCAACCATTGCCTTCAAATGTTATGGGAGCTTCATCACTGGAAGCTTTCAAGAAGAAACTGGACAGCCATCTGTCAGAAATGGTGTAAGGTCTCCTGCTTGAGCGGAGGGTTGGACTATATGACCTACAAGGTCCTTTCTAATTCTGTTATTCTATTCTATTCTATTCTATTCTATTCTATTCTATTCTATTCTATTCTATTCTATTCTATTCTATATATTTCAAAGCACTAGGGTCATTTTGGAGAAAGTCTGTGTTCCAGTTTGGTTCCCCTCCTTTCTTGAGGGCTTGGGACCTGGAGGAGCACTTCTTTTGATGATTTCACAGGGTGGGGAGAAAAGCCTACTCAGCCCCATGAAGAACTTTATAGGTAATTGATCTTAGTGCCAGAAATCCACAAAGAAAATATGTTCTGCCAAGCATCAAAATCAAATCTAATTCTTGCATTAGATGGCAATAGTCCAGAAATAGACCAGGGGGAAAAAAACAGTCTCATGGGGCAGTGAGTTAAAAAATCAAATCAAAATAGGAAGTAAGCAGGAAGTAATCCCAGAGCCAGTGCCAAAGTAAAATTAAGATAGTGTTAGTAGGATCACAAGGCACACAATGAATCCTGTGTTCTTTTCTCAAATTGATTTGCTAGGAACTGTAGCCAGGTTAGAAGCAAGGCAAGAAAGCAAAGCAAGGCCAGGAAAAATTACATTAAAAATGTAATGACTCTGGGTTGTATTCAGTGGTTGTGTTCACATTTGTTGTTTCCTGAGCTTTCTTTACTTTTAATGGGCTGGGTTCACACAACAAGCTGAGCCACAAGAAAAATTAAACAAATTTAGTGTGTTACATGAATGCAGATGCTAGATTTTAACTGGTTTGTTGGATTTAATCAGAGTAACAGATGAGACCTTGTGACCCTCCAGATGTTGCTGAATCATAATTCCCAGCATCTTTTGCTATTGGCCATATTGGCCAGGGCCAGTTCAGTAATATCTTGTTCCTCTACTTCTAGTTTACAGCAGAGAAATGGGGTCACCAATTATTTGAATTTTGTTAAATGCATGGTGATAATAATTTAGATCTGGCCAATTTGGTGGTTTCCCATATGGATTTATTGGCAGGCTGGTGATTCAAAATTAGGTACACCATTTAAATTTCATGTCTTATGGTAATTACTGTCATTTAATTACTGAAGGAATGTGAGTACAGTACCTCTCCTTAATTCAATAGTGGCAGGGTAATTTCACCAGCCTTTCTGGCAACTGTGTCCAGTATAAAAATGTAAACAAACTAGAAACTTTACTGCAGTGGTTCTCAACCTTTTTCAGGTTGAGACCCCACTTGCCCCGCCCATGCGCACCGCAACCCCGACCCGGGCGCGCGCGCGTGCGCTAGGCTAATCCGTGCATGCGCGGGGCGCATGCGCCGGAAAAAAAAATATCAAAAAAAAATCAAAAAACAAAAAACAAAATGGCGGACCGTGACGGGTGGATCCGCGCATGCACAGTGTGCACACACGATGGGCTGATCCGCGCATGCACAGCGCGAGCACGCCAAAAAAAATTAAAAAAAATCAAAAAATTCAAAAATTCAAAAAAACCCCACAAAATGGCGGACTGCGACGGGCAGATCCGCGCATGCGTGGCGCACGCACGCAATGGGCGATCCGTGCATGCGCAGCACACGCACACAACGGGCTGATCCGCGCATGCGCGGCGCGCGCACATCGAAAAAAATAAAAAAAATTAAAAAAATAAAAAAATGGCGGACCGCGGTGTCCAGCGACCCCCACGGAACGGTCGTTCGACCCCAAATGGGGTCGCGACCCATAGGTTGAGAACCACTGCTTTACTGGATAACATCAAGCAAGATTAAGGCACCAAAAGGACATGAACAGAAAGCCAGAATAAATGAGTTCTTTTTAAACATTGGATTTAATCAATGTTTGAAACATCCTAGATATGAAATGCAAATTTTGTATAGTATAATATAAACTGCTTAGAGCAGGAGTGTCAAACTCAATTTCATTGAGGGCATCAGCATTGCGGTTGCCCTCGGGGGGGTGGCCAGGGTGGGCGTGGATGGAGTGGGTGTGGCCTACTGGGTGGGCATGGCCAGCTCTACATCATTCGCGTCAAGAGTGCCTGTGGGGGCCTGGGCAGAAGTGGGACAGAGGGAGGCCGGAAGCTGCAGGGAGAGGTGGGGGGGGAACCTGGGCAGAAAAAAACAAAGGTTCAAGCACAGATTAGGCGAAATCTGGCTCAAAATCTGGGGGTCCTCATGCGGAGCCTCACACTGGAGGTAGACAGCTTGGTGATGTTGGAAGCATAGCCCTTGGCTTTGTTTGGATTCCTGTTTGGTCTGTTTCCTGTAAGCAACGGGTGGAAACTCATCAAGGAGAGAAGCATCCTGGCTCTGGCGGAGAATTTAAAGCTGCAAGCTTTCCTCACTCCTGTGCAGATCTGAGGCTCCTTCGTGGCTTCGAGGTAAAGCCAGGGAAAACAATCTGCCCGCTGCAGCGCTTAGCGGCGAATCGGCTCTTTCCCGGGGCTTTCCCCCCCCCCATTTGTTTTAACTGCTTAGGAGCCCTGTCGGCTGCCCTTTGCGGTGACTAGCGATCTGAAAGGGGGGGGAGTGATCTAGCGGCAGAACCTTCGGATTGGGAGGATTTTTTTCCCCTGTGAGATCGCTGGATTAAACGGAGCGATCCATTTTCCCCTGCGCTTCCCTGCTGGCTCCGGCCATTTTGGAAAGCGGAGCCCGCGCTCGCGGCGACCGGAAGCCGCCTGCTTCCTCCTCCAATTTAAATTTAAATTTCCCGCCACTGGAGCTGCAGCTGGGCAAGCACTGCCCACTCTTCCTGTCCCCAGAGACTGCTACTTTTGCCATTTATTTTATTTTATTTTAATTTTTTTCCCTTTAAAATCAAGTCGCCACAGCCATCCCATCCTCAGCACAGTTGCTCACGGGATTGATTCAATCCCTTCCTTTGCAGTAATTGATCAAATTGATTGATTGATTAATTAATTGATTAAGCCTTTGTCCTTCCCCCCACAAGCAGGGAAGAACTGCAGGAAAGCTCCCTCTCCCCTTAACCACTTCTTCTCCTCCTCCTCTTCCTACACAGTAGTAAAAGAAAGAATTATACCTTAGGTATTCATAGTTTATACTGTAAAGAAGTTAAAAGTTACTGCAATTTGAAAGAGTGCTGGAGACTGGCTGATCAACTGATCAACAATCAAAGGAATCACAAAGAATAACATCAAGCAGCTCCACACAATATGGAAGAGGGGAAGAGATCTATGGTTTGCTGCAGTGTATGCTATATGTTCGTGAGCCTTCCGGAACAGAAACTAAACTTCACCTGCCACAAATGCAAGCTTGTGGCTCTCCTAGAAGAAAAGGTGAAAAGTCTTGAAGAGAGAGTGGCCACACTGCAACAGATTAGGGAACACGAGAACTTCCTTGACAGAACTGAACAAACTCTTCAAAAAGACGGAATAGAAGAAAATCTTGCTGTACCTGTGGATGCTGAGGGATGGAGACATGTGACACATAGGAACAGGAAAATTGAGCGACATTCTACACCCTTACAACTTAAGAACCGATTCCAACCACTTAGTCAGGAGAACAATACAGATGTATCCCAAGAATTGACTACACAATCCACAAAGAATGCTCCACTATGCCCCCAGAAACCTCTTGAACGAAGAGAAAGAAATGGTACTGAAAAGAAGAACAGGAGAGTGGTGGTTGTGGGAGATTCCCTGTTGAGAGGAACAGAGACAGCTATCTGCAGACCCGAAAGAAACTCACGAGAGGTGTGCTGTCTCCCAGGGGCACGAATCAAAGATGTGAATGATACCATAACGAGGCTCTTCAGTCCCACAGACCACAACCCATTCCTACTAATACATGTAGGCACAAATGACACTACAAGAAACAACTTCGAAACCATCTGCCATGACTTTGAAGACCTTGGACGGAAAGTGAAGGAACTCGGAGCACAAGTAGTTTTTTCGTCTATCCTTCCAGTGGATGGTCATGGAGAAAGAAGATGGGACAGGATTCTTGAGGTGAACAACTGGCTACGTCAGTGGTGCAAGCAGCAAAGATTTGGATTTTTGAACCATGGAGAAAACTACCTATATGATGGGCTCCTTGCAAGGGATGGGTTGCACCTTACAAAGACAGGAAAGAATGTATTTGGCAAGTGCCTTGCTTCACTTATCAGGAGAGCTTTAAACTAAAACAAAAGGGGAAGGGAAGTAAAAAGTTAAACAAAAATACTCAGCCAATCAAACCAGGTGATATTCTTCCTCTCAGAAATAGAACAAAAGAACAAATGCAAAAGGATTGTAAGAAAAGTGGAGGAGGCAAGTCTGCAATAGGTACCAGTCACAACTAAAATGCTTCTACACCAATGCACGAAGCATGAGAAATAAAAAAGGAGAGCTGGAGATCTTAATTCAGGAAGATAAATATGATGTCATAGGTATTACTGAAACCTGGTGGGAAAACACACATGGATGGAACACTGATATCAAAGGCTACAACTTATTTTTGCGGAACAGGCTTAACAAAAAAGGAGGGGGTGTTGCACTTTATGTTAAAAAAGCATTTGTCTCCTCAGAGATCCAGGTTTCAGAGAGTGGAAACTCAGTAGAATCTGTATGGGTAAGAATTCATGGGGAGAACAACAGAAAGGATACTATTATAGGAGTCTATTATAGGCCCCCTGGACAAACAGAAGATATGGATGACCTCTTTCTAGATCAAATGGCTAAACTATCAAGAAAGCATGATATAGTGATTATGGGAGATTTTAACTATCCAGACATTTGTTGGGAATCTCTCTCAGGCAAAAGCCAGAAGTCTAATAAGTTCTTATTCTCTCTTGCTGACAATTTCATCCACCAAAAAGTGGAGGAGAAAACAAGAGGATTGGCTATCCTCGATCTAATCCTTACAAACAGGGAGGAAATGGTCGAGGAAATCAGAGTTTCTGGGACCTTAGGAGGTAGTGATCATGTTATCCTTGAATTCTGCATAATAAGGGAAGGAAAGCCTGAGAGGACTCAGACTTCAAAGTTGGACTTCAGACGGGCAGATTTTGATGGACTCAAGAAGAGGGTAGGGGGGATCAAATGGCTGAATGTACTAAGGGATAGAAACGTCCAAGAAGGATGGGATATTTTGAGAAATGCAATACTAGAAGCGCAATCTTTAACAATTCCTCAAAGAAGGAAGAATGGGAAACATCTAAAGAGACCAGGGTGGATAAACCTAGAACTTAAAAACTTGCTAAAAAGGAAAAAAGAAATGTTTAAGAATTGGACGGAGGGATACATATCTAAGGAAGATTATAATGCAATCTGTACAAACTGCAGGGCAAGTATTAGAAAAGCTAAGGTTAATAATGAATTGAGGCTTGGAAGAGAGACTAAAAACAATAAAAAAGGGTTTTGGGGATATGTCAAAAGTAAAAGAAAAGTTGAAATAGCCTTGTTAAGAGGCTCTGTGACACGGGACCTGTAAAGCCGCCAAAGCAGCGCAAACCAGCTGTTTTTCGCGGTGAAAAAACCCCTCCTCTGTAGGAGTAGGGGCGAAGAGCTGTGAGTGAGGGTTGAGATCTTCTGAAAGCCCCCCGAAAAAACGCTCGGGGGGGAAGAAAGAAGACTCCCTGTAAGCTCACAATAGCTCCAGCCCGGCACAGCATCTGTCTGCAGACAGACCAAGACGCTGAGACCAGCCACCACCCGAGGAACACATCTCAAAGAAGCACAGAGATTGACAGACTGAACCCAGGAGCTTAAAAAGCAAGTATTTCTTATATTTTACCTCGGATCAAAAACGTTCACGATAACCAGAAGGCACCCAAGATGGCGACCGCTCTTAATTTAAAGTGATAGGCACCGGAAGAGAAAGGCAGAAGAGAAACTGTAATGCGAAAGAGACCTCTAGAGGGCAGCAGAGACGCATAACAAAACCTTTGCAAAATAAACCTAAGGAAGAGAAACTGTAATGCAAAAGAGACCTCTAGAGGACACCAGAGACACATAACTTAAAAACGTTGCAGAATAAACCTAAGGATGTATGCAAGCTCCCCAGAGATGACGATGAAGGAATTAAAAGATGAAATATCAACAATTTTTGAAAAAATGAGGAGAAAGATGGACATGATAATAGACATGTATGCAAAAACATGGGAGGGAAGTATGGAGGCGCTGGAGGCAGTGGAACAAAGCGGAGAAATGGAGAAGATGGTGGAAAACCACAGCAAAGCAGTTATTGAGGACTTGGACCGAACCGGAGAAACGTACAGTGGGGAAATGAGAGAAGATACTGGGAGAAATTCGAAGAGAGTCTGGGAAGGAGTTGAAGAAAAGATGAAAGAGGTGGAGAGACAAGAAGATTTGAAAAGAATTGTTATAAAAGCATGGGGAAAATATCTAGGAGAGGAGGCTAAAAAATTCTCTTGGCAAACTGACAGAATCCATAGAGCATGGCTTATATGGAACCAAGGGACACTGCAAGCAATAAAGAGAGACTTATTACGTGGAAGGGAAGCTGTGCTATGGAAATCCACCTGGCAGAGGAAGAAACCCAGAATTCATCTGAAATGAAGAGAAACTTAATATTTTATGCAAGGAATTAAAGGCAAAGAATTATGGACTGATTTAAGGACTAAGTGCAAGAGCAAGAGACATGAGAGGGTGATTAATGGAAGATGTATATTAACTAGACTAGGAATGTACGCGTTGAAGGGAGGGGTGTAATGACATGATAATTATTAACTTTAGAAAGAAGACTTGTTTGTGTGATGTACAATGGATAGATTTGAAAAGAAGTGAAACTTAAAATTTATAAAATGTAGTTGGCTTATAGTTGGACTTTGATATACGGAGTGAAGAAGGTCTACAAATTTGAAATGATTGTATTAAGCTGAATGGCTTTAACTTGAATTTTTTCTTTGTTTGCATGTACAAATGGATATCTAATAAAAAAAAGTAAAAGAAAAGTTAAAGAGGCTATAGGAAGTTTAGAGAACAAGAAAGGGGAAGTGGTCAAAAGTGATCTTGAGAAGGCAGAGATTCTAAACTCCTATTTTGTATCTGTTTGTTCTAAGAAAGATAATGTAATTGCAACTGACCTTCACTGTGCTAGTGAAGGACTAAGAGAATTAAGGCATGTAATCGACACAGAGAAAGTAAGGGAACACTTAGCTAACTTAAATGAGTTTAAGTCTCCAGGTCCAGATGGATTACATCCTCGGGTACTGAAGGAATTAGCAGAAGTAATTGCTGAACCACTTGCTGTAATCTTTGAAAAGTCATGGAGAACAGGAGAAGTGCCAGATGATTGGAGAAGGGCAAATGTTGTCCCTATCTTCAAAAAAGGGAAGAAGGCAGACCCAGGGAACTACAGGCCTGTTAGCCTGACTTCAATACCAGGAAAGATTCTTGAACAAATTATTAAGCAACATATATGTCAGC
The DNA here is from genome assembly GCA_034064705.1 of Bothrops alternatus. Lineage (NCBI taxonomy): Eukaryota > Metazoa > Chordata > Lepidosauria > Squamata > Viperidae > Bothrops > Bothrops alternatus. Next base: position 13,294,841 of record JARGCV010000589.1, read on the forward strand.
ATTTGGATGGGAATTCAATAATTAACAGCAGTCAACATGGGTTTGTAACAAACAAGTCGTGTCAAACTAATCTAATTTCATTCTATGACAAAATCACGGAATGGGTTGATCAGGGAAATACAGTAGACATAGTATTTCTGGATTTCAGCAAAGCTTTCGACAAAGTATCTCACACCATCCTCATTGAAAAAATGATCAAATATGGGATTGACAGGGTGACTGTTAGGTGGGTTCATAACTGGCTTAGTAACCGTACTCAAAGAGTGGCTATAAATGGCCGCACATCCAACTGGAGGAGAGTCTCAAGCGGGGTGCCACAGGGCTCTGTTCTGGGCCCAGTTATGTTTAATATTTTTATAAATGATTTGGATAAGGGAATTGAGGGGAAACTGATCAAATTTGCAGATGACACAAAGCTAGGAGGGATTGCAAACACCAGAGCAGAGAGAGAAAGGATTCAAAAAGATTTAGAGAAACTCGAACAATGGGCTGCAACTAATAAAATGGTATTTAACAAGGAAAAATGCAAGGTACTACATCTGGGTAAGAAAAATGAAAAAAGCACATATAGTATGGGAGGAATCCAGCTGAGCAGCAGTACATGTGAAAAGGACCTCAGTGTCCTAGTGGATCATCGTTTGAATATGAGGCAACAGTGTGAAGCAGCTGCAAAAAAGGCAAACACGATCCTGGGGTGTATCAAGAGAAGCATAGAGTCCAGATCACGTGAAGTTATTATTCCCCTCTACCTTGGTCCGACCTCACCTGGAGTACTATGTCCAGTTCTGGTCACCCCAGTTCAAGGAAGACACTGACAAACTGGAGCAGGTTCAAAGGAGAGCTACCAAGATGGTGAATGGTCTACAAACCATGTCCTATGAGGAACGGTTAAAGGAATTAGGAATGTTTAGTCTACAGAAAAGAAGACTGAGAGGAGACATGATAGCTGTCTACAAATACCTGAAGGGCTGTCACAGTGCAGAGGGATCAGCCCTGTTCTCACTTGCCCAAGGAAGGACTAGAAACAATGGGATGAAACTGCAGGGGAAAAGATTCAGATTAGATGTTAGAAAAAAATTTCTAACAGTAAGGGTGATCGACCAGTGGAACAGGTTGCCACAGGAGGTGGTGAGCTCCCCTTCGATGGAGGTCTTCAAGCAGAGACTGGACGGCCATCTATCTGGGATGGTTTAAGGAATCCTGCCTCGAGCAGGGGGTTGGACTCGATGACCCGGGAGGTCCCCTCCAACTCTACGATTCTATGATCTGAGGATCTCTGGCAGAAGGGGGTGGGACCGGGGCAACCGCCAAGGCAGGTCCATTTCTTCATTCCTCACAAAGGGTGACACCTCTCCAGCATGCACCCAGGGAGTGGGGCCGATGCGGCAGGGGCTGGTTCCTCGCTGTTTCTGGATGGCCTTGTGGAGCTAAGACTGAATGCGTTTCAGCATAGATGGCCACCACAAAATTGTACATTGGCTCCCGGCTGGCCTGGACCAGGGCCAAGGCAGCGGGGGCCACTCCCTCACTGTTTCCAGGATGGCTTCGCGGGCCACATGAAACCATTTTGTGGGCCACATCTGGCCCCTGGGCCTTGTGTTTGACATGTCTGGCTTAGAGGCACTTCAGTAAGAATGGCATAGGAGTTGATAAATAAAATAATAAATACAAGATGAAGTATCAAGACAAATTTCACAAGCAGACAAATACAGGTAGTCCTTGATTTATGACCACAGTTGAGCCCAAAATTTATGTTGTTAAGTGAGACATTTGTTAAGTGAATTCTGTCTCATTTTATGTCCTTTCTTGCCACAGTTGTTAAGTGAATCATCGCAGTTAAGTTAGTAATACAGTTAAGTGAATCTGGCTTCCTCATTGACTTTGCTTGTCAGAAGTTCGCAAAAGGTGATCACATGACTCGGATCATTGCAATCATTATGAGTCAGTTGCCAAGCATCTGAATTTTGATCACATGACCATGGGGATGATACAATGGTCGTAAGTATGAAAAATGTTCAAAAGTCACCTTTTTCAATGCCATTGTAAATTTGAACGGTCACTAAATGACCGTTACAGGACTACCTGTAACTGAGTTGAGGTAAACCAATCTCTTTGGTTCCCATGAAGGAGTTCCTAAACACTTTCTTCACAATCTCTACAATGAACAAAAGAACAATGAAAACAAGTAATAGTGACTTCTGAAAGAGTTATCACAGCCACTACTCCTTCAGCTAGAAAATATATGTACACAGAATAAATTATAATAATACGGTAGCACCTTAGCTAAAATCATTTTCAATAGAATAAAACAAATACTCTAATTCACACTATTACTCCCTAATCTGCGGTATTTTTCCTAGATTTTCGACTCTTCCTTTGGCTTAGGGCTATTCTTATCTGGATTTAAGCCAGCCTTAAGATGTTTCCAATATTTCCCTGAAAGAAAATACAAAAGCCTTTAAAAGCTCACCTGAGAAGGGTATCTTCCTGTCCAAGATCAGTCATTTAGAGTTTGATATTTCCAGCTTTCATTGTTTCTATCTCCTACTTTGATGGATGGGTTAAATGTGATTGATAGATTTGGCTCCTGTGGCTTCTGTGTCAAAAACCCTAGTCCCCATGTGCATAGAGAACAATATGTAGTAGCTATTTATAGAGTTGTCTAAGGCTCTAAGCAATCAACCACAATCTTCTGATTGGTGCAGGAATACAAATTAAAACATTCACAATAATGGTGGTCCAATTTTTTCTTAAATTTATGCATCCACAGCCAAACCATTCTTAATTAGTAAATCTTCAGTTTTGCGATGGTGGAAATCAGGTCTGACTTTAATGTCTTTGAATAGGGCTGCCATATTCCTAACAGTCTTCTCAACATTAAACATATGCAATTCTTATTGTAGGACTTCTTAAAGCAAATCTCAAGTCAAGTACCTAGGGCAACTTACTACTATACTGCCATCTTCTATGGCAAGTGTATCAAGCCTAAGAGTTGTGGTTGTATGTGAGAGAAAGAGTGAAGTGAAGGGGGGGGTGGAGAGAGAGAAAGAGAAAATAAACAGAAATATGTTTGCTGTAGAAACAGGTTTAATTAGATTTAATGTAAAGGAAGAGCATTTTGTAACAGACCTTTGGTGACTTCTGCTAGGAATGGCATTGTTCATCAATATATCTAAACTGCTAAAATGAAAGAGCTTATTTAATTCAAAATGATCAAAAGAATGCACATTTATAATAAAAAGTAGAGAAAATAATCTTCCTGCATTTTTCACCCTATCTTACTTTGATGAGGACATTAGCTGCACAAGGTATGCTTTAAAAAAATCACTAGACAACAGAAAGCTATTAGAACAGGGGTCCCCAACTCCTGATCCCTAGACCGGTACCAGCCTGCGGCATGCCAGCAATCGGGCCACACAAACAAGCAAAGCCCCATCTGCGAGATGCAGGCAGCACACAAAACCACACACCCTCTGGTCCATGGAAAAACCTCTCTCCACGGAACCAGTCCCTGGTGCCCAAAAGGTTGGGGACCTCTCTATTAGAAGATTCCAAGAGAGGGCATAAATATGTAAACTAGTCTACATATGATTGTTGAACACATATCTAACTGTAATATTTATGGCTCTTTTTTAAAGTTAGACATACAATATATATTCCATCTCCTGATCACATCTATGCTACAAGTCCTTTCAATGAAGGGGTATCATCTTGTGGGATCTATGAAATGAACCTTCTCTGTCATGATGGCTGGTCTTTGGAACATCATTCCTCTGGAGATTAGATTGGCCCTGATTCTATCAGCCTTTAGCAAGGTCCCTAATTATGGAGGACAGATTGTCAGTTGGAGTCCATGATATTTTTGTTTTAATTGCTGTGTGATTTCTTTTAACCTTGACTACCAGTTATGTGTTTTATTTTGCTATTACTTTTAAGAGTCGCCATGATAAGATGAGTGGCCATATAAATGGAATAAATAAATACTTTCAATCTTCATCAATATTTTCCTCTTTTATTAATTTATTCTTTCTTGGAGTCTCTCTCTTCCTTTTAAAGGATATTAGATAACTCTGTGACCCATTGGATCATTCTTTGAGAAAAAGATAATGCAGTGTTATATGACTAGAACGAACATTAAATTTTAGTCTGACCATTTATTTTTTTAAACTCCAGTATTGGATAGTCCCGTGATCATCTAAGAAGTGTACGTATCATAAATAGAAAAATAACTGTGATGGCAGATAATAAATCAGTATTTACTTACCTAAACAGATAAATAGAATAAACACAGGTGAACAAAAATGTGGTGGGAAGGTGAGTGACTTTCAACTTCCTGCTGTCCTCCCCATTGACTTTGCTTATGGGAAGCTGCCATGGAGTGTTGAAAATTATGATGATGTGACTACGGGTGCATTGAATCTGTGAGCACAATTTTGTGAATAAAACTGGCCTGATAATTGTGGAAATTTCAATTCCATAAGAATAATGGAGTCATGGAATTTTTAGACTTTCTTTAAATGAGTGGATTTTAGATAACTTGATTCAAAAATGGTTGTGGTATAATCCATTATTTGGGTTAGCCTGGGGGTACAAACAAACAGATAAACACAATGAGAGTTTTAGTAGTATATAGGTTATAATGGCCACCAGCCCAGCCCATACCCAGCCATACCACTGCTCAGGCCAGACCTGCCTTTCTATTAAGATTGAAAAGAGACTGTACATGCCACCTTGCATCTCTGCTCCCCCACTCCGCCCCAGAGTGCCATTGCTCTGGGCTGTGGGGAGTGTGTTTTACTAGGGAGCCCAGAAACAGAAGGCCACACATTCCCCCTCCTGTTCCATTTGCCACCTGCTGTGCCTGGAGAGGGAAAAAAAAGAGAGAGTGTGTTATTTGAGAATATGAACTTGCATTGTATATTTGGACTTTGAAAAAGCTTTTGACAGTCCTTTGCCAAAGACTCCTGGGTAAGCTTAGGGGTTGGGGGCTAAGAGAAAAGCTTTTCTTGGTATAGCTGATTGGTAAAAAAACAGAAAATAGAGGCTAGGAATAAATAGACTAATAATAAGATTTCTAGACGTGGGAAGATACTCCTGGTGATGGAATTTTGTTCTGTTTTCTTTGTGTGGCTGAAATGGAGGCAATTGTTGCAGCAATTTTTTAGAACAGTAGTGGACAGGAAGCAAGGGAACGAGCATTTTAAAAATAAAAACATTTTTTCTCTCTCTAAAGAATTTAAAATTTTAAAACTAAGAATAGAAAATATTTAGGTTTTCTATCTGATAGGTTTTCTTTATAATACATCTTTAATTTTAGTTTTGGGTCTGTGGGTGTTCCATTTTGAATGCATAATCCTTAACATCTTATTTTGTGGGAACCTTACAGAACTACAGAGGTTAAGCTAGGATTGTATATCTGCAAGGAGACTCTAAACCTAGTGTTGCACTGCCCCCCCCCAATTCCTTTAATTGACCTAAGGCTCAGAAGCACATGTTGCTGTCAAACCTTGATTTACAGTCCTAGGGAAATGCATTGAACTTGAAAAGATGCTTCAGAAAGGTTACATATTCATTATAGTTTAAATGTGGGGAAAGAAAATAGAAACCACTAGAAATGTTCCCTATCGGTCCCAATCTCAGAAGACACCCAACCCATACAAATGGGTTCAAGCTTTCAGATTGACATAGCACTTTTCTGATCTTGATGGTGCTATCTAGAAGATACATCCTGTTGCTAAATGTGGTGGTTTCCTTAGCTTTTTACAGTGATTGCTGACATGAATTTGACAAGAGACACAAGGGTAGATTATGCCTGCAAAGGAAACATTAGTCATATATTATTATTTTGTTACTATAAAATATTTGAAAATGTACTGAAACTAGCATATATTAGCATGCATAAGAAATAAATTTTAAAATGTGAAAGATGTCTCCAAGTTACTAACAGTAATTGTGCTGAATTAAATGGATTAATTAGAAAAGAATAACACAGTTGGGAGAGACCTTGGAAGTCTTTTAGTCCAACCTGCTGCTCAGGCAGGAGACCCTATACCATTCCAGATAAGTGGCAATCCAATCTCTTCTTAAAAGACTCCTGTGATGGAGCGCCCACAACGTCTGAAGGCAAGCCGTTCCAGTGATTAATGTTCTCAATGTTAGGAAATTTCTCCTTAGTTCTAGGTTGCTTCTTTTCTTGATTAGTTTCCATCCATTGTTTCTTGTCTTGCCTTCTGGTACTTTGGAAAATAGGCTGACTCTCTCTTCTTTGTGTCAGCCCCTCAAATATTGAAATACAGCTAGTCCTTCTTTTCACTAGACTAGACATAACCAATTCCTGCAACCTTTCTTAACATGTTTTAACCTCCAGCCCCCTAATCATCTTTGTTGCTCTTTTCTGCATTTATGGTTATCACCCACTAAGGTGGCTAGTAATTATTAACTTAAACAGATAATGAAACTTATTGGCAGACACAGAAGCAGCTTTGGACAACAGAAAAAAAAACCCAGTTGCATGCATGTCATGTAATGTAAATTAATATAGGAAGCAAAAGCATCCTACATACATTTGTTTATTGTGCATGACTATATGCATAGCAATTTTCATTTCACTCTGCATAGTCAGAAAGTAGAGCTGGACTATAAAAACTGAATGACACTAAATGGGAGCAGTGAAGTTTTTGTATCTCTTTGATGCCAAAACGTCATCTGAAGTTTTTCAAGTCTGATTTGGTAAACCAATTTTATTCCTTCACAGAAAAAAACAAGACACTTTTCTGTTCTCTGTATAAAACAGAGCCAACCAAAGACAATGGCCTCTCATCCCAGATTATGGTAGCCAAAATTATTTTCCTCCTTTTGGTATGTCAGGCAGAAATTTTCAGAAACATTTCTCACTATTCTTAACAACTAAATACAGTAATTATAAATTTAACGCTTGAAGTGGCTGCATACCTCATAACAGGTACCACTTTGGTGGGCACATTAACAAGGATATGAAAGGAGCCCCAAACTGGGCATCTCCTGGGCAACAGTGATGTCACCAGCTAATCCTTTTAACCCAGAAGCACCTTGGTAGTTTCAACATGAGTGTGATACGATGTGACCTAATAATAGAGCTGGCTCTGAGATGGACAGTTACTGAGCTAACTACCGGTATTTGCATTGGTTTCAGCACTGCCTATAGAAAGCTTCCTTCAGCAATTACCAAGCTACCAGATACCAGGCTAGCAAGGAATACACCATCCTGACCCCTAAGTATGAGCACTGCTCATACTTTTACTCCAAATCTGCTTACTTAAGACATATATTGTCCTGCAGCAGAGATGGAAAGTTTGTGTACCATGTTAGCTAAGCAAAGCAATCTTGAAGGTTCAATTACTCTGGGTTCAGGGGACAAAAAACTGCAACTGGTCCTCTTGTGGATAATCTATGAAATGACCTGGGTGGTGATTCTTGTCTTCTTGATTCTCTCAATAATGATTGGTATCATTGATCATGATTTCTTTCTGGACCACCTTTGTTAAGAGATGGAGCACTATTTTATAATGATTCTTTCATGAGCAGATGCTTCCAGATGGTGACATATATAGTGTAATTGTGGCTCAATTTTCTATGCTTATGACATCCAGCTCTATTATTTTTACCTGGCTCAAGAAGGAGATGCGATGGAAGTCTTAACCTGATGACCAGTATAGGATAAAAAATGAATCCCAACCAACTAGTATTGTATTTCTACAGAAGCGTTCCAATTTCAGGTTAGTTTCTGCTATCCTTCTGGATAGCATGCATTTCTCATGAAGGAACATGGGTGCAATCTGATAGTTCAGCTCATGGAAGCTGGAGCTAGAGTTTGATACTGGGAGGATGTACATGTCTATTTTCCTGATCTTTTCCTAAAGAAAAAGGACATTTACTCCTTCTCTTGCATGGTTAAAAGTACTGCATTTAAACATTGACACAACATTCCCAAAATAAGCAGTTTCTAAAGAGGCAGCAGAAGAGTTTTCATTAACAACACAAAACCACAAATTACATAAACAGTTGGCAAACTAAATGATGCTTAACTGATGGCTCATTTTCTGTTTTTCTTTGATCAATTATCAGATTCTATAAGAACTTTGTTCAACATAGTTTGATATCACAGTGCAGAATTCCCCACTCAACTTTAGAATTTTCAGTTAAGGCTGTGAACAAGAAAGGATTGACCTTGGACAGACTGCTTCCTATGTCCACACTGCAAATTATTTATTACTGTTTGTTGTTGGTTTTGTGTAGTATATATGATTCTTTCATTGTTTCTTTAAAACTCAGCCTGAGAATAGAATAGAATAGAATAGAATAGAATAGAATAGAATAGAATAGGAGCTGGAAGGGACCCTGGGGGTCTTCTAGTTCAGCCCCCCCTCAAAAAAAATTCTTAAATTTTCTTAGTATGCTCAGGCAGGATAATGTTCATTATAAATATAGCAGAGCCATCCAAGAAATAAAAAACAGTTGCTACTATGTCATCGTTCATCCCTTCTTATTATTTATCTTGCCTTTCTTCAAAAAACTGGGCACTCTAAAGACAAACAAACAAACAGCTATAGCTAGTCCTCTACTTACAACCATTCATTTTGTGGTTGTTTGAAGTTACAACAGCAGTGGGAAAAAATGACTTATCCTGTTTTTCGCACTTACGACCATTGCAGCATCCCCATGCTCTCATGATCAATATTTGGGTGCTTGAGAACAGGCTCAGAACAGGACGGTCGCAGTGTCCTTGAGTCACGTGATCCCCTTTTGCGACCTTGTAACAAGCAAAGTCAACGGGGAAGCCAGATGAACTTAACAACCATGTTACTGTCTTAACAACTCCAGTGATTCATTTAACAACGGTGACAAGAAAGGTCATAAAATGGAGCAAAACTCATTTAACAACAAAACTCATATTAATGAAAATTTTGAACTCAATTATAGTCATTAAGTCCAGGGTTACCTGTAGAGGTTCTTCCATTAGCTGGCCAGAAATCAGGCCCAATGCTAAAAAATAGTTCCTTCTCACAGTAATGAAGTAATGCTGGACTATTCTTCGTTTGTTCCCTCTAATCCAGGGCTTTTCAACCAGTGGTACGGGTACCACCTGTGGTACATTGGCACCTGGCAGGTGGTACACAACCATCCTAGAAAAGTGGTAGCGGGGGAGGGGAATGAGCTGAACTGGTGGCAGCACCGCAGAAGCCTGAGCGAGAGATGGCTGGAGCTGCAGGGCTGTCAGGGCTCAGCAGAAGCACCAGGATCAGTGCCGCTTTCCAGCTGATTGCTGCTTCTTCGGGGCTGTCAGGGCTCAGTGGAAACGCCAGGATCAGCGCCAGGCTCCAGCTGGAGCTCGGCACTGATCCTGGTGCTTCTGCTGAGCCCTGAAGAAGCACCAATCAGCTGGAAAGCAGCACTGATCCTGACGCTTCTGCTGAGCCCAGAAGAAGTACCGATCTGCTGGAATGTTGCAGCATCTCCAGGGTCTTGTGATTTACATTCAGATGCTTGGCAACTGATTCATATTTATGACGGTCACAGTGTCCCAGGGTCATGTGAAGTGACCAAAACCTGCTGCAACCACCCAGCAGACGGGGGGGGGGATAAAAACCAAACATCCCCACCCCACCCCCGCTGCCAATCCTCAACAGAAATGGTCACAGCAGTGAAAACTTTGGACAGGAGAAAGAGTGCCACCGGGTGGGCAGGCAGGCGTCTTGCTTGGCGGTGGCTTGGGGGGCACTTTTTTCAGTGCCATTGTAACTTCGAACAGTCACTAAGCGAACTGTTGTAAGTCAAGGACTTCCTGTAGTTTATCACTTTTTTTTTTGGTCATCAAGTTTTTGACACCTTGCTAGGCGACTGGTGGTACTCGGATGTTGCCATATCCTAAAAGTGGTACAATGGGTGAAAAGGTTGAAAAGCCCTGCTCTAATCAATCATAAAAGATGCATCATGTGCATCATTCCCAGGATTCAGCTGAATGTAACCTGAGTTGCCAGATCATTGCTATTTGTCCAGCATAAAGAAGAGATACATGATATTGTGATGCTTCCAGGTTTTACAGTGACAACAGGGGCAAGCAAATTAGATTCCCAGTCTTGGGGAATAGAAAAGATTAGCTGGCTAGCAATCTGTCTTTATCTCCCATGATAGCAATAGCATTGTTTTCTCTATCCACAACCTTCTGCCTCTCTAGCCCTGGCTGAACTGGAATTCTTTTCATGCACTAGACTGATTGGCTTAGTAAATATGCCCTCACTGAAATCCAACAAAAACACCATTATATTCTAGAATAAGGATATGAAGGCTGAGTTCTAAAATAATTGTGGTTCATGCAAAAAGGCATACTGCTTTTAAGAGTCTAGAATCTGATTGAAGAAGTATATGGCTCTGATACTCCTGATATTTACTCTCTCTTCTTCTCAATAGTACACAACTTTTCTTCTTCTTTAAAAAAAAAGATGCTGAGCTTAATAAAATGTTTCCCAAGATGGCTTCACTCAGACACATATGTTCATTGCTTGGCCCAGCATTGAATGTACTTCAATGAAATTACACATATAATATTTATTTAGTTTTAAAAAACAGGGAAAGGGAAGGGGGGATCTCTTCTAGAACCAACAAATAATAGACCAACAAGCGACCAAAACAGCATAAAAGTTTAAGCATAAACATAAAAGAAGAAACTAGTGGGACAAAGCTTAGGCAACTTAGCACTACTCCTGGGAGCATCTTGCCCAAAAACCCTGTTCAATTTGGCTGTATCACTGTTATGGAACATGTACGCATACATGCACATATAAACACACTCCGACTTAAATGAAATAAATAAATATTCAAAGTTAAAGCATCAAAATGCATTTACATGAAAGATAACGAATAGTGAAAAAAACCTTTCTTATTGTATTTTATTTCTAAAAGTTTTTGACCCACCTCAAATAATAATAATAATAATAATAATAATAATAATAATAATAATAATAGTGGTAGGTGTCCTGGGTGCAATCTCAAGATATCTAGAGCACCATTTGAACACCATCGGCATTCACAAAATCATCAATAGTCAATTACAAAAAGGCAACTTCACTTGGAACAGTTTACATCCTGGGACAATACCTTTAACACCAGGGACAATACAGTGGTGGGATTCAAGTAAGTGAACAACTGGTTCTCTGTGGATGCTTCTTCCGGAAGTCCATTCTGGGCCTGGGCAACAAAAAATTAGTTACCAGTTCTGCCGAAGTGGTCCGAACTGGCTGAATCCCACCACTGGGACAATACCTTTAACACCATTAAACATCTGCCTATCCCAGGTTCTTGGGAAAGACTCAGTAGGTAGGTATAATTGCCAAAGCCAGTCTAAACATCTGGCTTATATTCAATGAACCATAATAATAACATTTTGATGGTATCTTTAATATTATTTAAAACACAATATCTGCCTATCCCAGATTCTTGGGAAGGACTTGGTAGCTGGATTAATCCAGTCTAAAACATCTGTCCCACCAACTATAGTAATTTAATGATAAGATGGTTATCATTTCTGCAATGGTCAGCACTGAGGCTGTCCTTTCTCTGCAAATGAATTGCTGAGATTAGCCTGCAGTCATCTAAAGTGCTCTAACCCAAACAGAGAGTTTCCCTTGGAGATGACATAATAATAAGAATAATAGTCTGGAAGTGGAACAGAGAAGGTTACCTAGAGTCATTTTGAAAGTGACTTGGGTTATTGATAGAGGGCAACCTGGTTTGTTTCTGCAGTTGCCTACCTGTTTTGAGTATAGCGCAGTGCAGAAAAGCTTTCAGTCTTGAAATCTAGGCAGGGACCTGCTGATTGGGTAATTCTGGAAGTAGAAGTCCACAGGTCTGGAAGGCATCAAACTGTGCAGGCTTCACTAGATATGTTCAATTTATTCAATTATTTAATATATACAATAAGACTTTAGTTCTCCAGAACCCGAACTCTAACTTCAAGTTGCTTTTCCTAGGTAATGAAAATCAGTTTTTATCAGGGTATATTTGAAAGTTTATTTTACACTTGATCATACAGCATCATCACATTAAGTCATTTACCATTTTACTACCACATTTTTCCAGTTCTTCAGAATATCCCCCTTTCTGAAACTATTGTAAACAATGTTGGGGTCATCAACAAATTAAGGTTTACTGAGGTTTATCGCTAATTGTGATATATTAACATAAAATTTAAAATAATTCTTCTGAAGTTTTTCAGAATGTATTTTGATGTCTATTGTAACTGTGTAGACTTTCTTCAATATTGTACTTTTCCATTTAAATTAAATTTAAGCTGGATGCGGCAGTGGCTACTGTTCTACTCAACTAACAAAATCTTACAACTCACTCTAGGCCAGTGCTTTTCAAATTTGACATCTTTAAGGTGCACAAACTTCAACTCCCAGAATTCCCCAGCCAGCATCCTGAAATCCATATATCTTAATGCAGAGGTCCCCAATCTTTTGAGCACCAGGGACTGGTTCCGTGGAGAGAGGTTTTTCTGCGGATCGGAGGGGATGTGGTTTCATGTACTGCCTGCATCCCACAAATGGGGCTTTGCTTGTTTGTGTGGACCAGTTTCTGGTATGCCGCAGCCTGGTGCCAGTCCCCAGACCTGGGGTTGGGCACCCCAATCTTAATGTCACCATGTTTGAAAAACACAGTTCTAGGTGAAACAATTACTTAGAATTGTCCAGGCTGTTTTGCCACATAATCATTTGGAATAATGCATAAATGTTATCTCATTGAACAATATTTATTCAATCTCCTTGAAGATAGCTGAAGTCAACCATTACAGTAATCAGTTTCCTTTTAAGATGCCTTCCTGAATTCAATTTCTCTATCACTCTACATATTTTTATTCCTAACTTTTTGCCATCAAGTAGCTGATGACTGATTAGCTGATGATAAAGCAGTCACTTTATATACAAGGCAGGATTTGGAAATGTTGTATTGTACATACCTATGTACGTATTACTTTAAGACATTAAATTATCCAAGCACCTCAAACCTGTTATTATCTTTCAGTGCAACAGATCTTTGGAGCAGAATGAAAATGTCACCAAAGCCACAATAACAAGAAAAGGATTGAAAATAAATGCTGATAACCACTGGACTGGTGTTAAGTTTCCCCAAAATGTGCAAGCAATCCTAACCCTTAGCTTTTCTTGCCAATTTGTCAAAAGCATCTTGAGTTTATGCGTCCATTTATTAGACTGGATATTATTGCTGCACTTCTCTATCTGCCTCCAGGACATGTAAGCCGCTACCATTACTGTCAATGTTGGAGGATGGGAGAAAAGGCTTGGAATGACTGAAAGGAAAGTGAAAGTGTTCAATGCTGATGCTCACGCCTCCCTTCTCTCCTGGCCCCAGCTGTTGCTATAGCGACCAGAACAAAGCCTTTTCTCTTTCCTTCTTTGGAATTGTTAATTGTTTTTGTTCTCCCCTTGGGGGCCCCCTTTCTTTTTTTAATTGTCCAGTTGTTCCTTTCTGTATGGGTGTGCCCCTCCTCTGCTCTTTGCTCTCCCCTTTCCTTTTATTACTTACTTAGGAGAAATCAGTGGGGATAGTTTTATAAAGCCTGTTAAAAGGAACATTTTAACAATGTTCTCCTACAAAATGCCCAAAGAATGAGTAGGAGAGTAAGAACTTGCTGAGATAAAGGGCTTTGATGGGCGATTTCACAACAAAGCCATGGGCCGCCTTTGACCTCCTGGGGCTGGTCTCCCATGGCTATGCCTCCGGCCCCTGGTGCGGGCATTTTTTAGGGAATCTCCACCACACACATTCTGACTGGGGCAGCTTCTCAAAGGTGAGAATAACATGGATCAAAGCCATTTGGGCACTGTCTCTGTGGCTTCTTGCCCAAAATGCCAGGGTAAGTACATCCTGGAGAAAAGAAATATCATTTCTTTTATCTCTTTTTTCTTTTCTTCCCTTTTTCTTTTACTTGATCCTAAAGTTAGAAAGAAGTGAGAAATGACATAAAAAGGGACTTTCTATTTTGGAATATGTACAAGTATATTATACACATGAGCTTTGTAAATGATTTAGGCACCATTGGTCAAAGCCTTCCAAGCAAATAAAAAAAATGTTTAAATTATTCTTACTAAACTAATGACTTTAACTGATATATTTTTGCTACTCTATTCTGAACAACTAATGGTAATTTCAATTTTCAATAATAACTGTATTTATCTGAATTTGCATATGTGACTATTTAATATTTGGTTAATAGTTAAGCAAAATAAAAACCCCGAGCAAGGGATCTTCCTAACACCTCTATGCTACTTCTCAGTACTGGAGCACATGCTTTACATGCCAAAAGTCCCAGGTTCAATTCCCAATTATTTCTAGATAAATAGTAAAATAGCAAGTGATTGTGTGTCAGAGGAATGCCACTCAGAATAGCAATACTGGACTAAAACCTTAAAAAGCTTCTATAAGCTTCCATCATTAGTTAACCACAATTTTGCTCTACTGCAAAATTGGACTACAACAGCACTTTTGGAAATATTAGCCAAATCTGAACCGGTGAATAAAAACTTCTGGTGAACTGGTGAATAGAAAGTTCAGTCATGTCTCACTTAAACCACACTGATTCTGCTGACATACACTAAAATAGTGAAATCTCCTTTAAAGTAAACTTCTCCTTGTGAATTTGTGGATATGTTTCATGTCATTTTCTTGAAAACAGTATAAAAGTAGGTTGTCTCTGCCTTCTTTCAGGATTGTTGTTTACTTGTTGTTTTTTTAAATTTCCTAACATAGCCCACAGCCCTGGGTTTCCTGGTGGCTGTCCATCCAAGTTCCCACAAATACTGGTATGTTAGCTCAGTTTTAAAAGAAGCTATTGAATTAAAAGAAATTCAAAGAATTGTCTATATTTCTATGACCAGACTTCCCATTCCATGAAAACTATGGTCCATAAACAAAAAAATTGTTTTTTGTGGTCTCCTCTTAAAAAGGAGGGCGAGGGACACGAGAGCCTTATCCACTGCTGAGGTTGGTCTTTTGTGGCCACATCTATCAGTGTACACCTAAGATTCCTTCATCCAACTTCATCCAAAAAAAAAAAAAAGATCCACACCATTTTCTCACCCTTCCCTGTACATTCCTTTGCTGAAAAAGACTGCTTTTTTTTACAGTGAAAGGAATTATTGATGCATAAGAGAAAAATAATTGTGATTTATTGGCACTGTTAGTGAAAATATAGTGATTCTTAATGATGCTTGCTGTGAGAGAAAAATAAGAAAATTATGGTCATCCCCTGTAATCCACAGATACACAAACATTCTGGGTACCCATAGGAGTTACACAGGAACCCTTTTTCAGAAACTACCGTGTTTCCCCGATAGTAAGACACCCCCGATTGTAAGACGTATCGGGGTTTTCAGGGGGTCGGCTAATATAAGCCGTACCCCGAAAGTAAGACATATTACTCCTGCCCACTTCCGCCTCCTGCTTAAAATACTTAAATACTTAAAATACTTAAATACTTAAAATACTTAAAATACTTAATATACTTAAAATACTTAAAATAAAACTGACAATTGTTTTCCAATCAATATAAGCCGTACCCCGAAAGTAAGACATAGTGGGGCTTTTGGGGATAAAAAGAAAGTAAGACACTTCTTCCTTTCGGGGAAACACGGTACATGAAGTCTGGTAGGTAGCTTTAAATTCCTCCTTATTTTTTCATATCCCCTTCCTGTTATGTTAATTGAATTTTAAAGTTTGAATATACAAGCAAGATAATTTTACATATACAATAGCTATTAAATCTAGATAAGTGTGATCTATAAACTTACATTTTATCATGCTCTTCCCATTTCTCTTTGAATTAAGAACTTATCTGTATTTGATTCTTCTAAAATCACTAATTAATAAAGTGAGAGAGGTTTTACACATCTTGATATTCTATGTGAATTAAGCAGTGTTGCTGTCTTTAGTGGTTAAGAGTATTGTTGGACTAAGGCTATGAAGATATGGACATATCCCAACTCAGCCATGAAGCCCTCTGGGAATTGGGAAAGAGCCCCATCCTCCAACTTCTGGAGACAGGATGAGAGATAAATTTTAAAAAACATCTCCTCAGACAGTGTTCCTATCCAGACCCAGTAACAGGCAGCTGGTTAGTTGATTAGAATGTATATTTATATTGAATCAGAATAATCCTCCTTAATCACATATATATAATCACATACATATGCATTTAACTGAGGATGCCCTCACACCCCTCTATGTAACTTAATAGTTACATATATGGAACCATGCTTTACCCATGATGTTGGTTTATCGCAGCAAACTGACAGCTGTATACTGTACTCCTTCTGATTGTTTTCCTATTATGAGAAACACTACTAGTCTCTAGGAGGTTTCTGGCTGAGTGTTTCAGCATTCACATAGAAACACAAGAATAAGAAAGCCCTCCAAACAGATCTGAAATTGCTTCTATATTTATGAGCTTTCTTAGAAAGTTCTCAAGACAAGCTCAACCATCTTACAAGTGAAATCTCCTGGATTGCATGCTTACTGATATTGCATGCTTGCTGATAGCATCATGTCCTATCACCTTAAAACTGTAGTTTGTTTTCCATTGTCAACAGTTGTGATAAAAAGCTATCTGGATAGATATCATAGATATCATAATTGGTTGAGAAGAAATCCAGAAAAGCACCCTTAAATGAAAAATTAAAGAATAAAAAGCTGCTCATTCAAGTGAGTTGTTGGCATATACTTTGTTATATTTATAACAACTTTCTCAAATGATAAACATTCTTTAAATTAAAACTTGTACTTACTTATGCAATTGGCTTTAGTTGTGGACAGAGGGCATGATACTATTTACAAGACTTTGAAATAGAATTAAAGAATTAACATTATGTCAACTTTGGCATCTAATTCCCAAGTAGGCTGGTCAATAGCTGTATGATGGAGCAGAACACTTTTTATATTTCTTGCTGCAAATAAGTTCTTCAATAAATGATTTGTATTTATTTATTACATTTATAAGCGAATCAATGACTTTTCATTCAAAATATATCTGAAAATTATAGTTAAGGGCAAATCAGGAAATTATAATTTTGACAATAAATTCTAACAGAAACTCCTTCCCTGCTGCATCCTTGTCCTTGATGTATGCTGGCCAAAGGCTACAGCAGGTTCAGTCATTGTAAAGAGTCATATTCACATTTTTTTTAAAAAAAGTCAAGATCTATACCTATTAAAGCAGGGGTGTCAAACTTGCAATGTCACGTGACAGTGACATGTCGCGATGTATCACGACTTTTTTTCCATTGCCAGCAATGGGGTGGGTGCATGACCATGACACATCTGTCCCGCAGGCCGGCAGTTTGACACCCGTTTTAAAGATTATTTTTATACAGAAAATAAAGCCGTAGATTAGATCCTTATTCTGAAATGTCAGTTTACAACAATGAGTTACTCAGAATATGGTAGATTTATATACTAATTTGAAATTCTAGTGATAAGTTGAAAACTGCAATTTAGATGGCAGAACCATAAAACAGCTGAGGATTCACTTTAACCCTCAATCTATTGTTGCAAAATCATTAGACAACTGTACTCTTTGGAATCCCAAACTGGCAACCAAACTTCATGATAACAGCACCAAAGAGCATTGACACTATTTTCTTTTTAATACTGTAAACACTTTCCCATTTTAACCATGAAATTAGATATTAATAGCAGCAGCTTCGACAGTAATGACTTTTAAATGCAGAGTCCCAAGTTCATGCCAGTTTCCTTTCCCCAAAGGAAGATGAATAACTTACTGTGGATGTCCTCCAAATTTTACCAAAATTGGTAAGGCTCTAGCAAAAGTTTGATTATTGGCCATACTGAGTTTTAATTTCAGGAAGAGGGACCTGTACTAGGCAGAATTGGCTGCCATATATATTTATTTTTGTATTTAATTTAATTGTATTTGTTTTGATTGTTTGCTGCTCAGAGTCATTTGTCTGAAATCGGGGGCTATAAAAACAATTAACTAAAACTGTTTGTGTGTTTGAATTACCTGTCTGCTGTAATATTCAAAAGCTTGCATTTCTTCCTACATTGGGCAGGGCTCCATTCACAAAGCTGCTTTAACTTGGACTCGAATAAACGCAAAAAAAAATATAGAGGAAGACTCTCCTTCAGAATTGCAGGTATTTAAGATATCTGGCTTCAGCTTCGGGTCTTGTGCCCCAGGCTAAGTGTGGACGTGTGAATCCAGCCACTATAGCTTAATCAAGAAACCACGATTAGCTATGCATTGACGCAATGTGCGAACTCAGCCACTCTCTCAAAGCTCAGAAGAGGAAAGTCCAGTAGGAAACAGGTCCACAGCCAAATCTGGAACCGGGACCCTAAGCTACCCCTTTGAGGCAAACGAGCAATGGAATCGGGCTAGCGGGAGGGAGAAGCACGTTCCCTGGAAACGGCATGGATGGGTCGGCCGGAGGAGTGTCCTTCTCGTTTTCCCCTCCCCTCCTCTGGAAGCCTGCAACGCCAACCGCGTGCGATCGCACCGACTAAGCGTCCGCCTCTTGTATACAGAGAAAAAGATGGAGGGAGGGAAAACCGGGTCTGGCCTGCCCCTGGGGCGGGGCGGATTGGAAGACAACAGCCCGAGCTCGACAGAAGAAGCAGCTCGCTGCCGGAGGAAGCCGCGCCGAGTCCCGCGAAGCAATTTAGTAAGTACCGCCGGCCGGGTCTTTGCCAAACCTTAGCCAAACCGTAGCGGAGCGTCTCCTTTGGGCTCCTCGTGCCTCCTTCCCGCTGTTCGCTAATCTTAACTCCGGATGAAATGACCTGCCTTCCGGGCTCAAGCTGAGGCCACTGGCGTACTAATGGACGCCCCGTGAAATGCCCCAGCGACCTGAGGTGCCTCGGAGTAACTTGTAGCTCGTGGGATGTTTTGTTTGGCAAGAGAGCGCAGCAGCTCCGCGCGCGCGCGCCCCCCGGCTTGCTTTATTGCACGGATTTCGATTTTTATTTTCCTCCTTTAAGACACGTGAACTCCGCTGCTGGAGAAAAGCTCTTCAACTGGAAATGGAATCTGGGGAGGGTATTTGGTTTAACAGTTCCTTCTTTCTCGGTTTGCAAACTCCATAGAGAGATCCCCTCTGTTCGCTGGCTATTTACTCTGTTTATGGATGTGTGTGCGCGCGCGCGCGAGGTGGCGCGCGCGAACCCGCATTTGTACTGTAAATTAACACACTAGTGAAGGGAATCACTGATCCCCTTCTTGCAGTCTACAGATCCCCGTTTATAAAAATGTCCCATGAGGATCAAAAGGAATCGGTTGGTTAACCTCTTCTGTATATTGCCCAGCCACTCCGCCGTATATTTTGCAATATTCTCCTAATTTCCTCGGGACGGCAGTGAAGAGGCTCTTGAGAAAGGTGTTTTGTGAATTCAAAAGTGGGGCTCCAGTTCAAAATAGGTATTTGCAGAGGCTTCCGTCTGCTCCAAATATCTCCCGGAAGGTGAAGGGTCGTAATTGTGTCTTACTCACTCACGCCCTCCCTCAAATAAATACACATTGTCCAGTTTTCTGCATCGTTCCCTGTGGGTTTGTGTTTTTTTTTAATTTGCGTGACTTTGTCTATCCGTGAACAAGGAACTATATCGGACTGCTTCTTGCCAGACCTTTCTTTAGGTAGAGTTAACTTAATCGTAGAGAGGGAGAGAGACTTTTAAAGGAGCCTCAGAGCTACTTTCTCTTCTTCCCATTTCCTGTCCACCTCCTCCCCATTTTCTGACCAAAACAAAACAGCATATTTATAACTGACTAGGGGCACTGTCTCGCCAGCCAGTCTGTGGGGTTCTGTAATACAATGATTTCATAGTCAATGGGGAGAGGCAGGGTGATGCTCTTGCAGTTGTAGGCACCAACAGAGGTCACCAAGCACGTTATAAAATAAGCAGCCTGACAAAAGGTTATTTCTCAGTTTACAAAGGAGAACAGATACAACTTTAACCTAAGCCTGGATTTTTTGAAGGGAAAAAAACTTGCTTTATTGAAAGAGGTGTCATTCCATACAGGATTGCACCAAGCTCCTTGATGTTTATTTGTGGCATGTGTATGGTTATTGAGCCCTTTCTAAATCAGACAAAATTTCAGCTCTTACATTTTGAAGACTGCTCAATCTGTTTTGGATCTTGCCCTTTACTGCACTTTAGTTGCAAGTATTATTTTATCACAATTTTAGTGTAATTTCAGGGTCTATCTTTAATTTGAATGTCTAGGATAGGAGTGCAAGAAACATTATACATGACATACTTGATTGTTGCAAGATGTGCATTTCTAAGGGAGTTGTAGTACACAAAACCATAAACATTTCACTGTTGAATGATAAAATCCAAAGTAATCCTGTTTTGTCTTTCTGTTCTACTTTTGGGTAGTGTCAGATAGTTAGCATTTAGAATAAGTTTTACAATAAGTGAGTAACATTTATCCCCAAGCACTGATGCAGCTAGAGTATTTTGGCTGAAGTTACTGAAATTTTGATAGTCACCTATGTCCCAATTCTCTTCCCTATTTTGCCTAAAAGACATTATTTTCAGGACTTGTTCTATAATTTAAAGTCCTGAAAGTCTGATCCTATAAAATTAGTTAGGTATAGCAGAATAAACAATGGCATGCAATGCAACTAAATCCCAGTTTATTCTGGGTAGATGAGCTGTGCTTTTGTTTATTATTAGATACCATGACTCATGTGAATGAATAAAACCTGTAAGATGGAGGGGCATTCAAGTGTCCTAACCTGTGTTCTGTACAAGAGCTAAACTGTGATGGACATGACAGCTATTGCCCAGTTGAGGTTAAATCCAATCTCTAGGACAGCTGGCCATATGTTGGAGTTTGGTTCATTTTGTTAGCGTACCCAGGTAGCAGTTTGTAGAATTGGATGGTCAAGATGATGTACAAATAATAGCTGAAAGAATTAAAGTTCAAAGAAAGAATACACACAGACATCTAAGACAGAGGTGCGCAACCTTTTGGGCACCAGGGACCGATTCTGTGGAGAGAGGTCCCCCCCCCGACTGAAGGGGGCGTGGTTTTGTGTGCTTCCTGCATCCTGTGGATGGGGCTTTGCATGTTTGTGTGGACCAAACATGTTTCTGGCATGCCGCGGACCAGTGCCAGTCCACAAACCGGGGGCCAGGGACCCCTGATCTAAGACACAAAGCTGTTATATGGAATAGTAAACTTTAAAGGCCGTTTTCAACACACTGCATTTGTGGAATATAACGATATAAGCTGAGATACATAGGAATTATATAAATGTCAAAGCTTCTTGGTATAAAACCCCTAGAAAAGCTGTTCATTGTTTGGGGGAACCCTCTGGAGTAGCCTGAAGCAATATGATGTAGTGGTTAAAATGTTGGATTAGGACCAGAAGATCTAGGTTCAGATCTTTCCTCAACCATGAACATTTTCTAGATAACTCTGGAACAGTTTTTCTCTCTCAATTCAACCTACTTCCCAGGGTTCTTGTGAAGAATATTTGGAATAGGGAATACTACATACAACTTGAATTCCTGGATAAAAACTAGAACATAAATATAACAAAAATAATTGATTACTCCTGAAAGGAGAAATCTATAGTATCCTTTTAAGCCTATAACATAGACCTTTTTGATTCTAATCCTGATACTTCAAGTATGCATCTTGGAATATTAATGTTCCAAACATGGCTTTTTAATATTGTACAATATCCTTTACTCGGTTGCTGAGTTATCTCATCTTCAGGATTGCACAATGTAGTTGAATGAACACAGTTACTATGTAGCACCTGGTAGTTCGTCTTGGGCAGCATTATCTGCCAATTCTTACAGTACACTGCATAGCAAATTCAGACCTTCCTCTATATCATGTTTGAATTGACCTCAAATTTTGCCTTAGTTTAATGGTTCCAATGTCTCAGGCTAGGATCTCTTTGTTTTTATTGTTTTGCTAGTAAAAATGATATTTTCTGCAACCTGTGTTATGTCGCTGCAGAAAAATTAAAATGGGTGGGGTTGAGGCTTTGGATTCAGTTACCTGCCATTAATATTTGCGCACCACATAATTAGCATGGTCAATCTGGATGTGAGACAAAAAGTTACCTGGTGCATATGCTGGTTCCTAAATCCCAAACCTAACCTAAGATTCCATGATAGACTTTTGAATGTAATCTTTGCTTTCTGCAATAATTGTTATAATTTTATTTATTAAAATATAATTTTTTGCTATTAACACTTTTGTTGCTTGTCAGGTCTGCACATCTGTCAAATAACACACTTCTAACAAACAAATTTTGCTTCACTTAGAGAAAATCATTTAATTGGCAATAAACACAGGTTTTTGCAAGTTTCAGGCATATGGTTTTTAAAAAATGAAGTACAGTTTAGGCATGTGGATAAAATAAGGTTCAGATTTGTTTGCTGTTATTTTGTGAAGTTCTTCATTTAATTTGAGTATTGAAAATGCAAGGTCTTCCTAACTGTTCTCTTGAAATAAACATGTATAGGGAATTCCTGCTTCTAGAAAAAAAATAGTCTGCACAAATGACATATGTTTGTCAACAAAGACAGCTGTCTCACATATTCTCCTCCTTTCACCCCTATGGTATCTAGAAATATTCAGCATGTAATGTGATACCATCATTCTGGGAGTTAACTATTACCCACTTATTGTCATTTGTGACATTTCATTCTGTCCTCAGCGAACAAGAGAGAATCTTTCTAGTTGTGGCATCTAAACTGTGAAATCTCTTCCTGAGGCACTGTTGTGGAGTCAGCCTGGATACCTGACTTTTATGAACAGCTGCCGGGCCCCCAAGATCTTGGAAAGGTTGGCTGCTGAAACCTGCCTTTATCTCAAAATGTGGCCCAATTTTTCTAAGAAGTTAATTTAATTGCCCTCTGATGTGACATCATTATGGGAATGTAACATCACTTCTGACTTAATTGAAGAGAGCTGCTGTTCGGCCGCACTACTTAAGAAACCCGCCAGGGCTCCCTATCATGAGTCTCCCATATACCTGAGCCTTACCTGGAAATCAGCTGTATTAATGTAGCATGTAAATGAAGATTCAGTCATCTTCATCAATGATTTGGATGAGGGGATAGATGGAGAACTCATCAAATTTGCAGACGACACCAAGCTGGCAGGAATAGCCAACACTCCAGAAGATAGGCTTAAGATACAGAAGGATCTTGACAGACTTGAACACTGGGCACTATCTAACAAAATAAAATTCAATGGTGAAAAAGTAAGGTTCTATATTTAGGCAAGAAAACCAAATGCACAGATATAGTATGGGTGATACCTTGCTCAATAGTAGTAACTGTGAGAGGGATCTCGGAGTCCTAGTGGACAGTCACTTAAATATGAGCCAGCAGTGTGCTGCAGCTGCCAAAAAAGCCAACATAGTGCTAGGCTGCATTAACAGAGGGATAGAATCAAGATCACATGAAGTGTTAATACCATTTTACAATGCCTTTTTAAAATAATTTTGCTTCTAGCACATTGGCATTCTCCCACATAGGTCGCCATACTTCTAAACAGGGTGTTCTGTTTATAAGAAGCATATTTTAGGTGCAGAGTCACATATTATTGTCCTCTTGAGAAAGTCAATGAGCATTATCTGGGCTGTCATTCAAATACAATGGAAGCATTAACACAGTTGCTCCTGATGGCAATTGTAATCTGCTGTATTCCTTAAAATGCCTGCTGTGGACATGGGCTGTGGGATGACTTGCCACGTTTGAAGTGTACAATACATAAATGAAGTAAATAAATGTATCAGCATAAGCCATTAGAGCAGTTCACCTGAGGAACTAAATTTTCATGTTATAATCATTCTGTACAATCACTGCTTCTCTGATGTGCTTTCTACTGAGTGATCGTTGGTGCTGTCTGAGCTTACTGGCTTTCTTGCAGATGTTTTATTATCAAACTAGGTAACATCATCAGTGCTTCTTTGAAGACACCTATATTGTGAAAATGAGCCCTGTGATATAAAATGTGGGGGGCATAAGTTACACATACACACATATAGCACCAAAAACAACTGTCAATTAAATGTAATGGTACACAGAGATTATTTGGTATTCACATTACTTGCTGTTTACTCTCTCATGCTTAGATTATAGTTTCATTGAAAAGAAAACAAAAAAAACTCTACATGAATTTTTAAACAATCAGCATAAGTAACTTGACTCTATTGAATTATGTTGAATATGTGTGATGATTTTAACTGCCTTGATAGCTTCATTGTGGGAAATGACAGTCAAAAATATATTTTTTTGAGGGGGGGGGGTTATGGTTGAAAATTTTGCTATTTAGTATTTTAGTGCTTCTATGTTATGAAAGAAGCAGAAATGTCATTATATTTTATTTTATTTTATTTATTAATGTAAGGCAAATTCCAGAAATTATATAGGTCAATTGTGGCTTAATAGGTCAGAGGTGGGAAATCTGTGGCCATCCAAAATTATTGAACTATAATTACCAGCAGTCCCAGTCAACATAATGAAAAGAAATGTTGAGATAGGTAGTTCAACAACATCCAACCATCTCCCTGCTTTTGCACAAGGAAATACTGAATGAGTTTTGTATATGGAGAGAATGGGGACTGAAGTTTAATGTATTTGGAAGATATCATAGGTTATATACAGTGTTTCCAAACCTTGGCAACTTTAAGAGGAGTGGACTTCAACTCCCAGAATTCCACGTCCAGCAAGGGAATTCTTGGAGTTGAAGTTCACACATCTTAAATTTGCCAAGGTTGAGAAACCCTGTGTTAATATATTGCCTCTACAGAAGTAGGTTTTATTTCTTTTAGCTTCATTTTATCTACCTGCTTCATAGTTTTCTCAGATACCTGTCAGAACTTAACCTAGCATTGCATTGTCTTTTACAAGTTTTGCCATAAATAATTTTTACAAGTTTTTGTTAGCATAAGTAAAGGATGTCAATCTTAAAAATAAACTAGAAGAAAATAAAACACTACATATGCCTATATTCACATTGCATGTTTATGCTGGTTATTAAAGCTCTTGCAACTGCATATGCATATTCCACTAAGTTGATTTTGTGGTTTATTGTGTTCCGTGAGTTCAGTAGTCTATGGTTTAAGGTAGTTATGTATCAACAAAATAATTCATTAACCAAGTTAAGCATGTTGTGTGAGAATAGCCAGTGATTAAGGGATTAGAAATTAGGTACATGGATTCTCAGCTACATTTAACTGGGAGACTTTGGATTGTTGTAATCAGTTGTCTCCAAAAGAGCTGATGGGTTAGAGGAAGTGCAAATAAAAAGAACCGGTTTATAAAAGAAAGAACAGGGATTCAGTTTCTGCCTCAACCTCCTCCAAGATTTTGACTCCTTTTTTCCAGTTCTGTTATTCATATGTGACTTCAGTGTTTTCACAATAAAATTTGGACTTCTTGTAGGATATCTATTGATGCCACATGGTAAACCTTTCTTGGACTCTACCAAGGGAACTTTCATAGATAGACTGAAAGGTGGGATTGGGGAGAGGGCTGTTCTTTTAAAAAAAAAAAATCTGTGTGGAAAGTTTTGCGCAGGCTGATAGGAATTCTTTGGATTCTTGTGTAATTGACACTATAATAAATTGTACATTTATTTCAAACTATCCCTTGCTAAGATCGTATTTGCCTGAGATATTCTGTCTGTGACCAGATGTGTATAGCCCATTTATAGATGCAATACAAATCATCATAGCAGAAATCTTGACTGTTTAACCAGCTGTTCCCCTCTTGCAAATTACAATCTTTGGTGGGTGACTGAGACAAGTTTTTGCAGAAGTATATTTTGAGAGCTTTTACATCTAGTTTGAAAACATGAATAAAAACAATGTTATACAGTGGCAAACATTCTTGTTGTTTATATATGTATGGTATTACATGTGACAACATTTTGTTATAAATCTCACCTTACAGCTATGCATGGAATAGAAAGTATGTGTGTGTGTATGTTAGAAACATAATGTAAATAATGATCTACTTGAGTAAGCTACATACAGAGCAAGTACACAGGAGCTGAAATGTCTAAGGCTAACTTTATTAGTTTTAGTTTCTGTTTCTTATATTTACCGGTATATCATGATTCCAAAGCCTTGGAAATACGTTTGGTTATTTCAGCAGCAGTTTCCTGTTGCGTTAAGATTGTAGACTCATGGCAAATATTTATTATGAATCATTCTACTGAGTATAGTAGAACTTTCTGAAAAATAAGCACAATATAATATTAGGGTTTATGAGACCTGAGCCCACTTCCTCTGCCTTAGAAACATGCAGATCTATTGAAAGCAAACTGCTTGGTATGAATTCATTTAGAATTCAAAAGATTGAGAATAGAACTGCTAATGGCTCTGTTAGAGACATTAGAGAACTTATACTCTTCATTGAACAGCTTGGGAGGACAATAAGAGTATGACAGTAAAACACATTACAGCATTCTGGTTTTTATATATTACAGCAAACCTGTTATTACATGGCTAAGGTGTGTGCATATATTCATATGTAAAGTAGAATTGGACATTGCAAAGACAATTAAAGAGTGTCTTTGTACAGCTGCATGGAGACTGTATCAGTGAGGCCTGGTTATTGAATAGGTAGGGTTTGACTACATTACTACTCTTTTTCCAGGTGTTTTGCTTTGTTTTCTGAAGAGATTAATTATAGTTATGGACAGGGCTTTTTTTCTTATAGAACGCTCAGAACGGAGTTCCGGCACCTTTTTTGAATGGAACCTTGTAGGGTAGGCAAGGCGGGTTGTATGATGTGTGTGAGTTCCGGCACCTTTTTTTTTTTTTTTTTTTTAGAAAAAAAGCACTGGTTATGGATATAAAATTGGTTCATCAAGGACAACCTCAAAATAAGGTAAATCTATTTCTGACCCGTATGAGGCAGGTTTAGTCCTTCCCTCTCAACTGGGTCCATGTTGAATAGACTGATGAAATTAGACTTCATATTGGTTGGGTTCACACATTGCACTAAATCACAGTGTGGTTGATTTTGTCTTAGCACACTGCATGAAGCCAAATCCTGTGGTTTGCAAATTATGGTTTAACTTAGCCTGTTTTGTTAACCTTTCAGTTCTGATTTATCCCTTTAATAATTTTAAGCTGAAGATTTTAGGTACTCAATACAACTGGTTGTCCAGGAAAAAGGGGTTAGCACATTGGGCCCTTTTGAGTAAAGTCCCATGCAGCTTGATTCCTCTACCCTACTTTTTAAATAGCTATATGAATCTGCTGTGAAAGGTCACTATTGGTTCTGTCTGAGATAACATCAGTACTATAAGTATGATCAAGTCAAACTAGAGATACTGTGGAAATCTTGACCCAATACTTGAAGACCATAGGCATGGAAAGAATGAAACACTGAAATTAAATCCCATGATTATGGAGTTACTGTTTGTCTGAAAACCATATGGTTCTCTTTCTCCTCTAGTTATAAGTCTGATGGAGTGGCTTTTCCTTGGAAAAAAAAAACAGATATGTAACTTGAGTATCCTTCTGGACTCACAACAAGTGTTGTCTGGCCAAGTAGATTCCATGGCCAGGAGGCCCTTTCTCCAGCTCTAGCTGATGCACTTATCCATTGTGGCAGGATCTTTCAACAGTAACTTATGACTTCCTTAATATAGTGGTTGGTTGGACTACTCAGGGTGTTTTATATACATATGGCTGCATTTGAAGATGATTTGGAAACTGCAGTTGGTACTAAATACTCAAGTGTGCTTGCTGGATGAAAGCCATTCCAGCCATATTACACCATGGCTAAAGGGAGGGTACATTGGTTGCCCAGTTGTTTAGTTACAATTCAGAGTCTTGCTTTTGACCTTTAAATCCCTATATATGGCTTAATTCCTAGGTTCCTTCAGGACCACCTTTTCCAAGAAGAATCATCCAGTCTGGTGTGTTTATCACAGGAGAGAAAGCTATTCATATTTATCAAGAGAGAAATGAAATCACTAAAATCCCAAGGGCTGTGCTTCCTAATAATAGTTTCCATCTTATGAAATAATCTTCCTGTCACTAGCTAGATTTGTATAGGCTTTAGCACCATTCCATAAAGTAGTAAAAACTAAACTGTACCAGAGGCCCTTTGGTACTTAAGCTAACTTATTTTAATAACACAGTAGTTGGTGTAGTTACTGAATTAAATAAATAATCTGGTGGTATAGAAATTGAATAAATAAATAAAGAATAAAACTAAAAAAAGATAAAGATCATGGTATAGATCAGTGGTGGCGAACCTATGGCACGGGTGCCCCAGAGGCGGCACTCAGAGCCCTCACTGTGGGCACGTGCGTCGTCGTCCCAGTCCTAGGCCTTCAGCTAGGTTTTATAAAACCTTTTCACTTTAGGCCTCCGCCACCATGTGCAAAAAAAAAAAAAAGGTTCTATCAGTCAATTTCAATGTCTCGCGGGAAAACAAAAGTTCTTGCAAAGTTGGAATTGATTGATTGAACTTTTTAGTCCCACCCAGTCTGCTGTTATTGCTGCAGCCATGCCCACCCAATTGGCCATGCCCACCCAATGGGCCACACCCACCTGGCACTCAACGATGCATAAGTGGGTTTTGGGTTGCAGTTTGGGCACTCGGTCTCTAAAAGGTTCTCCATCACTGGTATAGATTCATACAAATCTCTTCCCCCTCTTTTTCTCTTTGAGAATAGAACTATATTTTCCCTTTCACTAGAATATGTGCATCTGAACAGAAAGTCCCATTAAAGATGGGAGTGTAGCCTCTAACCCCCTGATTCATGAAACCATTTTGGGGGCAAAAGGTGGGGGCATCCTATTTATCTTGTTCTCTGCATGATGGATTGTGTGTGACAGATGTAATCTACCTAACTGCCCAACAACTGTATTATGAATTCTTTCACAGAGTAACAAATCAATAGTTTCTCGTGACCCTCTTCCTCTTATAAGATGCCTTATCTTAAGGCATCTCCCTATCCCTATTGAGTGAAATATAATCCCTGCTATTCCAGGATTATAGCTGTGTACATCTCCAACCATACTTCTTCGTGTATTCTAATCGGTTTTTCATCATTGGATTCTTGGTGAAGTAAGTGTTAAGTTCAAAGTCTGTCTTTCATTTAATAGACTAGAGGAAGAAAAGCTGACTGAATTGGAGGCAAAAAAGTTTTGGAAACTTAACTGTGTTTGTGTTAACTCATTCCCCCCCCCCCAAATGTGAGACTTTTGTCCATTCCACCATAAGTACAGATACTCCCTGCACTTTATCCATCTGCTTGAAAACCATATGTCCAAACTGGAACAATTTCAGACTTAAACAATGGCCTTTAGTCTGATTTAGGACTATTAGTAACAGTAATAAAGGGATGGAATGTTGAGATTGAATTTTCCCATGTTGACTGGAATGAAGTTAACTAGTGCCAAAACCAAGGAAAGTGGATTGGGGAATCTTACTGATCCCCTTACTGTGGTAATAAACTGGATTAGGTTTGCCTTCCTTTAGCAAACAATTAATATTGTTAAAGTAAGGTAAACTGTTTCCTCAAGCCAAACTATCTGATGATTTAGCAATGTCCTCAGTTTCTAAGAATCTCAACTACTGTTTTAGATGGATGAAGAGCTCCAACTTTCTCAATTTTGTTAGTAAAAAATAGAACTTTCATTTTGTTCTGTTTTTCCTTTGCCATTGCTCATACCCTTCAACCCAAGTCCAATTTTGAGACTCATCTCAGAACGTGAACAGTGGGATATGAATTCAAAATTCTCAATTACAAACACACTTTGATAACATAATGTATTCCTTCCATAAAATTACAGCAATGTGCTTCAAAGAATATTACCTTTCTAATCAAACTACTATGTGCCAGTGTATTCATTGCTTAGAATTGCCTTGGGAAAGGGGGAAATATTTACTAGTCGCTTTGTGCAATCTACTGGCCTATAACCTTTTATAATGATCAGCCCAGCTTCTCTTGCACAGTTGGAGGGGGATTAAAGCAGTTGACTGGGATTTTCCATGCATGGCTGAATGAGGATGATAGCGGTACTTCAGGGTCTGAAATTAGTGTCTGTTTTCATTGTAGGAAATTCTCACCAGGCAATAAAATAAATAAATAAAGAAAGAAAGAACCAAGTTTCTCTTCTACTGAGACACAAAGGCTCTGTGATCTGTATTATGCTTATCTGATCCTTTCCCAAATGATCTTAATATTTAGACACCAAGGACCAAATAATATTTTCTCTGTGTAGGGCAAAATTAAGTCCTTCCATCAGTTGTGAAATGAAGGATTATTGCCTCCCCCCTTTCACTGAATGCCTAGCATAAGATGATTTTTTTCAGGATGCAAATGCAATGTTTACATAGAACCACAATTCTAACAGTGTTATTATCTTGTGTAGTATGAGTTAAAACTATTATAACTTTCTTGCATATAAATTAAAAAAAAGCTTTATTTACTTCTAATTCATACATTTGCCAATGAATGGCAAATACATAATAAAAATAGGATATATCTGCATAAGCTTGCATTTTTTTTTCATTTATAAATCTGCATCTATTGATGGAGATTTAGAAATAATTATATAAATAGAAATTCAGTACATCTCACTGCATTTTGACTGTGTGTCAGTATTCTTCAATTGGTTAGGATATATGTTGTGTTGCAAGATACAGATACAGAAAGTATCTGTAGATACAGAAAACAGCAAGAGCATGCTCATGGTAAAAGTGGACTTTAATTGCCCTTATGATATACTTGCCAAAATGTGCAAAATATACTGTTAGCAGGAGATATGGCATGTTGTATAACTAAGGCTGATGACATAGTCTGCACCTTTGCTATATTTCCAAAAAATTGGAGGCATAAATCAATAGTTATGGGCCTAGACTCAGCATAAACTGATGAAATACAAATCATTCTCATTCATACTTGTATGCCTGAATGTTTCAATCAATTTTTCTGTACTTTTCTCTCTCAGCAAAATGTGACTTATCAAAAGATTTTTCTTTTGTATCAGCCATATTCATTCACAACGTTGAATGCTTAAAATTCATTCCTGGTTTTTCCATTATTGTCATTTTACTGAGGCTATGCAGCTTCTACAAGCCTATTCCTATTTTCATCTGTATCTATAATAACCTGAACGTAAGCCTTTTTCGTTTATTATTAATGTATAATTTCACTGCCCCACATGATTATTAACTCCACCCAACAAAAGCAAAGAATATTCATTCAGATCTTTTATGTCTTTTTATATCTTATTACCTATATCTATTATGTCTATTATCCTTTTGCTTAGTTTTACAAACAGAATATATTTTTCCTTTTTTGTTTTAATATGTTAATTTATACTGTTTATCGCTTGTCTTGCATTATAAATTGTAATTTTCTATCTGAATGGTTTTTTTCTTCCAAAAAGTAATTTTCCATTACTTCCTTCATAGGGCTGAGAGAAAGTGACTAGTCCAAGATGACCCAGCAGGTTTTGTGCTTAAGCTGGGACTAGAACTCCCAGGCTCCTGGTTTCTAGCCTGATGCCTTCTAATCACTACCGTGTTTCCCTGAAAATAAGATCCAGTCTTTTTTAATCTCCAAAAGAGGCACCAGGTCTTAATTTCGGTGTGTGTGTGTGTGTGTGTGTGTGTGTGTGTGTGTGTGTGTGTGTGTGTGTGTGTGTTTTCTATTCACCTCATGGCATTTTGTAGTCAGAAACCTTTCCGGAAGACTTCTGCAGCCGAGAACCGAGCTATGGATTGAATTGAATCCATAGCTCAGTTTTCAGCTGCAGAGGCCTTTCAGAAACGCCTCTGACTGTGAAATACAAGCCGGGGAATGCCACAGAAGAATTGGGCCGGCGAAGAGAGGCAGGTGTTGATTTATGGGAGGCGTGGTAAGTGGGTGCGGGGCATGTGGGGCAGTTCCACCCCCTGCCCTAGCTTGATTTATAGGCCTGAGCCTTGCCTGAAAACCAGGACTTATTTTGGGGGGTAGGGCTTATATTAGGCCCACCCCCAAAAATCAAGCTAGGGCTTATTTTCGGGGGTAGGTCTTACTTTTGGGAAAACATGATACATCAAACTGGCTCCCATCTGAAATATATAAAAGTTGTGAAATCTTAAACTTAAAATAGGGTTAAATTATCATTTGGTAAGAGTGTTAGTTTTCAAAAATTGCAAGGAGAATATTAGGTTTAAACAAAGCCATGATATATTGATTGCATGTTGGTGCAAACCAATAGAAACAGACAGCTTTTTGTACATACTCATAGAGTGTGGTTTGCATTGTTTCATTAAACTTTTGCTAAATTCAAAGTTATAATGAAAATAATGCACATCATGTTAATGCATTAATATTAAAGTGAAAATGATATAATAAAGTTAGAATGCATTTGGTTATGGCATTGTGACCTGGGTTCTTTAATTTTGATTTAAACCATAATCTGTGGCTAAATTAATCAAACTGTTTAAAATGCTTCTCCAGCTTCAGATTAGTTTCATCAAACTAACACATAGGTAAAGGTGATGATTGACAGATTTGGCCTTAATTACTCAACTCAGACTTAAACTGATTTAAGAATATCCTAAACCAATTTTCTTTTGACTAGAAACAGATGTGAAGTAAATGGAAATTGATTATCACAGTGTGAGGAGAGATAGTTCAGGGTAAAATCAATTCTAAACAATTTTGTTTACTTAAAAGAATACTCGAGAAGAAAGCAATGTTGTGTTCACTGTAAGATAAAAGCATAATTCCTTTGGCTTCCTAATATAAGAGGCATTCATTCCTTGCATTTGGATTATGATTGTTATCATTTCAATATGTGTGATATTACTGATGATTTTGATGTTACCTGGCAGGGTAATGAAATGTCTGCAAGCAAAAAATCAAGCTCAGAAAGCACCAAGAACTCTTAATTAGTTCAACCCTAAGCAATAGATATTCTCTTCTAGTGGAATCAGGAAGAATATAATACACATTGATAATGGAATTGCATTAAATCATCGTCTTTTCACCATTTGTGGCAAACCTTGGAAAGTAATACCTACATATGATTCTAGCCTGTAAGAATCTTGCAGCTATATTTCAATCTAGCCTTGTATTTGTTCTGATTTTCTGTGCGGAGGCAACATAGTGAAAAACATGAAATTGGTACTACTTCGCTATGTATTTAAATATGTTAAGATTAGGAATAGCAGTTTTAGCCTGTTTTATATTGTTTAGACTTTCTAAAGATCAAAAGTAAATTATTAGACAATGATCTGCCAATCCTGATACGTAATCTGTTTGTCTTGGCACTTCTTTAATTTCTTTATATATATTGAATTTTCATCAACACAGTTTTTATATAGGAACACCCGCACACAGATACACACACACATCATCTATGAAAAGGATATAATTACAGTGGCATGGAAAGCCTGTATGGAATGAAATAGGTTTTAATGTTATTTGTTGAGCAGTCATTAGGGTCAGATTCTATCAAAGAACATGGTGGGTACAAAAACATTGGTCCTTGACCAGAGAAGCTTACAGAATGATGGTAAGAAAATGAAGAAAAAGATAAAAAAGGAAAACACATTCATATTGGGCACAGACTATTCTGAAATCAATGTATAACCAGGCATGTATAGAAGTGCATAGCATTTCATTGCTGTCTGTCTACTTATCCATCATCCATCCATCTATCCGACTTCTACAAAGGGATAAGAATTAAGGTTTTATATTAAAGGGTTCATAAGGAAAACTATTTTTAGTAAGGGCTTGAATAATTTTTTTTAGGGAAACATGTATCAATGAAGAAAAGGCAGTTGAACTGAAGATATTTAGGCAAACATGGAGGACAGTCTTGGAGAATCTTGGGTAGAGAATGAAGTATCAGATCCTCTGCCATTTCTAAAGCCTGTCAGTTGATGCCAGAAGTTGACGGAGCAGCTTTGTTGAGCTATTTACCCAAGTATTAAAAAAAAATTCTATTAATGAGGGGGAAAGGGATGGGAGGGAGAAACCCAGGAGCCAAGGAATCTGACCTTGGTGCAATTTCAAAGAAGGGGAAATTTTGTAATCCTGTTGGTCCAAAGCTGCTCCGTACTTTGAATGCCCAAGACTAGAGTTATACTTGTAGAGCCATCCATGGATGTAATTAGAGCCTCCAGGTAGATGAGGTCTCTGTGTTGATGGAGCTCCTGTTTCCTTATGTGTTGAGGTTAGCCACCCTATTCTAATCTTATCTGGAGATTAGAATTGCTCTATGTTTTGCTTAAAATATTGGAAGTTATTTGTGTTTTGTCTTTCCAGTAAAAGTCCAAGGTAGCTTAAAGAAAAATATTAATCAATTTTCATTTTTTGAGTAATCTTTTCTTAAAGATTTTTTGTTAAATAAAAGATTAAAAATTAATACAAACTGATATAAAGAGAGGAAAAGAAAAGAGAAAAAAATGAAAGAAAAAAATGAAAGTGCAAGAAAGGAAAAAGAAAGAAAAGAAAAAAGATAAGTGGTTTCTGATTTTCTTTACAACAGTTTTAAGTACAATTATAAATTTAACTCTTACTCTATGATTACAATATAACTCTCTTCTCTTTTTTTCTTTTCATTCTGTTTCCTGTAAAAAGTCTATAAAGAGTTGCTTCTTGTGCTGAAAACCACAGAGGATTTTTCAGGCACAACCTGGATTTGTATTCCATATTCTCAGTATGGCATGTCTACCTTAATGATTTTTAAAATCCCCATTAACCTTGTTGTATCACAAATATCCATGCCACCCAAATCTCAGGTCATGTCTTTCTAACTCAGAAAGCCTTCTATTTTTCAGCAACACCTACTTTTTCGTACAAACCAAACAGCAACCTACAAAATACAATTTCAAGTCAGGTGATAGCAAACCTCCTCTTTCCCTTTCATCTTGTAGCACTTTATATTTAACTCTTTTTTTCTCCGCCAGACTAATTTAGATGTATTTCTTTGCTACTGTTTAAATGGTGCATCAGCTGTCAAAACAGGTATTGCCTGAAACAAAAACATCATTCTAAACAAAACATTCATTTTTATCACAGAACTTCTTCCCAGCAATGACAGTTGTAGTTTCTCCCATCTTAACATAACATTTTAACTTCATTCCATGTATTACCATGTTATTTTGAAATAACATTTCAGTTCATGTTTGACTTAGTGATACCCCAGATATTTTATCTTCTGTCTTAAAAGACATTAATCAGTTCTGTTCAATCCCCTATTGTCATATTTTTGTTAATATATTGTCTTCTGGTTATTAATCCTCAAGCTTGCTACTGCATGAGATTCTTTTAATTTGTCTATTAATATTTCAATTCCCATTAAAAGGCAGTTTTCACACTGTTACATACTTGTAGCAGATAAAATAAGGGAGGTAAAACTGCTTGAAACCAGAAAAAAATTAACAAATGGCATTATAAAAGAAATCTTTTAATTTGCCTATTAATATTTTAATTCTCATTAAGAGGCAAGAAACTTCCTTGGGTTGGAAGTTAAAAGAATAGCCTGGCATGGCCATAGATCACACAAAATGATAATTCTTGGAACTCTAATGCTAATACAATGAAAGATTGTAGCATGTTTGTAGAGTCTATTTGAAGCCACAGAAAGGATGAATTTTGGATATTGGAAGAACATTTGGTGTGTTGCAATTGAACTGACTAAACCTGGCCTGTACATTGTATGTTGAATGCTAAAAAAAAAGAAAGAACCCCATTTATGGCCTCACTTCTTTTGAAGCAATTGACTCCAAGTCAGTTGGAGACAAAGACAACTGTATCTCTTGTGAACATATCATACCAGAAAACCTATGTCAAGGCTGTGAGCCAGAATACATCACTGTGGGGGGCAAGTCTTAGAGCTACTTTTAACACTTTTCACTTTTGTGGATATAAGCTGTGGAGGAGATGCAGAAAATTGCCATGTCTTTTAAAAGAACTCAGCATGACCAGGAGCCCAGCAGGGCTGCTGGCAATAAAAAAGGCACCAGTCTACCAAAGTAGTCCTAGCTGAGCTCACTTAAAGTAAGTGTCACCTTTAAAGAATACTACCGGTAGTACCTTTCATGCTGAGTTAGAAAGAGACATTTATGGGGTCTTCTGAACAAGGGGGAGAAAAAATTGATTAGTGGGGACACAAGGAATATGGATTCTGATGGTGCAAAAGCTTTCCAGCACTGTTAGCCAGCAAAGTGTTCTTGCTTATAACTTGAAATCTTAAGAGACAACAGATATGGATGGAGTGTTGTTCTGCTTTGGATTTGCTGCAGCACTTCAAGTATGAGACTCTTTTAAATTGCAAGGAATATTCAGGGATTTGTTTGCACCTTTAGACTTGCAGCAACATGATTTGAAGCAGAGCATTTAATGATAATACTAATAAATGTATATGCCATCTGACTCCCTGTGACTCTGGGACCCTTGATTCTCTAGATCAGCGGTTCTCAACCTATAGTTCGCGACCCCATTTGGGGTCGAACGACCGTTTCGCGGGGGTCGCCGGACACCGCGGTCCGCCATTTTGTTTTTTGTTTTGTTTTGTTTTTTGTTTTTTTGTCGGGTGCGCGCCGCGCATGCGCGGTTCGGGCCTTTGCACACTGCGCATGCGCGGATCGGCCCGTCACAGTCCGCCATTTTGTTTTTGTTTTTTTTTTATCGCGCGCGCTGCGCATGCGTGGATCGGGCCATTGCGCACGCGCCGCGCATGCGCGGATCGGCCCGTCGCAGTCCGCCATTTTGTTTTTGTTTTTGTTTTTTTATCGCGTGCGCTGCGCATGCGCGGATCGGCCTGACGCACGCGCGCTCGCGCCGGGGTCACGCCGCGCATGGGCGGGGCAAGTGGGGTCTCAACCTGAAAAAGGTTGAGAACCACTGCTCTAGATGGAGGCACTAGTGAAAACTAGCCTTTTTGAGGCTCTTTTTTTGTTATGCTTAAAATTTGTTAGTCCTTTATATAACAACAGCAGCAATAATAACAGTACGTAGAGAGATGGAAGGACTTACAAATTCCTACAATGGAAGAGTGGATGCTGAAGTTAATGGAATTACCTGAGGTGGCCAAATTGACTACTTTGATAAAAGAAAAGACTGTCCAGCTTTGTTTCTAATTGGAGACCACTGTTGGACTTTTGCCTGAAACTGAAAGAAATGAAAATTTAATTTTGGGATTTGACAGTTACATCCTGTTAATGATTATATAAATACTTATTTTCTGCCCAAGTTTCCTCACCAACAGTTAGGAACATTGAAGCATTATAATATATTATTATAAACTAATGTATTTTATATTTATATCTGTACTGGAGGTTACTCTTTTTCTACTTTTTTCTTCTATTTTCTTTTTCTACACTTTTAATTTTTCCTTTTTTCTGACCTTTAGTTTCCTTTTTTGTTTCTTTATATTTAATCTCTTGAGTAAGCAGAGACCTGTTTAAATAACTTTTTTCATAAAGTGCTACAGAGCTATAGTTTTGTTGACTATTATTATTATTAATTATTATTATTATTATTTATTAAATTTCTATGCCGCCCTATTCCGGGAACTCAGGGCGGCTTACAGCATAAATAGAAATCTAATATTAAGAAACTACATAATA
This sequence comes from Bothrops alternatus, assembly GCA_034064705.1. Classification (NCBI taxonomy): domain Eukaryota; kingdom Metazoa; phylum Chordata; class Lepidosauria; order Squamata; family Viperidae; genus Bothrops; species Bothrops alternatus. The sequence continues at coordinate 13,332,497 of JARGCV010000589.1, forward strand.
CATATATAAAAAAATACATATATAAAAAAAGAGAACCCCTAAATTAAGAAACCATTCATACAACAAACGTACACACAAACATACACTGGCTAGGGGCAAGATGTCAACCGCCCCAGGCCTGTTGGCAAAGATGTGTCTTAAGGAGTTTACGAAAGGCAGAGAGGGTGGGGGCGATACGGACCTCTGGGGGGAGTTGATTCCAGAGGGCCGGGGCCACAACAGAGAAGGCTCTTCCCCTAGGCCCCGCCAGGTGACACTGTCTGGCTGACGGGACCTGGAGAAGGCCAACTCTGTGGGCCCTAACCGGTCGCTGGGTTTCATGCGGCAGCAGACGGTCCCGTAAGTAACCTGGTCCGATGCCATGTAGGGCTTTATAGGTCATAACCAACACTTTGAATTGCGTTCGGAGACCAATAGGCAGCCAATGCAGCTCGCGGAGTGATGCCGAAATGTGGGCATTTCTGGGCAGGTCAACACTGCTCGCGCGGCTGCATTCTGCATTACCTGAAGTCTCCGAACGTTTTTCAAAGGTAGCCCCATGTAGAGAGCATTGCAGTAGTCGAGCCTCGAGGTGATAAGGGCATGAGTGACTGTGAGAAGAGACTCCCGGTCCAAATAGGGCCGCAACTGGTGCACCAGGTGGACCTGGGCAAATGCCATAGCTAATAGAAAGCAATGCCATAGCTACAGAAAGCAACATGTCTCCAATTTTTCATTTTCTTTGCTGTACCACAGCTTTGTGTGGTCCATTTTCCTGTTCTAGACACTGTTCCTGACCTTGTAATGATACTAATCCATTTTTATGCCAGAGTAAAAAATTCAGTTTAACTTACAATGCAATGCTAACCTGCAACACTGCCAGATCCTATCCCATAATTTTCACCAAATTATGTTTATTATTGAGAAGGAATGTTCTTAAATATGTGGTGAATAGTCTTATTAACAGCATTTAATATAACCAATGTTTAATTCAAAGTAATGTTAAGATTAAATGAAATACCAATTTGGTGTTGTTTTGAACCCATTCAAAAAGTGAGTTCTGTTCACATTTTAGAGCATGACTTATGGCAAAAGACTGAAAGATGAATCTGGTCCTCAATTCTGTTTTGTGCAACATGAGGGGTATTTGGGTGATTAGTGCATCACATCTTAGAAGATATCCCAGAGCATCGCCACAGTCCTTAAAAAAAACCTCTGTAAGTTTTTAATTCTGTAATACTCCAGTAAGCCCTGTTGATCTCCATGCTGGGTTTACAAATTAAAGATCATTTAATTTTGGGCTGTTTGTGTACACCCAGCAAAACCAGCTGGGTGACTTTGGGCCAATAATTCCACCTCAACCCAACTCTCTTCACAGGGTTGTTGTAAGGGAAATAGGAGGAGGGAGGAGTGTTAGGTATGTTCACTGTCTTGAGTTATTTATAAAAATAATAAAAGCGGAATAAAAAGTATAAAAAAAATTGTGGCTTCTTGAAAAACATGAGGTTAAGCAAACGATGGCCGCATTATATGTGAACCAGTCAGTTAATCTCTTTTCTGAGTAGACGTAGATGTGATTGCACTGTAAAGTCACTTGTAGATGGGAGAACTGGCTTGGTGTGTCCACTTCATGAATTTCAAACTGGGGACTTCCTCACTGTAGTGTAATCTATGTTACATCAGTGTACACAGAAGATCCATTCTGAGGTGACCACCTCTGAATGTGCACATTCTGCTCCAGAGATCTTGACTGTGGCAGTTAAACATTTTAAGGTGCTTGTTGGCTAAGTGTCCAATTGCAAAAATAGCACTAGACATCTCCAGTTACGACACCCCTCCCTCCAACACTCTATTGTGTGTGCCGTGGGTTCCCCATAACAAATGCCTGATATCAGCATTGCACATTATGTAGCTAAGCTTAACAACTGTGAGCCTCTGCTTTTAACAGGTTGACTGAGGCAGGTGTAGGAAGGGGTGGCCAAGGCAGCTTGTTGGCGAGCGCAGCAAGCAGAACATGCAGGGCTAAATAAGGGCGGACTGTGAGGAATGAAGTGGTGGGGGAACAGGTGCCTTAGGAACTCTAGAGACACAAAGAGCTGTTTGTCTGTAGAGCAGCACTGAAGAACAAAACACATGCCATTCTTTCAAACTTTAGGGTGGGTTGTGTGCAATCGAGAGCCAGTAAACAATACAAAGGGAAAATTTCCTTCCCTGACAATTCTCTTGGTTTATTGCTGTGCAATAAAAGAAACTTAATTTTCTACAAAAACTTTGGGGGCCCTTTCTTGTTATCACCTGGACACTAAAATAGAGAAGAATTTCTCAAAATAGATAGAAAGTATAAGCTCACACCCTACTCCCCTCAGCAACTGGCATAAATTGGTGCAATTCTTTTGGTGAGTAGGAGTTGGAGTAGAAGACAAATCAGTGATAAATCAAGACAGTTATATTAAAATACCCATTACATCTTTGCTAAATATGTTATGAACAGTTTCTTACAACAGACTCATAGATGAAATATCCTTGATATGGAGAAAGTGATTAGAGTATTTTCTTCTAATCTTACTCACTTTTTCTAACTTGGTGTCCCCTGAGGTTATAATTCCAATTATTCCCAGTCAGCATCACTTTCAAAGGTATCTGTTTGGAAGAACTGATCTGAGATAATATCTTCTACATGAAGTAAGTTTACACATTGCACCAAGCCAAAAGATGATGGATTTAGTTTTGCCAAAGCACGTCATATGAAACTAACCATTTTGGTTTATTATTCATAGCTCAATGTGCTCTAGGAACATTGCTTCTTTCTTTCACTCCCTTCCTGGACTTCTGTTTATTTGTTGCTCATAGTTGGGTCTTCTTCATCAAATTGAGCTTGATTTCTAGTGGTAACATTGATAGGTTTGCGTGATTTTCTTGACAATATGCAAGTGGTCTGTGACGGACTACTTCTAGATTTCTTTGTTTTACTTCTCAATCTAGGCTGCAACTAGAATTATGTTCACACATTTTATTAAAGAATAAAATAGTTTTTTTCAGGTTTTGCTCAGCATAATGAGAGAACCCATCTATTGATTTTTGTAAACTCTGGGTTATAGTTTAGCATCCTGTAGGAGCAAATCAGTACTGGCTTATTCAACCAACTGTGGTGTAGCAGGATGTGAGAATTTGGGTTTGTGTTGACTTTTGCTTTTTATATTATGCTAATCACAGTAAACTTATTTTTTCAAAAAAGCAAACTTCTGTTAGAACTATTGAGCCAATCCCTTCTTATTTTAGTTGGGGCGTGTGTTACATTTGCATTACAACCAATAAACAAATGATTGACATTTTCTCTGTGGAGATGGCCCTTAAAACAGCCATTAGTTCATCTAAATGATGTCTCCATTTTAGGAAATGGTGATTTCTTCCTTTTGCCTCATCGCCCTTGTCATGGCTAGATGCAGTGTGAAATGGAAGGAAATCTTCCTGGATTCAACACTTGAAAATGTTGAACTATAACAGCTTCCCTCTTGTTCCCACACCCCAGCTGCTTTAAGAAAAAAGCAGGTGTAAAGTACATACATTTTTATGAAAATGAAGGCAGGATATTTAAGAAAGAGTAGTTTTCTATTTGGCTGGATTTAACAATCTCTTGACAGCCTTCACTGCACTGAGGGGAGTTACCGTTTCAGCAAAGTCTATGTGTTTCAGGAATAAATGAGACATTAGGTCATGTTGTATTGTTTTGTCCCTATTGTGTTGTTTCAAACTACCGGTATCTCTCCTTCTAGACAAATACCCTACTCATTCAAATTTATCTTTGACTAATTAGATTCTGTCTCACTGAACGTAGCTAAATACTACTTTGCTGTCTATAGTATTTGCCATAAGTTATCATAAAGCAATTTTAGGTGCTGTTGTATTCAAACAAATTGATTACTTATTTTTTATTTTATTCTATTTACTATAATTAGTTATTCACATTTAGGATTCATAGCTCTGTTACTGTTTTAAGAAGAATGTGCTTTATCTTTGGATTTACTTTGAAGTGGTCTATGACCCTAATAAAATAAATTAAGTTTAAAATGTTTTGAATGATCACTATCATTGCCCTCCAGAATAACTTTTAATTTAGTGTGATTATTTTAAGAAAGAATATTGTGGTCTTGAGAGTTAAGATTGGATTAGAAAGAGTTACTTTTTTTAAAAAAAATGTTAGTTATTTTAAAAAGACAACGATAAAAAACAATACAAATTAAACTCAGAAAAGAAAATATAAAGTGCAGGGAAAAATAAAAAGAAAAAAGAAAAAGAAGAAATATTTAAACAAGTGATTTTCATTATAACAAGTACAGGCTCAGTAATTATTCAACCTCTGTAAAGTTACATGCAAGTATCTCTTCTGTTATTCATGCCCAAATCCATACAGGTAGTCCTCAACATATAACCATTTGTTTAGTGACTATTTGAAGTTATAATGGATTGAAAAAGTGATTTATAAGCAGTACTCACATTTACAAACATCACAGCATCCGCATAGTCACCTGATCAAAATTTAAGTGCTTAGCAATTGGCATGTATTTATGATGATTGCAGATTCATGAGCTTCCCAGCTGGCTTCAGAAAAGCAAAGTCAAGGAGGAAAGCCAGATTTGCTTAACAACCATATGATTCACTTAACAATGGCAGTGATTTGCTTAACAACTGTGGCAAAAGGTTGTAAAATGGGGCAGAACTCACTTAACAACTGTCTTGCTTAGCAATGGAAATTTTGGCTCAATTGTGGTTATAAATCGAGGACTACCTGTAAATTATTTACATTTCGTTACTGATGATGTTATTTAGCAAGGTAATGAAACATCTGCAAGAAAACAAGCTCAGAGAGCACCAGGGACCCCATATTAACATTTCAGTTCTGATGTCAGCAAAAGTCCATAAAGACTTCCCAGATTTTTATAAAACATCTCATGTCTTATTTTTCCTTTGGCCAAAGAAACCATCTTTATACTCCTTTCCTTTGCTTCTAGGAATCTTAATCTTTGTTTCATTAAGATATTGTTGTAGGATTTGATCTATCTTCAGATTTTCTTCCATTCCAGAGACCTCTTTGTGGCTTTAACAGACCTTTTTTGTAAATCCAATAAGGAATCATTATCCATGTCACTCTCTTGACTGATCCTTTCTATTCCCACTTTAACTGTGATCTCTTTTTATAATCCACAATGTTTTCAGTTTCCAATATTTTACAATTTCTTTAAGTTCTTATTTTTCAGCATCAGATAAAGTTTATTTCAGTTCTTAGTCCTGTAGACTTTCCAAGGTATTCTCTTTCAGTTCAGTCATTATTTTTTAAATACCTTTTGGACATAATGTCCACAGAAACAGAGAACATTGCTGACACTGTAGGTACTAATTTCTGTCCCTATTTCTAAAATATCTCCTAGACCTAGAGTATTTCAACTGTCATATTTTCTGTCATTTTATCCCAGTGCTGATTACAAACAAAATCTTACATTTTTTCCTTTTTCCTTTCATGCCTGGAATGTTTAGTCCCCTCTAGTGTTCAATTTTTAAAATCATAAAATATCAAATTTGTTATGACTTAAATTAGACTAAATAATTTAGTTCCCACAAAGGCACTTTTTATTTATATAATTATTTGCAAACTCTTGTAGTAAAAAGTCCTAATATTCCAAATTTGTCTGGTTCCTTCATTCATTTATAACTTCCTTGAATTAAAATTATATTTAATTTTTAATTTTCATTTCAAATTTTTAAAATTTTTATGCTTATATTTAATTATTTTTTTCTAGACTGAAGGCAAACTCAGCAGGTGGGTTTGCAAATTTGTCCTTTTGAAGACCTCTAGTAGTCTTAAGATAGTTAAATAGGTAATTTCTGAAAGTGATTAGAAAGTGAGGTTAAGAGCTTAGTCTCCTTTAAAAGCTCTGCCATGGGTGAGAATGTGATAGTTTTCTTTGTCTCCCTATGTTCAGATGTGTTGGAAACAGCTATCTTGTGTCCTCATGAGGAGCATCCATCTAGAGCCCAACTGGGCAATCTCTTGTTCTCTCCTTATCCAGAGAGATTGTGTGGGATTGGTGTAGCCCCCAGTCCTTAGATCAGCGGTTCTCAACCTATGGGTCGCGACCCCATTTGGGGTCGAATGACCGTTTCACGGGGGTCGCCGGACACTGCAGTCCGCCATTTTGTTTTTGTGTGTTTTTTTTCGTCGGGCGCGTGCCGCGCATGCGCGGATCGGCCTGTCGCGGTCTGCCATTTTGTTGTTTTTTTTGTCACGCGCACGCTATGCGTGCGCAGATCGGGCCATTGTGCGCGCGCCGCACATACGTGGATCGGCCCGTCGCGTGCGCGCCGTGTATGCGTGGATCGGCCTGTCGCGGTCCGCCATTTTGTTTTTTTTGTTTTGGTTTTTTTTGGTTTTTTTTGTCGCACGCGCGGCGCGCATGTGCGGTTCAGGCCGTCACACGCGCGCCGCGCATGCACGGATCGGCCTGTCACGGTCTGCCATTTTGTTTTTGTTTTTTTTCGTTGCGCGCGCCGCGCATGCACGGATCGGCCTGTTGCGGTCCGCCATTTTGTGTTTTTTTTCCTTTTGCTTTCTTTTTGTCGCGCGCCGCGCATGCGCGGATCAGCCTGTCACGGTCCGCCATTTTGTTTTTGTTTTTTTTCCGTTGCGCGTGCCGCGCATGCGCAGATCGGCCCGTCGCGGTCCGCCATTTTGTTTTTTTGTTTTTTGTCACGCGCGCGCCGCGCATGCGTGGATCGGCCCGTCGCGGTCCACCATTTTGTTTTTTTGTTTTTTTTTCATCGCGCGCACGCTGTGCATGCACGGTTCGGGCCGTCATGCACCGCGCATGCGCGGATCGGCCCGTCGTGGTCCGCCATTTTGTTTTTTCCCGTCACGCGTGCCGCGCATGCGCGGATCGGCCCGGCATGGGCGGGTCGCGGCGCGCATGGGCGGGGCAAGTGGGGTCTCAACCTGAAAAAGGTTGAGAACCACTGCCTTAGATTATAGATACACTGTTATCTTTGCTCATTTGAAGTGTGCTAGCTTCCGATTCCTTATTCCAGAGAAGAGATAAAGTTGTGATGTTATCAGCATATTTAATTAATTAGCTGACTAATCAGTAGACTTGGTAGTTTATAATCACAGCAAACAATCTGTGACATATATCGACAATTTAAAATGTCCAAGGTAAAAAATAAAAATATAGAGCAGCCTATCCAATTAACAATAAGAATATCTATACTACTACTAGAGATGGCAACAGTGCACTAATCACTAAATGCTCTGGAAGGCATTGCTTTTATTAACTTCTGGAATGTTGTAACAGAGGGATGAGCCTTAATTCCAAGGAGAGATTACACTGATGTATTGGAAATGCCACAGGACAGCTTGTGACTTAACAGGAGCTTTGTTCCCATTGGTGCCTCCATTCTGGACAGCGGCAATTTCTATCTAAGGACATCATATTGTCTATGTTACTTTCATATTGTCTATGTTACTTTCAGTACAATGAGATTTCAAGTAGCATTTGCTGAGTCATTAACTGAGGTCAGGTGTGGGGCTCTGCAATCCTTTGGTAAGTTTGATTGTCTTCTGACATTATACTGAAACAGACCATTTTTCTTGTTAATCTGCCTCATAGGATTGAGAAAAGACCAGATGGGTTAGCTTTGTACCTGCTATTCTCAGCTCCTACATTAAAATGGTAAATGAATTAATAATCAGATAGCTAAAATACATATTCTGATGGAGACGCAATTTAAGGATTGTGAGGCTAGTGTTAAGAAGGCCTGATACTGAACTAGCTGAAGATCCTGGTATTTGCAGTTGCTGAGAATGGGTTTGACTTTTAGGTTATTTTGATCATTCTCCATTCCTAGCTAAACATGATAGAGGAATATTTCTGTAGCTCTTTGTAAAATGGGCTGCTACGTGTAAAAAGTGCCTGCAAACAGCTGGGAGAGTCATTGGATAAATGTATTCATGTGTCCACAAGTATTTAAAGTTATTTGACTAACATCTTTTAGTCAACTTGGTTATTTTTGGATGCAGACTAGTAAGATAATAAATCTCTATCCTACTCTCAGCTATCAATCATTGGTTAATCATGATGAATAGCCATGTCAAAGTTACTTCATTTTTCTGGCTAGTATAAAGAAATGATAAGGTTCTTAAAAAAATAGCATAACTGAAGAGCAAAATAGTTTTATGGGGAATGATCCCCAAAATTTAGATTTATTTGTATCGGCCTGTAGAACTCAGAATTTCCTGCCCTAAAATGCTAAGTATCATTTACAGCAGGGACATATATTGGTTTTTTATCATGTCAAAGACAGTTGACATTTCAGTGACACGCTAAGGGGTGCAGTCTAAGTAATAAGTATGCATATTTAAATTTGAGCTACCTTTAGGAGCTAATTTAAGAAACAAAACAAAACTATGGAGGTTTGGACCAGGTTGTTACTTGGATGTGAAGACCACTAATTGGACAATAGGCTGGATTGGAAAGCACCATGGGAGAAGGTGGTGGAAAACCTCTTCCATCTTGTTATCAAGAAAACTTTACAGAGAAGTTAAGAATTTTTTTTAAAAAATTAATATTTAATTAAATTTTCTTATTTCACTGCTTTGTGAATGTTATCTAGATATCAGAAAAACACAATGTTTAAAATCTGGTTTCTGTCCTTTTTTTTTTTGAGTTGCCATAACCAGTTCATACATGTATGTTAATCATATGATGATTAACAATTATTTGCATGTGTGAATGAGGCAACTCAGATCAAACACTGCAGAGACCTTTCATATCACTTTACAATGCTTTACAGTTGATTTAATTCACACATTCAGCTGCAGACACCTCATTTTGCATAATCAAGTGGTGACATGCTTTTATGAAGCAGCCTTGTTTTCTTGTATAGGTCATTCAAGCTTTCTATATTTGTTGTGTTTCTATAATGCAGCAACTAAACAACAGAAGAAGAACATTAAAAAAAATCTTTATTAGAGCAATATCATTGTTGAGAAAATTCAGATACTACTACTAAAATATACAGGATTTTAAGATCTCCAGATCACTTGGTCACCCAAGATATTTAAAAAAACATAGTGTGAAAAATACACTGTTTCATCTGTAAGAAAAATATGTATCTAGACCTTTTAAAAAACATGTTTGTATGGATTATATTTATTGATATTTACCATATTAAAAATTCAAATTGATGCATTTGCAAAATACTGAATTATGTAACAATAACATTAAACCCATTAGATACTAACCAATATTTTCATTAAAAAACCAATATTTTTAATGAATAAAAATGAAGGTTGACATTGTTTTACATTTTTGCTAATATCTTTAATATTTGGCAAATATTTTTGATTTTTTTTGGATCCCTGAGAGGGTCTTGGGGATAGGACCACATTTTATGAAACATTGATCTATTCTAGATAATTCTAGTAAAGCCAGAATCTAAACTTTGCTGGTGTGCTTTGATGGTATTTTGTTAGGTACCTGAATCTAAAGATTTACAGAGTATTAAAGATAAACCCAAGCGATTGTGGGCTCAGAAATGCTGGAAACCACTAAAAGTGTTTCATAATTGATAAAGTATGCTCCTTTAACAAGTCACAAGTTTTGCATCCATATTTGAACTTTAGGTTTCTGAGAATCAGGATTGAATACTGTAAATGTACACACATTTGTTACCTTAATGTGTTCAGCTTATTGACTTTCAGTTTTTCCTGTTTTGAATATAGGGCATTTCCACAGAACTATTACCAGGTTCTCTTGGAATTTGGCTCACAGGATATCCATGTTATATTAATAGATGCACCAAAGGTATTTCACCTGATGTATCACTTTGCAACCACACTCTCAGGCTTTTGACTAAATAAATCTAGCATACTTTAGCAATTTGTCTAATGGTTAAGGTACCAGGCTAGAAAACAGGAGACCATGAGTTCAAATGCTGCCTTAGCTATGACTTTGCGCACTCTGCGCCAGTCATTCTGTCTCAGACCAACTCTCACCTCAGGGTTATTGTGGGGAAAATAGGATGAGGAAGACATGTTGGATATGTTTGCAACCTTGAGTTATTTGTAAAAATTATAGCAATGGCACTTAGATTTATATACCACTTCACAGTGTTTTAAAGCCTTCTCTAAGCAGTTTACAGAGTCATCATATTGCCCCCAACAATCTGGCTCCTCATTTTATAGATATCGGAAAGATGGAAGGCTGGGTCAACCTTGAGCCGGTGAGAATTGAACTGCTGGCAGTCAGCAGAATTAACCTGCTATACTGCATTCTAACCTCTGAGCCACCATGACTGTTATAAATAAAGGCAGGATACAAATAAATTAGAATTGTGCATTAAGGAGATGATAAATGCCATTGCTTTCTTACATTTTGGAAGCCAAACTGCGTCAGATATTAACAATTACTTTAAAACAATGTTTTTAAAAATACATTTTAAACAAATGACTGCAGTTTGATGTAACTAAGTATAAAGTATATATATATACATAACATAAAGATATGATAATTTATAATGGATAGACTATAGTGAATAGTGTATTGTGCATATACAAACACACATACTGGTTCAGTTCGTCCTTCTTGAGGAATCAGCCTCCTAAATGAAGTAATTTTCTATGCTTGACTGCGGTGAGAGGTTGCAGTACATAGCTGAGACTGAAGTGAAAGAGCCTTGTAGTCTTCTTATTGTTACGTTATAGGCTTGTTCTCTGTATGAGTTTGGGTTATAAAATCAAAATTTTAGACAAGAGCCTACAAGGATGTATGGCTTTAGCTCACTATTAGCAACCTAAAAATTAAGTCCTTTGTAGATCTTCTTTTTCAAGTAATTATGATTTTTTTTTTGCTGGCTTTCTCTGTTTCTCTTCTCTTGTATGTTTTTTTTTTTACAAAAACTTGTAATATTTTGAATTTGGTTGCTCCTCTAAGTAAATCATTTTTCATTGCTTCTAAATATGAGTATGTGTGGTTTAACAGTTCCTCATCATTTATGAGTTTGCATGGATGAATCAAACTAATTAATTTTTATTTGTAAGTTAGAAATAAATATTTTCCCAAATAAGAAAACTGACAGTATCTGAATCTAGTATCTACATACCACAGTTCAGTTCAGCGATTTTTGTTTTCTTGGCTCTCATTGTCCATTAATTGGCTCTCATTGTTTTCTTGGCTCTCATTGTCTCTCAGTGAGAGATTTCATACAAATGGGAACAGAATATTTTAATGCCAAATCTTATTTTGTTTAGAGCTCATATACAGCTAGTTGGAAGTTTCTTTTTTTTATTATTATTAATTTTTTTTCATCAACATATTTAATTTTTCCAATCAACAAGTTGTCTGGAGTTCGCTATGCTAATACATGTTCAATTCCTAATCCTTCATTCTTTTCTCTAACCAAGAATAAAATAAATTCCCTAGTTGGAAGTTTCACCTTATCACAGAAGATGTTATTTCCTGATTTCAGATCTTGAGATTTTCACATGGTGCCAGTTCTAGGGTGGATATTTTTGCTGCTGGCACTGGAACCACCCTTGCACAATAAATAGAAGAGATAGTCAGGCTTTGGCCAGGAAGGGTGGCAATGCAAGAGTGAGAATAGCAGGATGTATGCCACAAAGAAATAACAGTGGAGAAGTTGCAAAGCCACTGTTGACAGAGTCTGGCACCATTCAGAGATTTCAGTTTTGGGTTAATAAATAATCTGACTCAGCCTTCAATGATTATTCTGACTAGATATGCAAATTTGCCTCCCAGGGCAAGCTTCTTTGAGATGAAAAATTCCACTGTAAGAAATAATGCTAGGTATTAAGTTGTGAGGCTGTTGCAGTCATTACTATACTCTTTCAGTGAAACATAGGTGGATTTCTTTTGTGTAGGGTTGTTGCCAAGCAGCAGCAAAATGTCTGCTGTTCTAGTTCAACTCAGAACCCAAGCTAAACAATCAACCGATGGTGTATTTCTTAGAATTAAGTACATCATTAGAAGCAGAGTTAGCTTAAGACTGTTTATAATGTATCAGTAATAGTATTCAATTGCATTCTGTCACTGCCATATCAGAGTGATTAGGTTAGTGTTTCTCAACCTTGGCAACTTTACGATGTGTGGACTTCAACTCCCAGAATTCTCCAGCTAGCAACGCTAGCTGGAGAATTTTGGGAGTTGAAGTCCACACATCGTAAAGTTGCCAAGGTTGAGAAACACTGGAATCATTAGGTCTTTGATAATTTGAAGTTCTCAGTGCCAAAATGCAAGCAAAATGAACCACATTGAATGTGGCCTTAATTGATATAAAATGACTTTAACATATAGATATGACTGTACTGCTCAAATATAATTCTTCTTCATAAAGTTCTCACACACTCAAGAGTTATTTGGCAAGTATAAAAAGAAGAAAAAACATATAAGAAAAGCAGCCTGCCTCAGCTGGACTTTTTCTCCCTCTCTCAGTCCAACCCCTATAGGGCCATTAATACCAACTAATGCATGGGAAGGAATCTAGACATTTTTATTTATTTTTTTTACAAAAGTTCACGCTGCTAGTAAACTACTTTGGCAGGATTGTTTCCCTGAAAGGTCAAAATAATAAATAATTTGTGGTGATTATTGTTATTGGAAACAGTTTATTTTTCCTTATAAATTAAGCATTATTTTATAGAGTTGGAGGTAGGTTACTTGGAATTAAATCTTGGTTTAATTGAGGTTGGAATAGTAGAAGTTACCTATCTCTGCGACTCCTCACACATAATTTGTAAAAATTTGTGCAAGTTTTGGATCTTTACATCCCTATTTTAAGGTTCTTGCGCAGAACTGATAGGGTCCTCTTCTGGAAGCATTGATGTGAAAATTGTTGCAGTTAAGATAAAAAAGTATTTTTTTTTAAAAAAAAGGAAAAAAACAAAACATAGCTGGATCAACATGGACCAGTAGTCCGACTTAGTGCAATCAGCTTTATGTGTTCTGTCTAGAAAGTAATTAGCTAGGTTCACATTTTACATTGAACTATAATGTATATTAGTTTTAGCTAAGTATGTTGTGTGATTTTTAAATTGTGTTTTAGGGCTTCGTATGATGTACCCATGAATTTACTGTTTAACTCTCAGCTTCCAATTTGTGAAGTAAAAATTATTTCAATAATATAGCATTTTTGTCCAGATGAAAAAAGATTGATTATCATAGAAATCTTTTATGTATCAAAGCTAAACAAATGTCAACTATTTAATAACAAAAAAAAACCTGTTGTGTTGAGTACTTTACTGCTTGGCTTGTTTCCTTATCCACACAAGTGTCAAATTCTGTTTTAATCTTGTTAAGAAAAGTCTCAGCTTTAGCTACATCCTTTCCCTTTGTCTGGTACATTAGAAGACTTTGAGCTCTGCTTCCCCCTCCCCTTTCAGTGCAAGAAAAAGAAACATTAAAAAAAGGCCTATTACAGGAAGACATTTTCCATGTGCCAGGCCAATTGTCCCCATTCCCATTGTTTGCTGTTCTGAGCAATTCTTCCCCCACCCGTGGCTTTTGTGATAACTACCTGATACTATTAGAATAGGGAATGGACCTATTGCTGGAACAAGCCTTGTAACAAGTATAACTGGCTGTATTTTTGTTCAGCAAACCATGTAATAAAAATACAATGAGTCTCCTTTCAAACACACACCTATTAAAGCAGCAAGCCCATTTTAAGAGCAAACTTCCAGTGGTACAAATGTTAAGTACAATAGAAATCTGACCTACTGGAGGATTGAAACTTTCCTTTTGTGTGCTCTTTTAAAATGAATACATTTTCAGCTCACCACCAGCTGATTGTTCTTGATTCCCCCATTGTTTGGATGACAATGCAGTCCCCTTACATGGCTACATACCAGTGAGTGAGCAAGCAAGACCTGCAAACAAGAATATGGCTTTCTTTCCCCCTTGGCATAATAGGGTTATGCATTCAACAGGGTTTCTGAAGTAATAAGGACTGGGACGAAAGCACAAGCTTCTTTATGTTCAATTCATTTTCATCTCTACTCATTGTATCTTTGCAGGACAGGGAGCCCTGAAGATCCTTTTTACATTTCTCTCATGCTGACCTTCTGCAAACCGTTTGAGCTGTTCTGTAAGACGAATGGTATGATAACTTGAGAAAGGTGGCCTGAGGTGCTGCATGTACAATTTACTGCAGTGTGGAGCAGTCTGCCCTGCCAACATTTCTTGCATCTGGAAAGAGAAAGGTGCATCTCCTGAAGCTCATTTTTGTTCCCATTGCATGCAACATTGAGGTGTCAAAGTAAGGAATACAGGATGCTTGCAAATGTAGCTAGGACCCCTTGTTAACAGACCCTTGCCTTGACATACAGAATCATTGAAATCTCTGGTAATGGGCTGGAGGTAGGAGCTCTATTCAAAGGGATCCTTTATTTAAACCAAATCAAGATTAAACATAAAGCAACCTTTAAAAAAAGAGGGCAGGGGTCATAAAGTTGTCCATCAGCTGTTATTGCCTAACAGGAATAATATATAGGTGTACAATATGTTTCTATCATTTCAGTCAAATCCTGCAATTATATCTGACTATAGCTCCTTTTTCTCAGTGTCTCTGAGTTGAATTTTGCCCTATCTGTTTAAATATCTCCGGATATGATGAAAGAGTTTAACTTTTGTAAACTTGTATCAGTTATATCCTTCTTCCTTGGTAATCCATTTTCTGTATTTTTATTATATTTTGCTTAATTTATTTATTAAATATATTAAATTTAATATATTAAATTTATTAAAATATATTACAAAATATATTAAGCAATACATATTAATATATTTATTGAGATATATTTAGCCAGGCATTTGACTTACTAGTCTACCTGTAAATGCAATTTAAAATTGTTCTTTTTATTGTAATGAAAAAAAAATTGGGATCCAACTAAAATTCCATGCATGACAAAGCATATACTTTGCCATACACATAAGGCCAAGAAAGGATGATAATGCTCTTTGCTTCAACTTTTCTCAACTTGTCACTTTCCGGATATATTGGATTACAATATAACTTCCATGATACTATGCGTATTGTACTAGAAACATATGTGCTATATGCACATAAACTTGATTCCTTTTCCTTTTGGACTTACCTTGTAATTAACAGGTGCTCCTGCTTAGATTTATAAACCTGTAAATGTTATATTTCTTAAGTAACTTGTTTCTGTGAGTAATCATTCTTTGTATACTTCACTTTTATTGATATTTTACTTCAAAACATTGTGTGCTGGAAGGGGAAAAAAAAGCCCATACTGCAGTAAATCCTATGGCAAGGACTTGAGATACTTTTCTCAAGTTTTTTTTTAATAGCTAACTTAAGGCAACAACAGATTTGCTGAGTATATATAGAATATATTTTGTCACAAAATTTCTTATTAGTTCTCCTGCAGTGATTATGAACACGAATACTTAATCTCTCCTCCAGTGTTATCCATCAATGGGATTGCCTAGATGGCTGATTCCTCCATTGCTAGTGGTTCTTCAGATGGATGTGTTGCATCTACTCCTTTATAATAAAGAAAGGTGCACATGACATCTTCCCATACCTTTCTGTTCTTGCACAACATCCTTGCTTCTACCATGACCATAAACAGACTACATTGCTTTTGTTCTTTAAGCTTCTCTAATCATTTTTTCCTTTTATATTTATGTCCTATTGTGCATATACAGATTTAGTCCCTGCGTAGCTTGAAGTAAACTCCATTGTACACAAAGATTTATATATGGGAAGTGTGCACATGGACATAGATAAAAACAAACAAAATGCTTCACAAAAAATACTGTAACTACATAGTCAGTATTATTTAGTTGTGGAATCAGCATAGAAGCCATATAAAAATTCCTTGTATTATTTGGCTGCTTGAATTTGGATGTGCTATCTAAACCTTCAGAATACCTATCAGTTAAAACAACAAACAAACAAACAAAAAACCTCTGGTTTGAAGCATGTTTGGATCCTCTTAGCCATGTCTTCTGAGCACAAGATAAAACAGAGACCAAGATTCTCTCCTTTGACAGTATTATGCCACAGGCAAAAAGACCTATATTGTTATTATCCAGAGAAAGAGAGCAAGCAAGAGAGAGCTAAAGGCTATAGTAATCAGCTGGCATGTCTTATTGGATGTATGTTGGGGGTGGGGTGTGTGTGTGAGTTACTGTCACTTATCAGTGTGCCTCCCTAACACATGGATGCCTTTTGTCTTCATAAGATGAATCTGTTTGGTCTATGGTGGACTGCAGCATGGATAGGGGCATACAGGACTGAAAATGGAAAAGCATAGGTTTCTAACCGGAATGGCTGCAGGAGCCAAAAAGCAAATGGTAAAGGAAACCCAATAGCCTGAAAAGCACAATGATTTGTTCATAGAAGGGCAGGGAACTGAGATAAAAAAGCCTGCTAAGATCAGAAACTCTGGCGTGCACAGTGCCTCATTGTTCAGCTGTCACACTTCCCTTTACTTTATTGCTTTTGTCCAACACCCTATTGTTCAACTTCCTTTTGTCCCCCATTCAGTGTGCTGGCTTTTCATTACCCAGCCAGCCCTGTTGTTTTCATTTCTTTTGTCTGAAGTTCCTGAGAGGAAGGTTTTATTTTCAGCAGTTTGATTAATTCACAGCTTGAGACAGGCTTTGTTTGTTATGTAATTACTGCCCTGTGCTTTTCCAGAACTCCAAGTAGCAATGATGGTGGCACTTGGCCAGTTATGATGGCTGCTTTTGCCCCTAAACCTTTGTGCTTCTGGTATTTTGTCTTTCTAGAACTGGAAAATTATTGTGTGGCTGCACAATAGTGCTTTGCTTCTGAGAGGTACAGAGCAAGATTTTCTTGCCTTTGTGCAGGAAAAATATTGTATGTCTGTTGCTCAGCATAAAATATATATGAGGTATTTAACTTTGCACCTGATTTAATAATTGACTCATCAAATTCTGACTTTGTTTTTGGTAAATCAGTCAATGTAATCTTCTAAGGCAGGATTCTCCAATATTTTTGTATTTATAAAAAAACATTTAGAAATTGTCATGAGCTCTTCTACCAAATGGCTATCATAAGAAGTTGGACTAGTCATAAGATGGCTGTTATAAAGATGTGGTTTTTCATAAAGCAGAAGTCTTTCTCCAGAACAAAGCAGAATCTGGTTGAAGTATAAATGGGAAATCACATATTTGAGGCTCTCTAAATGAACCCAAAAGTTAAGTGTCTGGATAGTATCCTATATAAGAACACAGGCTATTTTGTTACAAACTTCCCAATAATGAAAGGCTCTCTTATATTCTTTAAAATTCTAATTCTAATTTCAACATGTGTAGCAAGTGTGGTGTAAGAGCTTGCATTGGGTATTGATAAATACATTGGACTAGAACTGGGGAAACCCAGATTTAAATGCACCCTCAGCCATGAAAGCTCATTGGATGATCCTGGGCCAGTCCTTCTTTCTAATTCCAAATTACCAATTTCTTGTGCTTTGGAGATGAGTTAGAGCAGTGGTTCTCAACCTGTGGGTCGCGACCCCATTTGGGGTCAAACGACCATTTAACGGGGGTCGCCAAACACCGCAGTCCGCCATTTTTTAATTTTTTTTTTGGTCGGCCATTTTTTTTTGTTGGCCATTTTTTCCCCCTTTGCGATACGGGCCGTCGCGCCGCGCATGCACGATGCGGGCCCTCCATTTTTTTTTGGTCAGCCATTTTTTTCCCCTTTGCCATGCGGGCTGTCGCGCATGCGCGATGCGGGCCCGCCATTTTTTTGGGGTCGGCCATTTTTTGGGGGGGTCGGCCTTTTTTTTGGTCAGCCATTTTTTCCCCTTTGCCATGCACCCCGTTGCGCCGCGCATGCGCGATGCGCCCCGTTGCGCTGCGCATGCGCGATGTGCCCCATTGCACCGTGCATGCGTGATGCGCCCTGTCGCCCATGCACGATGTGGGCCGGCACGGCGCAGGCCAGGGTCAAGCCCCGGAAAAGGTTGAGAACCGCTGAGTTAGAGGAATGATAGCGGTAAGGCAAAAGATAGATTTAATTAGTAAGGAAATCTATAGTTTAGCATATTCATGCTCAGTGCAAATTGAAGTCTTATTCTGAAGATGAACGGCATGTGTCAATGGAAGTAATAGCCATCTGATTATTTCTGAGTTTGCCTGAAACCTTGTTATGCTTGGTTTCACATTTGGAACACTGATCTTTCTCTAATGTGAGTGAAGTTCGTGGCCCTTCTTTTCCTGCTCATTTTCATAATCTTTTATATTTCGTTTTCCTTGTCATCCAGGATGTCCATGAGGAGCCTTGTCTCTCCTCAGCTGGAGCTTAATGGAGCTGGGAATATGGTGAACTGCACTGTTAAAACAGAAGAGAAGAACGAGAGCCACTACAAGTTGACCCAGGGCGAGGCTCCTTGTACATCACCTGGCTCCAACAGCCCCAGTAAATCACCCTTGCCACTGGGTGACTTTGTTGATCCCCTAATTCTCCCACAGGTGGGCCACATTCTCTCAGGCATGTGTACATGAAGCATACCTTGCCACTCCCAAGGGACCCAGTCACTTTTAACTTGGGAAGTGAAACACTGTGGGGGAGAAAGGGTGAAGGGAGAGAGAAAGAGGGAAACCTCAGAGATTTCCTCATCTGTTAAATCAGCTCTCTAAATCACCAGTCAGGTCTGTAGCTCCAGAGGTTGTTTGGACAAACCCTGCTTGAAAGTAAGACTGTGGAGATAAGCATATCTGTTATCCTTCCCTTCTTAATTTCCTGCAGGGTGCTGGTGATTGACAGTGGCTCACTATCTTTCAGGAATCTGAACCTCCAGTGGACAAGGCATCAGATTCCAGGAACCCTGTACTCGAGCCTGCAGTTGGCAACCAGGAAAAATTGGATTTCAATAAAAATCTAAGAGAAGGTAGGAAGGACATTCTACAAACCTGATATTTCTCCCACACATATGCAGACCAAGATGCACACACATCCATTTACAGATGGCTTTCTTTTGGGCTTTTCTTCTGGGAAGAGGCATAATTGTGTAGTAGAGTACTTGCTTTGAGATCATGGAACCCGTGATATTCAGGCTCTGGCAGTGTTGTGGAGCTGGGCTGGTGGGAGGGGTGAGAATGAAATGTCTTTTTTATTTATAAAGGCAATGACATCATCTGGCAACAATCATGGGCTTCCCTAGTCCCTCTGAATTTTGCTACAATCCTTATAATAAGGGTGGGGGCAGGGAGACATTCCCAAGAAGAATATATTGTTGTGAGCAATTCCTGTTATAATGCAAAGTATGTTGGGGGTGGCTGGATCTTGAATAGTCAATTAATTCCTGCTGTGATTCAAAAGGTCTGCTCCTGGTGCTGAAGAAAACTATTAAAACTGGACACAGCTCATGTTCCGCTTTCTCAAACAGTCTTCTTTCCCCACTTCACCTCATCGCACCACTATATGTTTTGTGCGAATGATCTCAGGATGGGAATCCAAATTTCTTCAGCACTTCCTCACTGTCTTTTGCCAGCTCTTTATTCTGTCAGCTATAAATTTAAAAGGAGTTTTTTGCTTTACCCTAATATAGACATATATACACTTTTGGGTCAGCACAGTTCTTTGCATTTTGGAGGTTTTTTTTGTAGGTGAGGCTATAAGGATTTCACCATGGGCAATGACATTTTAAAATTAACTATTGCAACACTGGCCCATGATATCACCAGTTAAAATCCTCCAGTTGCAAAATTAAGCAACATTGTATAAATAGGATGGATAGTGTTACATTTTAGGCAGACAATTAGCTTGCCATCGAGAAATGCAGCTCCTTTATAATTTTTCCCTCTTGGAGTGGATTCTTGGTTGCTGTTTATGAAAATAGCTACATTGAAAAATTAAATAACATTAGATTTACAAGAGTCAGTGGGATGTATGTTCCGTCTTAGTTTTTGCATTCAGATGCTTAATTAAGTTAATCAGATGCTTAATTAAAGTCACCAATTTCTTTGATTATCTTGGTCTGTCCTTGTAATATTATCCATCACCAGCCAACTTAGTCTTCATTTCTATTATGCGTTATGATACTCAATAAACAGTTATATTTCTCAATTGCAAACCTGTCGTATTTTCTTGCAACAGTGATGCCGACCATTGAGAAGTTACTGTCCAGTGAATGGAAAGAGAGACTTCTGGGGAAAAGTCCTATGGAATCCAAAGAGGTAAAAGGTGAGCAAGGGGTTTACCTGAATTGTATTAATGCCCAGAACAGAGAAAACTAACCCAGTTAGAATTGAAAGCCCCTCTATTCTACTTCATTTAAGCTAAATTCAAAACCAATACATTTTTAAATTCATACCATCAGAATTCACAGTATTTTGCCTTATTTTAAAGGTTAAAAAAATAATTCAATATAAAAAGTGGTTTTCCACTATGAGACAATACAGCCTTTCCCAACTTTGTACTGATCCATCATGCTAATTAGAATGTAGGAGTTGTATTCCAATGTATCTGCCAGGCACCATGATGAGAAAGGCTGAACTACTGATATAACCACATTGGTTCCAATCATATGAGAAATTAATTTTTTAACAAATTCATGTACAATTCTATGGATCTTTGAGTACAATTATTTGTCAATAAAAAATAAACTGCTTTGGTACTGTAGAACTGCAACATCTTATATCTACAGAAGCACCTTTTTCTTTATGCTCGCCAGGATCTGGGTTTCCAAATGTAAAGTGCATGTTGCATGACTTTTTATGTCATACCTATTGCTTGTGAAATAGGTCTCCCCTGTTTTCCTTTGTTCTACCAAGGAAATTCCCTAGATTTTTTGATACTTGCAGGATACCCTCTAAGAGGACAACCTTAATGTTTCAGAATGAAATTTCACTATTTCCCTCCCTTCTTGTTAATCTCTTATCTACTTCTTTTGCTTGCTTCAGGAACCCAAGAAAGCTTGGCAGAGAAAGAATTACAGCTGCTGGTCATGATTAACCAGCTGTCCATCCTGAGGGACCAGCTGCTGACAGCCCATTCAGAGCAAAAGAACATGGCAGCTATGCTGTTTGAGAAGCAGCAACAACAGATGGAGCTGGCCAGGCAACAGCAAGAACAGGTAGGTAGTAAAGCACTACTTTGTAGCTATATTTATCCTTCTTAGCCTTTAAGTTTTTTGTCTTTAGAAGGTTTCCTGATTGGCACTTGAACTTCAAATGATATAGGATTTATAGAGCTAAATGAGTTAATAGGTCTTTATCTAACTCAAATCAGCCTGAAAAGGCAAACAGTTTAGAAAGAGAACAAATATTTATTTCAGGGATGGTTAGTCCATGGCCATTTCTGTGGGCCTTAAAATCTTCTCAGATAATATTGTTCATTTTAGCAGCAAATCATAATTTTATGATATGATTTTTTTCACAATATAAAACAGGAATCTTTTCTAGTTTAATATTCTCGCTTTACTCAATTTCCCACCACACAACTCCAAAAAATCAAGGGCTGAAAGCTAATGTCCCACCTTCTCTGCAGCTCTTGAAGGCCACTTTCCCCCCATTAAATAAAGCATAGCCTCTGACTGCAAAAGATAAAGACATAAAAATTGCCAACTATGTGTATTGTAGTATGGTAATAAACAACAGGGTGTAGAGTCTACATAAATAGGATATTATAAAATTCCAAATACACATATTTAGAGTCAAAACTGCAGGGATATGTAGTAAATTAAACTGTCTTATTGTGAAGAAATGATGGTGATGTGAATGGATAGGGCTGTTGCTCCAGTTACAATTTCTCTTAACAGATGAAAACAAGGCATAATTTTAAATAAATCCACAAAGCCTAAGCTTTAGGAGGAGGTTAATATGTTGCCTGAGACATCAAACTTCCTTTAAAGTTATTCACTGCTGGTATTTTCAAGCCCAACTGTGATGTAATTATAATCTTCACATGTTTTACTTCAGCTCACTCCAATAACTTGTATGCTGTGTGCTAATAAGTAAATATGTGCTTATTCATCTTCTTAAAGCTATTTAGTAAGGTAATTTCATCACTGGAATTCTGTGTAATAATGATGGAGAAAAGAGATGAGAAATCTGAACGGGAAACTTCACCTGAAGTTTTTAGTACCCGGTGTCTTGCTTTTCTAAACAATACTTGTTATCATTTGCATCCGTGCATTCAAGTTCTGCTTACATGAGCTGTTCTTGTTTTGCCACATAGTGGCCTTCCCTTTATTTTATAAAAATGAGCATTGTGCCCAAATGGCCCTAAGGTTTGTAGTTCAGTTAGTATGGATCTTGGTTCCACCCCATCTTTCCTACTTGTAGATTGCCAAGCAACAACAACAACTTATCCAGCAACAACACAAGATCAACTTGCTGCAGCAGCAGATCCAGGTACAATGTTATATATTTTCTTTGGGAAATGGGACTTAAGTGTGGCTTAATTGAAGGCATTCACCTAGAGATTGGAAGTGCCAAGACAAATGTAATAGTGCTACATGTAGATTATTTATCCTGTATAGAAATTAACATAGAAGCAATTGTTATCTTGATAATGATTCATTAATGCAGCTTTTCAGAATGTAAGAGGTTGAGATCCACAGTGCCTTACTGTGAAGCATGTGCCAGTGAAATCATTAGGATTTGATTCAGACTAAATGTGATTGGACTTGAGGCCTTGTTATGGGAGTAAAGGGCCAATCCTGTCCTCCTTCAATTTATATTCCCACCCATCCTTTCTGGCTAGTTGCCACTTTTAGCAAAGAAATACATACTGAAAATGTTTTTCAAGTTGATAAGAAACTTCAGTATTTCTTCCACTGTGGTATGAATAATAACAATTTTGCACTTCCTTAAATATGTTGTATAAGTACCTAATATTTGATACTGCAATATGGATATGAAGTAAGAAAGTGATATACATCTCTCTGTTACTGCCTCTAGTCTAGTGGATATGAAAAATGGCTGTTTGGACAAATAGCATTGTTACAGTTTCATATGTCCTATATCTATTTCTGTGTCCACCACTTCCCTTACTCTTTTCAGCAGGTCAACATGCCCTATGTCATGATTCCAGCCTTTCCTCCCAACCATCACCCTCTTCCTGTCACTGCAGAGTCTCAGATGGCACTTCCTATCCAGCCAATTCCATGTAAGCCAGGTATGAAGAGGCCAAGAAAAGTGGAATTCTCATTAATGTGATATGGATTTCCCAAGGCTTTTATACAGTGGACTTGGAATGGGAAGAGAGGGCATCCTCTATTAATTGTAGCCATTGAAAACCATGGGACACATGAACTATGTTGAATCAATTCCTTAATGTTTCAGTCAGTAAAAAGGAGTCAGAATGCTGTTTTTAATGGTTAAAACTGATTTTTTTTTCCTACACAAACCTTACTCTTTAACATTGATAGGACCCTTTCATGTGTCTTGGAAATGAAAGATAGAAAAATACTGCAAAATGGGCTTTTCTTCTAAGAGGTTTATTAACATGGATTTGTAGGGAAATCAAGGTAGACAGTCTGCAAATGTAATAGCTGGAGTTTGGTTACATAATACAGAACCAGCATGATTGTTTCAAACAGCTTCCTTTCCTAAAGTATTGCCAAATGTTCAATCATGCAGGTTTAACATCCTCATTTCAGCAGTTCTCAAGGGTAAATTGAAGAATACATTGCCACCGTGTAGCAGGCATAAAAGAAACATTGTCTTGTGCTTTTCTCTACTACTCCTTCTATAGGGGCATCCATAACTCTATGGTAGCCCATTAACACAAATGTTTCCAAGTGCTTTGTATTCCTTTTATATAAGCTCTTTGTGGGAATAGAACAATTCTCACTGACAAAGTAGAAAGATAGCATAGAGTAATATGGAGATAATGTTGAAGAAGAAATGCAAAGACCATTAAGTATGTAGCAACTTTATACTGAAAGGAAACGTGTCATGAAAAAGAAACTCAAGATAATCCTGCCTTGGTTCAATTGGGTATAAGAATCTGTTGCAGGCTTTGTTGTATGTTATTATACCATACAACAATAGAGTTCCATCTAGATTGAAGAAATCAGTAGGTCTTCCCTTTCGTTAGTGCATGTTATTTTATGTAGAATTACATAAAATCAGTATAAAATAAGACTTCCTATTTTGTTGTTATGGCTTGAAATAGTGTACAATAATGAATTTTGATACTGTCCTGTTGTTTTTCCTTTTTGCCCATTGTTCAGTTGTGTCCAGTTCTCAGAAAACTGCCTGGACAAGTCCTGGACAAGGTTTCTTGGCAAGGTTTTTCAGAAATGGTTTATCATTGCTTTCTTCCTAGGGTTGAGAGAAAGTGACTAGCCCAAGATCAACCAGCTGGCTTTATGCCTAAGGCAGACTAGAACTCACAACTTCCCAGTTTCTAGCCTGATACCTTAAACCACTACACCAAACTAGCTCTCACCGTATGACATACAATACAATATTATTGTATTGTTTTTATTGTATTTCACCATAAGATACAATATATCTATAATAAAGCTGAGTTATATTATACCTGGTCTTGGTAGTTGCGTTTGGATCCTTTTTAATCTAGTATTAAAAGTTAGCTATCGCTACATTAAATCCCTATCATTCTAATAGTCTGGGTCCATAGAACTAAGAACAGTTCGCTACTTTAATCCATTGATTACAGTTGTCCCCAAACCCATTGCTGTAATGTACAAAGGAGACATGTTTTTTACATATTTGGGGACAGATGCAGAAATTTTGCACCTTTACATTCCAGGTTGAGTTTCACTGAACTTACAGCAGATTCCCTCTTGATTCAATGGTGACATAAGAAGGATCCCAGTTTAAGTTTAACATTGTACACAATCTCCACCTCTTCTCTTTCTTTACAATCTACAGTGGAATATCCTATGCAGCTGATTCATAGTCCATCTCCTTCAGCACTGAAGAGACCTGCAAGCTCAGGCCACCTACAAATCCAGGTAAAACCTCTTAATTGCCTTTTTCCTTAGGTCTCCAAATCTTGTAGAAAAATGTTTCTATCCTCCTTCTCTATTTTGTTTTCAGGAATCTTCACAGCCACTGAACTTAACAGCAAAGTCTAAAGGTTCTGAACCCCATAATGCCTCCAGCACACCTAGTTTAAAGATTAGTAGCAGTCAGTCTCTCAGTGGTGTTTCTCGGGAGTTGCAGACCAGCCCTCCCAGCCTTCCTTTGGGTAGGTCTGTTCCTCTGATTCAGAGCTGATAGGGAAATGTTTCTTTGAATGACTTGTAATTGCAAACTTGTTACAAAATACCTTTGCTTTATTAGCTTACACTCTTGATTTTTCTTTGGGGAAGAATTCTTGACATCCCTAGATTCATGAAGGGATGAATACGGCTTTCCTCAAGATTCCTTTGGGGATTTTATCTTGTGGATTTACCAGTACTGAAGGGGGAAGAGAAACTGCAATTCAGAGGAAGATGCATGCACTGCCCATGCAAAATATTCAGTCCTCAACATCTCCAAATATGCCTGGGAAAACTTGGAGAATTGCTACCAATCAGGAGAGACAGATTTGATGTAGATGAACCAAGTATCTTTCATGTTGCAGGAGTCCTCATATATCCAAATCAATATATCCAATGTGTTAGATTTTGAAACATATGCAAATTATAAAGTTCAAGGCTCCAAGAGTTAATATGAAGTTAACAGATACATAGAATATTCTAATCACTCCAAATGAGAACCTACGTTTATTGCAGTCTTGAAGAGAAGCATAAATCCAGTCTGAAGTTTAATGTGCAGAAATTGTAGAGACATTGTAGTATATTTGTTGTTGTTGTTGGAGATGCCTATTCTGCTGTTTCATGATTGCTGAAGGCACAAGATAATAATCACAGCAATTTTGGGCATATGAAGAAAGAAAGTCATAATTCTTGAGCCTTCCAGGCTTTTAATTAGAATTGAAATCTTTTTTGTGTTGACAATCTCATGTTGTCTCCAGAAGGAGTACAGTCAATTACAAAAGTTTCAGGGCTGGAATTCTGTGTCCTTCTATTTTCTAACAATGGACCACTGCCAGTAGCCACAGTAGTCTACATCACCTCTGACATTCAGGAAAAACCTCCTTGCAGATGTCACATGCCAGTAATGTAAGTGGAAGTTCACATAGGACCCTGTGTATCATCTTCCTCGGAATCACAGGATTGCACCATAAATGTTTCTTTTTCTGATGAGAAAAAAAAGTAATCATCACTGATTCTAAAAGAAAACTAACCTGAAGCTATATAAAGGGGGAAAAAAATGCTGTAGTTAAGGCATGCTTGTGGAAAATGCAGGATAGAGCTATTGTATCCAGGCTATAAAATACTGGGTGATGTCAGCAAATGGTGGGCAAGCTCAGGGATTTCCTGTATGTAGCCTTTTAATGCTATCTAGTGGTTGTCTGGATTTTTTCAGCCTTGATGTGGTAGCCCCAGTGTTATTTCCTTGTGTTAGTAGTTTGCACTGGTGATAGTCATGAAGATACCAGTTGATCACCAGTTGTTTTTTTTTAAAATATCAGGATTCCTTGGAGAGGGAGATGCTATAACTAAAGCAATACAAGATGCTCAGCAACTTCTGCACAACCAAAGCAGAGCTCTAGATGGTTCTCCAAATCATCCATACATTAAGGTAAGTGATATTGATTTTGGTCTTAAAAGGAAAGAATACCCTCTTTGACACAAAGCCTTGAATAAAGATTAGAATTTTGAAGAACGAAAGATATCAGAGTCTAATGAAAGCAGTCCGTCAATTTTTTTTTAAAAAAAACTGGTATTTGGGTTTTTGAGAGCCATTGTCTGTGATGTGAATAGTAATGAATGAACCTTCAAAAGATTCAGCTCAGAATGTTGTAAAAATGAGCTAATTGGACATGGTTTATATTATGGTAGCTTTTCAGACAATTTAATAATTGGATAAAATTTATAAGCTTCCCAATTCTGATTCACCACATCCCTGATCCATTGTAGAATATAACCAATGCTGGAAGTTATTTGGTGAACTGTCAAGACTATATTCTGTTTGTTTGTTTTAATTCCTCAAACATTTCTGATAGAAACAACAGTATCATGGGCTGAGGTATCTTTTGAAATTGTTAACTTTATTTTCCAGAGGTCTGTGTTCCTGATGTAAGGCCCATTGAAAGTTGTAGGAGATGCTTTTTCCTTTGCTGTTACCACTATCTGATAAATTGAATGACTAAGGGAAGAGTTTTCAGTGATAGTACAATAATTATATACTGAGAGTGAAAATTGGAGAGGTTTGAGATTAGCACATAATAAAATAGAAACTAATACATGAGAACTCCATATTCCAACATTTTAAGTCTAAACTTAAAGTACATAAAATACTTGTTCTATTACAATAGTCCATAAAGCTATTCAAAAGTCATTTTATTCTTAGACTCATGTCTTTAAAATATTATTTACAAAAGCTGTTCAGCATGTTAGCTGAATTGTTCCTTTTTCTTACTGAAACTATTTGTTCTATAAACAGAAAAAATTATAAAATACCTTGTTTCCAAGATTCTTTTGTTCAGATAATGTTACCTGTAGTCTTTCTTTTATAGTTTCCTGTTCAGCAAATTTGGGCTATACAGGTCCTATTTTAGGAGATTATATAAGGCCATTCTCTTTTGATAATTTAACATATGGCAAAATAATTTATTTTAAAAATCTAGGTTTAAGGCGGGTTAATTGCTTCTGGAAATATGCTATTGGTACAAGCAGTCCTCAACTTAACGACAATTTAGCCCAATATTTCTGTTGCTAAGTGAGACAAATGAGGTTTGCCCCATTTTACGATTTTTCTTGCCACATTTGTTAAGTGATCACTGCAGTTGTTAAATTAGTAACTTGGTTGTTAAGTGAATCTGGTTTCCCCATTGACTTTGCTTGTCAGAAGGTTGTAAAAAGTGATCACATGATCCCGGGACACAGCAGCTGTCATAAATATGAGCCAGTTGCCAAGTACCTGAATTTTGATCACACAACCATGGAGATGCTGCTGTGGTTGTTAAGTATGAAAAACAGTCATAAGTTGCTTTTTTCCGTGCTGTTGTAACTTTGAACAGTCATTAATGAATGATTATAAGTCAAGGACTACCTGTAGTAACTTTTAATGTTGCTTACCTTGGTAAGATGCAGAAAACCCTGTATTTTCAGGATCATACCAATTTGGATTCTTCACCTGGAAAAGAACAGATGGATGAGTCATCTCTTCAGAGACTGGATGAGTCTCTACTAACATGTGAAGGCGATGGTAATGACATTTCTTCTTTTTCTCACAAATTTCACCAATGTTTAATTTTGAAGAGAAAATCTAAGCAAGCTTCCTTTAATAAATGAAAACTTTAGTTGAATAGCTGAATTAGGGTTTTTTTAATGATGCCAAAACCCCATGACTTCTCTAAATTTGATAGGTAATCAGCTTTTGTATACAGCAGATGTGCCAAATCTACCATGTATGATCCCCCATTTGCAATTTCCAGAATTCACAAACTCCCACAATTTGGTCAGTTTAATGAACTGTTCTTTGGTCCTTTCTTGGCAGGCTCACGGCATTTTCCTGAGTCCAGGAACAACAACCACATAAAGCGCCCCATGAATGCTTTTATGGTATGGGCCAAGGATGAAAGACGTAAAATTTTGCAAGCTTTCCCAGACATGCACAATTCAAGCATCAGTAAGATTCTAGGTAAAGAAAGAAGTGTAAATTGGTATCTATTGGTTCTTTTTTCTAATTCTTTTGATATTTTCTAACAGCTTAATAGTGGGTTTAGTAGAAGGAACAAGCACAGTTCTCTTTCTTGGTCTATCATGATTGCCTGATTCTTCAGATTTTACACCTGCACGTGTTCAATGCAGGTTTAAAAAAAATTAAGCTCACATCAAAGAGGAAGCCAAAACTAACCTTTTCTCAGGGTGCTATTTATACAGTTGTGGTTGTGTACCTTTTCTAATGATAGAATCTCAGACTACAGAGCAAGCTAGACAAGGTCGTAGTCACAAAGGTAAAATTGCTTGCCCCAGAATTCAAATAGCAGCTTAAACAGAGCCTCTTTGCTCAGTAGGGAGGCCTTTCACCCCCTCCCAGAATGGTTGTAAGTGGTGCCAGTTGTTAAGCAGGTCATCCTGGGACCGACGATTCTTTTGTAGTGATCATTTAGCAAATGTCACAGTCATTAAGTGAAGCCGTTATTAGAAGGGACTTTTTTTGCCAGAAACTGGAAGTAAATACCAGTTTCTGGCAAAAAAAAAAACATAAAATGAAGTCATGTGACCACAGGATACTACAAACAGCTGTAAATGAGTTGTCAAGTGCGCCCCCCAGATACAATCACATGTCCATGGGGGGGCAGGTATTGAGAACCTCATATCCAGGTAAGTACCTTTTTTTGTCCATTGTAACTTCAAACAGTCCCTAAGCAATGACTGCCTATGTGTAGTGCTTTTCTTTTTCTTCTCCTTCCTGTTCCTTTATCTCTCTCTGTCTCTCTCATAAAAGGTCTATTTCCATCTACGCTCATTACAATTAGCAAGGCAATTTTTTTTAAGAGGAACATTCAGAAATTCTGCCTTCCTCTGATAGAGAACGATATGATCCACTCTGTCTTTTCGACCCCTGCAGTTCTAGATGTGATGTCTAAAAGTGGGGGGGGGAATGGAACTTGCTTTGCTTCTGAGTTTATTGTTTTGTTTTGTTCTTTAGCAAACCAAACCAAACTGGATGTACGTAAATGCGTATAATAGAAAGTACAAAGGGAAATAATCATAATGAGAACATTAAGAAAAATACATATATGACTGAATCCTGTCTTGATTTTTTCATTTTAGAAGGTTGTTAAATTATGACTATTTTGTGTAAGCTCAATATTATTTGAATTATGTTGACTCTGAAATATATAAGGTAATTTTACCTGTAATACTAATGCCTGCCTTTTCCTATCCAAACTCCTAGGATTTCCTTTGATCCAGAAAGTTTGTCTAAGATTAACTTTTTCTCAAGTTCCATCAACTATATAGACATCTTAGACTTTGTTCCCTCCATTAACTGCTTGGGTAAAACCTTCCTCATCTCTCCAGCCTCAATTCTTCACAAATTCTCTGTTGGGCATGACAATAAAGGTTACACAACCCAGGGAATTCCAGCCACTCAGAAGGCCAGCCTATTTTAGCTGTTCCACCTGCTCCCCATACCTTGGGCTTAAAAGAATTCAAAGAGCTCCTTCTAGGAAGGTGACAGGAAAAGTCAGCAGGAGGGAAGGATTCTGGTCAGCCTTAGGTGGCGGCCATGGCTTTGGAGCTGCCCATTTATAAGAGAGAAGGACTAAGGAAAAGAGCTGTACTTCCCTGCCTTTCCCTTACTTTCCCATTTACCCGATGTCATATAACTCAGCACAAGTCAGTCAATATAATATTTGAGAAGAGTGAAAGGTCTCATTAAATAAATGGATTCTCTTGCGTTTGACAATAGTGCATCTTCACACATGACACTTTTTCCACATGATGTAGTAATAGCGTGCCTTCATGTTGGTGTACAATTAAATGCTGAGTAAATATATACACAGGTTAACACTGTACACCTGTGCTTCAGGGGCTAAGCAAGACTCGTGTCCCCCCCCCGTTCTCTTACAGCCTTCTGGAGAATAGTTAGAATCTGGCTTTTCTAGAAGGCCATTGGTAATCAAGCATCTAGAGCAGCGTTTTTCAAACTTGGCAACTTTAAGATGTGTGGACTTCAACTTCATGCTGGCTGAGGAATTCTGGAAGTTGAAATGCACATATGTTGAAGTTGCTAACTGTGAGACACACTGAGCTAGAGGAAAAATTGTGCCATTATTGTTTGTCCTTCTTTACAGTTTATTTTTACTGCATTGTTTTTGGTTTTAATTTTGCATACCACCTAGGGGTAGGCAACCTTGGCTCTTTTATGACTCGTGGACTTCAACTCCCAGAATTCCTGAGCCAGCATACCTAGGCCATAGTGAAATGGTTCATAAATCTAAAAAATAATTTTGTTCGTAAACAAACAGGACTCATCTAGATACATTTGTGATCCTTGCTTCTGTTTCCATGAATTATGCTTTGTGAGAAAACTACCTTCTGAAGAAAAAGGAGGAAGGAAATTGATATTTTTGTTTTGAGAGATGTTTTCATTTTCAAACTAAGCAATGCCCACTTTGTTTTGGTTAAACTGAGGATCACATACAGGTCGTCCTCGACTTACAACCATTCACTTAGTGACCATTTGCAACAGCACTGAAAAAAGTGTCTTAATGACTGTTTTTCAGACTTATGACTACTGCAGCATCCTCTGATCATGTGATCAACATTCAGATGCTTGGCTACTAGCATGTGTTTATGATGGTTGCAGTGTCCAGGGGTCATGTGATCACCTTTTGTAACCTTCTGAAGCAAAGCCAGTTGTCAGATTCACTTAACAACTGTGTTACTAATTTAACAAATGCAATATTTCTGTTAACAACTGTGGCAAGAAAGCTCGTAAAATGGGGCAAAATTCACTTAAAAACAGTCTTGCTTGGCAACAAAATTTTTGGCCTCAATTTTGGTTGTAATTTGAGGGCTACATAGATCTTGTAATCCACAAGACCCAGAACAGCCATTAACTACATAGTATGGCTTGCTTAATATCTCAGTTTACATTTCTAAATAGGCAACACAGCCAGATGTTTTCTGGAGCTCCTAGTTCAGCGGTTCTCAACCTGTGGGTCGCGACCCCATTTGGGGTGGAACGACCATTTCACGGGGGGTCACCAAACACCACAGTCCGCCATATTTTTTTTGGTCCGCCATTTTTTCCTTTTTGCGATGCGGGCCTGCCATTTTTTTTTTTTTTGGCCGGCCATTTTTTTTGTTGGCCATTTTTTTTTTGGTCCGCCATTTTTTCCCCCTTTGCGATGCGGGACGTCGTGCTGCGCATGCGCGATGCGGGCCTGCCATTTATTATTTTTTTTTGGTCGGCCATTTTTTTTGGTCCGCCATTTCTTTTTTCCCCTTTGCGATGCGGGCCGTCGCGCCGCGCATGCGCGATGTGGGCCCGCCATTTTTTGGGGGGGCTGGCCATTTTTTGGGGGGTCGGCCATTTTTTTCTCCTTTGCGATGCAGGCCGTCGCGCCGCGCACGCGCGATGCAGCCGTCGCGCCGCACATGTGCGATGCGGGCCGGGGTCGAGCCCCGGAAAAGGTTGAGAACCGCTGTCCTAGTTCCTGTGCGATATGATCATTCATATAGTTCTACAGGACTAGCCTTGCCAGTGTAGAATTGCCCTACGTTCTTGGACATAAAGCAGTCTGTAGAAATAATTCTTTTTGCCTAGTAATGAAAGATAAATGCATAGCTGTATGATAACCTTTAGATCCGCATCTGGTTAAAGAAGCAATTTACATTAACCCTTCATATAATTTGTTTTTTCAAAGAGACTGAACTGTTGCATATAACACCCAATCCTCTCTGTGGCCTCAGGACCCCTCTGATTAGAAAAATCAGCAAAACCATGTACATGTCTCAAAGTAGGCTGAATGTAAGGGGGAAAATAGTCCCCCAACCGTTGTAAACTTAGAAAGCCCTGATAATGTTCATAGCCAGTTTGCTTCTCCATCCGCTCACTGCGACTCAAAGAAAAAAGAAGTTGTTGCTGTTTGCTGTTTGATTTCTGATTATCTAAAAGTTGCCCATCCCTGTTTTATGTCTCAAACTCTTGTTTTTAAAAGTGCCACATTTGTTTTGAATTGGCTATTTCAGGGGAATTATTGCAGACGTGGAGGTGCATCTTAATCTACAGTGATCAACTTTTGTCATGTCCCTGTCCTTTTTTCTTCTAAGCCCATTTGTTAGGAACAGTATATTCTGGCGTAGCATGAGACTGAGAAGGACCCTGCAGAAGAGGAAGACTAAAAAAGGAAATTGAAATCATCCTTTTTCATTGCTCTCTGTTTTTATAGGATCCCGATGGAAATCCATGTCCAATCAGGAGAAGCAGCCTTATTATGAAGAGCAAGCACGGCTCAGCCGCCAGCATCTGGAGAAGTATCCCAATTACAAGTACAAGCCCCGCCCCAAACGCACCTGCATTGTGGAAGGGAAGCGGCTTCGTGTTGGCGAATACAAGGCACTGATGAGGAATCGGCGCCAGGACGCCAGGCAGGGCTACCTGATTGCGTGAGGCTTCCTGTCCCTTGTCTCTGTTCCTCTTGACCACCACTTTCTGAGTCTGCAGGTTCCTGTGTCTGAAATTCACCTCTTTTAAGGGAACCACACAGCCCATCTTGTGCAAGTCAGAGATAGTTTAATAAGGTTCAGATTCCTGATTCATCATTAACTGTGACCTGCAATGTCTTTCTGGGCTTATTTGCCCTGACCTTACCAATAGCTAACCCAGTTCATGGTCTTTGTGTGTCTTGTAGGCTTGCCACCTGAAGGGATCAAAGATATGGTTAAACATTTTGCTGGATCGTATAAGCATGATTAGCATTTAGGTGAAATCAGGCAGTTCTGAAAGCTTAGATGAAGAAGGGAAGGTCCAGCAATGTTTGCTTGTAGAAGGTTGCTGGAAGACAGTTGATCAGGTCTCATTCCAGGGAGACAAGTATTGTACAAACACATGACCAGTGCATTGTTGTTTATTAGGAGTAAGGAAGTGGTGGCACACAAGATACTACTGAACTGCAGTTACCATTAGCCTCCATTACATGACCAATAATTAGGAATGCTTAGTTCAATAATAAAAGATCACAGCTTCTCTATTCTTGCTTACCTGTTTCCATGTTGGGAAGTGCAGTTTTAATGTGTGAATGCAGAGGTGGGGATGGGGTTGGAACAGAATGTAAGATGGCATAACTTTTATGATACATTGTAATGTCTTTCCTAGGCCCCAAAGCAGCCAGATGCCACCTTCCTCTTCGGATCTCATGTACCAGCGATCAGTTGGGATTCAGCTAGCTCCACCACTGATGGATCACTACTTGTCCCATGGCATGGAACCAAACATGCCAGTCATAGTGAACACATGTAGTCTGAAGCCAGAGGAAGGGGATGGGGTAGAGGACAGTCATTCAATGCCTGATGGGGAGATGTACCACTACAGTGAAGATGAAGATTCTGAGGGCGAGGAGAAGAGTGATGGCGAGCTAGTGGTTCTCACAGACTAATGTCACAAGAAGCGAGCAAGTATGGAAAATATGGATAAGCCTTTGTTCTTTTTCCAACCTGGAACAATTAATGGCATTGGAAGAAACAAGGGGGAGGAGCTTGTTAAAGTGGAAATGGACACGGAGCAGAGGAACAATTCTTTATGCCACCATCTATGGTATTGGTAGAGTTTATTTCCCATCCATTTATCTTCTGTGGAAAGGGAGGAATTTTTTCTTTGACCTGCTGAATTTATGCCAAGGAAATTGAATATGAATTGACTATGAATCTTGTAATAAATCAGGTATTTTTTCTTACTAAGGTCAGAACTCCTGTTAAGGATATCCCAAATCTTCACTGAAGTTAAATAAGGGGGAACAAGGTATTATGGCGTCACTAAAGGATGAAGAATGAGAATTGAAATACCGAGCAGATTTCAGAACCTATAATGTTTGAACCCATCTTCCTAGCAGCTCAGTATTTATGCTCTCAGGAATGAAAGTTTGACTGGAAAAAGCTTCCTCCTTCCAATCGCAACTGTGTGTATATTTTGTGTAGTGTTCAGTTGGGTTGAGCTAGGGGCAAATGCTCTGTGGCTGGGTAGCAATTATGTCTCTTGTTCGTTTTCTCTACGGCTTTTTTTCCCTTCCCCAAAAAGCTGATGTGAAAGCTTACTTTACCAATAGCCAAACAGAGACCTCACCTGTTTACAACCTCGCCAGCTGCATCAGCTTATATTAGCCACCCAATCACTAGCATTCAACCAACATTTGGGGAGCCTTTTCACTTTCCTTAAGTGAAACATCTGGGTGGAACACTTATTCCCCCTTCATTCCGGATTTCAACTAGTTCTGCCTTTTCCCCCACTCCAATTTCACTTTGTCTTGTGTTTGTTTTTTTCCAATTCCCACTGGCCCTGCCAATAAATTCCCATGGAGCCATTTTTAGCTCTGGACTTGAATGAATAGCAACTGAGGTCTCGAAGGGCTGCCTTTACCCTTGGCAGCCTTGGCCCAACTTATAAATTAAGCCATGGCCTGTTTCCCTCTTACCCTTGTTTGCTTGCCAGTTCTGAGTACACACAGAAGAGGACGCCCTGCAACAATAGAAAGCTGACTTGATGTTTAAGGGATAAAATGTGAAGTTTCTGAGGCAATCTTTCCAAAATTGTTTCCCTACGAGGGTAATAGCTCTTTCATGCCCACCCACTAGAGCACCAAAGGTGCATGATGGGAATTATAATCCAACATACCTGAAGGGCACCTTCTTCAAAAAACTATTCTGAAACATCTTCTGTGAAGGAATAGAAATTCTTTTAAATGGATACTTTAATTGAATTAGTCTAATGATGCTGTAGTACAGGGTAGGAAACCTGCATCCTTCTAGTTGTTCGGAGTTATAATTCATGAGGAATAGGATGTTATAATTCAGCAACTTTAAAGGGGTTTGTCCACTTTTGTCACACTAGTTTATTGAGCCTCTGGTAGGCTTCAGTATACTTGTAAATTCATTTTTCCCTACATTGAACTCAACACTCATAGTTTGCAGTATAAGTATTTGTTTGCTTACCATGCTCAAATCATCCAAATTGAGTGTATAATGTATTCAAGTGGCTTCTTTCATCTCCTTCTTACTCTATCCTTTAGTGGTATTAGTGAAAGCAGCAGTCTTGCCCTGGTTTAAATTAGCTAAGTGTTCTTGGTTAATGATACACCAGTGGCTAGCTTCAGTACATGGAAGAACAGTGTTGAGAGAGGCACAGAGGATGTACAGGATCATGATATACATATGCAGTTGTGTCTCTGGTGTGTTAATTATGTACATTTGCATACATTTTACATATTTTGCTCCTATCCCTTTTAGATAGTCCTTTAAATATTTTTGTACACTTCCACTGGATTTAAATCTCAGGATGGGAATCTTTTTATTTTCTACTGTCAGAAATTGTAATGTCATTGAGAAACTAAATTAGGCATTCTTAAAGTAAACATGTCATTCTTCATTTTTTGACAAATTCCCTTTTTTGTGTTAAGGTAACCAAGCTATTAATACAACACACTGATCTCCACAATTTGAGACCAGATATGAGATCATGGAAGAAATTTAGCCTTGCCCACATGATTGTATCATGCCCATTGCCAGGTGAAGCATAACAGTATGTGCACATGCAGACATGGTAAATTACAAGCCTATTCGTCATTTATGGCAGAAAAGTAAGGATTGATAATACCATATACACTGTCTGGAGTCACCCTTAGTCTAATATTACAAAAAGCCCACTAGAATCTCTTTTGTACTCCATTTCAGTACATATGACAAAAGATCACTATTTTTTGCATTTTTGATAACTGGGAGGTGATTAAGAATGAGATACATATCTTACATTTTACAGAGGATTTATGCACCTGTTTCATTCCTTACAAACCCTTGAATGTTGGTTCCTGATGTCACTATCTTTAAAAATGCGGTCCTTCATATGTCTGCCAAAGCTTATTGCAAAAAGTTGACAGAAATTGCATGCTGAGCATGCAAAACATTATTTTTCTTGCAACAGAAGAGTATAATTGTCACTCTGAAATTTGATCTTAGTGTGTATAGTCTCATCACAGTTTAGTACCGGTAGCACTGTGTGATGACACTACACTGCACCTGAGATATATCTGGATAGAATCTGGAGTTCTGTTTTTGTTTATGACAAACAAAACTCTTGTCTGGCATTCTTTCATGACAGCTTTTATTATTTCATTACATTATGTATGACTTATGTCCCTGACTAGCTTAAATAAGTCCAAACTATTTGCACCTGTCCAATTTATTTTCCTTTATTCTAACTTTAAAAAGAACAAAAATGCAATTACATCTTCTAGGGAGGAAGTGAATCACTTAGTTTATGTATAATAAGCATCATGAGAACGGGTTACACCTTTTTTTGATCCTGGTGCCCTCTAGCTGTGTTAGATTACAACTCCCATCACTTCCAACATCTTGATGGGCAAGCATCATGGAGTTATAGTCTAGCACCTTGAGAGCATCAAGATAGGCTTTGATCTATATTGTTCCGTTCCTTCAGTTTTTCATAATGCTATCCCTTTCTACTGTGCTTTAGCAACTGGCTGCTGCTTTATTTTTGTTTTGTTTTTAAAAGTCTGTACATATAGAGCTTTATTTTGTTAATAAGACTAGTAACTTAACCTGTATATTTCAACACTCTTGTTTATAAAAGGTTTTCCTTTTCTTGGTACAATAAAGATGTTTTGGAACAGAGATCTGTGCTAGTTCTAGTTTTGTAAAATTCACATTGCCACCTAACTCATTGTGCTTGTTCCTTTTAACAGTTAAAGGCTGTGGAGATGTGATTAGTCTTTAAAATAGAGAAGGTACACGATGCTAGATTTCCCTGAATTATCTGCAAACACTGATGCAGTTGTAATGCATGTTTATGTGGAAGAAACTCCCAGGAAGTTCAATAAGATTTATTCCTGGGTAGATTTGTGTAGGATTGAAGCTTAATATTACAGTCTTGCATGTGTTTATGAGGTAGTAAATTCCACTGTTCTTAAAGGGGCTTATCTCCTTGAAAGTACTAATATAGTCTTTTACAAGTGATAATGCCATTAATGTTTACACTTCCCTCCATCTGCATGATGATACGTCATCCTTGTTCGTACTGATGTGTTTAACATCGTTGAAATCTCCAGTCTATTATCTATGGGACGAAAAACATATTTCTGAAATCTTTTCACCTTTAGAGAGGAAGAGGAGGCAATGCATAAATTCTATGAGTATTAAAATAATTGTTTTTAAACAAATGGTCTTAAAAAACCATTGTGATTAATTTCAATTGATATTAAAAAATAACAGATTGGAGTGCTTCATCTTATTCTCCTGATGTCCCAAGATCCAATATTCGTGGTTCCAAGCTACTTCAAATGAGAGGTGCATCTCACAAGATCTATAATATTTTCTTTGCTGTAGCCCTTTCTTTGCCAGTCAGATGCTGCAATCCATCAATGTAAGATAGGAGTTACTGCAGTGGCCATAAACCTCAGCAGCCTCGTGTATGCATGTTGGCAGTTGTTCAAAAACTAACATGACAGAGATAGTTGGCTGTGTCTTCTTGATCATTAGTGCATCCTTTGGAATGAGAATGTCTCTGTTTTGTGGAGCACTATGCAGTACAGATCCATGTACAATACTGTACTGTATTCTGGCTGCTTTGAAGCATAGCAATTGCCTGAGAGAAATTACCTTGAGCAGGCAAATGATACTGGAAAAATCTCTTTGAGGGAGACAGGGATCTCTCTTGATCATCGGCCCAGACATGTAGGATTGTGTCCCAGGTTAGTAGCTGCTTCTTTCTATCTCTTCCAAAGCCAGTTAAACATGACAAGAAATAATACTACTTATGTAGAATAAGTATTGGAGCAGAAGACAGGAGGGATAGAGAATCTGGGATCCTTTCGTTGCTGCTGAAGCACAGCTCCCAGCCTAATTTAGGTACTGATTTAAACAAATGAACTAACCAAGGACAATAAGCTGCATAATATGAATAGTTGATTACTCAGAAATAAAACATCTTCCCTCCAGTTTTTAATTTTAACATTGGCTTTATAGATGAAAAGAGACATTTGGTGTTTAAAAGTTCCGTTTTGTCTTTCATTCAAGAAACAAAGTCCACCGATTTGACATGTACCTGTAGGAACACACAGTTCATTCAGTATTGTCAGCAACTATCATAATACAGAAAAATCTTGTTTATGTACATGGAATGGAGTACATGAATGGAATGGAGTACATGAAAATTGCTAAGAAAATTAGTGGTGCCACATACAAAGAGATGTGCTGGCATCTGCACATTTTTATAAAAAAATAGCAAGTCACTGTGAGGTAACCAATTAAGAGATGTAGACTAATCCTTGAAAGTTTAGCCTAACCAGTCCATTGCTTGGATGAACTGAGAAAGGTCTGCCCATACTAAAGATGCCTTTGTTGGCTTTTACCCTGTTACCTCAGTTTGCTCAACTGTTTTGCTCTCGAGACAAACAAGCACCACGTAAAGCAATGGTTCTGAAAACCCCTAAAGCTTCAAAGCAATCATATATTTCAAACAGTAACTACATCGCATAATTATGCAGATTTCTCTTTCAAGTACACAACACTATTACACAATGTCACCAGCACTGCAATCTTGTTTGTGTTCAGATAACAAATCAATTTTTCATGGTATAAAAATCAAGCCATAAAACTTCATAAATTGCTTGATTCTGACTATATGAGGACGAGTAGAGATACACATCAATACAACTCAATGTGTGTTGAGAGGTTTGTGATGCCTCTGAGATAAGGCCAATGACCCTGTATCTGTCTTCAGGCCTTTTTTAACAGTTTGCTGGTATGCTGTGATTGTTTTAATAACACAATTATCTACAGAGACTTCTATTTCATACTGACATACTCCATATACTTTAATCTTCAGGGCAAAAATGTGTTTTACTGTTTTTAGGTAGATCTAAATTCCCTCTGAAGCTTTTATCTCACTATGACATCACATAGTGAAAGAGACCTGTGCACATTACTGTGTCAACACTGAGAACATGACAATACAGTATCATTGTGAATCCCTCTGAAGTAAAGACGGTTGAGATCCTGTTGTATAAATAAGTTCACTTATTTCCTAAAACTTCCTGCTATGCTATTCCTTTTATTCTCCCTAGCAAATAGCATGCACATTATATGATCTTGTGAAGATAAATTTGCCAAAAATGCTCTGAGCAACTCGGTGTTTAAAAACCATGTTTGCTTCCATACGAGTATCCAGAATGCACTACCTTGGAAAAATGCTAATCTTTGCTTTGAAAGTACTGCATTTTCTTAACAGGCTATGCAAAGAGGGAAGCACATATCCTGGCAGCAGGTTCCATCTTGGTCTGATAGGTGGAGATGTCAAAGACAGCTTAAGCCTCCTACTTGCTTAGAAGGCAGAGAATTATGTAATTTATGACACTGCTCCATGGAGCTTTTGTATTGTTTATGCTGTGCAGCAATCCCCACTCTCGCTCCAATTTCTATATAGTATATATTATTTCTGAAAAAGGGCAGATTGGCTACCTAGACATTCAAATAAAAACATTTCCATTTTGCAGTTAGGGTTAAATGGGCAAACACTTTGCCCACTGCTGAACCAATTCCACGGCTCTCCACCTCCACCTTGCTTTTGAAAGCATCATAACTCATGTAGAGATTTGTCTAGACTGACTTTTCATCTGTTTTCCTCCCCAAGAACAAAGACAGCAAAGTAAAAACTAGACACAGGGTGAGAAGATGTTCAAGATCCAGTTTCTGTGTTCCCTTCTTGATTGGATGGAGGGAACAGAGATTGATCTGGCCATTCGTACAAGGACTGTAGTTAGGACAATAATAATAATAAAGTTGGAAGGGACCTTGGAGGTCATCTAGTCCAACCCCCTGCTCAGCAGGAAACCCTATACCATTTCAGACAAATGGCTGTCCAGTCTCTTCTTAAAAACTTCCAGTGTTGGAGCATTCACCGCTCCAATGAACCATTCTGAGATTGTTTAGGTGGCAATGTTGGCTTTTAAAATTTTTTGTACTATCTCTCTAGGAATTTCCGCCACAGAGGCCCCTGCACCCAGAAGCTTTCTAAATAAGAGTGATAAGCTTTACTTATCATCCAGCCTAATCTTGAAATGCAAAAAAATAGCACAATTTATGAGTTTTTCCTGCTCTCCCAAAAACCAAGGACAGAGTAATAAGTTTTTGCTGCCTTTGCTTTCTCTGAATGATATTTAAGATGGATTATATGGCAAAACTGTAAAAATCCTGAGTAGACTAAATACCTCTAATGTGAAGAAGGAAATTGGCTAAAACCACTCCCTTCCACAACAGTGTCTCAGAGGAAGTATGAATGTCTTCTAACTTAAAAGGATATTACTATTTTCTATAGCTGGTACATGTATTAATAATGTTGTGATTTTGATTGCTTTTTCACTAAATATGAGGAAATGGAGCAAGAGATATTTTATATACTAAGGTGATTCGTACTCCGCTCTTTGTTATATTATGGCAGTGCTATCTTTCCCTCTTTGGTGAAGGGAGATAATGAAGGAAGCCATGCACTGAATGAAATTTCAGTTGCTCTGCATATGTCTAGCTATGTTAGATAAGCCTTCAGAATTAGGATGCGCACAGCTGACAATAAAACATCCAGTTAATTGGATAAAGCTTTTGAAAAATCCAAAGGGGCTGACTTGGCAACCAACTAAATCTTATAAAATGCATTTTAAAGTTTTTTGATGGTTAGGACTTTGTTGTTATAAAGAAGGCCATTTTGAACAATAAGGCTGGGTTCACACAATACTTTAAACCGGTTAGATGCTGTCACAAACTACACAATCCTGTTTATCCCAGTTAGAATGTTGTACAAAACCAGATGTTAAACTCTGGCTTTTCTTTAATAATTCAAAATAAAATTATTGGTGGGATAATGTATAGCTCCTAGGGAGGGTACATATAGTGTTGGCAGCCAAAAGTAATGATTTTATTGAATTATAAGATGTCTGGACTTAATTTCCCAGAATTCCCAAGCCAGACATGGTGGCTGGAGAATTATGGGAATTGAAGTGTACATATCTTAAAGTTGCCAAGATTGAGAAATACTGGTCTAGATGATTACAGGTTGCTAAGTCACCATCTAACTTCGGCACACTACAAGCTTCTTAAACTTTCTAGTCTGAGGTTAATCTTTTTTTCTATATACAACCACATGATGAAGCCATTTTCCTAATATTTAACTCACTTTTCTAGCTCCACCCCATCCCATTTCCCAAACTATTGGGTCATTCAGAATCATCAGTAAAGCTGTTGATAACAACATCTGCCCCTTTAAGAAAAACATGAAATTACAATGTCATAAAAATTACCTACAGTAGAGAAGCTGCTACAGGGGAGAGGAAGGGAAATGGTTGACAAGCAGACATTTGCAGCTGCTGGGTCAAAAGAATGAATGCATTCATTACTCTTTGCTGCCCTCCGGAGGCCTGTCAGAATACTTTTGCCCAGACAAGAAGGCCTATCCTTTCGCTTGAAATCAAGCACCTGCATCAGAGGTGAAGAAAATTTAGATTATGGCTGAAGGATCTGGTCTTTTTGCCCTGGGAAGATTCTCAGTAGGAACTTTCTGGGTCTGAAAGTTCTGTCTTCTTGTGTCTCCTGACTAGCATGTTGTGTTTTTGGAGGTCTATTCAGAAGTCAGCATCTTGCTTGTAAGAGAGATGGAGGGAAAGAAAAAGTGGGAAAAGCAGAATTTTTAATGAGAGGTCAGAAAGCATTGGTAAGAACAGGCAAAGCAAGCAGGGCACTTTTAAAGAAAAAGATCTGCAGAAAGGTGACCAAGGAGGTCCTATCATGAATTAAGAAAGGGAAGAAGGAAGGAGAGATGTTTTCTAAGAGGGATATAAGCATAAAAAATGAAGCAATGTGTTTTGTTTTCTGAGCAAGTAAGATGGTTTATGCCACTCTTGATCCTTTCTCCACAGCTGTACTCCACTGATCCTGCTCATTATATCCACCCAATTAATCCATTTTATCCTCCAACTTCCCCATTATTTGGAAGGATTATATATTAACAGATGTCAGTTCCATTGCAGCATATGAGCTCAGAAGTACAGAGAAGGCAGAAGTTCATGGATTTTATTCATAAATAATGATTGTCATAAGTGACCATGGACAAGATCTTATACATCTTTTCTTCACCTGTATTTACATTCACAAATTACACCTCTCTCTCTATAAACCTCCCATAATGCATTGTCTATACTGGCTGTTAAGAGTTGAAGTCAAATTCACCTGAAGGACTCCAAGCTATGCTGGTTAGATTCACAGTGAGGTTTAGTGTGGTCCTGTCATAAAACTTAGGATTTGTCCAATTTTCACAAGATCGGTTCTGTAACTATTATTTACCAAATAACAATAGCTACATTTATAAATAGGAAACATCAAAGAGTAACTTCATCAGTTCTGTTTCAAGTCTTTAACTCAGTTTAGAGGACATGTTCATAATGCTTAGGGATACCCTATAATTAAAAAGCTGTCCTGCTTTCTACTATTCATTGGGGGGGGTCTAGTAGTTATCTGAACATTAATGCAATAAAGGCCAAGGTAGTTGTTCTTGATAATGAAAATGGAATGAATGATTACAGGTTATATGTTACAGTTAAACAGCTAAAACACCACAGGTAGGTGAACTTATCTTGCTAGACTGTTCACTACAGATGCAAAACTGGAAAAAGAAATGTACAATGCTGATGAAAAGATAGTATTGTCTGTCGTGAAGAATGGATGCTTGTCAAAAGAAGCAAGAGAGGCTGTATCCTTCTCATTTTCACACAGATGTGAGAGTTGGGTATGTCGAAAGAAATATTAAAGTGAGTTGAATGCACCAGGAATGGGGCGCTTAAAATATATGTGAAGTCAAATACAGATAGAATGTAGAATGAGAGAATGCTCATTGAAATGTGGATTGCATAGAAATGTACACAGCCATTGCAAAAAAAAAGTATGGCCATCAGAGAATGAATGAGGATCAACTCTCTCTCTCTCTCTCTCTCTCTCTCTCTCTCTCTCTCTCTCTCTCTCTCTCTCTCTCTCTCTCTCTCTCTCTCTCTCTCTCTCTCTCTCTCTCTCTCTCTCTCTCTCTCTCTCTCTCTCTCTCTCTCTCACACACACACACACACACACACAAAATATACATGAAGGATGAATGGGTTGAAAAAAGTGGGAAGACCAAGATAGTGATTGAATGGAATGTTTTGAAAAAAAGAAAGGCAACACAGCAAGGCTGAAAAGGTATAGAGATATATAATGAATAGTGTATTGGGTTAATGGCTGGATCAGGAATGCAGAGAATGTAAATATGCAACTTTTTATCCAACTATTCAACAACTAACTGGTATTTAAAAAAGCAAAGCATTTCTACAAGGGGAAAAGGAAGTAAATGCTATCCAAGCACAAAAATGTCTAAGATAGGATTAAGGCAGTCTTATATTGTCTGGATATTTTGGACTACAATTCC
Organism: Bothrops alternatus; assembly: GCA_034064705.1. Taxonomy (NCBI): domain Eukaryota; kingdom Metazoa; phylum Chordata; class Lepidosauria; order Squamata; family Viperidae; genus Bothrops; species Bothrops alternatus. The sequence goes on from JARGCV010000589.1 coordinate 13,376,752, forward strand.
ATAATATGTTACAACCAGGAACATGGGCTGCAGCTTGTGGGAGTAAATGGAAAGCATCTGGCAAATACTGGCTTGACTGTCCCCTTTCCTAAGGATACTAGGTAAATGCTCTCTCTTAACAGCAATTCTGCACCAGCTAGCCTACTATGAGGAAACTACAGGAAATCAGATTCTAGGAAATTAATTATAATAGCATTGCAATTACAAGCCTGCAGGAGGCTTGTTGTTTGCATCTTTGCTTCAAAGTACAAATTCAGTGGACAATTTGATCATCTAACTTCATAACTAAGCTGAAGAGACATCATAGGAACTGAGAGGTCATCTGTTTTTAATTCTAGTAATTGTTTGCTGAGTAAAATAAAAGCCCATCCAATAGAAAATGTGAACAAAAGAAAATTCAGAGTGTGAAATGACATGTTTTATACTGATTACAGTGCCTCAGATAGAGACCCAAGGACTGATGCTAACAGTTTCATTCCCATTATGCCTTCACACTTCCGTTTTATCCAGCCATAGGGCAATGCAGAAATGCTGATTTTTATTGGAAAACCCGTAAGGGGTATGTATAAACTTGGCCCTTTAACCAAAGGAATCCAAATAATCTTCTTGAAGATAAAGCACCGTAACAGTATGAGCTTTTTGCAACTCATACAGGATATTCAGATTGGTTCTAGTTTCCTGTTCCACAATCTGAATATAAGGGGTATAAAATTTATTTATATACAGGGTAAAGTTGTGAAATAAAAGGATTGACTGAGGAGACCAGACTGTCTATGTCACAGTTTATACCAATGCTTATGCAGTCATAAGATTTTTCTTTGCTGTATGAATGAAATAGCCTTCTCCAATTTGGCCGTCTTTAGATAAAATGGGTCTTCAAATTCCAGAATTCTTAGTCAGAGCAAGGCTGGTAATTTTGGAGTTACTATCTGAATCTGTTGGATGTGTCCAGGTGGCGAAAAGCTGCACTAAATTGGTAAACAGGTAAACTTGGGTAAAAAAAACCTTGTTACCGGGTTTTATTGGTGTGCTTTCTTTTTCCTGTGCTACATCAACTTTCCTACTTATATTTATATATTTGTATTATTAAAATGTTTAATTTTGTGGAATTCACCTTCTCAAAATACTGAATGGCACAATGTAATATTACAGCAGACTCTATGGGCAAATCAACACATGAATGGAAATGCACCATTTGGAACAGGATGCAATTTTATGATTGGGAGAGATAAGTAAACTTCTTTCACACATATGGCCATTACAATAACAGAGTATTGCATAAACTTGGTACATCTATTCCTTACAAAAAGTACTCTGTCTTTTGTGCTTTTGTCATATTAGGTTCTAGGTAGTAACATCTGCTCTCTTCAAAGTGGCACTATATGAATTATATGCACACATAATCTGAGGTTGCCTACATTGTTAGACTTTCAGAATATAGGCGTTGAAATTGCCCACAATATCTAACACAATTTTCAGCACAGAGCTCTCTGTTGCCAGTTAATAGTTCAGGGAGGCCATCAGCTCAGAGCTTGACCAAAGTTGTAATAGCTCTTTAAGGACTGGGACTTTCCCTGAGCCTAAATGTTCCATCTTTTAAAACTGGTGCATGTGGGAATATTTATTCCAGCTTCAGGGTCTTAATCTTTTAAGTCATGGATTTTCTCTCCACACACACATATGTAGAGAGTGGAGCAGATCTCAGAATGGATTCTTTCATTGTTATAAAGAGAAGCTATTGTTCCTCCTCCATTCTCACAAACCAAAAGACCAGAATCCATGTTCTTGAAAAACAAAAACAAAACTCTTGTTAGTTTTCTTTCTTCTGGCCAAGGAACAAAGGTGTCATCCAGCAATAACCTTCAAGGCTATACAGATCTCTAAGCAAACCTTCTCCCCTCTTGGCCACCCACTTATTAAGCCCAGAAGCCCTTGAATCTTCCCTGCACATGCCCCAGAAACTCTTGCCAGCAGCCATGTCATAACATCACCTTCTGAAACCAACATGTGGCAGGTAATCCGTGGATGGCACAGCCAAGTTCAGGGGCTTTGTTGAATTTTTTGCTTTTGTGGAAGGTGTGCTTTTCTTTCCCAGCCCTGTTTCATGATGTCTGACCACTCAGCACTGCAGGAGGAGAGGGTGGCAGGTGCTCTACACCAGAGAAAATAAGAGTGGAATCTTGAGAACCAGAAGACTCTTCGGACTTTAACCTCACTTGGACATTTGAAGGGAAGTCACCACAGGTTTTGTTTTAAAGTACTGCTTAAATCTTATGTCTGCGTACCTGCACAGCAATATAAAGATAGACATTTGTTATGTATAATACTATGAACACTTTGTACACATTAATTCTGTAGCACGTGGTGCTCTTTGGTGTCTACAAATGAAAGATTATGCCCAAAAAATTGCAGATGTGCTTTCTATCCAGTGTGTCTGTCTTCTCACATACATCTACAACACTTAAACACTGAATTCTTACACTGATACTTCTCATGCATTTATAAGCATTCTTACATTTTTATAAACATGCTTATTTTGATAATTCACATATGATGCTCATAATAGGATGATTTTACAAGCTTTTGTAAAAAGATCAACAATAATAATGTGCAACAATGAAAATATTAGCCTAGGACTTGAAATTGGGGATCAGATTCTGACTTATTTAGGTGACCTTGAACCATCTACTTACTCTCAGACAAAAGTATAGAATTAAAGGAACAATTTTAAAATGATGTAAGGTATGGGAATATGCAAACCATTCATTTCCATGCCCACCATGTTGCTAATGCATCAGACTTAACCTAATCTGGAATTCTGGTCAAAATTATTCTAAATCCATGTCTCACTTAATTTCCTTTCTTGGTTCTCAAATTTGTCATAAAATCTACATGTGGTTACCTCTAAATTCTCATTACATGGAAGAGTTTCTCCTGCGTTAAATGCTTTCTAGAATAATCACAAATGCCCTGATTCCCAGATAACCAACTGCTTAATAATTCTAGGGAGTATTTTTGAATTAATACAGATAATAAAAATCATCATCATCTATGCTGCTCCAATACAAGATTGGAGCAGCACAGCCAATGAATTGGTATGCCCTTAAAATATTAATCTGGATTTATCTCAGCTTTTGACCTTTGCTTTGACGTCTATGACTTGTCATCAAAACTGAATGTCTTTAAATGTCCCAAATGTATTTTTCAAAAGGCAGCTGAACTTTCTTGTTTCCTTGAAAAATGTTTTCAGGGGAAAAAAAACAAAGATAGTCCAGTTGCCTTTTGAAAAGCATCTTTGGGACAACCATGGCTTGGATGATTGAGAATCTACATAGACATTCTTTACATGTTGCTTACTCCAAACATTTTGATCCCACCTTTGATTTGAAGATGGGTTTAACTCCATTATCAACTAACTACAGTAATAAGAAAAAAAGGCAAAGGCTAAATCCCAAACTCACTTTTACCTAAGAGTAATTGCATTGGCTGAGAAAGTGGATAAAATACCAATCCCATGCAAGATTATTTGGAAATAAATGACAAATATAGGTGATTGGGAATGTAAATGTAAAATTGCAAAAATTGCAGGGGATTTAAAATGAGTAGTTGTTCAATGGGTCACAAGGCAACTGAGGACCATGAGAAAGAAGGCAAAGCAAGTTATTCATTTATACATTTGGTTTCGTTTTATCTTTCTCTTCATCTCATCTATATTTAATCAACCATGGTAAGGATTATAATAAGAAGCCCATATTTAGGATGTGGGGCATAAGTGTGAATGACATCAAGGGAAGAATCAGGGATTTCTATTAAAACTGATTCTTCACTGATATTTTCAAAACGTTATTTGTTATGTTTTTGTTATAATGCATTGAGACTTTAGGTGTCTTACTGCAATATAGTGTAAGTTTCTCTAGCAAACCTTTGAAAACCAAAAAGTCATTAAGCTTCAAAATATTTTAGTTATTGACTCAAAACTCAAAGGCAACTACCATGAAATTAGTGTATAAAGACAGATTTTTGGATGGCATAGAACTGACTTGGCATAAAACTAATAGGTCATTAACAGTCAATGTTATCGTGTTTAATTTCTAGAATGAGAGCGTATTAAGCTCTAACCAAGCTAGAAATCTGGAAGCTCCCACTTTTATTGCTAGAGGAATAGGGTAAACAGGCTATCGAGACTTAAAATCGTTGCAAGATTTTCACATTTTTTTTGTAATTAAATCTTACAGAAGTGCTCTCAGGTAGGTCTTATATGACTGCAGCCATAACATTTTACACTGATGATCAGGACTCTGAACCAACAGAGAGAATGATTGTCACTGGCATCTCCCTTCCCCTCCCCCATGCCAGGCAGACAAACAAACAAACAACTAGCATCTCCTTTGTATCCTGTCAATGCAAGTAGAAATGGCTCACCTGGCAAAATTAAAGTCTATCGTAGAGAATTGGGCTTGGATCAGGCCCCAGCAAGCCCACAGAAAATGGGAAGCCTGAGAAAAGACAACAAAATATCAGAAAGTTGCCTCTGAGATGTGTGAGTGGAAACCAGTGAGAATTTGTGTTGACATGTAACAACGTAACTCTACATGAGAGAAAGTATACACTTGCACACACCCAAAGAGTTCTCACTGCATTTGGTACCTGCCGAAACAGTTACTTACAGGTGGGAAGGGAGGGAGAAAATAATGCATTAAAAGAAACTAGTGTAGAAAGGTAAAACAGTAGTTAGTATTTGGCAATACTTGGGAATACAGAGAACCGTGATAGCGGAACAAGCTAAAAACCACTGCAGAATGAACAAAGTCATTCTAGCTGAGCCATTATGGCACAAAAATATTTGAACTGGGTCCATCTAAATTTTCCAGCCAGGTAGCTTTGATATTCTTCAAAATCTTATACTGATCTAAATTAAACAGGGAAGAATGACTGTTGTTGAAGCTATGAGGTCATGGCTGCAAATATTCAAATTAGATTGCCCCTAGGACTGCAGGAATAAGAACCATACACAGATTGATGCAAGTAGAAGCTGACTTTTACAGTACTAGCCTCCACTCTTAGGCAAACAAATCTCTTAGCTGTTTGGGTTCCAGGTAGAATAAATAGTTACAGAACACCCTCTTCTAACTGAATAAATGAATTTCAATTGCCAATAATCATATTGGCTGTGGAATATGACAACTGTTATCCAAAACATCTAGAAGACATCAGGTTGATATATAGATAGGAATATCTAATAGATGAAGGGATGAAGAGACATTAGAAAATAAACAATTAGTGTGATGCTGTGGCCTTCTTTTTAATTAATAAATTAAGATAAATATAAAAATGGCCATTGCATTAATGTAAGCTGGACAGCCTCAGTTTTCAGAGCAATAATAATCTCTCTTGTTTTAACCACACTTTGATCAAATACTCACCAAAGCAAACTGGTTCACTTGCACATAGAGACTCTCCAGTTCTTCTTCAGACACTGCTCCACTCCCTCCTCTGCTTTTGTTTCCTTCTCCCTGGTCCTCTGGGCTCAGTTTCTTGTAAGACTGCAGGTAGTACCTCAGCCATTGCAATTGGACTTCCTTGCATGGATATAAGCTGTAATCGACTTCGTTGAGCCCTGGGAGCACAGAAGGCAAGAGGACTCGGTTGAGTCCATGTCAGACTGGATGGAAATGGGTTAAACCGAGTCCAGTAAATACATGGGCTTAAATTTAGCCAGACTGAATTGATTTTAAGATTTGTATAGCCC